>CM022299.1:62726897-63928670 GCA_011799875.1 Thinopyrum elongatum
TGGACCACTCGCTGGATCTTTCGGTTGTTTTCTAAACTCGACTTGAGGTGGGTGGGTATCACCAGATTCGTGTCCTGAAGAGGATTTCCGAACTTCATTCGTTACTCGCTATGGTTCCACTAGTAAAAACAACACACGTCCTTGTCGTTTGGTTTGACCAAACGCTCTCATATCTTTGGCTCAACCTTCTCCTCTTAATGAATTACATAATTCATGGATTACCTTTACAATTCTCTGCTTATTCTGTATGATTTCTGGTTTATTTCGAATAACAAGAAGAACCTGCTGAGTCACCTTCGGCTGTTCTGGAGAGACTTTCGAGAGCACCATATATATGCCATACTCTAAGTGCGAATTCTGGCTTTCCTGAGGTAACCTACCTTGGACATGTCATCTCCAAGGATGGTATCCGCAGTTAACCCGAACGAGTTCAGGCTTTCTTCTTGACTGGACCCCTCGAGAATGTCAAGCAAGTCGAAGTTTTCTCTTCGGCCTTGCAAGTTATTGTCGCCATTCACATCGAGAATTTCTCCCAAGATTGCCAAGCCCATGACTAATCTGCTCCACAAAGGCGTTAGTTGAGTGGACGGACAAATTTCAGGAAAGCTTCCAGACCCTCAAAGACAGACTGACATCTGCTCCAGTCCTTGCTCCTCCAGACCCTACGCAAGATTTTTTGATCTTCTAAGACGCCTCTAGCCTCTCTCGCCAAGGACTAGGTTGTGTCCTCAATGCAAGAGTAGAGTAATTGCTTATGCTTCGCGACAATTGCGTCCACATGAAGAATTACCTAGTGCATGACCTCGCACTTGCTGCTGTCATTTATGCTTTGAACAGTGGCGTCATTACCTCCTTGGTATCGGTGTGGAGATTTACACACCACATCATCAACTTGTAGTACTTATTCAACTCAACCGGAACTTAATCTCTTCGTCAGCAGTTGGTTGGAAACAATCACCGATTATGACTGTGGTATTTCCTACACTCCTGGCAAAGCTAATTGATGGCTGATGCCTTGAGCCGCAAGTCTTATTGCAACAACCTCATGGTTAAACAAGCTTCAACCCCAGCTATATGAAGAATTGCACAAGCTGAATCTCTGCCATCATCCAGCAAGGTTCTCTTAATAACCTTGTGAACAACCAGATCTTAGAAAGCTGTCAAGATTGCACAACGCCAAAGATGCTGAATTGGTTTAATGAAGAAAGAACTTCACCTTCAAAAGTAGGGATTTCTCGATTGCTGAAGATGGAACCTTGTACTTCCGAGACCCAGCCATTGTAGTACTTACCACTCGCTTCGAGCTGATGACTGACAACGTCATGAAGGAGGCCCATGATACACCGCTATCTATCCATCCTGGTAGTACCAAAAAATGTATCGAGATCTTCGACAAAGGTACTGGTGGTCTAGAATGAAGCAAGATATTGCTCGTTATGTTTGCCGATGTGACGTTTGTCGTCGCGTGAAGGCAGAACATCAGAAACCTGCTGGAATTCTGCAACCCACTTCCTATTCCTCTGTGGAAGTGGGATAAAGTACAAATGGACTCATTACTGGTCTTCCCAAGTCTCAGAAGGGTCACGATGCTATTCTTTGTCGTCGTCGACCAACTTTCCCAAAGCTGCACACTGTTCTGCCAGTTAAGGAGACTATTACTGCTAGTCAGTTAGCAAGCTATATATCGTCCAGATTGTTTCACTCCATGGTATTCCAAGGAAATCAGTTTCAGACCGTGGTCAGCATTTTCACTAGCCTTTCTGGGAAAGTTTTTTCCAGAAAGCAATGGGAACTCATATTACCTGGGATTCAGCTTATCATCCACAATCCCAAGGTCAAGTTGAGCGCGTTAATCAAGTACTTGAAGATATGCCTTCGAGCTTGTGTTATATCTTCGGTAAGAATGGGAGGAAGCTCTCCCGTATGCCGAGTTCTCTTATAACAACACTATCAAGCCACTTGAAATGGCCCCCTTTGAGGTTCTTTATGGTCGTAAATGTCGAACCCCTCTGAATGGTCAGAAACTGGGGAACACCTCTTGTTGGACCGGACATTATTCAACAGGCCGAGAGAACAAGTCCGAATTGTCCGGGAGAATCTCAAAGCAGCTCAAGACCGTCAGAAGAGTATTATGATCGTAAAGCGATGGGGTGTGATCTATCAACCTGGTGATCACGCTATCTTCCGTGTCACTCCAATGAAGGGCAACCCGTCTTTCGGAATCAAGGGCAAGCTCTCCTCGCTATATTGGTCCTTTCCGCATCGTGGCTAGACGTGAGACAGGTGGCATATAAATTGGAGTTGCCACCCGCAACCTTCTCCCATATTCATGATGTCTTCCACGTGTCGCAACTCCGTAAGTGCTTCAAGGAATCCCCGCACCGTGCAGTGGATCATGAGATGCTCGGGCTACAAGAGATCTTCCTATAAGGAGCATCCGATCCGCATCCTTGACGAAGCTGAACGTCGAACTCGTCAGAAGACGACCAAGTTCCTAAAAGTGCATTGGTCGAATACACTGAAGATGAAGCCACTTGGGAACGCGAGGATCATCTTCAGGAAGAATATCCCGGACTCTTCCTTCTACCTCCTGAATTCTCGGACGAGAATTTCTTTTAGAGGAGGAGAACTTGAAACCCCCCTTGTAATAAGCTCTGTGACACTCTGTTAATCTGCCAAGTCATATCATTGTGCAGTGCCAAGTCATATGGGTTTAATGATCCAATTCGAATTCACATCTGAAAATCAACTCAAATTCAAAAGTGAAATTGAATTTGAACAAACTCGTTGGGAAAATGTTCATTAAATGGCAAATAATCCAGGAACATTTGTAAAATCATCATCATTGAAGTTGGAGTTAGATAGTGACTCTACAAGAGACACAGCAACACAAACAGAATATTTCAATCCATTTAAATTCTTTTCAGTCTTCAATGATTCCAAATCTGTCCAACCACTTTTTGGTTGAGCTGTTAATTTGCATTGTAATATTTGGGACAACTCTCACATTTTACAAAATGCCCAGGTGGCCTAACTATTATAAAACAGAAAAGAATAAAAAAAAATAGAAAACAAAACAGAAAAGTAAAGGCGAGGCACTGTGCATTGGGCTTTAGTGCACAGTGCCCCGATCAGCAACCGCAGGCCAGGCCCAGCCCCCTGGGTCGTCCTCCTCCTCCCCGTGTCACGCGCGCGCGTGCCAGAGCCAAGCGATGGGCAGCTGTCGCCCATCCCCCGCGCCCGCTGCCACTCTGGGAGGATAAGAGCACCCCGGCTCCCCCTCGGCCTCTCCCAACCCTACCCCCGCAAATCCCCTCCTCTCGCTCCTCTTTCCTCTCGATCTCGTCTGACAACCCGACTAGCTGTTGCCCGCGACGGTGGATCCCGCGGCCAGCCGGGCCGTCCCGACCACTCGAGCTATCCCTCGCCTCCCGCCGTCGTCTCTCGATCTCCTGACGCATCCAGCGAAGCTGAGAGCCCCGCTGACGCCGCGTGACGCCGCCCCTTCCCGCCCCTCTGCTTCCGTCGATCCCCCGTCGTCTCCGGCGAGCCTCTGCAGCTACTAAGCCTAACGAGGGCTTTTCTTAGCCGCCGGTGAGCTACGCCATCCCCTGCTCATCCCAGTTGAACCCCCTCGATCGCCGTAGCTACCTCCCGCTGTTTGCCGTGTGAGCCCGACGCCGCGGTTTCGCCTCGCCGCCGTGGCCATGCCTCTGTCGTGCTCGATTGAGCACGGCATTTTGTTCCTACTCGCTTCCAGGAGTCGAACGCGCGCGGCCCTCTCCCGTCTGCTCTAATCCGACGATCGCCGGCGCGATCCCCCGCTTACCCCCTATCGGTACTCATCCGCCTGTTCTACTCAACCCTTCGCGCCCGCCCATTATCCGTCTCCGCCATTCTGCTCGTTTACTGTTCCTTCCTTCTTGCGACTCCGCCCTCCCTTGGGCCCGCCCGTTTGACGCGTGCCTCGGCTTTATTTCAGTCGGCCTTCCTGACACGGGGCCTGGCCCGTCCCTTTTGGTGCCCGTATGAAACTCGACGAGGCCGAGCCTCCGCGCGTTTTTGGTGTCCCGGGCCACCCAATCTTAGCGCCACTCATGTGCCAGTGGCCCTTGCCAGTGCTCAATTACAGTGCTTATCTGTCACTGCTAGAATTGTTTGGGGTCCATATTTTTTGTTTGGATTTTATTTAATTAAAAAGGATGAATAGGCTATGTTCTGCTGTTCCTTGTTGTTCGAGTCCTTTTATCATTCCAACAAATGTTGCAATCATTTTATAAATGCTATGAGAATATTTGCAACATGATGCACATTTTAGTTTTCAGGTTCAGGCAACTTTTATTTCCACTTTCACTTAAATTTGAATTTTGAGTTAGGAGTTGAAAAGCATTATGATGCAAATGATGATCGTGCACTGTTAATCATGCTGACTTGGCATTATCAAAATTGGAATTACTGTAGTTAACCACTGGGGGTGTTACAAATCTCCTCTACTAACCAAGAATTCTCGTCCGAGAATTAAGAAGTAGAAGGAAAGTTCGGGGTATTCCGCACGAAGATTACCTCCCCGCGTTCCCAGTGGCTTTCATTTTCAGTAATTATTGACCACTCACTTTGAGGAACTTGGTAACCTTCTAACGGGTTCGACGTTCCGCTTCATCGAGAATGCGGATCGGATGTTCCTTATATGAAAGATCATCATGCAAGTCGAGCATCTCGTGATCCACAGCTCGGTGCGGGAGAGTTCTTGAAGCATTTACGAAGTTGCGACACATGAGACGCCGTCGTGGATATGAGAGAATTGCGGAGGCAATTCCAATTTTATACGCCACCTGTCCACCGCCTATCAACAATGCGGAAAGGACCAATGTAGCGCGGAGCTAACTTGAACTTGCCCTTGATTCCAAAACGGTGAGTGTGCCTTTCATAGGTGTGACACGAAGTAAGCTTGATCACCAGTTGATAATCAAACCCCATCGTTTGCGATCATAGTTGCTCTCTGGCGGTCCGAGCCGCTTGAGATTTTCCCGGACAATACGAACTTGTTCTCGGCTTGTTGAATAATATCTGGACCACAGGCGGTCGTTCCCCAGTTTCTCTGACCATTCAGAGGGGTTCGACATTTACGTCCATAGAGGACTTCAAAGGGGCCATTTTCAGACTAGCTTGATAGCTGTTGTTATAAGAGAACTCGGCATATGGAAGAGATTCTTCCCACTTCTTCCCGAAAGAAACACACAATCTCGTAGCATGTCTTCAAGCCTTGATTGACTCGTTCAACTTGGCCTTGGATTGAGGATGATACTGAACTCCAGGTAATATGAGTTCCCATAGCCTTTTGGAAACTTTCCCGAAATGACCAGTGAATATGCTGCCACGGTCTGAACTGATCTCTTTCGGATACCGTGGAGTGAAACAATTCTGAGATATATAACTCTGCTAACTGACTGCCAGTGATCGTCTCCTTGACAGCAAAAGTGTGCAACTTTGGAGATTGGTCGACGACGACAAGAATAGCATCGTGCCCTTCTGTGACCTGGGAAGTCTGTAACGAAATCCATCTGAACTTATCCCATTTCCATAAGGAATAGGAAGTGGTGCAGAATTCCAGCAGGCTTCTGATGTTTGCTTTAACGCGTCGACACACATCACATTCAGCAACATAACGAGCCAATGTCCCTGCTTCATTCTAGACCACAGTACCTTTGACGGAGATCACGATACACATCTTGGTGCCACCCGGATGAATAGACCGGGGTATCATGTGCCTCCTTCATGACTTTGTCAGTCATAAGCTCGAAGCGAGGTACGACAATGCGGTCTCTGAACAAGGTTCCATCTTCAACAGCGAGAATCCTGTACTTTACAAAGGTGAAGGTCTTTCTTCATCAGATCAATTTCAATCTTTAGCTTGCGCATTCTTAACACGCTTTCTCTAAGGTCTGGTTCAACAACCAAGGTTTTTAGGTATCCTTGGGTGAACTATCTCGAGATTTAGCTTTCGAAGCTCTTCATACAGAAGTGGTTGCCTGTAGCTGAACCTCAAGTTCGCAGCAATAGGATTTGCGCTCAACCTCATCAGCCATTACATTAGCCTTGCCAGGGTGTATAAGAAATACCCAAGTCATAGTCCGCAATGGTCTCCATCCATCTTTGGCTGACGGAGATTCAGAGATGGCTGAGTGAACAAGTACTTTCAAACTTTTATGATCCGTGTAGATCTCGCAACGTTACTGAGGAAAAATGTCGCCACACTGCAGTGCATAGATGACAGCAGCTAGTTCTAGATCATGTACCGGATAATTCTCTTTCATGCGGTCGCAACTGACGAGAGCCTAAGGCAATCACTTTACGCTCTTGCATTAGGACACAGCCTAATCCTTACACGGGATCGTCACAATAGATCATCAAAGTCTTTGCAGAATCTGGAGAGCAAGTACTGGGGCAAGACGTTGCTTGTCTTTGTTAATTTGAAAACTTTCCTGACATTTTTCTGTCCATTCAAACTTAACGCCCTTGTGAAGCAGATCAGTCAAAGGCTTAGCAATCTTAGAAAAATTCTCCGACAAAATGACGGCAATCACTTGCAAGACCGAAAAAAAAAAACTTCTCACTTGCTTGACGTTCTTCGGAGGAGTCCAGTCAAGTAAGCCTGAACTCGTTCTGGGTTAACGGCAATGCCATCTTTCGAAATCACACTGGCCGAGATATGTCACTTCAGACAACCAGAATTCACATTTAGAATATTTGGCATACAGTTGGTGTTCTCAACTTTCCAGTACAGAGCGAGGTGTTCAGCATGTTTCTTCCTTATTTCTTTGAATAAACCAGAATATCATCTAATATACCACGACGAACTTGTCGAGGTAATCCATGAAGATATAATTCATCAGACGGGAAATGTGGGCTGGAGCATTGGTTAAGCCCAATGACATGACAGTGTACTCATAAGAGCCATAGCGAGTAACAAAGCAGTCTTCGGAATATCCTCTTCACGAACACGAATCTGATGGTAACCCCAACCTCAAATCAGTTTAGAGAATCCGATGATCCAGTAAGTTGATCATACAAATCATTGATCCGAGGAAGCGGATATTTATTCTGAATGGTGGCTTGGTTAATGGGCCGATAATCCTGAACCATCGGTTAGTTCCATCCTTCTTCTTAACGAAGAGTGAAGGTGCTCCCAAGCAGAGGAACTGGGGCGGATAAACCTTTCTTAAGTGATGTGTTGATTTCTTCCTTAAGTTCGAGAAGATGATGCGGAGGCATCTTATAAGGACGCTTTGCATAGGAGTAGTGCCTGGTTTCAAGTCAATGACAAACTCAAACAGTCTCGCAGGGGTATTCCTGGAAGTTCTTCTGGAAATACATCTTGAAATTCACGAACAACTGGAACGTTCTCGATGCCTTCAAGAGGTGAGGCATTCAATGCATTCAGAACATATATTTGAGTTTCCGCATCCTGAGCTATTCGAGCTGAGTATTTGACTGTCTGGCCAGAAGGGTGTGTGAGGCGGACTGCTTCAGTGGCACAGTCAATCAAGCTTTATGAGGCTTCAACCAGTCCATCCATACCCAGAATAATGTCAATGTTGGAGGTCTTAAGGGCATGAGAGAAACGGGGAACATCAATCCTCCAATCACAATGTGATTACCGTGGCTTACCCTGGTAGTTTGCCAATTAGCCCCAGGTGAATGATTACTAATGGTATGGACATCTCCTCGAAAAGTATATCATTTGGCCTCGCGCAAAACTTTCGGACATGAAGGAGTGCGATGCCCAGAATCAAAGAGGACTGAAGCTGGGATTGAATTCACTAGAAGGTGCCCATCACAAGCTGGGGTCCTGCCCGACTCTTCCATGTTGACTTGGTTGACATGAACACGTTTGACTAGCAGGTAGTCTGGTTCCATTTCCAACGTTCCTAGAAGGATGTTTTGACGACGGCTCTTCCTGCAACCAGCAGAAGGACGGTGCATCCTGACGAAAAGCCATAGCATCAGCCGGTCCAGCATGGACCGATAGCTGTCTCGGCGGTGAAGGCAAACGAGGTGCAACATAGGACGGCCTTGGTGTTGGAGCAGGTCGGTGTGTACATTATGCGGAATCCACACTCGACGTTTCGAACAGGCTGACCCGAGGATTAGCCAGTTTCATGAGTGCGCTTGAGCGACTCTCTGGCATTCAGTCAGAGCTGTTTCAATTTGGAAAGATTTGCTGACAAGCATTTCGAAGTCTGTACAATCAAGGACTGCAAGGCAAGTTTTATGTCATTACGGAGTCCTTCACGGAATTTATCCTGCTTGCGGGCGTCAGTGTTAACGTCATCCTCAGCATAGCGGGATAACTCGAGAAATTTCCTCTGATATTCATCACAGTCATTGTGCCTGTGTGAGTTTGCGAAAACTGCTGCTTCTTCTGATCTATCAGACCTTGAGGAAGGTACCGTGCACGAAAAGTCGACTGAAATTCTTCCAAGTGGTTACGATTTCAGCAGGCAACATACCCTTGTGGCTTTCCCCACCATTGGCAGCTGGGCCTTTAGGTGGAATGTCGCGAAGGTGACGTAACTGTCAGGGCAACATTAGCTGACTCCATTTCAAACAGGAGTCACGAAGCCAATCATCAGCACATCCATAGGATTGGTGGAGTTGCGAAAACGGCGGTTTGAGGTGCACAATTTCTGGCAGCGAGATCGGTCCAGGCTCCTGACGAGCCTCATTGCATTCCAAACGTCTTACCAGACTCTCGTTGAGCTGACGGTTCATTCAAACTTGCAAACTCTGCATCATTGCGGCAATATAGGGTGGAGGTGGAGGATCGTCAGCCATCCTGCCAATCAACAGGGCAATTTAGCTAATAACTTGCAGTGTATGGATTATTTATGAGTAACACCGCACAAACAAGGAAGTGCAATAGATACTTCATCATATTCGCACCAGACATTCAAGCCACACATAGCCTGGTTAGCATCCGGCATTACGACAGTTGAAAAGGGAAGGGCCTGACATCTAGGCGGCGCGCAGGCACGCGATATGGGAGTACACAACGAGACATAGCAAAGCTAGATCCACGTCGGAGAAATGTTGGAGCGAGGATCTGCACGTGACAACAAGGGTGCCCTCGATAAGAGGATCCTGTAAGCAGAACCTGGCCCAAAATCTTGAAGCAAGGGGGATATTTCAGAACTTCGGGTGGACGTGAGCACGAGAGCCTAATGTTGAGTTAGTAAAAGTTTAACCCAGAATAGACGAGATATCAGAGTCCTAGATAAAGGTCGAGGAGTAAAAGATCCTATAGCCACCCAATTGGCGCCGTGGGCCCTAAGCCACACAGCCAAGTTAGTAAAACAGTTTCCGGTTTCTAGACTCACACTTCGGCCAAGGAGTTGAAAAGGGGTTTCCTACAGTCAGTCTGCTCTGATACCAACTTGTGACGCCCCCCGGCCCGATCGTGCACTAATCATATAACACGCAATGCACACGATCAAGCCTAAGGACTCACGAAGATATCACAACACAACTCTAAAACATAAATAAAGTCATACAAGCTTATATTTACAAGCCAGGGGCTCGAGGGCTCGAATACATAGCTTGCGACAAGCGTCAGCGGAAAGCTCAGATATCTGAGTACAGATATGAAAGAAAGTACAGAAAGGCCTTTAGAAAGGCGGGGCAAAAGACACTACGATCGAAAGGCACAAGGCCTCCTGCCTGGGACCCTCCGATCCTACTCCTGGTCGTCAGTCAACTCGTAGTAGTATCCATCCTCTGGGTAGTAGTATTAGCGATCGTCGGGGCATCTGTCTCAGGGGGCTCCGTCCTCTGGTCACGTCAACTGATATGGGGAGAAAAAGGAAACAAAGCAACCGTGAGTACTCTGAAGTACTCAGCAAGCAAGGATCTACACTACATATGCAACTTATCAAGGGGAGGCTGTATATGTGGACTGGGCTGCAGAAATTGCCAGAATAGAGAGAAGGCCTAGTCCTATCGAAGACTACATCTTCAGCGATCTTGCAGCAGTAGAAGAGAGTAGAACCCATATAATGTGTAGCAGTATGATATCAACCTCACCCATAGATCCTTTCTCGACTCCCTGCGAGAAGCAAATCCCAGAGCCATACATTCATCAACCTCGTCCTGAGATCCCTTCTCGACTCCCTGCGAGAAGCAATCCAGAGCCATATATACAGGTCTCATCACAGGTATCCAGTTTCTAATTGTATCAATCAGGATACAACTCCGAGTGTCCTTTACCGTAGGACCGGCTATCGATAGAAGTGTTCTTCCCTGCAGGGTGCACCAACTTACCCAACACGCTCGATTAACTCCGGCCGGACACCACTTTCTAGGGTCATGCCCGGCCTCGGCCAAACGACACATCCAACCCACTACCTACAACCTCCGCAGAGAGGTCCCCGCCGTCTACATCCTAAGCGCAAGGGGGTCTTGGCCATCGCCCCTCGCCCTCCGGGTCGTTGCGTACATGGCCCAGATCCAAGCACCACCGAAATGGCGCCAATCACTCCATGCCGCACTGCTGACTGTGACGTCTTGACAGAGCTTTCGGCTGATGCATACGATGCAGAACGCCCATACTATGCCCACGTGATGGTTAGTGCTATCAGACCAGAGTCCTGCTCGGATCAAATATCCAAATCGCTAGGACTAGGGGCTTGCGGTAACGAGCAGAGAGACTCACGAAAGATGTGACCCACCCTCGCCCCGTCTCGAGACTTGCCAAGTTTAAGAATCCCCCGCGCCTCGTATTCACCACTCGGCACCACACTGGCAACCCGCCTTCACTCAACAACGCGGTACCCCCTCAGGGTCGACCCGCCTTCCCAAGTACACTTGTAAAGTCCAAGTATCCGTGTGTCCATAACATCAGGGAATCCGAGGTATCACCCTCATTGAATTCCCACTCGATGTATCCGTCAAGATGAACTAGGAGGAATCACCCTCCCTGGTCCCCACTTGAGGTGTTGTACGACAGCGTCGTTATCAGAAGCGGTGAAGGAGAATCACCCTCGATGACCACGACCGAATAACTACTCTACAGATTAACATCAGAAGTGCTACATGAGGTTTCACCATCGCCACTCGATAGTAACGCTGCAGTGTCGTTACAACTAAGGGGGGGGGGTGATGTGCGGTGTCGGGGCCTGGTCTTC
Organism: Thinopyrum elongatum; assembly: GCA_011799875.1. Classification (NCBI taxonomy): domain Eukaryota; kingdom Viridiplantae; phylum Streptophyta; class Magnoliopsida; order Poales; family Poaceae; genus Thinopyrum; species Thinopyrum elongatum. The sequence continues at coordinate 62,738,078 of CM022299.1, forward strand.
AATCCCATTGATCGGGTCTTCTGCACGATCCCAGGCGGCAGTCGGGATAGTGGGGTCACTGATGGTCCTCTACCCAGCCTAGACTAACAGTTTAGGATATGTAGGTAATTATCACCAGTAGGTTACATGAACAGGCTAGGCATCAGAATAGGTAAAGCAGCAGCAATGCAGTAATTCTAATGCAAGCATGAGAAATTTAGAATGGGCGATATCGGTATGCTCAAGGGAGGGGCTTGCCTGGTTGCTCGGCGGCAAGGGCAAGGTCGTCTATGGTGTCTTCGGGATCCGGAGCTGCGTCGGTCCGGGGACGACGTCAGGGTCGGGGGCTATCGAGAGAGAAGAGGGGGAGGAAACAGTATAATATATAGCAAACATGAGCATGACAAAAACGATACACCGGTGCTAGGGGTAGTCAAACGCAGCATCACACGTAACAGACGGAGCGGGAGAATATCTGACGATATTTCCCGGGTCTTTGGAATTGTCGGACAGAGGATAAGAGGGGAACGGTTGCAGTTCGGATAGTTAGAGACGCGTGACGGACGAACGGACCGCGTATTCAGATTCGTCTCGTCGTTCTGAGCCACTTTCATGTACAAGTATTTTCATCTGAGCTAAAACGGATTATTTTATATGATTTTCTAAAGTTTTTATTAATTTTCTGAATTTATTTTTTATTATTTAATTTCGAATTATCCAGAATAGTAACTGATGACATCAGCATGACTCATTCTGATGTCAGCAGTCTTAGGGTTATTAACAGTAGTTAATTAGGTTAATTAGGTTAGGTTAATTAACAGGATTAATTAAGTTAATTAATTAATTAATTTTATTATTATTATTAATATTTTTTTTATTTTTTTTTTTTTATTTTTTTTATTTTTTTTTGCTAGCACATGGCTGGGCGGACACGTCCGGACGCGCACCCAATGGGGCCGGACATGTCCGGAGCGTGCCCTTTGGGACCGACATGTCCGGTGCCCAAATGGCATGCGCCGGGCGCGGGCGCGAACCGGGGGGGGGGGGGGTCCGCGGGCGGTCTAGGCCCGCGGCAATGCTCTGCTGTTCGGTGTTCATTTTCGCTTTTCTTTTCATAATCTCTGTCTCTTCTTCTTTGTTCCAGTTATCTTCATCTTTCTTCTTCAAGTCTCTTTTTCAACTTTCTCTCTTGGTATTCTCTTCTTTTCTTATCTTTTCTTACTCTTTTCTATCTCTCTTGTCCTTATCTCTTAGTCCATTTCTTCTTTCTCTTCCTTCCACTTTTCCTTATCTCTCTTGCTTATTTGCCTTTGTGCTCTTCCGCTGTCTCTTGCCTGCTCTCTTCTTTTTCTATTATTTTTTTTTTGTCTACTTATTTTTCTTTGCAGTTTTTGTTTTCCTGCTCAATATCTTCTTTTATTTTCTCCTTTTCATGCTTTCGTTTTTTTTTCTTTTCCTTTTTTCTTCTTCTGGCCTTACGCTGCTTATCGTCCTTTCTTGCTTGTCTTCTTGCTTCTCTTCTGCTTCGGGTTTTGTAACTTTTTATTTTTTGTTACTCTCCTTTTTTTCTTTTTGTTTCTTTTTGTTCTTGTTGGGGCCTTTTTTTTCTTCCTGTTTCCTTTATAGGCCAGTGTAGAGTCAGTCTGTTCGTCCTTCTTGTGCCTTTTCCCATTTGTTTCCGGGAGTGTTGTGGTTTCTCCTTTTTTTTTTTTTTTTTTTTTTTTCTGTGTAGTTCCTGATTTTGCTGTTTTTCTTTATTCCTTTTTCTGTTTTGTCTTTTATTTTTAGTCCAAAAGACTTTTGTAAAATATGAGACTTGCTCCATTATTTACAGTGCATTATCTGTCACTGCTAGAAATTGGTTTGGGGTCCATATCTTTTTGTTTGGATTTTATTTAAATTGAAAAAGGATTGAATAGTGCTATGTTGCTGCTGTTCCTTGTTGTTCGAGTCCTTTTACAATTCCAACAAATGTTGCAATCATTTTTATAAATGCTATGAGAATATTTGCAACATGATGCACATTTTAGTTTTCAGGTTCAGGCAACTTTTATTTTCCACTTTCACTTAAATTTGAATTTTGAGTTAGGAGTTGAAAAGCATTATGATGCAAATGATGATCGTGCACTGTTAATCATGCTGACTTGGCATTATCAAAATGGAATTACTGTAGTTAACCACTGGGGGTGTTACACGCGGCTCAGGAGTACGACTACGTCCCCGACGACACCACCGACGACCTTGCCCTTGCCCCAGAGCAAACAGGCAAGCACCCCCATTTTGAGCATGCCTATATCGCCTATTCTCTTCTCTCTTATGCTTGCATTAGAACTGTTGCTGCTACTGTTTTCCTATATCTGCTGCATAGCCTGTTTATTGTAACCTGCCTTGCTACCTTACTAGTTATCCTAGACTGCTTAGTATAGGCTGGGTAGAGACACGACAGAGACCCCCACTTGATCCCGACTGCCCTGCTGGATATCAGAAGACCCGACCGTCGGGATTGAAGACTAGACCCTGGCACCGCACATCACTTCTCCCTTAGTTGCCGACACTGCTGGGTTACCGTCAAGTGCCGAGGGTGATACCTCGTCAGCACTTCTGATGTTAACCTTGTAGGTTAGTTACTCGGTCGTGGTAAGCGAGGGTGATTCCTCCTACACCACCCCTGATAACAGCGTCGTCGTGCAACTTCTCAAGTGTGGACCTCGAGGGTGATTCCTCCTTCGTTCACCTTGACTTTAACATCAGGTGGGATTCCATCGAGGGTGATTCCTCAGGGCTCCCCTGGTGTCAGACACACAATTACTGTTGTTGAGTTGACTTGCACTAAACCATGATACTAAAGACGGGTCGGCCCTGAGGGGTACCCACGCGAGCTTAATGCGAAGTGATGTGGAGTCGGGTTGACCTGGATGGTGCCCGTGAGATAACTATGAGGCGTGGCCGGGCATTCTTAGCCCTTGCCGCAAGTCCTCGAGACAGGGCGACGGGGTCACATCGATCGTGAGTCTCTGCTCGTTTCCGCGCGCTCCTAATCCACTACAGTTTGGATATTTGATCCGAGGGGCCTCTGGCCTGATAGCACTAACCATCACGTGGGCATAGTATGGGCGTTCTGCGTCGTATACATCAGCCGAAGCTTGTTTGACGTCAGTATGGAGCGGCGCACGCCGAGTTGGACTGGTAACGCAACCGCGCTTGTATAAGGGGTTGCTAGGTCTGCTCTCGGTGGCCCCGTAACATGCAGGAGTTCCCGAGGCGATGGCCCAAGACCCCTGGGGGCATAGGTTTAGTCCGGCGTGCTGACCTCTCTTATAAGCCTAGGTCGGGTTGCGGCGTGTTGCTTAGCCGAGGCCGGGCATGACCCAGAAAAGTGTGTCCGACCGGAGTTAAGCGAGCGTGGTGGGTAACTTGGTGCACCCCTGCAGGGAACAAACTTCTATCGATAGCCTGTCCTACGGTAACGGACACTCGGAGTTGTATCCCGATCGGTACAACTAGAACATGTGATGAGAACTGGATAGTACGACTCTGGGATTGCTTTCTCGCAGGGAGTCTAGAAAGGATCTCAGGTCGAGGTTGATGATACTACTACTACTACTTACATTATGTTCATCTGTTCTCTTCTATTGCTACAAGACTGTTGAAGATTGATGAAGATGCTAGTCTTCGATAGGACTAGGCTTTCCCCCTCTATTCTGGCATTTCTGCAGCCCAGTCCACATATACAGCCATTCCTTTGACAATGATGCATATGTAGTGTAGATCCTTGCTTGCTGAGTACTTCGGATGAGTACTCACGTTTGCTTTATTTTCCTTTTCCCCCATATCCAATTGATGCCACGAGACGACGGAACCCCTGAGCCAGACGCCCCAGCCGACGACCAGTACTACTACCTGCCTGGCGAGTACTACTACTACGAGGAGCCGTTTGACGACCAGGAGTAGGATCGGAGGGTCCAGGGCAGGAGGCCTACGCCTTTCGATCGTAGTATTTTATTTTACTCCGCCTCTGTGAAGGCTTATCTCTCTCTCTTTGTAATATATCTGTACTCAGATATCTGATGCTTCCGCTGACGCTTGTATGCCATCGAGCTATGTATTCGAGCCCTCGAGGCCCTGGCTTGTAATATAAAGCTTGTATGACTTTATTTATGTTTTAGAGTTGTGTTGTGATATCTTCAAGTGAGTCCTTAGGCTTGATCGTGTGCATTTGCGTGTATGGTTAGTGCACGATTAAGCCGGGGTCGTCACAAACCCGTAGGGTCCGCACGCTTAACGTTCGATGACGATTTAGTATTATATGAGTTATGTGATTTGGTGACCGAATATTGTTCGGAGTCCCGGATGAGATCACGGACATGACAAGGAGTCTCGAAATGGTCGAGAGGTAAAGATTGATATATAGGACGATAGTATTCGGACACCAGAACTGTTCCGGAGGGTACCGTGTACATATCGGGTCACCGGAAGGGGTTCCGGGCATCCCCGGCAAAAGATATGGGCCTTATGGGCCAAGAGGGGAAACACACCAGCCACAAGGGGCTGGTGCGCCCCCCATATGGGCCGGCCAAGAAGGAGAAGGAAAGAGGGGAAGGGAAAGGAAAGAGAGGGAATAGGATTCCCCCTTCCTTCCCTCTCCTCCTCTCTTTCCTTCCCCCTCCGGCAAATAAGGAAGGGAGGGGCGCACCACTTGGGAAACCCCAAGTAGGATTCGGATCCTACTTGGGGCGCCCCCTGGCTGCCTCTCCTCCCCTCCCACCTATATATATGTGGGGAGGGGGGCGCCTAGACAACACAACATCAATTGTTAGCCGTGTGCGGCGCCCCCCTCCAGAGTTTACGCCTCCAGTCATATCTTCGTAGTGCTTAGGCAAAGCCCTGCGCAGATCACTTCACCATCACCGTCACCACGCCGTCGTGCTGACGGAACTCATCTACTTCCTCGACATCTTGCTGGATCAAGAGGACAAGGGACGTCATCGAGCTGAATGTGTGCAGAACTCGGAGGTGCCGTACGTTCGGTACTTGATCGGTCGGAGCTAGAAGAAGCTCGACTACATCAACCGCATTGTCAAACGCTTCTGCTTACGGTCTACGAGGGTACGTAGACACACTCTCCCCCCTCGTTGCTACGCATCTCCTAGATAGATCTTGCGTGAGCGTAGGAATTTTTTTGAAATTGCATGCTACGTTCCCCAACACGTGTGTCTTCTGGTCCAGAAAAAATCACCAAAAAGTTTCGCTGCGTTTGGACTCCGTTTGGTATTGATTTTCCGCGAAGTAAAAAACAAGCAAAAAATGGCAACTAGCACTGGGCACTATGTCAATAGGTTAGTCGCAAAAAATGATATAAAGTTGCTATAAAATGATTGTAAAACATCCAAGAATGATAATATAACAGCATGGAACAATAAAAAATTATAGATACGCTGGAGACATATCAACATCCCCAAGCTTAATTCCTACTCGTCCTCTAGTAGGTAAATGATAAAAACAGAATTTTTAATGTGGAATGCCGCCTAACATGTTCATCACATATTCTATTCTTTATAGCATGGACATTTGGACTTTTATATGATTCAAAGCAATAGTCTAGTTTTGACATGAAGATTTCAATACTCAAGCATATCAACAAACAACCATGTCCTTCAAAATACCATATTAAAGCAAGTTATCCCTAGCCCATTATGCTCAATCATTGATCCATTCATGAAACACACTCGCATATTAGCTACACCCAATGCTCAAGTACGATCATAGTGCCCCTTAGTTGGTGCTTTATAAGAGAAGATGGAGACTCAAAATAAAATAAAAATTGCATAAAGTAAATAGAAAGGCCCTTCGCAGAGGGAAGTAGGGATTTGTAGAGGTGCCAGAGCTCAAAGCGAAAAAGATAGAGATAAAAACATTTTGGGTGGCATGCTTTTCCTGTCAATGAAAACAACCGAGTAATTCCCAACACTTTCCATGCTAGATATATCATAGGCGGTTCCCAAACAAAAAATAAAGTTTATTCCTTTTTCCACCATACTTTCACATTCCACGGCTAACCGAATCCACGAGTGCCGTCCATACCAATACTTTCCAAGGAATTTATTATTTGACAACATAAAGTAAATTCATTTTTCATTTCGGGACTGGGCATCCCTAATACCTTTGCCGTACTCTCGTGCAATGACAAGTGAATAAACACTCATCTTGATAATAACACATCTAGCATGGAAAATATTGGCCACCCCTTGCCGCTTCATGAGCAGTACGAGCACACAAAAGAGAAATTTATTTTGAAAATTAGAGATGGCACATACAAATTTGCTTAGAACGACAAAAGAATACCGCATATAGGTAGGTATAGTGTACTCATATGGCAAAACTGGGTTTAAGGATTTTGGATGCACAAGTAGTGATCATACTTAGTGCAAATGAAGGCTAGCAAAAGATTGAGAAGCATCGAACCAAGAAACGAAAAATCTCATAAGCGAGCATTAAGCATAACTAACACCGAATAATGCACCACAAGTAGGATATAATTTCATTGCATAACTATTGACTTTCGTGCTTGCATAGGGAATCACAAACCTTAACATCAATATTCTTACTAAGCCATAATTACTCATTAACATGACTCACATATTATATCATCATATTGCAAAACTATTACAAGGAATCAAGTTTATTTTGTCCAATGATCTTCATGGAAGTTTTTATTATATCCCTCTTGGATATCTATCACTTTGGGACTAATTTTATATGTTGCTTTTGATAGCTCAAACAAATCTAAGTGAAGAACATGACCATAAAAATTTTCTTCTCTCAAAATAATTTAAGTGAAGCATGAGAGAGTTTCTAAAATTTTTGCTAACTCTCAAATAAATCTAAGTGAAGCATGACAACATTTCTTTAAAAATACTAAAGCACACTGTGCTAAAAAAAGATATAAGTGAAGCACTAGAGCAATTCCAAAGCTCATAAAGATTTAAGTGAAGCATGGAGAGCAATTCTAACAAATCATGGCATAATTTTGCCTCTCTCAAATTGGTGTGTCCAGCAAGGATACTTGACTTAAAAAGAAGAGCAAAACAAGCAAAGACTCATATCATACAAGACACTCCAAGCAAAACTCATGATATGTGACAAATAAAAATATAGCTCCAAGAAAAATACCGATGGTTGTTAGAAGAAAGAGGGGATGCCACTCGGGGCATCCCCAATCTTAGGTTTTTCTTACTCCTTATTCCTTCATCCATCGTGATCTCACCCAAAACTTGAAAACTTCAATCACACAAAACTCAACAAAACCTTCGTGAGATCCGTTAGTAAAAGAAAACTAATCTTTACTTTAAGTACTGTAGAAAACCCATTCAAATTTTGTTATTGCATTATATCTACTGTATTTTAACTTTACCATGGCTTATAACCTCCAATACAAACCATAGATTCATCAAAATAAGCACACAATGCAAAGAAAACAGAATCTGTCAAAAACAGAACAGTCTGCGAAGATACAAATTGTTCTCATACTTATGTAACTCCAAAAATTCTGAAAAAAGGAAAACAGAGGAAATTTGTATATCAATCTTGTGTAGAAAATTCATAATTTTTTGTCGTTTCTGTGAATTTTTAAAATTGTTTTACTGGACGCAAAAGTTTCTGTTTTCCAACAAGATCAAATCAACTATCACCAAAGCTATCCCAAAGGCTTTGCTTGGCACAAACACTAATTAAAACATAAAAAACACAATCATAACAGTAGCATAATTATTCAAACAAACAAGAACAGAAAGAAAAAGACAAAAAATAATTTTTATTCATTGGGTTGCCTCCCAACAAGCGCTATTAGTTAGGCCGACTAGATCGATTTTTCTTGCCATGGGAAGAGGTGCTTTGTGATGGGTTCGATCTTACGGTGCTCAATCCCAGTGATAGAAGGGGAAATGACATGTACGTATTGTTTCCATTAAGGATAACAAGATGGGGTCTAATTCCTACATGAATAGATCTTGTCTACATCATGTCATCGTTCTTATTGCATTACTCCGTTTCTCCATGAACTTAATACACTAGATGCATGCTGGATAGCGGTCGATGTGTGGAGTAATAGTAGTAGATGCAGGCAGGACTCGGTTTACTAATCTTGGACGTGATGCGTATATAATGATCATTGCCTGGATATCGTCATAATTATTTGAAGTTCTATCAATTGCCCAACAGTAATTTGTTTACCCACCGTATGCTATTTTTCTCGAGAGAAGCCACTAGTGAAATCTACGGCCCCCGGGTCTATTTTCTCATCATATATTTTTAGATCTATTTTGCAATTTGCCTTTTTATTTATTTGCCACTTTTATTTTCAGATCTATATTTCTAAAAACCCAAAAATATTTTGCTGCACTTTATTTTATTTGCGATCTATTTATCCAATCTACTACAATTTATGTCCCGTCAACTTGCCAATTTCTGGCGCCGTTATCCAAAAGGGATTGACAACCCCTTTAACACGTCGGGTTGCAAGTATTTGTTCTTTGTGTGCAGGTGCTGTTTACGTAGTGTTGCTTGGTTCTCCTACTGGTTCGATAACCTTGGTCTCATCACTGAGGGAAATACCTATCGTTGCTGTGTTGCATCATCCCTTCCTCTTTGGGGAAATACCGACGTAGTTCAAGCAAACATCAAAAGGAATTTCTGGCGCCGTTGCCGGGGAGGATCAAGTCAAGATAGTCTCCCAGCCACGTGCCAATTTCTGGCGCCGTTGCCGGGGAGCCATCATCAACATCTACCAGGTTCCTAATCACAAATCTCATCTCCTTGCAATTTACATTATTTGCCTCTCGTTTTCCTCTCCCCCACTTCACAAAAATTTGCCGTTTTATTTGCCCTCTTTTTTGTTCGCCGTTTTCTCGTCAGATCTGTTTATGTGTGTGATCTTGCTTGTTCACCTTGTCACTATGGCTAGCACGACTACTCCTCCTTTGTCTCTGGATTTTGAAGTTTTATACTTCAAGCAGAGACAAGGAGAAAATTTGAAAGATGCTTGGTATAGGCTAATGGAATCTTATCACATTAGCAACCTAAAAGGGGATGCAAAGATTTTGTTTCGAAATTTTTATATAGGATTAGCCTTGCATCATAGGCAACTTCTGGATTTTACCGCTAAAGGAAATTTTATCGAACTTGATGCTAATACTGCTTACGAGATCTTAGAGGGGATCTTGGGAACTCCACCCACCAAGAAGGGGATTTCTTTTACTCAAGAAGGGGTTCAAATCTTAGACAAGTTGGGTGATTTGCATAAACATATGGTCGAGTTACAAAAATATAACGAACCCCTCAAGCATATTAGTGGGAACCTAAATCGAATGAATACTTTGATTACTCTTTGCAATAAGCGGTTGGATATCTTAGATCTCAAGATGGTCTCTTTTCCTGAGAATTTAGGGAAGCACAAAGAGCCTCCCAGGTTTGAGAAAGCCCTTACAAAAGTTGCTAAAACTACAAATGACAATACTTAGATCCTTCGCATTATGCCTAGCTAAGGGCGTAAAACGATAGCGCTTGTTGGGAGGCAACCCAATGAATAAAATTTATTTTTTTGTCTTTTTCTTTCTATTCTTGAGTGTTTGCATAATTATGCTACTGTTATGATTGTGTTTTTTGTGTTTTAATTAGTGTTTGTGCCAAGTAAAGCCTTTAGGATAGCTTTGGTGATAGTTGATTTGATCTTGTTGGAAAACAGAAACTTTTACGTCCAGTAAAACAATTTTGAAAATTCACAGAAGCGACGAAAAACTCTGAATGTTTTACACAAGATTTATATACAAATTTCCTCTGTTTTCCAAGTTTTTTCCGAATTTTTGGAGTTACATAAGTATAAGAACAATTCGCATCTTTACAGACTGTTCTGTTTTTGACAGATTCTGTTTTCTTTGCATTGTGTGCTTGTTTTGATGAATCTATGGTTTGTATCGGGGGGTATGAGCCATGGTAAAGTTAGAATACAGTAGATATAATGCAAGAACAAAATTTGAATGGGTTTTCTACAGTACTTAAAGTGAAGATTGGTTTTCTTATACTAACGGATCTCACGAAGGTTTTGTTGAGTTTTGTGTGATTGAAGTTTTCAAGTTTTGGGTGAGATTATGATGGATGAAGGAATAAGGAGTAAGAAGAGCCTAAGCTTGGGGATGCCCCATGGCACCCCAAGCCATTATCCAAAGAGAAGCGAGCAACTAAGCTTGGGGATGCCCGAGTGGCATCCCCTCTTTCTTCTAACGACCATCGGTATTTTACTTGGAGCTATATTTTTATTCGTCACATATCATGAGTTTTGCTTGGAGCGTCTTGTATGATATGAGTATTTGCTTGTTTTGCCTTTTATTTTTAGTCATGAATCCTTGCTGGACACACCTATTTGAGAGAGCCAAAATTATGCTATGACTTGTTAGAATTGCTCTCTATGCTTCACTTAAATCTTTATGAGCTATGGAATTGCTCTAGTACTTCACTTATATCTTTTTGAGCATGGTGTGCTTTCGTATTTTTGAAGAAATGCTCTCATGCTTCACTTAGATTTATTTGAGAGTTAGTATTTTTTTTAGAAATTCTCTCTTGCTTCACTTAAATATGTTGAGAGAAGAAAATTTTATGCTCATGTTCTTCACTTAGATTTGTTTGAGCTATCAAAAGCAACAAATGAAATTAGTCCCAAAGTGATAGATATTCAAGAGGGATATAATAAAAACTTTCATGAAGATCATTGGACAAAATAAACTTGATTCCTTGTAATAGTTTTGCGATATGTTGATATAATATGTGAGTCATGTTGATGAGTAATTGTGCTTTAGTAAGAATATTCGTGTTAAGGTTTGTGATTCCCTATGCAAGCATGAAAGTCAATAGTTATGCAATGAAATTACATCCTACTTATGGTGCATTATTCAATGTTAGTTATGCTTAATGCTCGCTTATGAGATTTTTCGTTTCTTGGTTGGATGCTTCTCAATCTTTTGCTAGCCTTCATTTGCACTAAGTATGATCACTACTTGTGCATCCAAAATCCTTAAACCAGTTTTGCCATATGTGTCCACTATACCTACCTATATGCAGTATTTCCGTGCCGTTCTAAGCAAATTTGTATGTGCCATCTCTAATTTCAAAATAAATTTCTTTTGTGTGTGTTCGTACAGTTCATGAAACGGTAGGGGGTGGCTGATATTTTTCCATGCTAGATGTGTTATTCTCAAGATGAGTGTTTATTCACTTGTCATTGCACGAGAGTACGGCAAAGGTATTAGGGATGCCCAGTCCCGAAATGAAAAATGAATTTACTTTATGTTGTCAAATAATAAATTCCTTGGAAAGTGTTGGTATGGACGGCACCCGTGGATTCGGTTAGCCGTGGAATGTGAAAGTATGGTGGAAAAAGGAATAAACTTTATTTTTTGTTTGGGAACTGCCTATAATATATCTAGCATGGAAAGTATTGGGAACTACTCGATTGTTTTCGTTGACAGGAAAAGCATGCCACCCAAAATGTTTTATCTCTACTTTTTTCGCTTTGAGCTCTGGCACCTCTATAAATCCCTACTTCCCTCTGCGAAAGGGCCTTTCTTTTACTTTATGCAATTTTTATTTTATTTTGAGTCTCCATCTTCTCTTATAAAGCACCAACTAAGGGGCACTATGATCGTACTTGAGCATTGGGTGTAGCTAATATGCGAGTGTGTTTCATGAATGGATCAATGATTGAGCATAATGGGCTAGGGATAACTTGCTTCAGTGTTGATATTTTGAAAGACATGGTTGCTTGTTGATATGCTTGAGTATTGAAATCTTCATGTTAAAACTAGACTATTGCTTTGAATCATATAAAAGTCCAAATGTCCATGCTACAAAGAAAAGAATTTGTGATGAACATGTTAGGCAGCATTCCACATCAAAAATTCTGTTTTTATCATTTACCTACTCGAGGACGAGCAGGAATTAAGCTTGGGGATGCTGATACGTCTCCAACGTATCTATAATTTTTGATTGTTCCATGCTGTTATATTATCATTCTTGGATGTTTTACAATCATTTTATAGCAACTTTATATCATTTTTTGGGACTAACCTATTGACATAGTGCCCAGTGCCAGTTGCTGTTTTTTGCTTGTTTTTTACTTCGCAGGAAATCAATACCAAACGGAGTCCAAACGCAGCGAAACTTTTTGGTGATTTTTTCTGGACCAGAAGACACCTATTGGGCCAAAAAAGTACTAGAGGGGGGCTCCGAGGGGAGCACAACCCACCAGGGCGCGCCTGGGGGCCCAGGCGCGCCCAGGTGGATTGTGCCCACCTCGGCCGCCTCCCGCACCGCCTCTTTGCTCTATAAATACCCCAATATTCTAGAAACCCTAGGGGAGTCGACAAAAATCAATTCCAGCCGCCGCAAGTTCCAGAAACCACAGATCCAATCTAGACACAATCACGGAGGGGTTCATCATCCTCATTCGTGCCTCTCCGATGATGCGTGAGTAGTTCATTGTAGACCTACGGGTCCGTAGGTAGTAGCTAGATGGCTTCCTCTCTCTCTTTTGATTCTCAATACAATGGTCTCTTGGAGATCTATTTGATGTAATTCTTTTTGCGGTGTGTTTGTTGGGATCCGATGAACTTTGAGTTTATGATCAGATCTATGTTTTTATCCATGAAAGTTATTTGAGTCTTTTGATCTCTTATATGGATGATTACTTATAGCCTCGTATTTCTTCTTCGAATCTTTGGTTTAGCTAGGCCAACTAGATCGATTTTTCTTGCCATAGGAAGAGGTGCTTTGTGATGGGTTCGATCTTACGGTGCTTGATCCCAGTGACAGAAGGGGAACCGACACGTATGTATAGTTGCTATTAAGGATAACACGATGGGGTCTATTTCTACATAAATAGATCTTGTCTACATCATGTCATCGTTCTTATTGCATTACTCCGTTTCTCCATGAACTTAATACACTAGACGCATGCTGGATAGCGGTCGATGTGTGGAGTAATAGTAGTAGATGCAGGCAGGAGTCGGTCTACTAATCTTGAACGTGATGCCTATATAATGATCATTGCCTGGACATCGTCTTTATTATTTGAAGTTCTATCAATTCCCCAACAGTAATTTGTTTACCCACCGTATGCTATTTTTCTCGAGAGAAGCCACTAGTGAAATCTACGGCCCCCGGGTCTATTTTCTCATCATATATTTTCAGATCTATTTTGCTATTTGCCTTTTTATTTATTTGCCACTTTTATTTTCAGATCTATATTTCTAAAAAACCAAAAATATTTTGCTGCACTTTATTTTATTCACGATCTATTTATCCAATCTACTACAATTTATCTCCCGTCAACTTGCCAATTTCTGGCGCCGTTACCCGAAAGGGATTGACAACCCTTTAACACGTCGTGTTGCAAGTATTTGTTCTTTGTGTGCAGGTGCTGTTTACGTAGTGTTGCTTGGTTCTCCTACTGGTTCGATAACCTTGGTCTCATCACTAAGGGAAATACCTACCGTTGTTGTGCTGCATCATCCCTTCCTCTTTGAGGAAATACCGACGTAGTTCAAGCAAACGTCAGCATGTATTCCGTAAATAGTCATACATGCTTATGAAAAGAACTTGCATGACATCTTTTGTCCTACCCTCCCGTGGCAGCGGGATCCATAAGGAAACTAACGCTCTGTTTGGATGTTTGTATTGGGAGCCTTGGCATTGCATTGGGCTGAATATCAATATCACACTATATTGGTATTGAGATTGAATGCCAATATTTTTGTTTGGATGCTTAGATATTCGGAACACGGATTTGATATTGAGGTTGAATGCCAAATGTTGTTTGGGTGGTCAATGTGAGGCATTGAGTTGTATGAGACCTTGCCAGGAGATCGAGCAAAGAGGAGGCCTGACGCTAGACAGGGGAAAGGGGAGAGGATCGGAGCTCTACGAAGAGAGGAAGGATGCGGTCAACAAAACACCTGCGCCGGCCGCGGAGCTCGGGGTGGAGGCACGCCGGTCGTCGAAGATCGTGGTGGAGGCGGGGCAGGAGGGTGGCCCCGGCTGCTGGAGAGCTCTAGCGGGGCGGGAAGGTGGCATCGGCCGCTGGATCTTGGGGTGGAGACGAGGCGGGAGGGTGACGCCGGCCACCGGATTTTGGGGTGCAGGCACGCCGGCTGCCGGAGCTGGGGGTGGAGACGGGCGGGATGGGCGCCGCCGCCGTTCCTTGCGCGGGCGGGACTGGAGGGACGACGCTGGATTGGTTTCGTTCACGAACAGATATACACGCTATCCCAATGCCTAGCTATGTCGAGCACACAGGCTTCGAATTGGGCCAGCAGTTTTTTGCATTATGGACGGATTGCTCAATATCGGGCCCGAATGCCACAACTGAATGCCAAGACCAACCAAACGGTGGCATTCGGGATATTAGGCCCAAACAAATGCCAATACCCAATACTAGGCCTGAATGCGAACATCCAAACGGAGCGTTGATATTAATGCCTCCTTTTAATAGAGAACCGGAACAAAGCATTAACACATGGTGAATACATGAACTCCTCAAACTACGGTCATCACCGAAAAGTATCCCGACTATTGTCACTCCGGGGTTTACGGATCATAACACGTAGCAGGTGCATATAACTTGCATGATCGGATCTAGAACATAGATATAATGGTGAAAACATAAATGGTTCAGATCTAAAATCATGGCACTTGGCCCCTAGTGACAAGCATTAAGCATGGCAAAGTCATAGCAACATCAATCTCAGAACGTAGTGGATACTAGGGATCAAGACCTAACAAAACTAACTTGATTACATGGCGAATATCATCCAACTCCTCACCGACCAGCGAGCCTATGAAGGAATTACTCACTCCCAGTGGGGAGCATCATGGAATTGGCGATGAAGGAGGGCTGGTGATGATGAAGATCGAAGATTCCCCTCTCCGGAGCCCCAAACGGACTCCAGATCTGGCCTCCCGATGAAGAACAGGAGGCGGCGGTGGCTCCGTCTCGTGAAACGTGATAATTCTTCCTCCCCAATTTTTTCTCCAAAAATAGGTATTTAAGGAGTTGGAATTAGGGTCTGCGGGGCCACCGGGTGGGCACAACCCACCTGGGCGCGCCTGGAGGGGGTGGCGCATCCTGGTGGGTTGTGCTCAACCAGGGGCCCCCTCTAGTGGTTCTTGGCTCCAATATTTTTCTTTTATTGTAAAACAATTCTCCAAAAAGTTTCATTCCATTCCGAGAACTTTTATTTCTGCACAAAAACAACACCATGGTAGTTCTGCTGAAAACAACGTTAGTCCCGGTTAGTTTCATTCAAATCATGCAAATTAGAGTCCAAAACAAGAGCAAAAGCTTTAGGAAAAGTAGATACGATGGAGACGTATCAACTCTCCCAAGCTTAAACCTTTGCTTGTCCTCAAGCAATTCAGTCGATAAACTGAAAGTGAAAAAGAAAAACTTTTACGAACTCTTTTGTTCTTGTTTACATAAATAAGCTTAAGTAGCACCCAGGTTTTCAGCAAAGATCCTGACTAACCATGTCAAGAATAACTTTTAAAAATTATATTAACTCATATCAATAGCATAAGCAACCAGAGAGCAATAATAAGATATCTCAAATGACAACACTTTGTCAAAACAACCATGATATAATATGACAACAGTGGTATCTCGCTAGCCCTTTTTGAGACCGCAAAACATAAATGCAGAGCACCTCCAAAGTTCAAGTAGCGACTAAACATTGTAATTCCTGGTAGAAAAGATCCAGTCATGATGCATTCAACATTAACTATACATAATGCATGAGGATGACAATAGTGCTCTCAGGTCTGGCGCTTGTTTGAGAAGGTGATGACACAACATAAAAATAAATAGATAGTCCCTTTGCAGAGGGAAGCAGGGATTTGCACAGGTGCTAGAGCTTGAAGCTTAAATCAGAGATAAATGAAATTTTGGGGAATGCACCCTTCCTATTTATGTCACGACCAAAAGTTATCAATATCTTCCATGCTAAACACATTAGTGGCGGTTCCCAAGCGATAAAAGTAAAGGTTTACTCCCCCTCCCCCTCCACCAACAAACACACTCCACGGCTAGCCGAATCCACGGGTACCATCCATACCAACATCAGTCCTGGGGGAGTTTTGTTTAGTTATTTGTAATTTTTGATTTCGGGACTGGGAATCCCTATTACCTCACCTCTCTTACAAGGACGAGTGAATAAACACTCATCATGAGAATAACCCGCTTAGCATGGAAGATACCGACTACCCCCTGTCGCTCTATGAACAATCCAGGCACACAAAAACATATGTTCATTTGAAATTTAGAGGTGGCACATGCAAATTTAATTAGAACGACAGGGTAATACCGCATATAGGTAGATATGGTGGACTCATTTGGAATAACTTTGGGGTTTGGGATTTTGATGCACAAGCAGTATTTCCGCTTAGTACAGGCGAAGGCTAGCAAATAAGTTGAGAAGCGGCCAGCTAGAGAGCGAAAATGGTCATGAACATGCATTATGCATAATAAACATTGAATACTAGCATGAGTAGGATATGAACACCATGAACATAAATATCATAGAGGCTATGTTGGTTTTGATTCAACTACATGCATGAACATGTGCCAAGTCAAGCCACTTGAAACATTCAGAGGAGGATACCATATCATCACACTACAAGATAAATCATTATCCACTCCTAGCTACTTAAGCATGGCATGAGAAACTATAATCTCTAATTGTCATTGCAATTTTTTTTTGTCATAATCATGCTGAATCATGGATACGAGGTTAAACATATTTACAAAAACAGAACAAGTTGAGTTCATACCCATTTCTCTCTGCCACAGCCGGTTCATCAAATATAGTCATTATTGCCTTTCACTTGCACGACCGAATGATATAAAAATAATAATAGTGCAAGAGTGTCGTGGACTAAGCTGGAATCTACAAACATTTTATTCGAAAGGAGGAGACAAGGTAATATGGGCTCTTTGTTAGATCAACAAAAGTGCATAAGAGAGCCACTCAACATTTTCATCATGGTCTTCTCCTTGGTATGACTCAAAGAAAAGAATTTCAGAGAAACACACTGAAATATTTTTGGAGTTTTTAGTTTTTCTTGAAGAAAGCAAATTAAAGAGAAAGAAAACAAAAAACGAGAAAAACTATTTACACGGGAGAGCTCCCAACAAGCTAAAGAAGAACAAGGAAATCTTTTTAGGTTTTCTTTTTAATACTACAACTAACTAACCTAGAAAGAAAAACCAAAAAGAAGCAAGAAACATTTTTTTGGATTTTCTCAAAGTTTTTCAAACACACAAGAAGAAAGCGATAAAATAAATCTAACATGGATAATACAATGAAAAAGTGTGAACACCGACAACTGGAATGAAATGTGTGAACTTGAATGTAATGTCGGTGGAAATACGTACTCCCCCAAGCTTAGGCTTTTGGCCTAGCTTGGTAATCACCAGCCGCGGCCTGCATAGTAGTCGGAGTGATAACTCATGGAGGCTCTTGGTGCAACCCTCTCATCCCGTCTGGCTACCTCGATCTCCGCCTTGTACGAGCGGGCCTCGCTCTCAAGAACATAATGTCTTCTTTTGCTGTCAAAATCAAAGAGAGCAGGCGCAGGCAAAGCAATATGCACAATGGTTTCTTTATCGAACCTCAAGTTATAAGTATAGTCAGTGATTTTGTCCTTAAGGAACTTGTGGCGCTTCATGGCCTCAAAGTCAAAGTACTGAGTAGGTAAGATGGGGTCATAAGGCAGAGGTGCAACACCAACCTCTTTAGCTAAATGAGAAGCATAAATCCCACCATAAAAATAACCACTACCAGCATTGTGTTGCAATCAGCGTGCAACAATCGCTCCAAGGTTATAACGTTTAATACCGGTGAGAGTAGTGTGTATGAGGCTCAAGTCAGGGGCACATAGTGTGCTGCAATCCTGCTTGCCCATGATGCATTTGCCATTAAAGAGTGTAAAGTATTGAATTGATGGGAAATGGATACTTTTTATTCTACCTTGTGTCACTCCTCTATCCTCGCCATAGCAAAGGCTAGTAAAAAATGACTCATATTCAGATCTTGGTGGCTCGTCCAGCGAACCCTAAAATGGAATTTTACAAATACCACAAAATACTTCTAGAGGTATGGTAAATGGACGGTCATAAAGTTTAAACAAAACTCTAGACTCACGAGGATGAAATTTAAATTCTTTAGTAAACGTTTCTATGAGGCTGAGATGATGGATGCACTTATCTTCAATGTAGGGACCAAGCTCGGTGTTGTGAACAAATTGCTCAAATTCTTCTTTAATACCTGCACTCACCATGAAATTGTCGCACGGCCATAAACATGATTTGATAGCGGCATCCCTTATTGAACTTGCACTTGGTTCAACATAAGATCGACGTATCGAGTCACTACTAGACGATGCCTCCGAGGACCTCCTCCTCGAACAACTCCTTCCAAAAAGGTACATTTTATTCACGTACAAATTTCTGAAATTTTTGTTTCACAAAATTTTGTCAACAAAACTTTACAAGATTGGTAACAACTGCTCATAAGGATGCATAGATGCCATATTAAGCATTCAAACTACTTAAAACTCTAAGAATTCAACATGCAAGCTCATCTACAGCAACACCAAGAGTAACTAATTATTCAAAATATAATCCACTAAAGCAAAAACTAATTGGAGCGATGGAGGAGTTACATATCAAGTAGCAATCCCCCAAAACAATTTTGAAAACGGAGCTTCGAGCAAAGAGATCGAAATTCGTGGGTTTGAGAGCAAGAACACGAGAGAGAGAGAGAGAGAGAGAGAGAGAGAGAGAGAGAGAGAGAGCTATGGTGACTTTTTTCTGGAGGTAGGAGAAGGAATGGGCTGAAGAGGTAAGTGAGGGGACCCACATGGGGACCACAACACACCAGGGCGCGCCTGGGGTTGCTGGCGCGCCCTGGTGTCTTGTGGTCACCAGGTGCACCCCCTCTGATGTTATTTGCACTGAAAATTCAGAAATATTCAAAAAAAAATCATATTAAATTTTCAGGGCATTCTGAGAACTTTTATTTTTGGGTCATTTTTTTATTGCACGGGAAATTTAAAAAACAGACAAAACATGACATTTTATTTTATTTAACTAAGAAAAACAGAAAACAAAAGTTGGGAGCAGAAGGTTGTGCCTACTAGATTCATCAACTTCATACCTCTCAAAAATGATCCATTAATAAGGTTGATCAAGTCTTATTAACAACCACTTCCGATTAGCATGAAACCGAAGAACTTTCGTAAAACACTAAGTTACCTCAACGGGGATATGCATGTCCCCAACAATAAGCATTTCATATTTCTTTTTGGCAGTAGGTAGAGGTAGTTGAAAGCTTCCAATAGTGAGTGTCGAAATTTTTTCAATAACATTAATACCATTCACTTGGAATTGTTTCTTCGGAAAGTGCACCGTCTGCTCATTACCATTGATATGAAAAGTGACCTTGCTTTTATTGCAATCAATAACAGCCCCTGCAGTATTCAAGAAGGGTCTACCAAGGATAATCCACATGTTGTCGTCCTCGGGCATCTCAAGTATAACAAAGTCAGTTAAGATAGTAACATTTGCAACAACAACAGGCACATCCTCACAAATACCGATAGGTATGGCAGTTGATCTGTCAGCCATTTGCAAAGATATTTCAGTAGGTGTGAGTTTATTCAAATCAAGTCTTTTATATAAGGAGAAATGCATAACACTAACACCAGCTCCTAGATCAGATAAAGCAGTTTTGACATAATTTCGTTTGATGGAGCAAGGTATAGTTGGTATTCCTGGATCTCCAAGTTTTTTAGGTACTTCCATCCTTAAAAGAATAATTAGCAAGCATGGTGGAGATTTCAGCTTCAGATATTTTTCTTTTATTAGTGATGATGTCTTTCATATATTTTGCATAAGGGGCCATCTTTAAAATATCAGTCAAGCGAGTGCGCAAAAAGACTGGCCTAATCATTTCAGCAAAGCGTTCAAATTCTTCATCATCTTTTTTCTTAGTTGATTTAGGTGGAAAGGGCATGGGTTTTTGAACCCATGGTTCTCTTTCTCTTCCATGTCTTCTAGCAACAAAGTCTTTTTTTATCATATCTTTTATTTTTAGGTTGTGGGTTATCAAGATCAACAGCTGGTTCTATTTCAACATCATTATCTGGTTGTTTATCATTGTTTGGTTGAGTGTCTTCATGAGCATCATCATTTTCATTTTCATTATCACTAGAGGGACGTTCATTACCAGATTGAGTTTCAGCATCAGAAATAGAAATATCATTATTATCTTCAAGAGGTTTTTCTTTCTCAGGTTCACTAGAGGTATGCAAAGTCCTATCATTTTTCTTCTTCTTTTTCTTTTTAGAATGACTAGGTGCATCAGTGTTAATTCTTTGAGAGTCTTGTTCAATTATTTTAGGGTGTCCCTCAGGATAAAGTGGTTCCCGAGTCATTTTACCTCCTCTAGTTGCTACTCTAACAGCAAAGTCATTTATATTATTATTCATTTCATCAAGCAATTCTCTTTGAGCAGGAAAATATTTTTCAGAGAAATAGTAAATCATATCCTGAGGACTACGCACACATCCAGGAGTAAGAGTATTGTACCATATCTTAGCATCACCCTTTAATGAGAACGAAAATAACTTTAGAATATAATAGTAGCGAATTTTCTCATCATGAGCAAAAAGGGTGGCTATATCATTTAACTTAGTAAGATGTGCCACTACAGTTTCAGTTTCATAACCATGGAAAGAATTAGATTCAACCAGAGTAATTAACTCTGGGTCGACAGAGAATTCATAATCCTTATCAGTAACAAAGATAGGTGAAGTAGCAAACTGAGGTCATACTTCATTCTAGCATTCAAAGATTTTTCTTTCAGTTTGCATAATAATTTCTTTAGATCATCTTTATCATTGCAAGCAAGAAAGTTTCTAGCTGTCTTCTCATCCATAACATAATCCTCAGGTATCTTAGGCAATTCATATCTAGGAGCGCTAGGTCTAACAGGTATTTAAAGATTTTCATATTCAAGCATTTGATCAGTTTCAATAATTTCATCAGTTTCAGTAATTTCATTCTCTTTAGCTCTAGCAATTTATTCATCAAGAAACACCAAGTGGCATATTATCATCAAGCAAGGTACTAACATCATCATGAGTAGCATTCATAGCAGAAGTAGCATCATCAATAACTTGCGACATATCAGGATTAATAACATGTGGTGGTGTTGCAAGTCTACTCAAAACAGAAGGTGAATCAAACGCAGAGTGTGATGGCAGTTCCTTACCTCCCCTCATCTTAGAGGGAACGATCTTGATTTTAGTATCCTTCAGATTCTTCATAGTGATAAATCTTATATTTACTAATTGAAGGCACCATACGAGACGCCACGTTAAATCAGAAGGTTATAAAATTGTGTCCATTAGATGGACTAATTATCAATTGACAGCCGTCAGATCAGATGAGGCCTGCTCCACCAATTTTGCGTGAGAAGGACTCCTCTCTTTCCTTTTCGTAGTTGCAATAGAGTAGAAACGAAGGGAAAAAAAAACTCATATGACCACTTTCCACATCTTTCCTCTGTATAATAAATAAAAAGGAACAAACCAGATCGTAAGTCCTACTCCAAGTTGATTGGCTGGTGGAAGCTAGAGTCGCCGCATGTGTCCACGTGCCCCCATCCTTTCACGGCTGCAACAACTGATCTCCACTGACTAATGTTTGTTTCAACCTCCAACAGACTATGTACGCCTAATGATTTGAGGTTTAACTGCAATTTGTGTGTTGTTAGCAATCAACCATTTTTTAAAATCCTAGATCCAAAACCTTCGGAAACAACGGCGCGTACGTATGTGTGCTAAGCTAGCCTGAAATAGCAGATTGATTGATTCCCTCAAGTAGCACACGCACGTCTTTCCAAGCACCTTAATTTATCAACAAGAAGATAGCAATACATGCTAGCCGAAGCTCACGCACGTACGTGGGCAGCCTGGTAGAGCTAGCTTGATCCATCCATTTGATGCTCCTCGACGCCTCGGCGGAACGTCTCGGCAAGAATAGAATAAGGCAAAAACACCAATTGATGATTGATAGCTGCATGCGCGTCATGCTCCTGTTTCTCTTTATTTCTTCTCAACGATACAAGTTACAGGGCTGGGCTGGACGTACACACATATATATGCTTGAAGATAGCATAGCAGCTAATCGACTTGATGTAGTATTGATAAAGCTACTTGGTTTAGAATAGTGATCATACTAGGACTAATGCACGTGTCCAGAAAATTTGTGCTTATGTCTAACATCAACAATGGCGATTGTAAGTCCTCTCATGTAAATTTGAACGACTAAGTTATAATTCTTATTTAATGTCTATTCTTGAAGCAGACGTGTCGATATTTCTGAGAAAGAAAACCTAGAAGTGTGGATGTTTACGGCTCCTAAAGTGATCTCCACAAAAATAAAAACACTAGCTAGCATGTACTTTAAAAAGAAGGAAACCTGCAGATCGTATTCAAAAGAAGACTGCACGGCGGTTACCGAGCCGAGGCGTTCCTCGGCGGTGCCGGACGAGGTTGAGCGAGGCCTTGTACAATGCTAGATGCTTAGGGAGGTTCTTATAAAAATAAATCGGGTTTTACTGAAGCACCGGTTACTATTTCTACAGGAGAGACGCCTAACCAAGCGTCTACTCTATACAAATAAGCACCGATGCTTAAGAAAACCCTAGTTTATTTATCTAAACATCTCCTCTAAGCACCTTGCATTGTATAAGGCCTGATTAGGCAAATATTCCCCGGGCAGCAGCCAGTACGTAGCTCTAAGAGCTTCTTTGGTCTGCACGTACATGCCGGCTGCATCTATTTGCCTTCAGATACAAGGCAAAGGTAGGTTTGATATTACTCTATTTGTGCCTGAGATTTTGAAAGTTCATATGATTTGGGTACATGCATGGAATTCGCTGATACTTTTACGCAAGGTGTGGCTACACATATATGTCTTCATCTTTGTCAGAATCGGTATGCCGAAATTCCCATACCAGAATACTCACCCAAGGTAATAAAAGATATACTCACGCAAGGTAATAAAAGTAAGCCTTATGTCTATCTTCCACGAAAATGATGTGATACACAAACACAAAATTATATATTCAATATACAAATATGCATATATGTGTTGCCAAATAAAATAGTTATATTCCTCACGTTACCACAAATAAAATTTGCATAAATTTGATTACTATAAAAATAAAATTAAAATTCATCACATCAATATGATGTAGTTTAACAGAAAAATCTAAGAAGAAGTACAACAATATCATTTATTAGTTGTACACCAATATTTGTTGGAATAACATATTTGACTTGAATACCACATATTTCGTGATAGAACATATGGTGCATGGATCTACTCATTATCACCAATAAAAGGTGAATATTTTCATGTACTCCAGACAAAAAAAAAACACATCTATATTTTATGCAAATAGTAATGAATGATTCAATCCTGGAAAATCATCACACCTACAAAAAAAATTAAAATGTTTATGGCGACATATATCCTGGATAACAATAACAAGACCAAACTCTATATTCTGTGAAAAAAAATAAGAACACATCATACATTCATTGAATTTTGCATTTCCAACAGTATATAGCCCAAAAATACACACACAACCTTCTGAAAATGAATGTTTTACATATTTTATATAAATTTGAGGATATTGGGCAAACACAACATGAATATAACACATTTTTGACACGTCGATGGTTCAAAACGTGTATGCATGCAAACAATAGAAACAGATGAACTAGAGTTATTTAATTCAATCATTTTCCCTATAGCTAACCACAATGTATAACATTAATTAATCAATCAAAGTATCATCAAGTATGCCATACATTTTATTTAAAGTTTTGCTAGCCCGTGCAGGTGCACGGGTTTGATGACTAGTTGATAATAATCCCAAATGACTCAACAAATATAGCTATGCTCCCTAGCAACGGCGCCAGAAAAAGGTCTTGATAACCCACAAGTATAGGGGATCGCAACAGTTTTTGAGGGTAGAGTATTCAACCCAAATTTATAGATTCGACACAAGGGGAGCCAAAGAATATTTGCAAGTATTAGCAGTTGAGTTGTCAATTCAACCACACCTGGAGATTAAATATCTGCAGCAAAGTGATCAGTAGCACAATAGTATGATAGTTTTGATAGCAGTGGTAACAGTAGCAGTAACGGTAACCGTGATAGCAATGGTTTTGTAGCAAGTGTAACAGTAGCAATAGCAATAGTAACTGAGCAAGAGCAATATGTGAAAAACTCATAGGCATTGGATCGATGAATTCGTTGGATGATATTCATCATATAACAGTCATAACCTAGGGCGATACAGAACTAGCTCCAGTTCATAAATATAATGTAGGCATGTATTTCGTAATAGTCATACGTGCTTATGAAAAGAACTTGCATGACATCTTTTGTCGGTGTACTATGTATTGGGCCATTAGTACCCCGTACTTGTGCACGGGCAGTTGTAGCCATACTCGCGGCCAGGCTTGTCGGGGAACAGTTGGAGGTTAATTCAAGTTATCGAAGAAACACCCAAGTCAAGGATCTGAGGATCAACAGATAAGAAGAGCTGAAGACCGAAAGCCAGCCTCCCCGGCAAGATCTTGCCGGGGTGGCCTGCGAAGCCCGGCAAGATTCGGCGCCCGACAAGATTCTGCCACTGTGCCACCGCTTCGGCACAGCAACAAGCCTGACACTCTGGGTCCTTCTCTAGATGCGTGGCAACGCGCCAGTGGAGGAGAGCTTAAGCGGTGCTGATGGGATGGCCCCTTTTTCCATCCCCAAGAAAGTGAGGACACCTAAACGGACACCTCACGGTGCATTAAATGCATTCGTCCTAATCTGTCAGTGGTTAGGTATGATGACCCTGTAGCTACTTTACACCTCAATGTATGTACATTTTGCCACTATGGTGACCCCTTTGAGCGTAGAAAAGGAGGCCCAAGGCAACTGCTATAGGGGAGGAGGATCTTCTGGCCCATTCTGCATGCGTGGCTGCTCTTTGAACGTACTGTTCATCGCAAGCGCTCCTGGAGCCTGGGCTCAAGAACACTCATAATAAAACAAGGCAGGAGTAGCGTTTTACGCTGATCAGCGGCCCGAACCTGGGTAAAATCGCCCCGCGTTGATCGTTGGTTCTACTCTTTGTGCATACCTCTCTCCCTGCCGAATCGTAAAGGGGTCCCTTGGGATCCCATAGGTGTCGCACGCCGACATATTTGGCGCGCCAGGTAGGGGGATCGAGGTTGTGCGAACCTGATCCAGTGATTGGCGCCTTAGTTTCTTCATCATCTTCATCATCATGCCACCCAAGAAGAAGAGTGCCGCAATGGCGCAACCATCCACATCCGTTTTGCCTGTGCCCTCGCGTACGGGTGATGGCGCGGATGCAGAAGGAAGAGGTCTAGAGCCTGCACGACATTCCGGTGATCCAAGCCAGGTGAGCGGCGTCGTTCGCAGCGGCAGCGGCAACCCACACGCCGCTGGATCCAGAGATGGAGCTGTGTTGCCTACGGGCGGCGCAACGAACTCCAGAGATCGAAGGACGCCTTCTAGGGCTCCCGCGCCGGCGCAAGCGTCACGACCTTCCCAGGTCCTGTACGATGAGCAACGTCATGGTGCTGGTGGTTCAGGGCGTCCCCATGAAAAGACTTCTGCGCATCGATCCCAAGGTGCGCAGGCCCAGCATGCACGTCAAACTGCCGGCGGAAGTGGCGCGCGGTCGCGTGACCGTGACGGTGCTCCTTCTAACATTGTTAGGAGTCAGAGCACCTCACGTACCTCGCACCTGTCGCCGCCGCCTACACCAGCGGAAGCTTTGGCACGTGCGCAGCTGCTCCTCGATTTCCCTCCTGCTCCAGAGAAGATGGAGGAGTGGCGAGCTACTATCCAGAGCCTCATTGGCTTCGCCAACAAAGATGGGCCGCAGGAGGCAGGGCCCTCGCAACGGCGGTCCATCGATCCGGCGCGAGCCGATGTGGAGAAAACCGGAGGTGGTGCGACCACGGTGCACTCCCCTCCACGATACCAGCGGCGGTCGACAACCCGGCGGACTGATGGCCGTGATGATGATTCCACGGCGTCGTCCGATCCACGGATGCGCCGCGACCAGCGTCAAGTTCTCCAGGAACGAAGCAAAGAGGACACTCGAACTACCATCGAGCGGCGACGGGAAGCGCGCTATCAATCTGATAAGCGTGCAGGGCCCGCTATCAACGAGCCTACGCCAGGGGACGCAGGCGACTTACCTTACGAGGTAGGTACTCCAGCGTTTACCCGTGAGCTGCGGCAAGTCCAGTGGCCCAATTCCCGAACCTTCAAGCCAGAGGTCCCGGAGAAATATGACGGCAAGACTCACCCTCGGAGTTCTTGAGCATCTACACCATTGCGGTGCAGGCTGCCGGGGGCCGAGACGACAAGATACTTGCCAACTACTTCCCGTTGGTGCTCAAACCCAACGTCGGGTCGTGGTTGATGCATCTGCCGGAGAATTCTATTTCTTCTTGGTCAGATCTGTGCCATCAGTTTGTTGGCGCCTTTGTTGGAGGCCACCAAGCTCCTGGCTAAGAGAGTGATTTGCATATCATCCCGCAGAAGAAGGGCGAACCCCTGCGCAAGTTTATCCAGAGATTTAGCCGGGTGCAGTACAATATTCCTGACGTTCACCCTGCCGCTGTCGTTAGCGCGTTTCATCAGAATGTGCGTAACCGCAAAATGCGTGAAGAGCTGGCAATGAACAAAGTCAGGAGTATTGCCGAGCTTTACGCTTTGGCCGACAAGTGCGCTCGGGCTGAAGAAGGGAGGAAACTCCCTGGCGAGGCTGTTGGCGCAGGGGGCGAATCAGAAGATGAAGACGTTGCAACCCCGCCAAGGAAAGGCCGGCGGCGGAACAAGAAGCGCAGAGGCAAGGCCGTGCTTGCTGTCGAGGAATCCGGCAACCTCGGCACCGCCAAGAAGGCCAAGGTTGACGACCCCGGCAAGGAAGTTGCCGGGTGCGCCTCCTGCCAGGCCTTGGCGGCTGTCGACAAGTCGGAAAGCTCCGGCAAGCAGTATTGCAAGATCCATCGCACCAAGGGCCACGATCTCCAAAACTACCGGCAAGTTGAGCAGCTTGTCGAGAAGCAGAGAGCTGAGTATGAAAGGCGAGACAAGAAGAAGGCCCAAGACTGTGCTGAGGGGTCCGGCAAGAAGCGCGGTGGCCAAGGGGGTCGCCGCGGCAAGGCCAAGCAACAGAGGGAGAGGCCCGCTCGAGGCCGTGACAAGAAGAGGGTGATGATGACGATGGAGAAGATGATGAGTCCAGTGAGCAAGAATTTCAAAAAGCTACAGAGGCCATGTGTATCGACGGAGGTGCCTCGTTGCATTCTTCCCACCATCGACTTAAACAGTTAGTGCGAGAAGTTAATGCAACAGAGCCATCGTTCGATGCATGTAAGCCCCTGAAGTGGTCCAACACGCCTATCATTTTTGACGCCGAGGATCACCCTGATCGTACAACCGCGGTCGGGTGCTTGCCATTGTTGGTCTCACCGACAATCCGCAACCTCAAGGTGATGAAAATGCTAGTTGCTGGTGGGGCCGGACTGAACCTAATCTCGCCGGACGTGCTCAAGAGGCTCCAAATTCCTGATGAAGATCTCGAGGAAACGGGCACGTTTCAAGGGGTCAATCCAGGAAGGACCCAGCCAAAAGGCAAGATTACGCTACCGATGACATTTGGTAGCGAGCTCAACTACAGGACAGAGAAGGTGGTGTTTGATGTCGCCAAGATTCCTATGTCATACAATGGGATCTTTGGCCGCCCAGCGCTGGCTAAGTTTATGGCGGCATCACACTACGCGTATAATGTGTTGAAGATGCCCGGGCCGTTGAGTGTCATCACTATCCACTCCGACAAAAAGGATGCGCTCATCTGTGCCGACCAACTCTACCAGGAAGCAGTTGTTGCACCTGCCGTCAAGGCATCTGCTCCTGCCGCTGGAACTCCCGGGGGGAAGAAGAAGACCGGCAAGAATCTTGGCGCGAACTCCGGCAAGCGCACCTCCTCGGAGTGCTGCGCTTCTGTTGAGGACGCACCAGAGAGTTCCACCGGCAAGAACAAGAAATCCAAGGCTGCTCCACCAGAGACCAAGAAGGTGCCCGTTAGGGAGGACGGAACGGGAGGAACTTTCACCATAAGTTCCACCCTAGATGACAAATAGGAAGGCGCGCTCATTGCCTTCCTGCGGGCGAATGCCGACGTGTTTGCATGGCAACCGTCTGACATACCCGGTGTTCTCAGGGAAGTAATTGAGCACCACCTTGCTGTCTGTCCTCACACGGGGCCCGTCAAGCAGAGGGTCAGGAAGCAAGCCTTGGAGCGGCAAGAATTCATTGCCGAAGAAATCAGGAAGCTGGAAGCGGCAGGATTGGTCAGAGGAGTGCTTCACCCATCCTGGTTGGCCAATCCGGTTGTAGTGCACAAGGCAAATGGGAAATGGAGGCTGTGTATTGATTATACAGATATCAATAAAGCCTGTCCAAAAGATCCTTTTCCCTTGCCGCACATCGACCAGATTGTGGACTCCACTGCTGGTTGTGATCTACTGTCGTTCCTTGATGCCTACTCAGGGTATCATCAGATCTTCATGGCAAAAGAAGATGAAGAAAAGACCGCATTTATCACCCCATGTGGTACGTATTGTTTTATACGAATGCCTTTCGGGTTGAAAAGTGCTGGTTTTACATTTGCGAGAGCGGTCCAAATTGGTTTTAAGCCTCAACTCCATAGAAATATGGAGGCATACATGGATGACATAGTGGTCAAAACCAAGGACAAGGCGACGCTCATACAAGATCTAGAAGAAACATTTGCAAATCTGTGCAAGATCAACTTAAAGCTCAATCCTGAGAAGTGCGTGTTTGGTGTTCCTTCCGGCAAGCTTCTCGGATTCATTGTATCTCAACGGGGGATCGAAGCGAACCCCGACAAGATCAAAGCTATTGAGCAGATTGAAGCGCCAAGACGCGTCAAGGATGTACGTCGTCTTGCCGGCTGTGTTGCTGCCCTAAGAAGGTTTATTTCCAAATCTGCTGAGCGCGCCCTGCCCTTTTTCAAAATTTTGAAGAAGGCAGGTCCAATTAAATGGACTCCGGAAGCGGAGGCTGCGCTGCAAGATTTGAAGAAATACCTTTCTTCTCCGCCGACACTAGTCGCGCCTAAACCACAAGAGCCGTTGCTGCTGTATCTGGCAGCGACAAATCAAGTGGTTAGTGCTGCGTTAGTGGCGCAGAGAGAAGCTGATGAGGAGGCAACACCAGCGGCAGGACCGCCAAGCGACACGGCGGGATCTTCCCCGGCAAGGGTTGATCCCGGCAAGGCAGGATCTGCGCAGTCAGAAGAACCAGTGCAAAAGAAAAAGGTGGTGCAGCACCCAGTTTATTTTGTTAGCTCTCTTTTGCAAGCAGCTAGGTCAAGATATTCTGGCGTGCAGAAGTTGCTCTTCGGCCTCCTTATGGCCTCGAGGAAGCTGCGCCATTATTTTCAAGCACATGAAATCACCGTCGTCACTCGCTTTCCGTTGCAACGGATTTTGCGAAATCCAGAAGCAACCGGCAGGATTGTGGAGTGGGCGTTGGAGTTGTCGAGCTTTGGTCTCAAGTTTGAAAGCACTTCGACAATTCAGAGCAGGGCCTTGGCAGAGTTCATTGCGGAATGGACCCCAACGCCAGACGAAGAGGTTCGAGAAACGACTCTCCCCGGCAAGGAAATTGATCAAGAGTGGGTGATGTACTTTGACGGGGCTTTCTCGCTGCAAGGCGCCGGTGCTGGTGTGCTGCTTGTTGCACCCACCGGAGAGCACCTCAAGTACGTAATCTAGATGCATTTTCCCCGGGAGAGTTCGACAAACAACACTGCGGAGTACGAGGGCCTGCTTGCCGGTCTCAGGATCGCGGCAGACCTTGGTATCAAGAAGCTCGTCATCAGAGGCGATTCGCAGCTTGTTATCAGGCAAGTTAACAAGAATTATCAGAGTCCATTGATGCAAGATTACGTGGATGAAGTGAGAAAAATGGAAGAGCACTTTGACGGTCTGCAAATGAAGCACATTCCTCGTCCAGAAAATAGTATTGCTGACGACCTGTCAAAGCGCGCTGCCCTCAAGTTGCCTGTGGAAGCAGGAACTTTTGTGCTCCATTTGACTCAACCATCTGTGGCGCCATCAATGCAGCAAGAAAAGAGAAGAAAGTTGAATTCTGGACAGTACTTTCCGGCAGAGCTCCCTCGAGCCGCCGGCAAGGAACTTGCCGGGGTCAGCGACAAGCCTACCGGGGAACGAGAGGCTCCGGCGGAACCTCACGCTTTCACTGTCGAGACAAATGTTCCCCTGGCGGAAGAGATGCCTTTAGTCCTAGCTGTCGAGCCCCAGGCTCTAGCATGGGCACAACACATTGTCCATTTCCTTCAGACAGGAGAACTCCCTGAGGAACAGGAAGAGGCGGAAAAAGTAGCCCGTCGGTCTGTTATGTACAAGTTCGTCGATGACGTCCTATACAGAAAGAGACCAAATGGTGTGAAATTGAAGTGTATTCCTCGGGAGGATGGACTAGAGCTGTTGGCAGAGATACATGGAGGCATATGTGGCTCTCACATAGGATCAAGAGCACTTGTCGGGAAAGCATTCCGGCAAGGTTTCTTTTGGCCCACCGCTCTCCAGGATGCAACTGCACTAGTAACCAAGTGTGAAGCGTGCCAGTTTCATTCGAAGAAATCACATCAGC
This sequence comes from Thinopyrum elongatum, assembly GCA_011799875.1. NCBI lineage: Eukaryota > Viridiplantae > Streptophyta > Magnoliopsida > Poales > Poaceae > Thinopyrum > Thinopyrum elongatum. Next base: position 62,768,973 of record CM022299.1, read on the forward strand.
CAGCCCAAGCTCTTCAGACGATCCCTCTCTCCTGGCCATTTTCGGTCTGGGGGCTCGACATACTGGGCCCCTTCCCCCGTGCTACCGGGGGCTTTGAGTACTTGTACGTTGCGATCGACAAGTTCACAAAGTGGCCGAAGGTGGAAGCGGTGAGGAAGGTGACAGCACAATCAGCCGTCAAGTTCTTTAAAGGGATAGTTTGCCATTTCGGTGTGCCCAACAGGATTATCACCGACAACGGCACGCAATTCACAAGTCGCACCTTCATGCAGTACGTCCAAGACCTTGGCGGCAAAATTTGTTTTGCCTCTGTTGCTCACCCGAGAAGCAATGGCCAAGCGGAGAGGGCTAATGCTGAAGTGCTGCGCGGTCTCAGGACCAGAACCTTTGACAGGCTGAGAAAGTGCGGAAGATGCTGGATTGATGAGTTGCCGGCGCTTCTTTGGTCAATCAGAACGACACCAAATCGAGCCACCGGCCAGACACCCTTCACTCTGGTCTACGGAGCGGAAGCAGTTCTTCCCACGGAACTCATATACGGATCACCTCGAGTGCTCGCTTATGATGAGCTTGAGCAAGAGCAACTGCGGCAAGATGACGCTGTGCTCCTTGAGGAGAATCGTCTTCAGGCTGCTGTGCGAGCTGCACGCTACCAGCAAGCTTTACGCTGCTACCATAGCCACAAAGTTCATGCCCGAAGCCTTGAGGAAGGCGACCTTGTTCTTCGACTGATTCAGTCCGCCAAGAATTCAAACAAGTTGACGCCGAAGTGGGAAGGCCCTTATCGGGTAGTACGAGTCACCAGGCCCGACGCTGTCCGCCTGGAGACCGAAGATGGCGTTCCAGTGAGCAACTCCTGGAATATCGAACATCTTCGCAAGTTCTACCCATAAGGCGCGGTTGCCGGGGGCCCCCGGCAACCACCATTTTGTACAAGTCTTGCCGACAAGGCATGTAATCCTTTGTACAGAGCCAGGCGCAGACCCTGAGCCCAGATGAATAAGTTTAAGTGTTGTGCATTTCCTTATCGATTTCCATGTTCATATATATATATATATGCATGTTTGTCTAAGATGTTGTATGACACTTGTTCCTGATAAGTTCTAACGAACCGCCAAGGTTCCATATCTTTATTTTATCTTCTTTCTTTTTCTCAAGAGACAGAAGGATTCCTTGCATGCACGTTTGCCGGAGGGGGAAGGAAGATATGAGTACCAGTTGGTGACGTTCAGAATTGGCACCTTACCGGAGGAAGAACAGCGACAGAAAGCTAAGTTCTAAAACTTAAAGCAAGTTTCTTTTATTACAAAGTTATTTTCCTTAGACGATTTCGACTTTTGTATGGAAAACCTGCACGCGAAGGAACCCTTGTCGTAATCAGTTGCGCCCTTATTTTGTTTCTAGTCCGCTCAACAATTTAAGTGGCTGCACTGAGAACGCCAAGGTGCTTTGCCGGCCGCTGCACCTCCAGCAGGCTGCTGAAGTCCCGCACCCAGCGCTCGCGACAGGTTGCGCATCGACAAGTTTTCAGTAAGCGTAGGGTGTACTCCGTACATAAAGAAATCAGACAAGGGAAATAGCATGCATATACCCAAACATACGCAAGTTGTAAATCGTCGCAGTTCTAACATAAGACTTGATTGTCTTTTGGCATGGAATGGTGGCGACAAGGAAAAATGAGGCGGCTAGTCCCTGCATCGGCCCTCGATCCTCTTGATTGAATCTACCTTCTCGAGGATGGGCGCGACAAGCTCCTCAAGTGCCCTGAGATCTGCATCCTTCGGCAAGTGGTCGAGCACGTTGGTGAGATCAACGCCAGGGTTATTATACACCACCTTGATGAGTACCTTGCGGAGGACAGCCCGGCAAAGTTTACGGGATTCATTGGCCAGTTGGGTCGCTCGGTTGGACTGTGGCAGCTTCAAAGCGCCAACGATGCTTTTGAAGAACATGGTCAACCTGGCGCTCGAAGATATCCTTTCTTCGGAGGAATACCTGAAGTTTTGCAGGCTATCCTGGCCCATGGTTGACAACTGTGCAGTAAGCCTCTCCGCAGCATCGACAAGGCGATCAGTCCAGATTTTCACCCCCTTTTCATAGTCAATTTGGGCGGCGGCAGCGCTCTTAAGCAAGTTCCTCTCTTCCTGAAGATCTTTGCTTAGGGCCTTCTCGCAGGCCCTGCCGTCCTTGAGGGACTTCTCCAGTGTGGTCAGCTTTAGCTTCAGATCGGCAATGGCGTCGTTGGATGAAGTGAGATGCTTGGTCTTGTCGGACATGGCAACTTGCATCTCCGCCAGGCTGTGGAGGGTTTTCTCCCTGTCCCCTTTGAGCGTCGAGAGCTCCTTGCCGTGTTCTTCAAGATCCATTTCCAGCTTCTTCCCTTTGTCGCTCAGCTCGTTCTTGGCGGCCTCTACAGCCTCGGCAGCATCGACAGCCTCCTTGAGCTTGCTGGCGTGATCTACAGTTAGAGCTTCAAGCGCCTCCTTGTGCCTTTGCTCCAGCTCCTGGATCCGCTGCGCGACAAGTTTATCGATCTCCTCATCTTTGCCGTGAAGCTTGGCGGCGAGCGCCTGCTCACGCGCGACAAGATCTTCATCGTGAGCGTCAAGCGCAATGCGACGCTCCGTCTGGAGAGCATCTTCAGCGGCAGTTCTTTGTGCAGCTTCCTCTTGCGCTTTCTCCAGGTCAGATTGTTTCAAGAGGAGCTCCGTCCAGTTTTTGCTCACTTGTTCCTAGCTAGCAGTCAACTCTTGAAGGGCCTCGGCCTACTGGATTTGCATCTGCTCGATGCGCTTCTGAAAATCTGCTTCAACCGCTTCAACAACTGCCATTCTGGAATCTGTTTTCTCTTTCCGAGCACGGTGGAGTGCTTGGAGCTTGCAGAAATTTTCACCCATGGCCTGGAGGAGCTGATCCTCTTCAGATTTGCCACTACTGGCGCTTGGGTCATCAACAACTTCAAGCCCGACAGCGGCGATGATTTCTTCATCAAAGGTTTCCCCTTCAGTCGATGTTTCAATATTTGCCATGCCGGCAAGTTGATGAATAAGTTGTCGCCAACCTTGAGATATTTGCTTAATGAGGGAGCTTCGGATGTCGGTGGTTGGTCCTCGACGTTCGTCTCGCCGGTGGCTGGGGGCTCTGTGGCCGATGTAGTGCCTGGCGCTCCTGCGGCAGGAATGCCGTCAGTATGGTCATCAGTCTCCTCACCGGCCCTCTCGGCAGAATCCTTGGCGGTTTCTTCGGCAACATTTTCGCCGACCTCGACAATGGCATCTTTGGCGGCCTCGCTAGCGGTGATCCTGTCAGCTTCGGTGGCAGCGTCTCTGGCGGTCTCCTCGATGACAACGTCGACGTCCATGTGTTCCATCATAGGGAATTCTGGAGGACGAAGGAAGGAAACAAAATAAGATCAAGGCTGAAGTTCGAGAAGACAAAAAGAAAGAAAGATAAAGAAAAGGATAACAAGCGCTCTAAGGCAAACAGTTACCTGCGTCGAGTTGTTGAGAGGTGGCCTCGCCCCTCCCGACAATGTTGGTTGCCGGGGAAATGTTGCCGGTATCCATGCATACCGGCTCCTCCTCGACCAAGATAGGCTCGTCGGTGGTAACTCTTGCCGGGGATGCGCCTGTGGACGGCGCGGTAGACGAAGGCGGCACGACGGGGGCGTTTTCCACCTCTCCCTGTTGTTGTTCTTCTCCTGCAAGCCCAAAGATATCAGTGGCAAGGGTAAGAACCTCAGCGCCCATCGGCGGAAAACGAGTGGAGAACTCACGCTGGGGGCTGCGCTGGGGGCCGCGTTGAGGGCTGAGCTCCGGGCTGACGACGACAATTTCCGGCGCGCTCGTAGAGTCAGCCGGGGGCTCGTCGCCCGTGGAAGTTCTCAACCTCTTCGCCGCCCTTTCCACCAAGGTTTCTGCATCACTGCAGAGACGAGACAAGATAGAGCAAGGCTATGAGATTACTCTGAAACTTGGAAGATAAAGGCTGTGACAGGATACTTACTTTTCCTCTTCTCATTCCGGGCTAACGCCGGAGATGTCAAAATCGACCTCCGTTGCAATGTCCGTGTGAGGGGGTGAAGGAGGGGTCCTGGGTCGCTTGGCTGTAGCAGGCGCAGGGGGTTGGCGTGATTCCGCCACCTCAGCCTCCGGTGCGGTTGTGTGAGACGCCCCTGCCGCCTCAGCAGTTGCCGCAGGTGCGGGTCTCACGCGCCACGCAGGTTGCTGTCGAACTCCTTGCCGCGGCGCAGTCTTGCTGAGAACCTCACTGCTCGAAGAGGGTTGGCTCGCCGGGATGCCAGAAGCAGCCTTTCGAAGGACGCGCTTGGTTTTCTTCAGAGCTGGGGGCTCCTCCTGCGGCTCTTCTTCGGCCACGCCCTCGTCGGACGAGCCCTCGGCGGCCGCGCTATTCTGTTCCCCGGCAGCCTCAGCCTCCCCGGCAAGATTTTCTTCCATCACAACCTCTGCGTCGCTGGTTTTCCCATTCTGTGAAACCAACGCTGCCGAACTCCGCGGCAAGATTCGCTTCCTCCACCCTAGAGGCAATATACGCCACTTCTTCGTCAGTGGTGGCGCGAATGAGGCCCGTCTCTTCCCGGATGGCCCTCTCCGACAAGTTGTCGAAGAAATTTTGTGCGTCCTCCTCGGTTGGCTCAGCCCAAGTCGCGTCAAGACCGTGGGCATTGAACATTGGCATGAAGGCGATGATTGACCCCAGGGCGGAGTTGTTGCACAAAGGAACAATTCTTGCCGGCAACCGATGTTTGTCATCGCGCTGGAATAGCTTGTGGCGGAGAGCGCCGAGCTGCATGGTCGTCAGATTGTTATTCAATCCAGGGCGCAGCCTCATGATGTCCGCTGCGTTCCGGTACTCCCAAGCTGGTCTTCCCCTGCTCTGTAGGGGGAGATGCGGCGGCGGAGGAAATCAAAGCCGATCATCTCCATTGTAAGCCCGGCAGCTTTCAGGCGAAGGATCCTGGTGGTGGCGATTGTGAGCCTCTCATCCTCCGCGGAGAGATTGCTCCAATCACTGCCACGGACCACCTTCTGGCGTTGAGGCGAACAGAATGGATGGGGATCTGCTTCCTTGATCTAGCACCACTCAGACCGCCATTCATCCCACTTCTCGCGGAAAACTCCATCTGGGTATATCTCCTTATTCCAAGCCCGTGGAATCCAGGCGATAGAACCGGAAAGGGCCTCCCCCTTTTGAATGCGAGGAATAAAGTAATGGCGGAAGAGGGCGGTATTGGGAACTACTCCGGCAAAGTTTTCGCAAAGATGAGCGAAGATAGACATGCACATTACGGCGTTTGGCGTGAAATCAAGAAGATGGAAGCCGTATGTGTACATAATATCATTGAAGAAATCGGAGAAAGGAGGACAGAGTCCGCAATAGAAATAAGCGGGGAAGAAGTGATATCTGTCAGGACCGCTCTTGGAACAAGAACCTGGAATCACGCGATTTGCGGGGTGAGCTTGTGTCCCCTTCGCCCACATGCACTGGTACCGGTTCTTCAAGGCCCTCGCATTGAGCGTCGGAGCGAAGACGACGAACTTCTTCCGTATTTTCACCAGCTCGCTCTCCGGGACATCGGCCTTCGTCTCCTTGCTCTTGCCTTTGCCCTTGCTAGCCTTGGGCGGCATGGCGATTGTGAAGGCGGAGGCTGAGGATAGAGCGGGTGCGGAAGCGAAGAGTAGATGAGGAGAAGTCTGGCTTTGAGCTCGAGAGGGGAAAGCAATGGCGGAGTCCAGATTGAGGAGAAGAGGAGGGGTAAATAGGCTGCGCCTCTGCGGTTTCCCTTTTTATGGGGAAGGAGCAAGGCTGCCTCTTTTACTCCCCAATGTAAATATACCTCTGCAGGCACGCTGCAGCTGCAGCCTTTTAGCGCACGCTTCCCACGTCGCGCGTTCAGCGCGCGTAGTGGGGGGCACAGTAAGCGGGATATTTATGAGCAGTTAATCCCCTGCCACGTGTGCCCGTGCACTGTTTGGTCCTAGCCCAACAACGCCTCGCACTCGTGTGTGGCCTAGGCCCGGGGGCTCCTGTCGGTGTACTAAGTATTGGGCCATTAGTACCCCGTACTTGTGCACAAGCAGTTGTAGCCATACTCGCGGCCAGGCTTGTCGGGGAACAGTTGGAGGTTAATTCAAGTTATCGAAGAAACACCCAAGTCAAGGATCTGAGGATCAACAGATAAGAAGAGCTGAAGACCGAAAGCCAGCCTCCTTGGCAAGATCTTGCCGGGGTGGCCTGCGAAGCCCGGCAAGATTCGGCGCCCGGCAAGATTCTGCCACTGTGCCACCGCTTCGGCACAGCAACAAGCCTGACACTCTAGGTCCTTCTCTGGATGCGTGGCAATGCACTAGTGGAGGAGAGCTTAAGCGGTGCTGATGGGATGGCCCCTTTTTCCATCCCCAAGAAAGTGAGGACACCTAAACGGACACCTCACGGTGCATTAAATGCATTCGTCCTAATCCGTCAGTGGTTAGGTATGATGACCCTGTAGCTACTTTACACCTCAATGTATGTACATTTTGCCACTGTGGTGACCCCTTTGAGCGTATAAAAGGAGGCCCAAGGCAACTGCTACAGGGGAGGAGGATCTTCTGGCCCATTCTGCATGCGTAGCTGCTCTTTGAACGTACTGTTCATCGCAAGCGCTCCTGGAGCCTGGGCTCAAGAACACTCATAATAAAACAAGGCAGGAGTAGGGTTTTACGCTGATCATCGGCCCGAACCTGGGTAAAATCTCCCCGCGTCGATCGTTGGTTCTGCTCTTTGTGCATACCTCTCTCCCTGCCGAATCGTAAAGGGGTCCCTTGGGATCCCATAGGTGTCGCACGCCGACATCTTTTGTCCTACCCTCCCGTGGCAGCGGGTCCATAAGGAAACTAAGGGATATTAAGGCCTCCTTTTAATAGAGAACCGGAACAAAGCATTAACACATGGTGAATACATGAACTCCTCAAACTACGGTCATCACCGGAAAGTATCCCGACTATTGTCACTCCGGAGTTTATGGATCATAACACGTAGCAGGTGCATATAACTTGCAAGATCGGATCTAGAACATAGATATAATGGTGAAACCATAAACGGTTCAGATCTGAAATCATGGAACTCGGGCCCTAGTGACAGGCATTAAGCATGGCAAAGTCATAGCAACATCAATCTCAGAACATAGTGGATACTAGGGATCAAGCCCTAACAAAACTAACTCGATTACATGACAAATCTCATCCAACTCCTCACCGACTGATACGTCTCCGTCGTATCTACTTTTCCTAACGCTTTTCCTCTTGTTTTGGACTCTAATTTGCACGATTTGAATGAAACTAACTCGGACTGACGCTGTTTTTAGCAGATCTACCATGGTGTTGTTTTTGTGCAGAAATAAAAGTTCTCGGATTGGAACGAAAATTCACGAGGGTTTTTTATATAATAAAAGAGAATTTCTGGAGCCAAGAACCACAGGAGGGGGGCACCTGGGTGGGCACAACCCACCAGGGCGCCCCCCTCCAGGCGCGCCCAGGTGGGTTGTCCCCACCTGGTGGCCCCGCAGACTCCAATCCTGATGCTATAAAGTCATATTTTCGGATAAAAAATCAGGGAAAAAGAATTATCGCGTTTCACGAGACAGAGCCACCGCCACCTCCTGTTCTTCATCGGGAGGCCAGATCTGGAGTCCGTTTGGGGCTCCGGAGAGGGGGATCTTTGATCTTCGTCATCACTAACCCTTCTCCATCGCCAATTCCATGATGCTCCCCACCGAGAGTGAGTAATTCCTTCGTAGGCTCGCTGGTCGGTGAGGAGTTGGATGAGATTCATCATGTAATCGAGTTAGTTTTGTTAGGGCTTGATCCCTAGTATCCATTATGTTCTGAGATTGATGTTGCTATGACTTTGCCATGCTTAATGCTTGTCACTTTGGGCCCGGGTGCCATGATTTCAGACCTGAACCGTTTATGTTATCACCATCATATCTATGTTCTAGATCCGATCTTGCAAGTTATAGTCACCTACTATGTGTTATGATCCGGCAACCCCGGAGTGACAATAGTCGGGACACTTCCCGGTGATGACCGTAGTTTGAGGAGTTCATGTATTCACTATGTGTTAATGCTTTGTTCTGGTTCTCTATTAAAAGGAGGCCTTAATATCCCTTAGTTTCCAATAGGACCCCGCTGCCACGGGAGGGTAGGACAAAAGATGTCATGCAAGTTCTTTCCATAAGCACGTATGACTATTTACGGAATACATGCCTACATTATATTTATGAACTGGAGCTAGTGCCGTATCGCCCTAGGTTATGACTGTTATATGATGAATATCATCCAACGAATTCACCGATCCAATGCCTACGAATTTCTCTCATATTGTTCTTGCTAAGTTACCACTGCTATTGTTACTCTTGCACTTGCTACAAAATCAATGCTATTACTATTACCGTTACTATTGCTATTGCTACTACTATCAAAACTACCATACTACTTTGCTACTGATCACTTTGCTGCAGATAATTAATCTCCAGGTGTGGTTGAATTGACAACTCAGCTGCTAATACTTGCAAATATTCTTTGGCTTCCCTTGTGTCGAATCAATAAATTTAGGTTGAATACTCTACCCTCAAAAACTGTTGCGATCCCCTATACTTGTGGGTTATCAAGACCTTTTTCTGGCGCTGTTGCCGGGGAGCATAGCTATATTTGTTGAGTCACTTAGCATTATTATCAAATTATCACTATGATGAATCTGAAGGATGCTAAGAGTAAGATTTTTCCCTCTAAGACGAGGGGAGGTAAGGAACTGCCATCCAACCATGCTTTAGATTCATCTTCTGTTATAAGTAGACTTGCAACACCACCACATGCTATCAATTCTGATATGTCACAAGTTATTGATGATGCTACTTCTGCTATGAATGCTACTCATGATAATGCTAGTACCTTGCTGTTGGGGAACGTAGTAGTAAATCAAAAAAAATTCCTACGTATCACCAAGATCAATCTAGGAGATGCTAGAAACGAGAGAGAGGGAGTGCATCTTCATACCCTTGAAGATCGCTAAGCGGAAGCGTTACAAGGAACGCGGATGATGGAGTCGTACTCGCGGCGATTCAAATCGCGGAAGATCCGATCTAACGCCGAACGGACGGCGCCTCCGCGTTCAACACACGTATAGCCCGGGGACGTCTCCTCCTTCTTGATCCAGCAAGGGAAGAGGAGAAGTTGAGGAAGAGCTCCGGCAGCACGACGGAGTGGTGGTGGAGGAGCTCGTGGTTCTCTGACAGGGCTTCGCCAAGCACTACGGAGGAGGAGGAGGTGTTGGAGAGGGGGAGGGCTGCGCCAGGGAAGGGGTGCTGCTGCCCTCCCACCCCCCCTCTATTTATAGGGTGAAGGGGAGAGGGGGCCGGCCCCCTTAGATCCCATCTAGGGGGGGGGCGGCCAAGGGGGGGACTTGCCCCCCAAGTTTGGTGGGAGGCGCCCCCACCCCCTAGGGTTTTCAACCCTAGGCGCCTTGGGCCCCTTGGGGGGGCGCACCAGGCCACCAGGGGCTGGTTCCCTCCCTTGCTCAGCCCACTTGGTCCACCGGGGCAGGTGGCCCCACCCGGTGGACCCCCGGACACCTTCCGGTGGTCCCGGTACAATACCGATAACCCCCGAAACCATTCCGGTGATTGAAACTGGACTTCCCATATATAATTCTTCACCTCCGGACCATTCCGGAACTCCTCGTGACGTCCGGGATCTCATCCGGGACTCCGAACAACCTTTGGTAACCACATACAATTTCCCATAACAACTCTAGCGTCACCGAACCTTAAGTGTGTAGACCCTACGGGTTCGGGAACCATGCAGACATGACCGAGACATCTCTCCGGCCAATAACCAACAGCAGGATCTGGATACCCATGTTGGCTCCCACATGTTCCACGATGATCTCATCGGATGAACCACGATGTCGAGGATTCAATCAATCCCGTACGCGATTCCCTTTGTCCATCGGTATGTTACTTGCCCGAGATTCGATCGTCGGTATCCTTATACCTTGTTCAATCTCGTTACCGGCAAGTCTCTTTACTCGTTCCGTAATGCATGATCCCGTGGCTAACTCCTTAGTCACATTGAGCTCATTACGATGATGCATTACCGAGTGGGCCCAGAGATACCTCTCCGTCATACGGAGTGACAAATCCCAGTCTCGATTCGTGCCAACCCAATAGACACTTTCGGAGATACCTGTAGTGCACCTTTATAGTCACCCAGTTACGTTGTGACGTTTGATACACCCAAAGCATTCCTACGGTATCCGGGAGTTGCACAATCTCATGGTCTAAGGAAATGATACTTGACATTAGAAAGCTCTAGCAAACGAACTATACTATCTTGTGCTATGCTTAGGATTGGGTCTTTGTCCATCACATCATTCTCCTAATGATGTGATCCCGTTATCAATGACATCCAATGTCCATGGTTAGGAAACCATAACCATCTATTGATCAATGAGCTAGTCAACTAGAGGCTTACTAGGGACATGCTGTGATCTATGTATTCACACATGTATTACGGTTTCCGGTTAATACAATTATAGCATGAACAATAGACAATTATCATGAACAAGGAAATATAATAATAACCATTTTATTATTGCCTCTAGGGCATATTTCCAACAGTCTCCCACTTGCACTAGAGTCAATAATCTAGTTACATTGTGATGAATCGAACACCCATAGAGTTCTGGTGCTGATCATGTTTTACTCATGGAAGAGGTTTAGTCAACGGATCTGTGACATTTAGATCCGTATGTACTTTACAAATATCTATATCTCCATCTTGAATATTTTCACGAATGGAGTTGAAGCGGCGCTTGATGTGCTTGGTCTTCTTGTGAAACCTGGGCTCCTTGGCAATGGCAATAGCTCCAGTGTTGTCACAGAAGAGAGTCATCGGCCCGACGCATTGGGAACCACTCCTAGGTCGGTGATAAACTCCTTCATCCAGACTGCTTCCTGCGCTGCTTCCGAAGCAGCTATGTACTCTGCTTCACATGTAGATCCCGCCACGACGCTTTGCTTGCAACTGCACCAGCTGATTGCCCCACCATTCAAAATATACACGTATCCGGTTTGTGACTTGGAGTCATCCAGATCTGTGTCAAAGCTAGAGTCGACGTAACCCTTTACGACGAGCTCTTCGGCACCTCCATAAACGAGAAACATATCCTTAGTCATTTTCACGTACTTCAGGATATTCTTGACCGCTGTCCAGTGTTCCATACCGGGATCACTTTGGTACCTCCCTACCAAACTTATGGCAAGGTTCACATCAGGTCTGGTACACAGCATGGCATACATAATAGAGCCTATGGCCGAGGCATAGGGGATGACACTCATCTTTTCTCTTTCTGCTGCCGAGGTCGGGCGTTGAGCTGTGCTCAATCTCACACCTTGCAATACAGGCAAGAACCCCTTCTTAGACTGATCCATATTGAACTTCTTCAATATTTTGTCAAGGTATGTGCTTTGTGAAAGACCAATGAGGCGTCTCGATCTATCTCTATAGATCTTGATGCCTAATATGTAAGCAGCTTCTCCAAGGTCCTTCATTGAAAAACACTTATTCAAGTAGGCCTTTATGCTTTCCAAAAGTTCTATATCATTTCCCATCAAATATGTCGTCCACATATAATATGAGAAATGCTACAGAGCTCCCACTCACTTTCTTGTAAATACAGGCTTCTCCATAAGTCGGTATAAACCCAAACGCTTTGATCATTTCATCAAAGCGAATGTTCCAACTCCGAGATGCCTGCACCAGCCCATAGATGGAGCGCTGGAGCTTGCATACCTTGTCAGCATTCTTAGGATCGACAAAACCTTCCGGCTGCATCATATACAATTCTTCCTTAAGGAAACCATTAAGGAATGCCGTTTTGACGTCCATTTGCCACATTTCATAATCATAGAATGCGGCAATTGCTAACATGATTCGGACGGACTTCAGCTTCGCTATGGGTGAGAAGGTCCCATCGTAGTCAACCCCTTGAACTTGTCGATAACCCTTAGCGACAAGCCAAGCCTTATAGACGGTCACATTACCATCCGCGTCAGTCTTCTTCTTAAAGATCCATTTATTTTCTATGGCTCGCCGATCATCGGGCAAGTCCACCAAAGTCTATACTTTGTTCTCATACATGGATCCTATCTCGGATTTCATGGCTTCAAGCCATTTGTTGGAATCCGGGCCCGCCATCGCTTCTTCATAGTTTGAAGGTTCACCGTTGTCTAACAACATGATTTCCAGGACAGGGTAGCCGTACCACTCTAGTGCGGAACGTGTCCTCGTGGACCTACGAAGTTCAGTAGCAACTTGATCCGAAGTTTCATGATCATCATCATTAACTTCCTCTCTAGTCGGTGCAGGCACCACAGAAACATCTTCCTGAGCTGCGCTACTCTCCGGTTCAAGAGGGGTTACCTCATCAAGTTCCACTTTCCTCCCACTTACTTCTTTCGAGAGAAATTCTTTCTCCAGAAAGGATCCATTCTTGGCAACAAAGATCTTGCCTTCGGATCTAAGGTAGAAGGTATACCCAATAGTTTCCTTAGGGAATCCTATGAAGAAGCATTTTTCCGATTTGGGTTCGAGCTTTTCAGGTTGAAGTTTCTTGACATAAGCATCGCATCCCCAAACTTTCAGAAAGGACAGCTTAGGTTTCTTCCCAAACCATAATTCATACGGTGTCGTCTCAACGGATTTAGACGGTGCCCTATTTAAAGTGAATGCGGCAGTCTCTAAAGCGTAACCCCAAAATGATAGTGGTAGATCGATAAGGGACATCATAGATCGCACCATATCTAATAGAGTGCGATTACGATGTTCGGATACACCATTACGCTGAGGTGTTCCAGGCGGCGTGAGTTGTGAAACAATTCCACATTTCCTTAAGTGCGTGCCAAACTCGTGACTCAAATATTCTCCTCCACGATCTGATCGTAAGAACTTTATTTTCCTGTCACATTGATTCTCTACCTCACTCTGAAATTCCTTGAATGTTTCAAAGGTCTCAGACTTTTGTCTCATTAAGTAGACATACCCATATCTACTTAAGTCATTAGTGAGGGTGAGAACATAACGATAGCCACCGCGAGCCTCAACGCTCATTGGACCGCATACATCAGTATGTATAATTTCCAACAAGTTGGTTGCTCGCTCCATTGTTCCGGAGAACGGAGTCTTGGTCATTTTGCCCATGAGGCATGGTTCACACGTGTCAAATGATTCATAATCAAGAGACTCCAAAAGTCCATCTGCATGGAGTTTCTTCATGCGCTTGACACCAATGTGACCGAGGCAGCAGTGCCACAAGTATGTGGGACTATCATTATCAACCTTACATTTCTTGCCATTCACACTATGAATATGTGTAACATCACGTTCGAGATTCAATAAAAATAAACCATTGACCAGCGGGGCATGACCATAAAACATATCTCTCATATAAATAGAACAACCATTATTCTCGGATTTAAATGAGTAGCCATCTCGCATCAAACGAGATCCTGATACAATGTTCATGCTCAAAGCTGGTACTAAATAACAATTATTGAGGTTTAAAACTAATCCCGAAGGTAGATGTAGAGGTAGCGTGCCGACGGCGATCACATCGACCTTGGAACCATTCCCGACGCGCATCGTCACCTCGTCCTTCGCCAGTCTCTGCTTATTCCGCAGCTCCTGTTTTGAGTTACAAATGTGAGCAACCGCACCGGTATCAAATACCCAGGAGCTACTACGAGCGCTGGTAAGGTACACAACAATAACATGTATATCATATATACCTTTGGTATTGCCGGCCTTCTTATCCGCTAAGTACTTGGGGCAGTTCCGCTTCCAGTGACCATTTCCCTTGCAATAAAAGCACTCAGTCTCAGGCTTGGGTCCATTCTTTGGCTTCTTCCCAGCAACTGGCTTGCCGGGGGCGGCAACTCCCTTGCCATCCTTCTTGAAGTTCTTCTTACCCTTGCCTTTCTTGAAACTAGTGGTCTTATTCACCATCAACACTTGATGTTCCTTCTTGATCTCCACCTCCGCTGATTTCAGCATTGAATATAACTCGGGAATGGACTTCTCCATCCCTTGCATATTGTAGTTCATCACAAAGCTCTTGTAGCTAGGTGGAAGCGACTGGAGGATCCTGTCAATGACCGAATCATCTGGAAGATTAACTCCCAGCTGAGACAAGCGGTTGTGCAACCCAGACATTTTGAGCATATGCTCGCTGACAGAACTGTTTTCCTCCATCTTACAACTGTAGAACTTGTCAGAGACTTCATATCTCTCGACTCGGGCATGAGCTTGGAAAACCATTTTCAGCTCTTGGAACATCTCATATGCTCCGTGCTGCTCAAAACGCTTTTGGAGCCCCGATTCTAAGCTGTAAAGCATGCCGCACTGAACCAGGGAGTAATCATCACTACACGACTGCCAGGCGTTCATAACGTCTTGAGTTGCTGGGAAAATGGGTGCGTCACCTAGCGGTGCTTCAAGGACATATGCTTTCTTGGCAGCTATGAGGATGATCCTCAAGTTACGGACCCAGTCCGTATAGTTGCTACCATCGTCTTTTAGCTTGGTTTTCTCTAGGAACGCGTTGAAGTTGAGGGCAACATTAGCGTGGGCCATTTGATCTACAGGATAGATTGTAAAGACAATTTTTAGACTAAGTTCATGATAATCAAGTTCATCTAATCAAATTATTTAATGAACTCCCACTCAGATAGACATCCCTCTAGTCATCCAAGTGATACATGATCCAAATCGACTAGGCCGTGTCCGATCATCACGTGAGACGGACTAGTCATCAACGGTGAACATCTCCATGTTGATCGCATCTACTATACGACTCATGTTCGACCTTTCGGTCTCTCGTGTTCCGAGGCCATGTCTGTACATGCTAGGCTCGTCAAGTCAACCTAAGTGTTTCACATGTGTAAATCTGGCTTACACCCGTTGTATGCGAACGTTAGAATCTATCACACCCGATCATCACGTGGTGCTTCGAAACAACGAACCTTCGCAACGGTGCACAGTTAGGGGGAACACATTTCTTGAAATTTTAGTGAGGGATCATCTTATTTATGCTACCGTCGTTCTAAGCAAATAAGATGTAAACATGACAAACATCACATGCAAATCATAAAGTGACATGATATGGCCAATATCATCTTGCGCTTTTGATCTCCATCTTCGAGGCGCGGCATGGTCACCATCGTCACCGGCATGACACCATGATCTCCATCATTGTGTCTTCATGAAGTTGTCTTGCCAACTATTACTTCTACTACTATGGCTAACGGTTAGCAATAAAGTAAAGTAATTACATGGCCTTTACATTGACACGCAGGTCATACAATAAATTGAGACAACTCCTATGGCTCCTGCCGGTTGTCATATTCATCGACATGCAAGTCGTGATTCCTATTACAAGAACATGATCAATCTCATACATCACATATATAATTCATCACATCCTTTTTGGCCATATCACATCACATAGCATACCCTGCAAAAACAAGTTAGACGTCCTCTAATTGTTGTTGCATGTTTTACGTGGCTGCTATGGGTTTCTAGCAAGAACGTTTCTTACCTACGCAAAAGCCACAACGGTGATATGCCAATTGCTATTTACCCTTCATAAGGACCCTCTTCATCGAATCCGATCCGACTAAAGTGGGAGAGACAGACACCCGCTAGCCACCTTATGCATCAAGTGCATGTCAGTCGGTGGAACCTGTCTCACGTAAGCATACGTGTAAGGTCGGTCCGGGCCGCTTCATCCCACAATGCCGCCGAATCAAGATAGGACTAGTAACGGTAAGCAAATTGAACAAATCATCGCCCACAACTACTTGTGTTCTACTCGTGCAAAGAATCTACGCATAGACCTAGCTCATGATGCCACTGTTGGGGAACGTAGTAGTAAATCAAAAAAAATTCCTACGTATCACCAAGATCAATCTAGGGGATGCTAGCAACGAGAGAGAGGGAGTGCATCTTCATACCCTTGAAGATCGCTAAGCGGAAGCGTTACAAGGAACGCGGATGATGGAGTCGTACTCGCGGTGATTCAAATCGCGGAAGATCCGATCTAACGCCGAACGGACGGCGCCTCCGCGTTCAACACACGTACAGCCCGGGGACGTCTCCTCCTACTTGATCCAGCAAGGGAAGAGGAGAAGTTGAGGAAGAGCTCCGGCAGCACGACGGCGTGGTGGTGGAGAAGGTCGTGGTTCTCCGACAGGGCTTCGCCAAGCACTACGGAGGAGGAGGAGGTGTTGGAGAGGGGGAGGGCTGCGCCAGGGAAGGGGTGCTGCTGCCCTCCCACCCCCCTCTATTTGTAGGGTGAAGGGGAGAGGGGGCCGGCCCCCTTAGATCCCATCTAAGGGGGGGCGGCGGCCAAGGGGGGGACTTGCCCCCCAAGTTTGGTGGGAGGCGCCCCCACCCCCTAGGGTTTTCAACCCTAGGCGCCTTGGGCCCCTTGGGGGGGCGCACCAGCCCACCAGGGGCTGGTTCCCTCCCTTGCTCAGCCCACTTGGCCCACCGGGGCAGGTGGCCCCACCCGGTGGACCCCCGGACACCTTCCGGTGGTCCCGGTACAATACCGATAACCCCCGAAACCATTCCGGTGACTGAAACTGGACTTCCCATATATAATTCTTCACCTCCGGACCATTCCAGAACTCCTCATGACGTCCGGGATCTCAGCCGGGACTCCGAACAACCTTCGGTAACCACATACAATTTCCCATAACAACTCTAGCGTCACCGAACCTTAAGTGTGTAGACCCTACGGGTTCGGGAACCATGCAGACATGACCGAGACATCTCTCCAGCCAATAACCAACAGCGGGATCTGAATACCCATGTTGGCTCCCACATGTTCCACGATGATCTCATCGGATGAACCACGATGTCGAGGATTCAATCAATCCTGTACGCAATTCCCTTTGTCCATCGGTATGTTACTTGCCCGAGATTCGATCGTCGGTATCCTTATACCTTGTTTAATCTCGTTACCGGCAAGTCTCTTTACTCGTTCCGTAATGCATGATCCCGTGGCTAACTCCTTAGTCACATTGTCGGTGTACTAAGTATTGGGCCACTAGTACCCCGTACTTGTGCACGGGCAGTTGTAGCCATCCTCGCGGCAAGGCTTGCCGGGAACAGCTCGAGGTTGATTCAAGCCATCAAGGAAATCATCAAGTCAGAGATCTGAGGATCAGCAGATAAGCAAAGCTGGAATTCGAAGGCCAGCTTCCCCGGCAAGATCCTTGCCGGGAAGGCCTGTGGAGCCCGGCAAGGCTCGGCGCCCGGCAAGGCTTGGTACCCAGCAAGCCCTGGCGCCCGGCAAGGCTTGGTGCCCGGCAAGGACTCGGCGCCTGGCAAGATTCTGCCACTGTGCCACTGCTTCGGCACAGTAACAAGTCTGACATTCTGGGTCCTTCCCTGGATGCGTGGCGATGTGCCAGTGGAGGAGAGCTTAAGCGGTGCTGATGGGATGGCCCCTTTTTCCATCCCCAAGAAAGTGAGGACACCTCACGGTGCATTAAATGCGCTTGTCCTAATCCGTCAGGGGTTAGGTATGATACCCTGTAGCTACTTTACACCTCAATGTATGTACATTTTGCCACTGTGGAGACCCCTTTGAGCATATAAAAGGAGGCCCAAGGCAACTGCTACAGAGGAGGAGAACTTCTGGCCCATTCTGCATGCGTAGCTGCTCTTTGAACATACTGTTCACTGCGAGCGCTCCTGAAGGCTGGGCTCAAGAACATTAATAAGAACACAAAGCAGGAGTAGGGTTTTACGCTGATCAGCGGCCCGAACCTGGGTAAAAACTTCCCGCGTCGATCGTTGGTTCTGCTCTTTGCGTATACCTCTCCCCCCGCCGAATCGTAAAGGGGTCTCTCGGGATCCCATAGGTGTCGTACCCCGACATCTTTGGCGCGCCAGGTAGGGGGATTGAAGGTTGCGTGAACCTGATCTGGTGATCGGCGCCTTAGTTTCTTCATCATCTTCATCATCATGCCACCCAAGAAGAAGAGCGCTGCGACAGCGCAACCGTCCGTGTCCGTTTTGCGTACACCTTCGCGTACTGGCGACAGCGTGGGTGCAGAAGGAAGAGGACTAGAACCCCCGCGGCGTTCTGGTGATCCGAGCCAAGCGAGCTGTATCGTTCACAGTGGCAGTGGTAACCTGCACGCCGCTGGATCTAGAGATGGCGCTGTGTTGCCTACAGGTGGCACAATGAACTCGAGAGATCGAAGGGCGCCTGCTGGAGCTCCCGCGCCGGCCCAAGCCTCACGACCTACCCAGGTCGTGCATGACGAGCGACGTCATGGCGCTGCTGGTTCAGGGCGTCCCCATGAAAAGGTTTCTGCGCATAGATCCCAAGATGCGCGGGACCAACATGCACACTGAGCTGCCGGCGGAGGTGGCGCACGGTCGCGTGACCGTGGTGGTGCTCCTTCTAACATGGTTAGGAGTCAGAGCACCTCACATACCTCGCACTTGTCGCCGCCACCTACGCCAGCGGAAGCCTTGGCACGTGCGCAACTGCTCCTCGATTTTCCTCCTGCCCCGGAGAAGATGGAGGAGTGGCGAGCTACCATCCAGAGCCTCATCGGCTTCGCCAACAAAGATGGACCGCAAGAGGCAGGGCCCTCGCAGCGGAGGCCCATCGATCCGGCGCGAGCCGATGTAGAGAAAACCGGAGGTGGTGCAACCACAGTGCACTCCCCTCCGCGGCACCAGCGGCGGCCGACAACTCAGCAAGTCGACCGCCATGAAGAAGTTTCCACGGCGTCGTCCGATCCACGGATGCGCCGCGATCAGCGTCAAGTTCTCCAGGAGCGAGGCAAGGAGGACGCTCGAACTACCATCGAGCGGCGACGGGAAGCGCGCTATCAGTCTGATAAGTGCGCGGGGCCGGCTGTTGACGAGCCTGCGCCAGGGTACGTAGGAGACTTGCCTTATGAGGTAGGGACTCTAGCGTTTACCCGTGAGCTGCGGCAAGTCCGGTGGCCCAATTCCCGAACCTTCAAGTCGGAGGTCCCGGAGAAGTATGACGGAAATACCCATCCCTCGGAGTTCCTGAGCATCTACACCATTGCGGTGCAGGCTGCCGGGGGCCGAGATGACAAGATACTTGCCAACTACTTCCCGTTGGTGCTCAAGCCCAATGTCAGGTCGTGATTGATGCATCTGCCGGAGAATTCTATTTCTTCCTGGTCAGATTTGTGCCATCAGTTTGTTGGCACCTTCGTTGGAGGCCACCAAGCTCCTGGCCAAGAGAGCGATTTGCACATCATCCCTCAGAAGGAGGGCGAGTCCCTGCGCAAGTTTATCCAGAGATTTAGCCGGGTGCAGTACAATATTCCTGACGTTCATCCTGCCGCTGTTGTTAGCGCGTTTCATCAGAACATGCGTAACCGCAAAATGCGGGAAGAGCTGGCAATGAACAAAGTTAGGAGTATCGCCGAGCTTTACGCTCTCGCCGACAAGTGCGCTCGAGCTGAAGAGGGGAGGAAACTTCCTGGTGAGGCTGTTGGCGCGGCGGGCGAGTCCGAAGATGAAGACGCCGCGGCCCCGGCAAGGAAAGGCCGGCGGCGGAACAAGAAGCGTGGAGGCAAGGCCGTGCTTGCTGTCGAGGAATCCGACAACCTCGGCGCCGCCAAGAAGGCCAAGGTTGGTGACCCCGGCAAGGATCTTGCCGGGTGCCCTTCCTGTCAGGCCTTGGTGGCTGCTGACAAGTCGGAGAACTCCGACAAGCAGTATTGCAAGATCCATCGCACCAAGGGCCACGATCTCCAGAACTGCCGGCAAGTCGAGCAGCTTGCCGAGAAGCAGAGGGCCGAATACGAGAGGCGAGACAAGGAGAAGGCCCAAGATGGTACTGAGGGGTCCGGCAAGAAGCGCGGTGGCCGAGGAGGTTGCCGCGGCAAGGCCAAGCAGCAAAAGGATCGGCCTGCTCGGGGCCGAGACAAAGAAGGAGATGATGATGAGGAAGATGATGAATCCAGTGAGCAAGAATTCCAGAAGGCTACAGAGGCCATGTGCATTGATTGGGGTGCCTCGCTGCATTCCTCCCACCGCCAACTCAAGCAGTGGGTGCGGGAGGTCAATGCAGCAGAGCCATCCCCAGATGCGTGTAGGCCCCTGAAGTGGTCCAGCACGCCTATCATCTTCGACGCCGAGGATCACCCTGATCGCACAACTGCGGTCGGGTGTTTGCCATTGTTGGTCTCGCCAACAATTCGCAACCTCAAGGTGACGAAGATGTTAGTTGACGGCGGGGCCGGCCTAAATTTAATCTCACCGGATGTGCTCAGAAGGCTTCAGATTCCCGACGAGGACCTCGAGGAAACGGGTACGTTTCAAGGGGTCAACCCGGGAAGAACCCAGCCTAAGGGCAAGATCACGCTGCCGGTAACATTTGGCAGCGAGCTTAACTTTAGGACCGAGAAGGTGGTGTTTGATGTCGCCAAGATCCCCATGTCATATAATGGGATCCTTGGTCGGCCGGCACTGGCTAAGTTTATGGCGGCATCACACTACGCGTACAACGTCTTGAAGATGCCTAGGCCGTTGAGCATCATCACTATCCATTCTGATAAGAAGGATGCGCTCATCTGTGCCGATCAACTTTACCAGGAAGCAGTTGCAGCACCTGCCGTCAAGGCATCTGCTCCTGCCGCTGGAACTCCCGGGGGGAAGAAGAAGACCGGTAGGAACCTTGACGCAAACTCCGGCAAGCGCACCTCCTCGGAGTGCTGCGCTTCCGTCGAGGACGTACCAGAGAGTTCCACCGGCAAGAACAAGAAGTCCAAGGCTGCTCCGCCGGAAACCAAGAAGGTGCCTGCCAGGGAGGACGGAACGGGGGGAACTTTCACCATAAGTTCCACCCTATATGACAAATAGGAAAGCGTGCTCGTTGCTTTCCTACGGGCGAATGTCGATGTGTTTGCATGGCAACCGTCTGACATCCCCGGTGTTCCCAGGAAGGTAATTGAGCACCACCTTGCTGTCTATCCTCATGCGCGGCCCATCAAGCAAAAGGTCAGGAAACAGGCCTTGGAGCGGCAAGAATTCATTGCCGAAGAAATTAAGAAGCTGGAGGCGGCAGGACTGGTCAAAGGAGTGCTTCATCCAACCTGGTTGGCCAATCCGGTTGTAGTGCGGAAGGCGAATGGGAAATGGAGGCTTTGTATCGATTATACAGATATCAATAAAGCTTGTCCAAAAGATCCTTTTCCCTTGCCGCGCATCGACCAGATTGTGGATGCCACCGCTGGTTGTGATCTCCTGTCCTTCCTTGATGCCTATTCAGGGTATCATCAGATTTTTATGGCAAAAGAAGATGAAGAGAAGACCGCCTTTATCACCCCATGTGGTACGTATTGTTTGATACGAATGCCTTTCGGGTTGAAAAGTGCTGGTTCAACATTCGCCAGAGCAATCCAGATTGGTTTTGAGCCACAACTCCATAGAAATATGGAGGCGTATATGGATGATATAGTGGTCAAAACCAAAGATAAAGCAACGCTCATTCAAGATTTAGAAGAAACATTTGCAAACTTGCGCAAGATCAATTTGAAGCTTAATCCTGAGAAGTGCGTGTTCGGTGTTCCTTCCGGCAAGCTCCTCGGATTCTTTGTATCTTGCCGGGGAATCGAGGCGAACCCCGACAAGATCAAAGCTATTGAGCAAATTGAAGTGCCGAGACGCGTCAAGGATGTGCGTCGTCTTGCCGGCTGTGTTGCTGCTCTGAGCAGGTTTATTTCCAAATCTGCTGAGCGCGCCCTGCCCTTCTTCAAAATTTTGAAGAAGGCAGGTCCAATGAAATGGACTCTGGAGGCGGAGGCTGCGCTGCAAGATTTGAAGAAATACCTTTCTTCTCCGCCGACGCTAGTCGCGCCTAAACCACAAGAGCCGTTGCTGCTGTATTTGGCAGCAACAAATCAAGTGGTTAGCGCTGCGCTAGTGGCGTAGAGAGAAGCTGATGAGGAAGCAACGCCAGCGGCAGGACCGCCAAATGACGCGGCAAGATCTTCCCCGGCAAGGGTTGATCCCGGCAAGACAGGATCTGCGCAAACAGAAGAACCCGTGCAGAAGAAGAAGGTGGTGCAGCGCCCAATTTATTTTGTCAGCTCTCTTTTACAAGGAGCTAGGTCAAGATATTCTGGTGTGCAGAAGTTGCTTTTCGGCCTCCTTATGGCCTCAAGGAAGCTGCGCCATTATTTTCAAGCACATGAGATCACCGTCGTCACTCGCTTTCCGTTGCAACGGATTTTGCAAAATCCGGAGGCAACCGGCAGGATCGTGGAGTGGGCGTTGGAGTTGTCCAGCTTTGGCCTTAAGTTTGAAAGCACTTTGACGATTCAGAGCAGGGCCTTGGCGGAGTTCATTGCAGAATGGACCCCAACGCCAGACGAAGAAGTTCAAGAAACAACTCTCCTCGGCAAGGAAATCGATCAGCAATGGGTTATGTACTTTGACGGGGCTTTCTCGCTGCAAGGCGCCGGTGCTGGCGTGCTGCTTGTCGCACCCACCGGAGAGCACCTCAAGTACGTAGTTCAAATGCACTTTCCCTGGGAGAGTTCAACCAACAACACTGCAGAATACGAGGGTTTGCTTGCCGGTCTCAGGATCACGGCAGACCTTGGTATCAGAAAGCTCATCATCAAAGGCGATTCACAGCTTGTCGTCAGGCAAGTTAACAAGAGTTATCAAAGTCCATTGATGTAGGCCTACGTAGATGAAGTGAGGAAATTGGAAGAGCGCTTTGACGGTCTGCAGATGGAGCACATTCCTCGTGCCGAGAATAGTATTGCTGACGACCTATCAAAGCGTGCCGCCCTCAAGTTGCCTGTGGAACCAGGAACTTTTGTGCTTCAATTGACTCAACAGTCCGTGGCGCCATCGATGCAGCAAGAAAAGAGAAGAAAGTTGAACTCTGGCCAGTACTTCCCGGCAGAGCTCCCCGGAGCCGCCGGCAAGGAAGTTGCCGGGATCGACACGCCTGCCGGGGAACAACAGGCTCCGGCAGGGCCTTAGGCCCCTGCTATCGAGACAAACATTCCCCCGGCAGAGGAGATGCCTTTAGTCCTAGCTGTCGAGCCTCAGGCTCCAGCATGGGCACAGCACATTGTCCATTTCCTTCAGACAGGTGAACTCCCTGAGGAACAGGAAGAAGCGGAGAGAGTAGCCCGTCGGTCTGTTATGTACAAGTTCGTCGATAACGTCTTGTACAGAAAGAGACCAAACGGTGTGAAATTGAAGTGCATTCCTCGGGAGGATGGACTAGAGCTGTTGGCAGAGATACATGGGGGCATATGTGGTTCTCACATAGGGTCAAGAGCGCTTGCCGAGAAAGCATTCCGGCAAGGTTTCTTTTGGCCTACCGCTCTCCAGGATGCAACTGCACTAGTAACCAAGTGTGAAGCGTGCCAGTTTCATTCGAAGAAATTACATCAGCCAACTCAAGCTCTTCAGACAATCCCTCTCTCCTGGCCATTTTCGGTCTGGGGGCTCGACATACTGGGCCCTTTCCCCCGTGCTACCGGGGGCTTTGAGTACTTGTACGTTGCTATCGACAAGTTCACAAAGTGGCCGGAGGTGGAAGCAGTGAGGAAGGTGACAGCGCAGTCAGCTGTCAGGTTCTTCAAGGGGATTGTTTGCCGTTTCGGTGTGCCCAATAGGATCATCACCGACAACGGCACGTAGTTCACAAGTCGCACCTTCATGCAGTACGTCCAAGACCTTGGCGGCAAGTTTTGTTTTGCCTCTGTTGCTCACCCAAGAAGCAACGGCCAAGCGGAGAGGGCCAATGCTGAAGTGCTGCGCGGTCTCAGGACCAGAACCTTCGACAGGCTGAAAAAGTGCAGAAGACGCTGGATTGATGAGTTGCCGGCGGTTCTTTGGTCAATCAGAACAACACCAAATCGAGCCACCGGCCAGACGCCCTTCGCTCTAGTCTACGGAGCGGAAGCAGTTCTCCCCACAGAACTCATATACGGATCTCCTCGAGTGCTCGCTTATGATGAGCTCGAGCAAGAGCAACTGCGGCAAGATGACGCTGTGCTCCTTGAGGAGAATCGTCTTCAGGCTGCTGTGCGAGCTGCACGCTACCAGCAAGCTTTGCGCCGCTACCATAGCCGCAAAGTTCATGCCCGAAGCCTTGAGGAAGGCGACCTTGTTCTTCGACGGATTCAGTCCGCCAAGAATTCAAACAAGTTGACGCCAAAGTGGGAAGGCCCTTATCGGGTAGTACGAGTCACCAGGCCTGGCGTTGTCCGCCTGGAGACCGAAGATGGCGTTCCAGTGAGTAATTCCTGGAATATCGAACATCTTCGCAAGTTCTACCCATAAGGCGCGGTTGCCGGGGGCTCCCGGCAACCACCTTTTTGTACAAGTCTTGCCGGCAAGGCATGTGATCCTTTGTACAAAGCTAGGCGCAGACCCTGAGCACAGATGAATAAATTTAAGTGTTGTACATTCCCTTATTGATTCCCAAGTTCATATCTATATATATATGCATGTTTGTCTAAGATGTTGTATGACACCTGATCCCGGTAAGTTCTAACGAACCGCCAAGGTTTCATCCCTTTATTTTCTCTTCTTTCTTTTTCTCAAAAGACAGAAGGATTCCTCGCGTGCACATTTGCCCGGGGGGGGGGGGAAGGGAGATATGAATACCAGTTGGCGACGTTCGGAATCGACACTTGCCGGAGGAAGAACAAAGACAGGAAGCTAAGTCTTAAAAACTCAGAGCAAGTTTTTCTTTTATTACAAGGTTATTTCCTTGGACGATTCCGACTCTTGTATGGAAAATCTGCACGCGAAGGAACCCTTGTTATAATCGGTCGCGCCCTTATTTTGTTTCGAGCCCGCTCAGCGATTTAAGTGGCTGCACTGAGAACACCAAGGAGTCTTGCCGGCCGCTGCGCCTTCAGCAGGCTGCTGAAGTCCCGCACCCAGCGCTCGCGGCAGGTTGCGTGCCGGCAAGTTTTTCAATAAGCATAGGATGAACTCCATACATAAAGGAATCAGACAAGGAAAATAACAAGCATGAGCCTAAACATAGTCAAATTGTATTACATCCATGAGTTGCCGCAACTCTAACTTGAGACTTAATTGTCTTTTACATGAGATGACGACGGCAAGAAAAAGGGAGAAGCACTCAATCCCTGCGCTGGCCTTCAATCCTTTTGATGGAGTCCACCTTCTCAAGGATAGGCACGATGCACTCTTCAAACGCCTCAACGTTTGCATCCCTTGGCAGATGGCCGAGCGCGTTGGAGAGGTCGATGCCGGGGTTGCTGTGCACCACCTTGATGAGCACCTTGCGAAGGATGGCCCGGCAAAGCCGGCGAGTCTCGTTCGCCAGTTGGGTCGCCCGGCTAGACTGGAGCACCCTCAACGCATTGATGATGCTTTCAAAGAACATCGTCAACCTGGCACTTGGAGATATTCTTTCCTCGGAAGAATACTTGAAGTTCGACAAGCCCATGGTTGACAGTTCTGCGATAAGCTTCTCCGCGGTGGCGATGAGACGGCCAGTCCAGATCTCCACTCCCTTCTCGTACTTGTTTTGGGCAGCGGCGGCGCTCTTGAGCAGGTTCCTCTCTCCTTGGAGATCCTTGAGTAGAGCCTTCTCACGGGCCTTGCCGGCCTCGAGAGACTTCTGCAGCGTGGTCAGCTTCAGCTCCAGAACCGCAATATTATCAGCCCCAGAGGAGAGCTGCTTGGTCTTGTCGGACAGGGCAACTTGCATCTCCGCCAAGGAGTGGAGGGTTTTTTCCCTGTCCCCCTTGAGCATCGAGAGCTCCTTGCCGTGCTCTTCGAGATCTGTTTCCAGCCTCTTCACTTTGTCGTTCAGCTCGTTCTTGGCGGCCTCTGCAGCTTCGGCAGCATCGACGGCCTCCTTGAGCTTGCCGGCATGACTTGCAGTCAGAGCTTCGAGCGCCTCCTTATGTTTTCGCTCCAGCTCCTGGGTCCGCTGCGCGACAAGATTTTCAATATCCTCATCCTTGCTACCAAGCTTGGCGGCGAGCGCCTGCTCACGTGCGGTGAGATCTTCCTTATGAGCATCAAGAGCAATGCGGCGCCCCGTCAGGAGGGCATCTTCAGCAGCAATCCTTTGAACAGCTTCATCATGCGCCTTCTCCATATCTGATTGCTTCAGGAGGATCTCATTCCACTGCTGGCTCACTTGTTCCCGGTCGGCAACCAATTCTTGGAGGGCCTCAGCGTGCCAGATCTGCATTTGTGCGACGCGCCTTTGGAAATCTGCTTCGGTCGCCTCAACAACTGCCATTCTGGAGTCCGCTTTGTCTTTCCGGGCGCGATGGAGAGCCTGGAGTTTGCGGAAGTTCTCGCCCATGGCCTGAAGGAGCTGATCCTCTTCAGATTTGCCGCTGCTAGTGCTGGGATCGTCGACAACTTCGAGCCCGGCAGCAGCGATGATTTCTTCGAAAACTTCTCCTTCGGCTGGTGCCCCAGCGCTTGCTGTCCCCGGCAAGTTGATGAACAGGTTCTCGCCAACCTTGAGGTACTTGCTGGATGAGGGGCCTTCAGATGTTGATGGCTGGTCTTCAGTGGCTGCCTCACCAGTGGCAGGGGGCTCTGTGGCCGGTGCAGCGCCTGGTGCTCCTGTGGTAGGAATGCTATCAGTGCGGTCCTCAGCCTCCCTGTCGCCCCCTTCAGCAGGTTCTTCGGCGGTTTCCTCTTGTGCTGTCTTGGCGGCCTCCCCGTCAAGAGCACCACCAGCCTCGACAGTGTCATCCTTGGTGGCCTTGCTGGCAGCGATCCTGTCTGCTTCGGCGGCGGCATCCCTGGCGGTCTCCTCGATCACAACGTCGATGTCCATGTGTTCCATCACAGGGAACTCTGAAGGGCGAAGGAGGAAAACAGAATAAGATCGAGGTTGAGGTTTGAAGCGACCAAAGACAGAAAGATAAGAGAAAAAGAATAACAAGCACTCTGAGGCAATAGAGTACCTGCGTCAGGCTGTCGGGAGGTGGTTTCACCCCTCCCGGCAACTCCGGTTGCCGGGGGCGTGTCGCCGGAGTCCGCGCTTGCCGGCTCCTCCTCAGTTAGGACGGGCTCGTCGGCAGGATCTCTTGCCGGGGACGTGCTTGTGGGCGGAGCGGTCGATGAAGAAGGCACAATGGGGATGTTTTCTCCTTGTTGCCGTTCTTCTCCTGTGAACCCAAAGATATTAGTAGGCAAGAATGAAAACCTCGGCACCCGCCAGCGGAAAAAGAACAATGAACTTACGCTGGGGGCTGTGCTGGGGGCTACGCTGGGGGCAGCGTTGAGGACTAGACTCCGGGCTCACAATGACGGTTTCTGGCACGCTAGTGGAGCCTGCCGGGGGCTCGTTGCCCGTAGAAGTCCTTGACCTCTTCGCCATCCTCTCCAGCAAGGTTTCTGTGTCACTGCAGAGACAATACAAGCAAGTCAGTAAGATTGATGCAAGATTGGGAGGTAAAAGCTGTGGCAAAGTACTTACTCTTCTTCCTCTCGCTCTGGACTAAAGCCGGAGATGTCGAAGTCGACCTCCGTTGCGGTGTCTGAGTGGGTAGGTGGAGGAGGAGTCCTAGGCCGCTTGGCTGTGGCAGGCGCCGGGGCAGCTTCCGGTGCGGTGGTACGTGACCCTCCTGCCACCCCAGCAGTGGCCGCTGGTGTGGGTCTCGCGCGCCGTGCAGGCTGTTGACGAGCCCCCTGCCGCGGTCCAGTTTTGCCGGCCACTTTCTTGCCGGGGGCTTCGCCGCTCGAAGAGGGCTGGCTTGCCGGGATGCCAGATGCAGCCTTCCGGAGAACACGCTTTGTCTTCTTCTTCGGGGGTGGGGGCTCTTCTCGCGTCTCTTCTTCTTCGACCGAGTCCTTGCCGGACGAGCTTTCAGCGGCTGCGCCGCTCTCCTCCCCGGCAACCTCGCCCTCCCCGGCAGGCTTCACCTCCACTACCACCTCTGTGTCGCTGGCTTCCCACTCTGTGAAGCCGACATTGCCGGCCTCTACGGCAAGATTTGCCTCTTCCACCCTAGTAGCAATGTAAGCTACTTCTTGGTCGGTGGTGGCTCGGATGAAATCTGACTCTTTCCGGACAGGCCTCTCCGTCAAGCTGTCGAAGAACTTCTGCGCTTCCTCCTCACTTGGCTCGGCCTAGGTCGGGTCAAGGCCGTGGGTGTTGAACATCAGCAGGAAGGCAATGATTGACCCCAAGGCAGAATTGTTGCACAAGGGGACAATCCTTGCCGGCAGCCGGTGCTTGTCTTCGCACTGGAATAACTTCTGACGGAGAGCGCCAAGCTGCATAGCGGTCAGATTGTTGTTCAGCCCGGGGCGCAATCTCATGATATCTGCCACGTTCTTGTATTCCCAGGCTGGCCTTCCCCTGTTCTGCAGAGGGGCGATGCGGCGGCGGAGAAAGTCGAAGCCGATCATCTCCATCGTCAGCCCGGCAGCCTTCAAGCGAAGGATCCTGGTAGTGGCGATTATGAGCCTCTCGTCTTCCGCAGCGAGATCACTCCAATCCTTGCCGTGGACCACCTTCTGTTGCCGGGGATGACAAAAAGGATGGGGATTTGCTTCCTGGATCCAGCACCATTCGGCCCGCCACTCGTCCCACTTTTCGCGGTAAACTCCCTCTGGGTATATTTCTTTATTCCAAGCCCTTGGAATCCAGGCAATAGATCCAGAGAGAGCCTCTCCTTTTTGGATACGAGGGAAGAAATAATGGCAAAAAGAGCAGAATTGGGGATCACGCCAACGAAATTCTCACAGAGATGGGCAAAGATAGACATGCAAAGTACTGCATTCAGCGTGAAATCAAGAAGGCGGAAGCCGTATGTGTACATGATGTCATTGAAGAAGTCGGAAAAGGGGGGACAGAGCCCGCAATAGAAATATGCAGTGAAGAAAGGGTATCTGTCCGATCCACCTTTGGAGCAAGCACCTGGGATTACGCGTGTGGCGGGGTGAGCTTGCGTTCCCTTCGCCCACATGCATTGGTATCGCCCCTTCAGAGCTTCAGCATCGAGCGTCGGAGGGAAGACGACGAGCCTCTTCCGCATCTTCGCCAGTTCGCTCTCCGGAACTTCGCCTTTCGCCTCCTTGCCCTTGCCTTTGCTAGCCTTGGGCGACATGGCGATTGTGAGGACGGAAGCTGGGGGTGGAGCGAGCGTGGGAGCAGCGGGCAGAAGAGGAAAAGGTTTTGCTCTGAGCTCGAGAGGAGGAAGGCGATGGCGATGGCCAGATTGAGAAGAAGAGGGGGGGGGGGTAAATAGGTTTGTGCCTCTGTGACTTCTCCTTTTTATGGGGAAGGAGCGGGGCCGCCTTTTTTATTCCCCAATGTGAATGCGCCTCTATAGGCACGAGACAGTTGCAGCCTTTTTGGCACGCTTCCCACGTCGCACGCTCCGTGCGCGTAGTGGGGGGCACAGTAAAACGACATATTTACGAGCAGTTAATCCCCTGCCACGCGTGCCCGTGCACTGTTTGGGCCTAGCCCAACAACGCCTCGCACTCGTGTATGGCCTAGGCCCGGGGGCTCCTGTCGGTGTACTAAGTATTGGGCCACTAGTACCCCGTACTTGTGCACGGGCAGTTGTAGCCATCCTCGCGGCAAGGCTTGCCGGGAACAGCTCGAGGTCGATTCAAGCCATCAAGGAAATCATCAAGTCAGAGATCTGAGGATCAGCAGATAAGCAAAGCTAGAATTCGAAGGCCAGCTTCCCCGGCAAGATCCTTGCCGGGAAGGCCTGTGGAGCCCGGCAAGGCTCGGCGCCCGGCAAGGCTTGGTACCCAGCAAGCCCTGGCGCCCGGCAAGGCCTGGCGCCAGGCAAGGCTTGGTGCCCGGCAAGGACTCGGCGCCTGGCAAGATTCTGCCACTGTGCCACCGCTTCGGCACAGTAACAAGTCTGACATTCTGGGTCCTTCCCTGGATGCGTGGCGACGTGCCAGTGGAGGAGAGCTTAAGCGGTGCTGATGGGATGGCCCCTTTTTCCATCCCCAAGAAAGTGAGGACACCTAAATGGACACCTCATGGTGCATTAAATGCGCTTGTCCTAATCCGTCAGGGGTTAGGTATGATACCCTGTAGCTACTTTACACCTCAATGTATGTACATTTTGCCACTGTGGAGACCCCTTTGAGCATATAAAAGGAGGCCCAAGGCAACTACTACAGAGGAGGAGAACTTCTAGCCCATTCTGCATGCGTAGCTGCTCTTTGAATGTACTGTTCACTGCGAGCGCTCCTGAAGGCTGGGCTCAAGAACATTAATAAGAACACAAAGCAGGAGTAGGGTTTTACGCTGATCAGCGGCCCGAACCTGGGTAAAAACTTCCCGCGTCGATCGTTGGTTCTGCTCTTTGCGTATACCTCTCCCCCCGCCGAATCGTAAAGGGGTCTCTCGGGATCCCATAGGTGTTGTACCCCGACACACATTGAGCTCATTACGATGATGCATTACCGAGTGGGCCCAGAGATACCTCTCCGTCATACGGAGTGAAAAATCCCAGTCTCGATTCGTGCCAACCCAACAGACACTTTCGGAGATACCTGTAGTGCACCTTTATAGTCACCCAGTTATGTTGTGACGTTTGATACACCCAAAGCATTCCTACGGTATCCGGGAGTTGCACAATCTCATGGTCTAAGGAAATGATACTTGACATTAGAAAGCTCTAGCGAACAAACTATACGATCTTGTGCTATGCTTAGGATTGGGTCTTTGTCCATCACATCATTCTCCTAATGATGTGATCCCGTTATCAATGACATCTAATGTCCATGGTTAGGAAACCATAACCATCTATTGATCAATGAGCTAGTCAACTAGAGGCTTACTAGGGACATGCTGTGATCTATGTATTCACACATGTATTACGGTTTCCGGTTAATACAATTATAGCATGAACAATAGACAATTATCATGAACAAGGAAATATAATAATAACCATTTTATTATTTCCTCTAGGGCATATTTCCAACACTTGCTTGATGATAATGTGCCACCAGGCGAATTTCTTGATGAACAAATTGCTAGAGTAAGACATCATGAGATTGTTGAAACTGATGAAGAGCTTGAAACTGAAAATCTTGAAACACCTATTAGACCTAGTTCTCCTAGATATGAATTGCCAAAGGTACCGGAAGGTTATGTTATGGATGAGGAGACAACTAGGGACATTCTTGCTTGTAAGGATAGATATGATCTGGAAAAATTATTATACAAGTATAAAGAAAAGACTTTGAATGCTAAAATGAAATGTGATCCTCAGTTTGCTTCTTCACCTATCTTTGTTGATGATAAGGATTATGAATTCTCTGTCGACGTAGAGTTAATTACTTTGGTTGAATCTGATCCTTTCCATGGTTATGAAACTGAAACTATTGTGCCACATCTTACTAAGTTGAATGATATAGCTACCCTTTTTGCTCATGATGAGAAGATTCACTATTATTATATTCTCAAATTATTTCTGTTCTCATTAAAGGGTGACTCAGGAACCACTTTATCCTGAGGGACACCCAAAAAGAATTGAACAAGACACTCAAAGAGTTGACACTGATGTACCTAGTCCTTCTAAAAAGAAAAAGAAGAAGAAAAATGATAGGACTTTGCATGCCTCTTGTGAACCTGAAGTTGAAAAACCTCCTGATAATGATAATGAAGTCTCTATCTCTGATGCTGAAACTCAATCTGGTAGTGAACACTCACCTTCTGATAATGAAAAAGATAATGATGAGGTTCATGAAGACACTCCAACAAATAATAAAGAACCAGACAATGATGTTGAAATAGAACCAGCAGTTGATCTTGATAACCCACAACCCAAGAATAAAAGATATGATAAAAGAGACTTTGTTGCTAGAAAACATGGTAAGGAAAGAGAACCATGGGTTCAAAAACCTATGCCCTTTCCACCTAAGTCAACCAAAAAGAAAGTTGATGAAGAATTTGAACGCTTTGCTGAAATCCTGAGGCCAGTCTTTTTGCGTACTCGCTTGACTGATATCTTAAAAATGCCTCCTTATGCAAAGTACATGAAAGACATCATCACCAATAACAGAAAAATGCCGGAAGCTGAAATCTCCACCATTCTTGCTAATTATACTTTTAAGGGTGGAGTACCTAAAAAACTTGGAGATCTGGGAATACCAACTATACCTTGCTCCATCAAAAGAAATTATGTGAAAACTGCTTTATGCGATTTAGGAGCAGGTGTTAGTGTTATGCCTTTCTCTTTATATTAAAGACTTGATTTGAATAAACTCACACCTACTGACATATCTTTGCAAATGGCTAATAAATCAACTGCCATACCTATCGGTATTTGTGAGGATGTGCCCGTTGTTGTTGCTAATGTTACTATCTTAACTGACTTTGTTATACTTGAGATGCCCGAGGACGACAACATGTCGATTATCTTTGGTAGACCCTTCTTGAATACTGCAGGGGTTGTTATTGCTTGCAATAAAAGTAAGGTCACTTTTCATATCAATGGTAATGAACATACGGTGCACTTTCCGAAGAAACAATTCCAAGTGAATGGTATTAATGTTATTGAAAAATCTCCTACAATCACTATTGGAAGTTTTCAACTACCTCTACCTACTGCCAAAAAGAAATATGAAATGCTTATTGTTGGGGACATCCATATCCCCATTGAGGTAACTTAGTGTTTTACGAAAGTTGTTCGGCTTCATGCTAATCGGTAGTGGTTGTTAATAAGACTTGATCAACCTTATTAATAAATCATTTTTGAGAGGTGTGAAGTTGATGAATTCAGTGAGCACTACCTTCTGTCCCTACCTTTTGTTTTCTATTTTTATTAGTCAAATAAAATAAAATGCCATGCCTTGCCTGTTTTCTGAGTTTTCCGTGAAATAAAAAAAATGGTCCAAAAATAAAGTTCTCAGAATGCTCTGAAAATTTAATACGATTTTTTTCTGAATATTTAAGAGTTTTTAGTGCAAATAACATCAGAGGGAGGTGCTCCAGGTGGGCGCGCCAGCACCCCCAGGCGCGCCCTGGTGGGTTGTGGTCCCCACGTGGGCCCTCTCACTTATCTTTTCACTCCATATCATCACCTACCTTCAGAAAAAATTCACCATTGCTCTCTCTCTCGTGTTCTTGCTCTCAAACCCGCGGATTTCAATCTCTTTGCTTGAAGCTCCATTTCCGAAACCATTTCGGGGGATTGTTGCTTGGTATGTGCCTCCTGCATTGGTCCAATTAGTTTTTGCTTTAGTGGTTTATATTTAGATTAATTAGTGACTCTTGGTGCTGCTCTAGATGAGCTTGCATGTTGAATTCTTAGAGTTCTAAGTAGTTTGAATGCTTGATATGGCCTCTATGCATCCCTATGAGTAGTTGCTATCATTCTTATAAGGTTTTGTTGACAAAAATTCGTGACACAAAAATTTTCAGAAAATTGTACGTGAATATGATGAACCTCTTTGGAAGGAGTTCTTCGAGGCGGAGGTCCTCGGAGGCATCTTCTAGTAGCAGCTCTGTTCGGCGGTCCTATGTTGAACCAAGTGAAAATTCCATTCGAGATGCCGCTACCAAATCATGTTTATGGCCATGCAACGATTATATGGCGCGTGTGGGCATTAAAGAAGAATTTGAGCAATATGTTCACAATTCCGAGCTCGGTCCCTACATTGCAGATTAGTGCAACCAACACCTCAGCCTCACTGAATCATTTACCAAAGAATTTAAATTCCATCCTCGTGAGTCCAGAGTATCATTTAAACTATATGACAATTCATTTACTATACCTCTAGAGACATTTTCTAATCACT
Source organism: Thinopyrum elongatum (assembly GCA_011799875.1). Lineage (NCBI taxonomy): Eukaryota > Viridiplantae > Streptophyta > Magnoliopsida > Poales > Poaceae > Thinopyrum > Thinopyrum elongatum. The sequence goes on from CM022299.1 coordinate 62,802,860, forward strand.
GCAAAATTCCATTTTGGGGTTCATTGGACGAGCCACCAAGGTCGAAGTTGGAGATATTCTTGACTAGCCTTTTCTATGGTGAGACTAGAGGAGTGACTCAAGGTAGAATAAAGAGCATTCATTTTCCCTCAATCCAATACTTTGCACTATTTAATGGAAAATGCATTGTAGGCAAACAAGATTGTAGTACACTTTGTGCTGCAGACTTGAGCCTTATCCGCACCGCTCTCACCGGTGACAAAAGTTATAACCTTGGAGCGATAGTGGCACGTAGATTGCAACACAACGCTGGTAGTGGATATTTTTATGGTGGGATTTACGCCACACGCTTAGCAAGAGAGCTAGGTGTTTCACCTTGGCCTTATGACCCCATCTCACCCACGCAATACCTTGACTTCGATGCTATGAAACGTCATAAGATCCTTAGTGGTGAACCCCATAATTTTACTTATAACCTGTTGTTTAATAAAAGTTCCGTTGTGGACACCTTTTTGCCTGCACCTGCTCTCTTTGATGTTCATAGCAAGGGAAGATATTATGTTCTTGAGAGCGAGGCCTGAGCACATAACGCGGCAGTTGTGGCTGCACGACGGGCTGAGACATCTGCACCTAGAGCCTCCGTGAGCTATCACTCCGACCATTATGCAGGCTACTGATGGAGATTACCAAGTTAGGCCAAAATCCTAAGCTTGGGGGAGTACGTATTTCCACCGACATTACTTTCATGTTCACACATGTCATTCCAGTTGTCGGTGTCCACACTTTTTCATTGTATTATCCATGCTAGATTTATTTTCTCGCCTTCTTCTTGTGTGTTATTTTTTTTTTTGAGAAAATACAAAAATATTTCCTGCTTCTTTTTGATTTTTCTTTGTAGTATAATCAGCTGTAGTATTTAAAAAGAGAACCCAAAAAGATTTCGTTGTTCTTCTTTTGCTTGTTGGGAGCTTTCCCGTGTAAATAGTTTTTCTCGTTTTTGCTCTTCTCTTGTTTTTATTTTGCTTCCTTCAAGAAAAACCAAAAACTCCAAAAATATTTCAGTGTGTTTCTCTGAATTTCTTTTCTGTTATTTGAGTCTTACCGAGGAGAAGACCACGATGAAAATGTTGAGTGGCTCTCATATGCATTGTTGTTGATCTAACAAAGAGCCCATATTACCTTGTTTTCTTCTTTTTGAATAAAATGTTTGCAGATTCCAGCTTAGTCCATGACACTCTTGCACTATTATTATTTTCATATCGTTCGGTCGTGCAAGTGAAAGGCAATAATGACGGTATTTGATGAACTGGCTGTGGCAGAGAGAACTGGGTATGAACTCAACTTGTTCTGTTTTTGTAAATATGTTTAACCTAGTATCCATGATTCAACTCATTATGATCAAACATGTTTGCAATGACCCTTAGAGATTATAGTTTCTCATGCCATGCTTAAGTAGCTACGAGTGCATAATGATTTATCTTGGATGTCAACATTGCGTTAAAATAATTGTGATGTAGTATGATGATATGGTATCCTCCTCTGAATGTTCGAGTGGCTTGACTTGGCACATGTTCATGCATGTAGTTGAATCAAAACCAACATAGCCTCTATGATATTTATGTTCATGGTGTTCATATCCTACTCATGCTAGTATCCAATGTTACTTATGCATAATGCATGTTCATGACCGTTTTCGCTCTCTAGCTGGCTGCTTCTCAACCTAATTGCTAGCCTTCGCCTGTACTAAGTGGGAATTCTGCTTGTGCATCAAAACCCTGAAACCCAAGTTATTCTAGATGAGTCCACCATACCTACCTATATGCGGTATTACCCTGCCGTCCTAAGTAAATTTGCATGTGCCACCTCTAAAAACTTCAAATAAATATCCTTTTTTGTGTGCCTGGATTGTTCATAGAGCGACAGGAGGTAGTCAGTATCATCCATGCTAAGCGAGTTATTCTCATGGTGAGTGTTTATTCACTCCTCCTTGCACGAGAGGGGTGGTAATAGGGATTCCCTGTCCCGAATTCAAATTGCAAATAATTAAACAAAACTCCCCCAGGACTGTTGTTGGTATGGACGGCACCCGTTGTTTCGGACAAGCCGTGGAGTGTGATTGTTGGTGGAGGGGGAGTAAACCTTTACTTTTATCACTTGGGAACCGCCACTAATGTGTTTAGCATGGAAGATACCGATAACTAATGGTCGCAAAGTAAATAAGAAGGGTGCATTTCTCAAAATTTCATTTACCTCTGTTTTAAAACTTGAGCTCTGGTACCTCTGCAAATCATTGCTTCCCTCTACGAAGGGACTATCTATTTACTTTTATGTTGTGTCATCACCTTCTCAAATAAGCGCCAGATTCTGAGAGCACTATTGTCATCCTCATGCATTGTGTATAGCTAATGTTGGGTGCATCATGACTGGATCTTTTCTACCATGAATTACAATGTTTTGTCGTTGCTTGAACTTTGGAGGTGCTCTGCATTTATGTTTTGCGGTCTCAGAAAGGGCTAGCGAGATACCACTATTGTCATATTATATCATGGTTGCTTTGACAAAGTGTTGTTGTTTGAGATATCTTATTATTGCTCGCTAGTCGATTATGCCATTGATATGATTTAATATAATTTTTAAGAGTAATTGTCGACATTGTTAGTTATAACCTTTGCTGAAAACCTTGGTGCTACTTAAGCTTATTTATGTAAACAAGAGCAAAAGAGTTCGTAAAAGTTTTTCTTTTTCACTTTCAGTTTATCAACTGAATTGCTTGAGGACAAGCAAAGGTTTTAGCTTGGTTGAGTTGATACATCTCCGTCGTATCTACTTTTCCTAATGCTTTTCCTCATGTTTTGGACTCTAATTTGCACGATTTGAATGAAACTAACCCGGACTGACGCTGTTTTCAGCAGAACTACCATGGTGTTGTTTTTGTGCAGAAATAAAAGTTCTCGGATTAGAACGAAACTTTGCGAGGAATTTTTATATAATAAAAGAGAATTTCTAGAGCCAAGAACCACAGGAGGGGGGCACCTGGGTGGGCACAACTCACCAGGGCGCGCCCTGATACGTATCCAACATATCTATAATTTTTTATTGGTCCATGCTATTATATTATGTGTTTTGGATGTTTTATATGCATTAATATGCTATTTTATATTATTTTTGGGACTAACCTATTAACCTAGAGCCCAGTGCCAGTTTCTGTTTTTTCCTTGTTTTTGAGTTTCGCAGAAAAGGAATACCAAACGGAGTCCAAACGGAATAAAACTTTCGCGATGATTTTTCTTGGACCAGAAGACACCCCGGAGACTTGGAGTTCAAGTCATAAGAGCCACGAGACGGCGACAAGGGGGGAGGGTGCACCCAGGGGGGTAGGGCGCGCCCCCTGCCTTGTGGGCCCCATGTGACTCCATCGACCTACTTCTTCGTCCTATATTCCAAAAGCCTCGGAAGCATCCACGAAAAGACTTTTCCACCGCCGCAACCTTCTGTACCCGTGAGATCCCATCTAGGGACCTTTTTCGGCACCATGCCGGAGGGGGATTCGATCACGGAGGGCTTCTACATCAACTCTATTGCCCTTCCGATGAAGCGTGAGTAGTTTACCTTAGACCTACGGGTCCATAGCTAGTAGCTAGATGGCTTCTTCTCTCTCTTTGATTCTCAATACCATGTTCTCCTTGTTGTTCTTGGAGATCCATCCGATGTAATATTCTTTTGCGGTATGTTTGTTGAGATTCGATGAATTGTGGATTTATGATCAGCTTATCTATGAATATTATTTGAATCTTCTCTGAATTCTTATATGCATGATTTGATATCTTTGTAATTCTCTTTGAATTATCGGTTTGGTTTGGCCAACTAGATTGGTTTTTCTTGCAATGGGAGAAGTGCTTAGCTTTGGGTTCAATCTTGCGGTGTCCTTTCCCAGTGGCAGTAGGGGCAGCAAGGCACGTATTGTATTGTTGCTATCGAGGATAAAAAGATGGGGTTTACATCATATTGCTTGAGTTTATTCCTATACATCATGTCATCTTACTTAATGCGTTACTCTGTTCTTCATGAACTTAATACTCTAGATGCAGGCAGGAGTCGGTCGATGTGTGGAGTAATAGTAGTAGATGCAGAATCGTTTCGGTCTACTTGACACGGACGTGATGCCTATATTTCATAATCATTGCCTTGGATATCGTCATACCTTTGCGCTTTTCTATCAATTGCTCGACAATAATTTGTTCACCCACCATAGTATTTGCTATCTTGAGAGAAGCCTCTAGTGAAACCTATGGCCCCTAGGTCTATTTTCCATCATATTACTTTTCGATCTACTATTTTGCAATCTTTTATTTTCAGATCTATAAACCAAAAACCCAAAAATATTTACTTTATCTTTTGTTTAGTTTTACCTATCTCTATCAGATCTCACTTTTGCAAGTAACCATGAAGGGATTGACAACCCCTTTATCGCGTTGGGTGCAAGTTGTTTGATTATTTGTGCAGGTGCTAGGTGATTTGTGCGTTGTCTCCTACTGGATTGATACCTTGGTTCTCTAACTGAGGGAAATACTTATCTCTACTTTGCTGCATCACCCTTTCCTCTTCAAGGGAAAAACCAACGCAAGCTCAAGAAGTAGCAGGAAGAATTTCTGGCACCGTTGCCGGGGAGATCTACGCCAAGTCAAGACATACCAAGTACCCATCATAAAACTCTCATCTCTTGCATTACATTATTCGCCATTTGCCTCTCGTTTTCCTCTCCCCCACTTCTAAAACAATTTTTGAAAAGATTTGCCTTTTTATTCGCCCTCTTTTTCGTTTGCCTTTTTCTTGTTTGATCTTTTGTTTGCTTGTGTGACCATGTGTCTTCTATTTGCTTGCATCTTCGCTTGCTAAAAATCTATTGATATGGATCCTCATCCACTTGCTAATCTTATTCAAGGATCCAATTATGATGAACCAATTGCTAGTGAGTTTTGTGCACTAGATTATCTTTATGAAGTTTTGCTTGAAATTCGTGAATCTGAAAATTGTGATGAAGAAATTTATGAAGTGATTCACGATAGCTCCTTGAATAAAAAGCATGATTGCAATGGTTTTACTATAAATTCTATTAATGTCAACTGTGGTAATAATATGCAAAACCCTAAGCTTGGGGATGCTAGTTTTGCTAGGTCAACTACTTGTTGCAATGATCATGATTGGGGTGATTTTTCTTATGATCTTGGAAATTTATTTAAGCCTCATGATGAATATGCTATTGATAATAATGCTTGCAATAATATTGAAAGTGGGTTTGGAAGAGTGTCAACTCTAGGTAATAATGATCCCACTACTTTGGAGTATGATCAATCTCATGAATTTTTTGATAAAAGTGGGTTTGGAGAGGTCATGACTTTAGTTAATGTTAATCACACTATTTTGGAAGAGTGTCAACTTTGCATGCATGTGGATCATCTAGATAATATTTTATGTGATAGTTATATTATTGAATTTAATTATGATCCTACATGTAATTATTATGAGAGAGGAAAATATGGTCGTAGAAATTTTCATGTTACTAAATTACCTCTCGTTATGTTGAGATTGCTATTGTTTCTTTCTTCTTCCTTGCATATGCTAGATCTTGCTTGTCTTGCTAATTTATTTTCCTATAAAATGCCTATGCATAGGAAGTATGTTATACTTAGATGTGTTTTTCACATGTTTTACGATGCTCTCTTTGTGCCTCAATTCTTTTCTTTCATATGAGCATCATCAAAATTACCAATGCCTAGCTAAAAGGCTTTAAAGAAAAGCGCTTGTTGGGAGACAACCCAATATTTTTCCTTGCTGTTTATCAATAAATTTTTCATCTAGCCTCTGGTTAGATGTGGTTTTGTGTTTTAATTAGTGTTTGTGCCAAGTAAAACCTTTGGGGTGGCTTACGGTGATAGTTGATTTGATCTTGCTGAAAAACAGAAACTTTTGTGTCCAGTATCAGAATTTTAATAATTCACTGGAGCGTTAAAAAAACCCTGAATTTTTTACACGAGATTTATATACAAATTTCTTATGTTTTCCTAATTTTTCAGAATTTGGGGAGTTACATAAGTATTAGAAAATTCGGATATTCGCAGACTGTTCTGTTTTTGACAGATTCTGTTTTCATTGTGTTGTTTGCTTATTTTGATGAATCTATGGGTAGTATCGGGGGGTATGAACCATGGAGAAGTTGGAATACAGTAAATATTACACCAATATAAATAAATAATGAGTTCACAACAGTACCAAAAGTGGTGATTTATTTTCTTATACTAACGGAGCTTATGAGATTTTCTGTTGAGTTTTGTGTTGTGAAGTTTTCAAGTTTTGGGTAAGGATTTGATGGACTATGGAATAAGGAGTGGCAAGAGCCTAAGCTTGGGGATGCCCAAGGCACCCCAAGGTAATATTAAAGGACAACCAAGAGCCTAAGCTTGGGGATGCCCCGGAAGGCATCCCCTCTTTCGTCTTCGTCTATCGGTAACTTTACTTGAGGCTATATTTTTATTCACCACATGATATGTGTTTTGCTTGGAGTGTCTTGTATGATTTGAGTCTTTGCTTTTTAGTTTGCCACAATCATCCTTTCTGTACACACCTTTTGAGAGGGACATGCATGAATCGTGATTTATTAGAATACTCTATGTGCTTCACTTATATCTTTTGAGCTAGGCAATTTTGCTCTAGTGCTTCACTTATATCTTTTTAGAGCACGGCGGTGGCTTTATTTTATAGAAATTATTGAAATCTCATGCTTCACTTATATTATTTTGAGAGTCTCTAAACATCATGGTAATTTGCTTTCGTTATGAATTTATTCCTAATATGATAGACATCCAAGAGGGATATAATAAAAACTTTCATATAAAGTGCATTGAATACTATGAGAAGTTTGATTCCTTATGATTGTTTTGAGATATAAAGATGGTGGTATTAGAGTCATGCTAGTGAGTAATTGTGAATTGGAGAAATACTTGTGTTAAGGTTTGTGAGTCCCGTAGCATGCACGTATGGTGAACCGTTATGTAACGAAGTTGGAGCATGAGATATTTTTTGATTGTCTTCCTTATGAGTGGCGGTCGGGGACGAGCGATGGTCTTTTCCTACCAATATATCCCCCTAGGAGCATGCGTGTAGTACTTTGTTTCGATGACTAATAGATTTTTGCAATAAGTATGTGAGTTCTTTATGACTAATGTTGAGTCCATGGATTATACGCACTCTCACCCTTCCACCATTGCTAGCCTCTCTAGTGCCGCGCAACTTTCGCCGGTACCATACACCCACCATATACCTTCCTCAAAACAACCACCATACCTACCTATTATGGCATTTCCATAGCCATTCCGAGATATATTGCCATGCAACTTTCCACCATTCCATTTTATTATGACATGCTTCATCATTGTCATATTGCTTTGCAAGATCATGTAGTTGACATCGTATTTGTGGCAAAGCCACCTTTCATAATTCTTTCATACATGTCACTCTTGATTCATTGCACATCCCGGTACACCGCCGGAGGCATTCATATAGAGTCATATTTTGTTCTAAGTATCGAGTTGTAATTCTTGAGTTGTAAGTAAATAAAAGTGTGATGATCTTCATTATTAGAGCATTGTCCCATGTGAGGAAAAAAAAGAGGCCAAAGAAGCCAAGCCAAAAAAAGAAAGAAAAAAAAGAAAGAAAAAAATGAGAGAAAAAGAGAGAAGGGGCAATGCTACTATCCTTTTTCCACACTTGTGCTTCAAAGTAGCACCATGATCTTCATGATAGAGAGTCTCCTATTTTGTCACTTTCATATACTAGTGGGAAATTTTCATTATAGAACTTGGCTTGTATATTCCAATGATGGGCTTCCTCAAATTGCCCTAGGTCTTCATGAGCAAGCAAGTTGGATGCACACCCACTTAGTTTTCTTTTGAGCTTTCATACACTTATAGCTCTAGTGCATCCGTTGCATGGCAATCCCTACTCACTCACATTGATATCTATTGATGGGCATCTCCATAGCCCGTTAATACGCCTAGTTGATGTGAGACTATCTCCTTCTTTTTTGTCTTCTCCACAACCACCATATTCTATTCCACCTATAGTGCTATGTCCATGGCTCACGCTCATGTATTGCGTGAAAGTTGAAAAGGTTTGAGAACACTAAAAGTATGAAACAATTGCTTGGCTTGTCATCGAGGTTGTGCATGATTTGAATATTTTGTGTGATGAAGATGGAGCATAGCCAGACTATATGATTTTGTAGGGATAAGCTTTCTTTGGCCATGTTATTTTGAGAAGACATAATTGCCTTGTTAGTATGCTTGAAGTATTATTGTTTTTATGTCAATATCAAACTTTTGTTTTGAATCTTATGGATCTGAACATTCATGCCACAATAAAGAAAATTACATGGATAAATATGTTAGGTAGCATTCCACATCAAAATTTCTATTTTTATCATTTACCTACTCGAGGACGAGCAGGAATTAAGCTTGGGGATGCTTGATACGTATCCAACGTATCTATAATTTTTTATTGTTCCATGCTATTATATTATCTGTATTGGATGTTTTATATGCATTAATGATGTCTACTACACAACCTTCTTCTTGTAGATGTTGTTGGGCCTCCAAGTGCAGAGGTTTGTAGGACAGTAGCAAATTTCCCTCAAGTGGATGAGCTAAGGTTTATCAATCTGTGGGAGGCGTAGGATGAAGATGGTCTCTCTCAAACAACCCTGCAACCAAATAACAAAGAGTCTCTTGTGTCCCCAACACACCCAATACAATGGTAAATTGTATAGGTGCACTAGTTCGGCGAAGAGATGGCGATACAAGTGCAATATGGATAGTAGATATAGGCTTTTGTAATCTGAAAATATAAAAACAGCAAGGTAACTAGTAACAAAAGTGAGCGAAAACGGTATTGCAATGCTTCGAAACAAGGCCTAGGGTTCATACTTTCACTAGTGCAAGTTCTCTCAACAATGATAACACAATTAGATCATATAACAATCCCTCAACGTGCAACAAAGAGTCACTCCAAAGTGACTAATAGCGGAGAACAAACGAAGAGATTATTGTAGGGTACGAAACCACCTCAAAGTTATTCTTTCTGATTGATCTATTGGGCTATTCCTATAAGAGTCACAAACAGCCCTAGAGTTCGTACTAAAATAACACCTTAAGATACACATCAACCAAAACCCTAATGTCACCTAGATACTCCAATGTCACCACAAGTATCCGTGGGTTTGATTATACGATATGCATCACACAATCTCAGATTCATCTATTCAAACCAACACAAAGAACTTCAAAGAGTGCCCCAAAGTTTCTACCGGAGAGTCAAGACGAAAACGTGTGCCAACCCCTATGCATAAGTTCACAAGGTCACAGAACCCGCAAGTTGATCACCAAAACATACATCAAGTGGATCACGTGAATATCCCATTGTCACCACAGATAAGCACATGCAAGACATACATCAAGTGTTCTCAAATCCTTAAAGACTCAATCCGATAAGATAACTTCAAAGGGAAAACTCAATCCATTACAAGAAGGTAGAGGGGAGAAACATCATAAGATCCAACTATAATAGCAAAGCTCGCGGTACATCAAGATCGTGCCAAATCAAGAACACGAGAGAGAGAGAGAGAGATCAAACACATAGCTACTGGTGCATACCCTCAGCCCCGATGGTGAACTACTCCCTCCTCGTCATGGAGAGCGCTGGGATGATGAAGATGGCCACCGGTGACGATTTCCCCCTCCGGCAGGGTGCCAGAATGGGGTCCCAATTGGTTTTTGGTGGCTACAGAGGCTTGTGGCGGCGGAACTCCCGATCTAGGTTTTGCTCTGGGGTTTTTGGGATTTATAAGAGGTGTTGGCGTCGGGGACAAGTCAAGGGGGCCCACGAGGCGATGACAAGGATGGGGGGCGCGCCCTAGGGGGGTGCCCTCCACCCTTGTGGTGGCCTCGGGACTCCTCTCCGATATCTTTTTGTTCCAGTATTTTTCATATTTTCCAAAAATATTCTACGTAAATTTTCAGGTCAATTGGACTCCGTTTGGTATTCCTTTTCTGCGAAGCTCAAAAACAAGGAAAAAACAGAAACTGGCACTGGGCTCTAGGTTAATAGGTTAGTCCAAAAATAATATAAAATAGCCTATAAATGCATATAAAACATCCAAGATGGATAATATAATAGCATGGAAAAATCAAAAATTATAGATACGTTGGAGACGTATCAATTAATATGCTATTTTATATTATTTTTGGGACTAACCTATTAACCTAGATCCCAGTGCCAGTTTCTGTTTTTTCCTTGTTTTTGAGTTTCACAGAAAAGGAATACCAAACGGAGTCCAAACGGAATAAAACTTTCGCGATGATTTTTCTTGGACCAGAAGACACCCCGGAGACTTGAGTTCAAGTCAGAAGAGCCATGAGGCAGCGACAAGGGCCCCCCTGCCTTGTGGGCCCCACGTGACTCCACCGACCTACTTCTTCATCCTATATATTCACATATATTACAAAACTCTCAAAAGCATCCACGAAAAGACTTTTCCACCGCCGCAACCTTCTGTACCCGTGAGATCCCATCTAGGGACCTTTTCCGGCACCCTGCCAGAGGGGGATTCGATCACGGAGGGCTTCTACATCAACTCTATTGCCCTTCTGATGAAGCGTGAGTAGTTTACCTCAGAGCTACGGGTCCATAGCTAGTAGCTAGATGGCTTCTTCTCTCTTTTTGATTCTCAATACCATGTTCTCCTCGTTGTTCTTGGAGATCTATCCGATGTAATATTCTTTTGCGGTGTGTTTGTCGAGATCCGATGAATTGTGGATTTATGATCAGCTTATCTATGAATATTATTTGAATCTTCTCTGAATTCTTATATGCATGATTTGATATATTTGTAATTCTCTTTGAATTATCGGTTTGGTTTGGCCAACTAGATTGGTTTTTCTTGCAATGGGAGAAGTGCTTAGCTTTGGGTTCAATCTTGCGGTGTCCGTTCCCAGTGATAGTAGGGGCAGCAAGGCACGTATTGTATTGTTGCCATCGAGGATAAAAAGATGGGGTTTACATCATATTGCTTGAGTTTATTCCTCTACATCATGTCATCTTACTTAATGCGTTACTCTGTTCTTCATGAACTTAATACTCTAGATGCAGGCAGGAGTCGGTCGATGTGTGGAGTAATAGTAGCAGATGCAGGATTGTTTCGGTCTACTTGACAAGGACGTGATGCCTATATTTCATAATCATTGCCTTGGATATCGTCATAACTTTGCGTTTTTCTATCAATTGCTCGACAGTAATTTGTTCACCCACCGTAGTATTTGCTATCTTGAGAGAAGCCTCTAGTGAAACCTATGGCCCCCGGGTCTATTTTCCATCATATTACTTTCCGATCTACTATTTTGCAATCTTTTATATTTAGATCTATAAACCAAAAAACCCAAAAATATTTACTTTATCTTTTGTTTAGTTTCACCTATCTCTATCAGATCTCACTTTTGCAAGTAACCGTGAAGGGATTGACAACCCCTTTATCGCGTTGGGTGCAAGTTGTTTGATTGTTTGTGCAGGTGCTAGGTGATTTGTGCGTTGTCTCCTACTGGATTGATACCTTGGTTCTCTAAATGAGGGAAATACTTATCTCTACTTTGCTGCATCACCCTTTCCTCTTCAAGGGAAAAACCAACGCAAGCTCAAGAAGTAGCACGCCCGCCCTCCATGCGCGCCCAGGTGGGTTGTCCCCACCTGGTGGCCCCGCAGACTCCAACCCTGATGCTATAAAGTCATATTTTCGGAGAAAAAATCATGGAGAAAGAATTATCACATTTCACGAGACGGAGCCGCCGCCACCTCCTGTTCTTCATTGGGAGGCCATATCTGGAGTCCGTTTGGGGCTCTGGAGAGGGGGATCTTCGATATTCGTCATCACCAACCCTTCTCCATCGCCAATTCCATGATCCTCCCCACCGGGAGTGAGTAATTCCTTCGTAGGCTCGCTGGTCGGTGAGGAGTTGGATGAGATTCATCATGTAATCGAGTTAGTTTTGTGAGGGCTTGATCCCTAGTATCCATTATGTTCTGAGATTGATGTTGCTATGACTTTGCCATGCTTAATGCTTGTCACTTTGGGCCCGGGTGCCATGATTTCAGATCTGAACCGTTTATGTTATCACCATTATATCTATGTTCTAGATCCGATCTTACAAGTTATAGTCACCTACTACGTGTTATGATCTGGCAACCCCGGAGTGACAATAGTCGGGACACTTCCCGGTGATGACCGTAGTTTGAGGAGTTCATGTATTCACTATGTGTTAATGCTTTGTTCCGGTTCTCTATTAAAAGGAGGCCTTAATATCCCTTAGTTTCCAATAGGACCCCGCTTCCACGGGAGGGTAGGACAAAAGATGTCATGCAAGTTCTTTCCATAAGCACGTATGACTATTTACAGAATACATGCCTACATTATATTTATGAACTGGAGCTACAGCCGTATCGTCCTAGGTTATGAGTGTTATATGATGAATATCATCCAACGAATTCACCGATGCAATGCCTACGAATTTCTCTCATATTGTTCTTGCTAAGTTACCACTGCTATTGTTACTCTTGCACTTGCTACAAAATCATTGCTATTACTGTTACCGTTTCTATTGCTGTTGCTACTACTATCAAAACTACCATACTACTTTGCTACTGATCACTTTGCTGCAGATAATTAATCTCTAGGTGTGGTTAAATTGACAACTCAGTTGCTAATACTTGCAAATATTTTTTGGCTCCCCTTGCGTCGAATCAATAAATTTGGGTTGAATACTCTACCCTCGAAAACTGTTGCGATCCCCTATACTTGTGGGTTATCACCGACCAGCGAGCCTACACTGGTACAACGAGGTGCTATACAAACGGTTTTTAACCCCTTTCCACGATGGTGTTTCGAACCGTCGCCAAGTGAGTGACTGCGATAGGGGGGTCCTTCCCACACGACCCAGAAACCGTCGGGGATATGCCCTCCTGGCACACACACTCGGCAAATGAGGCCGTGTGCGACTGGCGAGCGATCAAATACGGTTATACGTACAGTTGTGCTAAAAAAATACAATTATACAGGCCAAATCGTTTCCGTTCGTAAGTACATCCCACATAGTCAGTCCCCGCTAAATGTTTCCGTTCGTATGTACATTCCACACAGCCAATCCAAGGAATACGTTTTCGTTAATATGTACATCCCACACAGTTAATCCAAGAAGTACGTTTCCGTTCGTATATACATCCCACACAGTCACTCCAAGGAAAACGTTTCCGTTCGCAGGTACATCACACACAATTTCGCCATTAAATCATTTGTGATAGCGTTGCCATTGCACACGATATTAACAATTTTATCGTTTGCGTTATTCAATGCATCACACACGGTGCGTAGAAGAAACTGTGTGGCAAAGGCTGTCCATCACACACACTTTTTATGTGGTAAACATTTACGCAAGGTGGCCTAACGCAAACCGTTTTCACGAGGATGTCGTGTGTGATTGTTCATTGATCCAACACGGTTTATTCCTAGAAACTGTGTGCGTTGCCTGAGGTCATCGCCCAAGGTGTTTTCTCAATAACCGTTTGCAATAGGAAAAACCCAATTAGCAGGCTAATTACCCTATTATTAATAATCCATTTATTAATCTAATTGACATTTCATATTAAGCACACAATATATTTCATTTCCATATTAAGGAAGCAGGATTTCATAATTGAAATACATCAGAGTGCAACATCATATAGCTTCAACACTCAGCTACCCCATTACACAACTGCACCAGCACCAAGTTTCACATGCAACATTTATAACCTTTCGAAATTAGCATCATAGACGGTACATAGACAGATGCATCTCATCTGGAAAACTGCTGAAGTGGAAGGCGAATATTGGGCCTTCATTGATGTTGAAGGTCTTTGCAACTTTAGGCCAGTGCCTGTGGATGATTGACCATCCATCCTTCGTCCTCTTCAGGAACACTTCAATATTGAACCGTGGGTGTTGTATGAAAACCTTCCTCGCCTCCTGACCATACAGGTGGTTTGAGAGGTAATCATCAGTGAACTGCTTTGGAAAGGCCTGAAAACAAGGATGTGCATAAATATCTTCTTTATATTGGAAATGGGGCAAAGGAATAAAAAAAGGCAAGGTATAATAGTTAGTACCATCTTGTAGTGAACTGACGTCTTCTTCATTGTGCAGACAAAGATCTTGTTGTTTTTTGTCGCTAATTTCTTTATCCTAACAATCTTTCTGAGTTTCTTGACTTGACTAATATTCATGGACAACTCATTTCCCCATATGCAAAAAGGGTCGAACAGTGGGTCAAAACCTCTGACAGCAGGACCTACAAGTGCAAGACCAAATTGTTAAAAACCTAAATATTAGAATGGTTCCTGCAATTGCACAATAATATGCTATTAGACAAAGGACCATGCATGTGCAAACCTCGATTGTAAACCTCAGTGCTTCCCATTGTTTCCCTGCAACACATATAAGGTAATTAGTCATCAGGTTAAGTGAGGGTTCGCATGCTATCAGTAAAATATGTTGATGAAAAATAAGCACATTGCAGATTCATCAGATTAATTCAAGCCACATGGAAAACCCATTTATCCAAACCAAGCATGATTAAGAATTAGGAAATATAGCAGTTGTATATGTTTCTCATGTATTAAGTGTAGCCAAATTTGATTTATTCCTCACATGCACAACAATACAAAATTCTACCCACGACAATTGGACATCGCATTGCAGAATTGAACCAAGCAGTTAACTAAACACCACAACAAATGAACCAAACATTAACTAAGCACCACATTGCATAATATAACATACTCCTAATAGAAGATCAGACAGTTAACCAAACCAAGCATGCTTAACAACTTGGAAATATAGCAATTGTATTTGTTTCTCATGTATTTAGTACAGCCAAATTCGATTTATTTCTCACATGGTATACAATAACAGAATGCACCCACAACAATTGAACATCGCATTGCAGAATTGAACCAAACAGTTAACTAAACACCACAACAAATGAACCAAACATTAACTGAGCACCACATTGCACAATGTATAACATACTAGAAGATCAGACAGTTAACCAAACCAAGCATGCTTGACAACTTGGAAATATAACAATTGTATTTGTTTCTCATGTATTTTGTAAAGATAAATTTGATTTATTTCTCACATGGAAGACAATACAAAATTGCAGCCTGAAGAATTGAACATCACATTTGCATGGTAAAAGTAGATAGCACAATTCACTAGAATTTGTTAAGGAAAGGCAGGAGCAGCACATGCAACGGGTAAACCGAGCATGCTTAACCGGCGTAGCTAGCAAACTGAACATGGGTCCTTATAGTGAGCTAATAAGACAAGCTACTCCTCACCGTCGAAGATATCGATGATGATTGGCTCCTTGGACATGGAAGAGGGTGAGGCCTCCACATCGTGGGTGCCCTCGTCGTAGTGGTGAGTTGCCTGAGCCACTCCGGGCACCAACCTGCTCGCTCTCGAGTTGAGGTAAGCACGTGCACGCTGAGAAAACACCTCGTAGTCTTCATCGAAGGCACCGAGGGTGGCCTCGAGAAAACGCCATGAACTGTCATTTAAAGTAGCCAACCGCGTCGCAGCGTCAGCGCACGAGGCGTCGACGGTGGCCTCGACGGCGAGGTGCTCCTCCAAGATCTGGGGGTCGGCACGAATGGCAGCCATCGCAACCTCATCCGCGCGTGCGGCCACGATTTGCTTCTCCGGTGCCAAATGCTCCTTGAGCTCCTAGCTATACTACGTGCACCATGGCTTAGGGCAGCGCTTATTTGGGGGAGGGGTCGGTGATTTGGGTGGAAGGTGTCACGCCGGCGGTCGGGGCATGTGGGATGTGGAAGGAGGAGGAGGATGGGGGTCGAGTGTGGATTACCTGCCTGGATAGACGAGGCCGAGCAACGTGAAGGAGGGTCGCCGACGAGGAGGCGGCACTGCAAGCAAGGATTGAAGGTTTCAACTTGGAAAGAAAGGCGGAAATAGGGGAAATGTGACTTTTGGTAAGGTGGAGGGGGCGGGGAGGTAGATATTTCCACGGAAGCCGAAAATTTGGAATCGGTGCAGCGAAAAAATTGGCGCGCAAAGTGTCATCAGACACGGTCCCTTATTCAGCACTATGTACGATATGTGAACATCACAAACGATTCATATAGCTTAACCCGTGTGTGATGAGTTTGAACGTTAAAAATTTTGGTTCGAATTTCCCTGGTTACAGTGGTCATCCACGTCATTGCATAATTTGGGTACACAAAGGAGACTACAGCACACCCACACTTCTTAATCGAGCAAGTTCAGCAATTAAACAGAGCTAACTGACCTAAACATTACACTAACAAATTAAAGACCGGCACTCTTAATTAAACAAAACAAAGAGTACTACTACGGCTGGTGCTCGTCGATCTCTGCTGCCTCCTTCATGTCCAGCTCGCGCCTGACGGTCTCCTGGGGAAGGGGCTCCATGGCATCCATCGCACCATACTCGGCAAGCATCTCGCCATCCGCGTCCTCCATCTCTTTGGAAAAGGCCGCCATGAGCTGGGCGTGGGCGGCCGCGATCTGGGCTTGGACGGGCTCCGTCGTGGCAAGGTATGCGGCGGAGGAACGGACGGCTGCTCGAACGCTCTCGGCGATTGCCAACTCTTCGGCCGTGGGTTGCCGACCGTTGTCGGAGAAGTTTCGTTCGATTTGTATGGTGACAGCCACGAGCTGGGCGTGGGCGGCCTCGACATGGTCGTGGGTGGCCTCCATCATGGCTAAGGCCGCCGCTGCGGAACGGACAACTGATGTGCCGCTCTGGCCAGTTGCTATCTCCGAGGCAGATGCTGCTGCCGCCACCTGATAAGCAACAACGGCCGTTTGGGCTGCCTTGGCTGCCCGATTACAGATTGCAGCCGCGTTCATGCACCTCGTTAGCACGCGCATGGAGGCTGCGGCCGCGCTCTTGCCGGAGTGGGACGCCGAAGTTGCCCTCACGACGCGAGTCCACGTCCCCATCTTTCACCGGCGATGATTGAACAGTGAAATGATATTTGGGGAGCGAGCTAGTGTGCTTAACACGCCGGCTGTGGACTGTAGCCGACGCACCTTCTCGCGTAAGCCATAGGCGTACTATACTCCGACGGTGCTCCAAGATATTTTGTACTGCATCTCACATGGTTGGTGATAATAAACTATGTGCGATCTACTTGATTTTTCATCGTGATTTGAATTACATAATGGGGACACAGCGGCAATGGAGGGTGTTTGAATTGCTAGAACTTTTATTTGAAGTGAACATGCAACTATAGGTGTGTCGTAAAAAAATTGGAACTATTCAGGGTTCGTTTGGACTTTTTTATACATTAACTTGGTTTTCTAGCCATTTTAGGTGCCCAATTCAAAATTAAACTACATGCACATGCTCCGGTGCACCAACATGGGTTGTAAAATCATATATGTGTCCATGGGTTTATGCTTATGTCCCATGCAAGAAATGGGGATGAATTTCGAACACCACAACACCGCGGCTCTCCGGCAAACGTTGAGGTACTTGCTGTTGTAATTCTAGTAAATCCAAAACCCGTCTGAAATTCATGAACCTTGGCATGCTATCATGGAATGGCATCAACATGCTGGGGTAAAACATATTGTCCCATTTGGGGCAGGTTATGGTATAAGCTTCTCACAAACCAGAGCTTCTCACAAGAAGCCTCATGGTTCCGTTAGGGAAACGTGCCACCTTTGTGGACAAAAATGATATTCGTCGCCTCTTCTTGTTTTCAATTTTTTCCTGGTGTCAACATAGAACAACAGGAGTGTCGTGTCAAATTTTGGAATTTTTGGGGATTGTTTGGACATTTTTATACGTTAACTGAGTTTTCTAGGCATTTATGTGCATAATTCAAAATTGAACTACATGCACATGCTCCAGTGCATAAAAACGGGTTGAAAATCGAATGTGTGTCCTTGGTTACAAGATTAGGTCACATGCAAGAAATGAGAATGAATGTCAAACACCTTGACACTGTCGCTCGGCCGCTAACATTGAGATACATGGTTTTAAAATTCTAGTAAATCGAAAACTCGTCTAAAATTCATGAAACTTGACATGATATCATGGAACAACATCGACATGTCGTGGTAAAAATATTGTCCCATTTGGGGCAGGTTTGGGTATAAGCTTCTCGCAAACCAGAGCTTCCCTCACAACAAGCCTGATGGTTTCGGTAGGGAACGTGCCACCTTGGGGGACGAAACGATATCTGTTGCCTCTTCTTACTTTCAAATTTTTTCTCATGTCAACATAGAACAACAGGAGTGTTGTGTCAATTTTTGGGATTTTTGGGGGTTCGCTTGGACATTTTTATATATTAACTAAGTTTTCTATGCATTTATGTGCATAATTCAAATTTGAACTACATGCACATGCTCCAGTGCATATAAATGGGTTCAAAATTGAAATGTGTGTCCTTGGTTGCATGCTTAATTAAGTCCCATGCAAGAAACGAGAATGAATGTCAAACACCTTGCCACCGTTGCTCGGCCGCTAACATTGAGATACATGGTTTTTAAATTCTAGTAAATCAAAAACGCGTCTGAAATTTATGAAACTTGACATGCTAGCATGGAACGACATCAACATGTCATGGTAAAAATATTGTCCCATTTGGTGCAGGTTAGGGTATAAGCTTCTCACAAACCAGAGCTTCTCACAACAAGCCTCATGGTTATGGTAGGGAACGTTTCACCTTTCTGGATGAAACGATGTCCGTTGCCTCTTCTTGATTTCAATTTTTTTCTAGTGTCAACATAGAACAACATGAGTGTTGTGTTAATTTTAGGAAATTTTCGGGGTTCTTTTGGACATTTTTATATATTAACTGAGTTTTCTATGCATTTATGTGCATAATTCAAATTTGAACTACAGGCACATGCTCCAGTGCATGTAAATTGGTTGAAAAATCAAATTTGTGTCCTTGGTTGCATGCTTAGGTCCCATGCAAGAAATGGGAATGAATGTCAAACACCTTGCCACCGTCGCTCGGCCGCAAACATTGAGATACATGGTTTTTAAATTCTAGTAAATCCAAAACTCGTCTGAAGTTTATGAAACTTGACATGCTATCATGGAGCGGCATCAACATGCTGTGTTAAAATTTTTTGTCCCATTTGGGGCAGGTTTGGGTATAAGCTTCTCACAAACCAGAGCTTCTCACAACAAGCCTAATGGTTTCGGTAGGGAACGTGCTACCTTTGGGGACGAAACGATATCCGTTGCCTCTTTTTTATTTCAATTTTTTTTTCTAGTGTCAACATAGAACAACATAAGTGTTGTGTTATTTTTAGGAATTTTTCGGGGTTTGTTTGGACATTTTTATCCAATGATTTGACATATCAAATGTGTGTCCTTGGGTGCATGCTTAGGTCCCATGCAAGAAATGGGAATGAATTTCAAACACCAGGGCACTGTTGATTGCCGGCCAAACATTGAGATACTTTGTTTTTTAAATTCTAGTAAATCCAATACTCGTCTGAAATTCATGAAACTTGGCATGCTATAATGGAATGGCACCCGACATGCTGTGGTATTTTTCGTGTCCATTTTGAGAGAAGGCGCACTCGAATAACAACCAACAAAGGCATTTTGAAATAAATAGCTGCCACTTTAACATCTCAAACATTTGTATAATTTAAATCATGTGCGTTCTGTTAACCATTCATGTGACGCCATGTGTCTCTCTTTTAATGGCTATAGGAGGTGCCGTGCGGACAGCTGCTTGACTGAACGGGAGGCGTGCGAGCGCAGTCCGGTGCGCAGGCTGACCGAGAGGCATGCAAGCTGTCCTCCAATGCACAGGCTCACCGGGAAGCGTGCGAGCTGTACGCTGCGCAGGCTCACTTGAAGCGAGCCCTTTGACTTCCATGGCCGCCCGCCTTGCTCGCATCCTCTCCATTAATGGCGCCCGAGCCGCTGTTTAATACGGGCGGCCTTACTGTTCGCCTCCCATTCACCTCCCTCCCGCAGACCTCCACCAACGCCATGGCGCAGAAGGATCATCTGCTACTAGTCTTCAAGTTTGGTGAAGTCGACTCCGAGCCGGAGGAGATAGAAAATAAGGAGGAATGGGGCCTCATGGACATGTCCCTGAATGAGCTGGCCGCGGCGGTTGCTGCCCCCGCACATGTCCCAGCTCCTATCCCCGTGCCCGCGCCAGCGACCATCCCCGTAGCATTGACGGGCTGGTCGCCGAGCACTATCGCAGAGCTAGAAGCTGCTGGCGTCAGCGAGGTCTCCGCGGACCCACGCGAGCTCGTGTACATGCCAGCGCCAGCGCCCGTGCCCGTGTGCGCCCCTGCACCCACCGCGCCGCCGGTCCCCGTGCGTTTGCCTGCACCCGTTGCGCCTGTGCGCGTGCCCCCCTCAGCGGCATGGAACACCACCGTCGACCACTACCTCGCAGCGCCGCCAGTTGCCGTCCTCCTGCACCCCGCTTGTCGATCGGGCGACGACATGATGTTTGATTTCCAAGTGAAGAACATTCTGTGCTGCCTTGAAGACTTCAACAACGGCGTCCCGGAGGACGACAACGACAACACCGGCGTGGCACGCCGCCTCCGGCGCCACTGGAATTAGTTTTTTTGGGTTTAATACTGCATCTCGATCATATGAATATAAATTCATAGTGTGACTGAATGAAAGATATGGTGTGACTGAACTTGCGTTTTTCTCTCTTAATGTACAGACTTATCAAATGATTTTCTTTTAAAAAAACATCAATGGTTTTTAAATATAAAACACTCATCGCAAACGTTTTAGTTAGAACACTCGTATGCAAACCGACGGCTTCCTCAGGAAGCCAAGGGAAAATGTGACGAGCAGGATTTTGTGCAGCTCTTGATCGCAAACGTTTTAGATAGAACACCCGTATGCAAAGTGAGAGCTATGGTCTTCCCCAGTAAGTCAAGTGAAAATTCGCAGCGCGGGATTTGTGCATCTCTTCAACGCAAATGGTTCGGATTGAATACGGTATGCAAAGCTAGACTTTGGCGCTAAGCCAAGAGAAAATGTGCCGAGCAGGATTTGTACATCCCTTCAACGCAAACGGTTGTTTTGGATGACCCGTGTGCAACCAGGTACAGACAATTGGTAAGATTTGCATCTGTCATATTGGGTATATTGCCATTTGTCAAACTGGAAAGATTGACATTTGTTGATATAGTAACATTACCATTTGTCAACCTTGTAACACTGCGATTTGTCAAAATATGTAGCTAAAAATCACTAGCACTATCTAATTTTTGCAACTAAAATTCAGTAATTAAGCATAGATTTCATTCATAGATTAAGCAGTCGTTCTTTATACAAACAGTTCAACTCGACAGCTGAACCAACCAAACTTTTTCCCAATTGTTGCCAACCACGTACTGAAATAGCTAGTTCAACTATATATACTAGCTAATTTTAAGTACGTTGTACAGTTCCACCACATCTATAGTCAGATGAACTGAACAAAATAGCCCCTAAATACTACTACTACGGAGGGGCTTTGTACTAATTCCAGCAGCCTCTCCTCTGCCGAGCGCGCTCAATAAGAGGCAGAGAAGGAGGAGCCTACCGACGAGCTGGACAACTACAATACGGTGCCTGTCGCTGCTGCACCTTCAGTGACGCTCACCTCGAACGCCCTCTGCCGCTCCAGACGACCCCTCTCGAAGTGGTGGTTCTCCTCGTAGATCTCTTGATTCCTCGCCTCTGCGGTGGCGTGTGTTGCGGCCACGGCAGCGGTAAGGCTCTTTGCGTGCTCGACGAGGCGCTCCTCCTCCTCCCGCAGGAACTCGATGTAGCGCGCAAGGTCGCTGACGCAAGTGCGGGCCTCCACCTCCGCCTCCCGCCTTTGTGCGGCGGTGGCGGAGCGGGTGATGACCCCGGCGGTCGACGGTGGGCTGGCGGCCACGGCGGCCGACGATGGGGTGGCGGCCACGACCACCACCTCCCGCCATCGGGCCGCGGCGGTGGAGCGGGTGATGGCCACGGTGGCCGGCAGTGGGGTGGCGGCCACGACGGCCACCTCCCGCCTTCGGGCCGCGGCGGCGAAGTGGGCGATGGCCCTGGCTTTCGACGGTGGTGTGGCGCCAACGGCAGCCGACAACAGCTGCCAACGGGCAGCGGTGGCGGAGCGTGTGGTGGGTGTTCCGCGCACACCCAACAGGGATGCCACGCGCACTACACTGCGTCGCCGCCGCGGTGTAGCCTCCCAGCTGGAGCTGTCCTCTGATGACGGCGGAGTGGCTGAGCGATGGCGACGGACCGGTGGCATTGGCGATTGTGGGAAAAGCAGACGAGATAAGCTACAGGAAGGGAGGGGAAAATGCGACGCAGGACTCGCCGGCCGTGAGGGTTTATATAGAAGGCCAGTAAGCATTGAGATTTTGGGGGATTTCATCGAGTCGGGCGGGAAGCTTGCGCGGGAACCTGCGCGGTTGCACGGGAACGGGCTCACCACTGTTTGGCCAAAAGAACGCCCCCGCGCGCTGCTCAAGCTTGCGCTCTAAGCCGTCTGCGGCAGCGGGGTGACAAGACGTGCGAGAGGAGGACGAAAGGACTTGTACACATACGGTTAATAAAATAAAAACGTTTGCGATTAAATTACCTACTACCCCCGTCCTGGTTTATAAGTTGTCTATGTATTGTTGTGCCAAATTTTGACTAAAGATTTAACTAATAAAATACGAATGCATGTCGCCAGAGATTATATCGTTGGATTCGTATTTGAACATAGTTTCCAATTATATAATTTTTGTAACATGCATTAACATTTTATTGGTTAAATTAAAGGTCAAAATATGGCACATGATATAAAGGGGACTAATAGACCAAGACGACGGTAGTAGTACACAGCCGCTCTCTACGCAGCGACACAACTGTCGGTCGGCTTGTAGACGACCATTTCTTGCGTGTTCAACTGTCATATGCGTGTGGTTGCTTGCAGTTGAGGCGGCCGCGGCGCGCTCTGCTCGCGTCCCGCCGCGCGCGCTCTGCTCTCACGTCCCTCCGGGCGCTCTGCCCTCGTCCCTCCACGTGCGCTGCCAGTGTTTGAGGCCGGCGCACGATCACGCACGTTCGTGTGCATGCGGTTGCGCCGGGAGCGGCGCCACGATGTAGTTACCCGCTGCAAAAACTGTTATGCGGACGCGCCAAGAATCCAGGCCGCCCGGCCCCCATTTATTCCTGCGGCCATTTACCTTCATCTCTCGCGCCACACGACACAATAAGCACACCCACGACGACACATACAGAGAGGACATCCAGCGGTTCCAATGGAGCTCCCCGTGGCTCCAATGGCGCTCCCAGCGGCCGACGACAATAACGGCGGGCAGTTCACCACGCATCACGTAGTGGAAACCCACGTGAGGGGGAAGGCCCTCTCAGTGGTGTGCACGAACGAGCCGGTCTTGGTGGAGAGCTCCATCCAAACTATGGAGCAGTTACTTGCCGAGGACAAGTACCAAGTGGTCGACTTCGACCTCAAGTACACCATCGGTCGTATCGGGCATGATCAGAAGGTTGCTGTCGCCCAGTTGTGCGTGCGACATGACGTCCTCGTCTACCACTACCACCTGGCCACAAGGCCTTGCGAGCGTTTCTCCAGGTTTATCAACAGCTCCGACTACAATTTCGCTACGGTGGACACCACCAACAATCTAAAAGCGCTCAAGGTTTCGGGCTTGAAATGCCAGAATCTTGTCAACATCCAGGACCACTACAAGGTTTGGGGCAGCGACAAGAACAAACAGAACTCCCTGGTTGACCTCGCCTCGGCCATCATCGACCCCTACTACATGAAGATGAAGGATGAGAGCAAGAAGGACAAGAACGACTGGCACAGTGTCTGGCATGAGAGACTGGATGAACAACACGTCAAGTACGCGGCCAAGGACGCGTACACAAGCTACGAGATGTACATGCGGATCGTTGACATTAGGGAGTGTCTTCTTCCTGCCCCAGACGAGGGATCGAGCCACAGAGCAATGGCGGGAGCGTCACAAGAAGTAGATGACTAGACGATCGTTTCTCCTAGTTTAGAATACATACAATTGTTTATTAAAGTGTGTGCGAATGATCTGTATAGTCACTTATGTAATTGGATGTTTATTTTAGTTATATATATATATATATGTTATTCTTCTGTAGACAGCGCAAATCACACGGCTTATTAGCAGCAATCGTCTGTGTTATTATTGGTCTTCGCACGCATTTCTGATTACAGACATGTTTGCCGCGTATCACACACATCTTGTTCAGTTGAACCGTTTGTATTATATTGTCTAATCACACACAGTTCATCCTAGTGAACTGTATGCCGTATATCGCACACACCCTCATCTGGCTGCCCGTTTCTGTTGTTCTGCCTCATCACAAACAGTTCTGCTGGATTAATCGTTTGCCACGCATCGCACACGCAACTCCAATATGAACCGTGTTTGATGTCACCGCCATCGCAAACGTTTTGCATCTTTTTTGACGGTTTTATTACATCATCGTTTGTGATTGATGCATCGCACACAGTTTCGTCGAAGGGTCTCTGATTGGACTGTCGCATTTGGACCATCCTGCAGTAGTGCTATGAAGGAATTACTCACTCCCGGTGGGGAGCATCATGGAATTGGCGATGAAGGAGGGTTGGTGATGACGAAGATCGAAGATTCCCCTCTCTAGAGCCCCAAACGGACTCCAGATCTGGCCTCCCGATTAAGAACAGGAGGCGACGACGGCTCCATCTCGTGAAACGTGATAATTCTTCCTCCCTGTTTTTTTCTCCGAAAATAGGTATTTAAGGAGTTGGAATTAGGGTCTGCGGGGCCACCAGGTGGGCACAACCCACCTGGGCGCGCCTGGAGGGGGTGGCGCGCCCTGGTGGGTTGTGCTCAACCAGGGCCCCCCCTCGGTGGTTCTTGGCTCCAGTATTTTTTTTTATTGTAAAATAATTCTCCAAAAAGTTTCGCTCCATTTCGAGAACTTTTATTTCTGCACAAAAATAACACCATGGTAGTTCTGCTGAAAACAGCGTCAGACCGGGTTAGTTTCTTTCAAATCATGCAAATTAGAGTCCAAAACAAGAGCAAAAGCTTTAGGAAAAGTAGATACGACGGAGACGTATCATAGCGTCGGATAGATATACGAAAACTTATTGTTCGACCAAGCACGGAGAAAGAGAGGTCACTTCTCTCTATATATGTTCATGATGATGTTGTGTAATGGTTCCTTCGTTGCTATATGTAGTAGCTAGCGTCGAGTTGAATGGAAAACATAAAATAAAAATGAAACCCTAAATGTAAAAGAATTGAAGGGTAAACACAAAAATAAAAGGGGGAAACACAATATGAAAACCCCTAAATCCTCCAAAACCCTAAACCTCTCCTTAAAAAAACCAAAAGCCCAACGCCTGCAGCTGCTGACGCGTGGCTGCCTTTTTAGTCCCGATCGGTGTTACAAACCGGGACTAAAGGTCCTCCTGCTTGGGCGCCCCACAGCAGCCATGTGGAGTCCCTTTAGTCCTGGTTCGTAACACGACCGGAACTAAAAGTGGTGGGCATTAGTCCCGATGGTTTAGTCCCGGTTGCAGAACCGGGACTAAAGGCCCTCTGGAACCGGGACAGATGCCTTGTTTTCTACTAGTGCAGGGGTGCACAATAACATGTTTTTGAGCAAATATAGCTAGACTTTATTGATTGTTGATAATGTTTACATGGATAACTGTCGTATCAAACGGAGTACCCAACCAAATGTGCCTCCCAACTAGAAGATTAGCACCATATCTAGCTATCTTATGTGCTTCAAAATTTGAAGCTCTAGTCTTCAAATTAAAAACACATGAAGAAGAAAAAATTCAAGTTTCTTTCATCTCTCTAATGATGCTGCCATTGTTTCCTCTTGTGCCTTGATGTATATGATGTACAACTTGTTTGTAGTCCGATGCCACCATAATATGTTGCATGCCCGAATCCTGTGCTAGAGATAGGGCCTCTCTACACGCGAGTATGCGACGGCTTCCATCGTTGCAGGATCCAACAGAGATGTATTACGAGAACAGATGAGCCTAGGTAGCTCTCACCCCGGCCTCGACAAATAACGACAGATGCACCTATATTGTGATCAATAGGTAACCCTGCATCCACATTGATTTTGACAGTTCGTTCTGGTGGCGGCACACACCTTGCATTCACGCGTTATCACATGTTGTGTGACCCCACGCTATAACCAGGTGGATTGCCCAGTACACGGTATAACCAGGCCGGGCCATTTAGCGGGATTTAGCGGGAGGAAGCTAGAGGCCAGCGCTGGTTTTAGCAACCCTTCTCGAACGTCATGTCCGGTTTTAGGAAGGTTCCAAAAGTGTTTTTTTATGTTTTACCTTTTTTCCTTTCTATTTTTCCTTTTCTGTTTTCCTTTTACTTTTTAGTTTTGTCTTTTGATTCCTTTTTTTATTTCACAGGTGCTTTTCAATTCATGGATTGTTTTCAAATTCATAAACATGTTTTCAATTCATGAACATTTTTTAAACCAGCAAAACTTTAAAAAAATTATGTATATTTTTTTATATTCATGAACATTTTCAAATTTAAAGATGTTTTCAATTTGATTAATTTTTTTAAAATTTTATAAACTAAATTTGTGGAAAACTTTTAATTCATGATTTTTTATAAAAATGAGCAAACTTTTTTATGAACTCTTGCATGTTTTTTAAATCATGAATATTTTTCCAATTTGTAAACATTTTTAAAATAAAATTTTCTCTATAAATTAGTTCTCATTTTCTGAATCTAGAAATATTTTTAAAATTCATTAACTTATTTTGAATTCATGATATTTTTTCAAATTCATAAACACTTCTTAATTCAAGAACATTTCTTCAATTTGAATATGTTTTTAACTTCATGAGTATTTTTTTAGAATTAGTGATCAAATGTTTCGGATTCGTTAATATTTTGTATTGACAGATATTTTTTTGAAATCATAATCATTTTTATGATTCGTGATTTTGTTTTTCAAATTCGTGAAAAATTGTGAATATTTTTCGAAAATCCTGAAGATTTTAAAATTCATGATTTTTCCAACTTTATCAATATTTTGAATTAAAATAGAAACCTTACCCCAATTGAGAAACAAAGTCAAAAACAGAAAGAGAAAAATGTGACCGCACGTTGGCTGGTGAATTTTTATTTTTTTGATAAATCGTTGGCTCGTGGATGGGCGCTTACTTGTCGCTCGCTGGAACAGAGTCCCCGTGAACTCCTCTTAGCGCTCGACTCAAAGCGATATATAGCACTACCCGTGCTAACGATCTGGCACGTATATTTACTTCCCTTCAGAAATTGTCTGTAACTGTAATGTGCACTGCTATTTGATTTATTTTTTTAGGACAGTGCACTGTTATTTGACGATCTCTGTGTCAAATAGGAGTGTTGACGCACAAATGTGCACTCTGGTGGGCCGGCCCATGTAGCAATGTACTAGCAAGAGTTAACCCTGTGTTTTCTCTATTTTCCTTTGCTTAGTTTTAGTTTTTTACTAGCAAAAGTGCCTGTGCGTTGCACGAAAAGAAAATTATTCCTCATCCACACACCCGACAGCATCAGCAAATCCCTTGAAATCTTTCACGACGCTGCACGACAAACGACATGATAAATGGTGTTGTGTAAATACATAAATGTGGGATTGTTTTTTAAGTGTACTCAAGGTGTTTTCAATTTATTATACAACAAAAATATCTACCTACTTGCCGCTATCTCTTTACGCCTTTATTGTCCTTCCTCCTAAGTGATGCCCAACAAATAGAGAAGTACATTTTAGTACTCAACAATAACTTATGCATACGAGCATTATTTTTGTCTTGCTGTTATATGTGTTTGCAACTGTCATCCAAGTCAAGATTTTCATTTAGTTGCAAACATATTAGACATCTCCACCAAAAACAATCAATCTGTAAGGGCATGTATATCAAAAATTCAAGATTGCATATCAACATCTATATTGTTAAAAAGTCGGTACAGGCACAATTTCAAACAATATAAAAATCAACGTAAACCACTGATTTACATAAAGCTTGTATCAATAGATTAGTGTACATCATCGTATAGGGTCAGTTATTGTGCACTGTGCGAAATAGAGAGGATGATTATATACCTGTTGTAACCTTTAAAATATGGTAGTTGGTAGGAATCAACACCCCTTATGATGCCAATAATAGCTTTTGTGAAAGCATCAAATTATCATGTGTACTCAAATTAAATGGTGTAGGACCATATATGGCATTTCCAAAACACCCCATATAAATAGTATTAATTAAGGTTGCATCTTAAACCTAATTTTAGAAATGATTGACATGTGAGATAATAGCATATTTCAAATCTACACATTTGTTTTACGAATTTTCATATATAACATGTTAGATTTTGAATTAGAATTTGAAAGATATGAATATTTTGAAAAGTAATTGAATTTGCCTGATAAAAGAAAATTAAAAAGGAAGAAAAAATGGATTTTTAGAAATAATTGACATGCCATATAATGGCATATTTGAAATCTACACATTTTTCTAGGAATTTTCATATATAACATATTAGATTAGGATTTGAAAGATATGAATATTTTAAAAGTATTTGAATCTGCGTGATAAAAGAAAAATTAAACAAAAAAGAAAGGAAAATGGGGTAAGCTAGAATCAAACATGGGTCTCTCGAGTGGAAGGGTGAGGCTTCGACCAGTGGGGCACCTGTGTGCTTTATTTAATAGTGGGTCGTTGGATAGTAATAAACCAAAGTGCGGTGCATCGAAGAAAAAAAACCGAAATGTTTTTTCCTCACTTATGTGTGGTATAGTGGGTAATTTTGTGGCAACTTCAAGATAATTGTAGGATGGACGGGCAGAAACACTAATCCTTTTATTAGTAGGTATAGATTTTTCTTTATCATAAACATGAACTATATTTATTTTACAAATTGCATTTATCTTAGAGCTTTTTAAAAGTTTCAAAATCATTTTCTGAAATTGTCGATATTTTTCAAATGAAAACATTTCTGAGCATATTTCATAAATTCTGATTTTTTTTTTGAATTTCTGAAATAAAAAAGGTAAAATAATAGAACAAGGAAACCAAAATCTTCCACTCCAAAACCACTAAAAAATTACCGAAAAGTTGAGAAAACCAAAATCCCTTTATAGCTAAATAGGTCGGCTCACCTGAGTGCTCACTACGCTCCTCTGTTCGAAAGGCTGGCCTTTTTTTTTTGAATTGTTTGGATTGCTTACCAGATGGCATTTTTAACTCGATGTGCGTCAAATAGGAAATGCCCCATGCACTCTACGGTTCAACTTATTAGCTTGGTTATATCTAAAATAATTATTTGATTTTTTATTAGCTAAATTTTGTTATATTTATTTATTTAATTTTCCGCCCCAATCTATTGACTTAATTGAAATTGAAAAGAGTTGTTACATTGATAAAAAGAACACAGGCAAAAACTAGTGAATATAGGTCGGTCACTACGCAAACTTCGACACACATCCCTGAGGAAACATCTCCGCAAAAGTCATCGTCGTATGATGTCCTCAATCCAGCAACTCCGACTTCACCGCAAGTCCGCAACCGACCACTATCAAGCTTGATCATCATGGTTAGCTTGATTTTATTTACTTTTGACGGGATGGTTAACTTGATTTGATAGCTAGAAAAATGTTCCATGATGCATACATGGATGATTCGGAAATCGAACTGATCGAGACTTGGCCGTTGGAGCCGTCCTGTCCAAGTCCGAACACGCATCATGCACCACGACCTAGCTAGAATGCTCCCCTGAGTACGTGGTAGTTTGCGTAAGACTGGATGCTCCTTAAGTTATTTTCTAATGAGAACTGGATGATGCTTGCTTGATTCATCGGTCTGAACTCGACCAGATTCGAGATCAGTTCAGCGCTTCTGCTTCCACTTCAACAACAACTCCAGAGTCCAGACTCCAGTAATACTACTACTATTTGGTCGATGTGTACATATGATGATGCCTCATGACCACGATAGTTTATAGTACACTTATTGATTGATTATTAGTCGAACGGCTGCTTTCACTACATGAAAATATCTCCTCATCCCATCGATTCTTAGCTAATTATATACTCCATAACGTCCTGTCTCTAACATGTGTTGCTTTCATCTTCTCTTTGCATTTTCTCCTTGTGCCACGACACATCTCTATGTAGAAAACCTCGAATAGGATAATAAGAACTTTAAAAGCTGAGAGGAAGAACATTCTACGTACGAAGTGGACGGCTTCTCCTTCTCTTCTCTGGGCTCAGAGGAGTTTCTGTTCAAATTAGCGAGGTCGTCAACACAATATTGAATATCCCATCATATACAAACGAAAAAGGGTCTTCCCCGCTTTAGATTATAAAGCAACCAACCGATACAACCAGCTCGCTGTGACCGCAGCACAAACAAGCCCAAAAGAAAAGAAAGAGAAAGAAAAAAAAGAAACAAATGCCGACGCCGGCAGCCCAACAAAGTGAAGATGGCCGACACCCGCTGCACCCTCCGGAGAAGTACCACCGCACGCCAAGCACTTCGAAGTCTCGCGTACCAAGCAACACCTTCATGAAGGAATGCGACGACGCCGCCGCTGCTGCCCAGACAAGTCCTACGGTTTCCCCCGGTACGCGGATGGCAGTGGGGAAGGGGTATCACCGGCGCCCCTCAGGAGGGTCCGACGACGCCCACGGGTGCCGTCGCGCCGGTGGCGAATGAGCCGCCAGAGATTTCTCCCGCCCCGAACCCACCACCGTCACCCCAGACGATCGGAAGTGCACCGCCCAACATGCCGCCCACCAGCCTGTGCCACCATGGACATCGCACCATCTTCACCGTCTCACTGAGACCACCAACACGAGACCTGGAGGCAGGACGAGGAGACACCGGGCTCGGGGCCAACCGCACCGCAGCCGACAGGAGGGAACAACCTCCACCGCCGCACGGAGCCGACCGGACGTAGCAACAGGGACTTGCCAAGCCACCACCGGCCCGGCCGGACCCAAACGGGTCCGGACAGTCCCTCCAGCCACGCTGCAGCACGCCGGCCACCGGAGCCATCACCACCGCAGCCACCGCCGCCTCGCCACACCACCAAGGAGCCACGCCACCGCGCCCCGACCCGCAGGCCCGCCCCAGCCCAGATGGGGCTCGAAAGGGCCCAGATCTGGGCCGAGTGGGCGCCGCCGGCCAGCAGCCCACAGCGCCGCCCCGCAGCCAACGACCATGCCGCCGCGTTGAGGGAACCCGAGGCCCGCCGGACTCCGCCGCCAAGCCCCACCGCCGTCAGCCGAAGAGCACCGCCGCCGGGCAGGAGGGAGCCCCGACTCCCCCTCCGGGCGCGCGGGGAAGGGACATCCGCCGGCGCCGGCGCCACCCGGGCACGCCGGAGCCGCTGCCGGCGGCGGCGAAGGGGGAAGGAGGAGGAGGGCGGGTCGAGACGGGAGGAGCAGAGGGGGCGCTCCGCCGCCTCGGGGGGCGACGGGAGCGCAGGGGGAGGGTGGGAAGGAGGAGGGAGGGAGGCGGGCCGGGGGGGCGCGACCGGCGGCCGGCGGCGGGGGGAGCAGGGGAGGAACCCTAGCTTCGCCCCTGTCGGGTTTCCTTTTTGGGTCACCCGCAAAAAAAAAAAGGGTTCCTTTTGGGGAGTTCCTGGCCCTAGGGTTGGTTATTTTGGTGTTGTTTTCATTCCATCGTATACAATCCAACTAGCGCAACAACTACGTTGCCCCTGCATCGGGTGATGCATGGTGGCCATTGCCTCGATTTTATCGGAGAGCTAAACTGATTTAGCATTAGCCTCTTTTGGATATTTTTTATTGATTGCCTAACATTTTTGAGAAATATGTTCATATATAAACACATGAGTTCGTATGTGAATCTTCCGCTCCGTCGCTCTGCCTCTGCACGTGTCATCCTTTATGCTCCACTACAGAGATCAATAATGTATCATCGGCTAGGGAATCCCATCGGCAGCGAAGCCAGTAAGCAAGCCCAAGTCCATGTAATATCATATCAAATGTTATGCACACGAGTCTGAGCAGACATGCTATAA
Organism: Thinopyrum elongatum; assembly: GCA_011799875.1. NCBI lineage: Eukaryota > Viridiplantae > Streptophyta > Magnoliopsida > Poales > Poaceae > Thinopyrum > Thinopyrum elongatum. The sequence continues at coordinate 62,835,075 of CM022299.1, forward strand.
TTGGAGTAGACGGAATTATTGTTGCTCTTTATTAGAAGTAGGACTCAGTCGACTGAGACTTCGCGAAGTCTCAGTCGGCTGACGTCATCAAAGGGAGATTAGGTCTGTTTCTATGCTCGGCGTCTGTTGGATTGTATCTGCTTACGTTCTGGGCTTTTTTCGTTTTTCTGTTTGTTTGTTTGTTATTTTGGGCTGGGCTTCTTACTTTGTTTGTGTATTTGGGCTGGCCTGTTCTCTTTTTTTTTTTTTTTTGACACAGTGAAAAAGGTACTCAACAGAAAAGAGGCCCAGGCGATATGTGCTCAAGAGCTTGATCTCTGTACCAAAAGCACTCAGCTCGTTGTGTGTGTGCTTGTTTGGCACGCTTAGGAAGAAAATAAGAAAAAACATCAACAATGCATGTGTGTGCTGGTTTGTTGGAAAATTTCCGTAGCTCTGTAAAATTTGTGCGATTATGTTAATTCCCAACAGCTATAAACCAGTTACTATAAAAAACAAAAAACAAAAAATTAAACAGCTGCTATGATTTTTGACAAAAGAGAATTACTACTAATAGTTATAAACCAGTAATTCAGCATGTCATGCCCTGGCGCACAATTTGCTAGCAACACCAGTCTGATACCGGACAGATGCGTATTTCAAAAATCAAAATCTAAAAAAAAAATTTAGAACAGATGCCCAACAACTATTAGTGATAATCTCTCAACAAATTTGAATAGATGTCCGGAAGCTACTAGTTACGATGTTTGAACAAATTTGCAATACAATAAATGACTTGCCACATCAATCAAAACCTCAGTCAACCTATTTCTACAAAGTTTAAAATATACGAAAACTGAATTTCTATAAAGTTTGAAAATATACTCTCCAACAAATAAAAAATAGTCTGACGAAACTATTCTAAGACTCAGATGTAAACAAGGGGACTGGACGACAAAAGTAGACAGAAAACTTCGGCTACTAGGTTAGTTTCATCGACAGTTTAGACACAACAAAAAATAGTTAAACATTATAACTGATTTAAGTAACAAAACAAAAAAGAAAATAATATAACTTGTTTATGTAATATAATAAAAACAACAATGAAATGGTTCATCCCCACTCTTGGTAAAAATAGACATGCAGTGGGCCCCCTCTCCCGTCGTGGGCCTTCGACAAAGCAAAGGTCAGTTGCTGCCAGGTAAGTAGACATGCAATTGCGGTTGTGTGCCTAGTGTGAAACATGCAGCTACCCCTCCCTCTCCCGCCATCCTCCAACGTAACAAAAGATCAGTTGCAGTCGGGAGGGTGGGCATGCAGTTGCAGTCGGGAACGATACTTGCAGCTGCATGACTAGTGTCAAACCCCCTCTCCACCGCCGCCATCCAACAAAACAAATGTCAGTTGCAATCGGGTGGGGGCACATGCAATTGCAGTTGGGGGCGATGCTTGTAGTTGCGTGCTTAGTGTTAGACATGCAACTACCCTCCCCTCTCCTGTCGCCCTTCGAATAAACAAAGGTCAATTGCGGTCGGATGGGTGCACATGTAATTGCAATCTAGGGCCACACTTGCAGTTGCATGTTGAGTCAGACATGCTAGTGCCCCCCTTCTCCCGCCGCCCACCGACGAAACAAAGGTCAGATGCAATCAGATAGGTAGGCAATTGCAGTCGGTGGTGACACTGCAGTTGCATGCTTAGTGTTAGACATGCAACTACCCTCCCCTCTCCTGTCGCCCTTTGAATAAACAAAGGTCAATTGCAGTCGGATGAGTGCACATGCAATTGCAATCTGGGGCCACACTTGCAGTTGCATGTTGAGTCAGACATGCTAGTGCCCCCCTTCTCCCGCCGCCCACCGACGAAACAAAGGTCAGATGCAATCGGATAGGTAGGCAATTGTAGTCGGTGGTGACACTGCAGTTGCGTGCTTAGTGTCAAACATTCAACTACCCCTCCGTCTCCCACCATCCTGCGACATAACAAAATGTCAGTTGCAGTCGGGAAGGTCGACATGCAGTTGCATTTGAGGACGACACTTGCAGTTGCATGCCTAGTGTCAAACATGCAACTCCTCCTCTCCCACTGCCGCCTCCAACAAAACAAATGTCATATGCACACGGTTGGGTGCGCAGTCGGGTGTGAGGCTTGTACTTGTGTGCCTAGTGCTAGACATGTATGTGCCCTCCCCTTCTCCCGCCGCCCATAGACAAAACAAAGGTTAGTTGCAATCGAATGCGTGCTCATGCAATTGCAGTCGGGGGCGACCCTTGTATTTGCGTGCCTAGTGTCACACATGCAACCATGTTGGAAGACTTGAAGTTGCATCCCTATTGTCATACATGCAACTTCTCCTCCCCGACAAAAAACACCACTGAGTTGCAGTCGAAGGAGACATCTTGCAGTTACATTCCTAGTGGGAGACATGCAACCACCCCTCCTAACAAAAACACCACAAAGTTACATTCGGGCGCGACACTTGCAGTTGCATGCCCAGTGGCAGACATGCAACTACCCCTCCAGCCAAAAACACTAGAGTTACAGTCGGCGGTTGTAGTTGCATGCTTGGTGGCAGAGACGCAACTATCCCTCCCGATAAAACACCATAGAGCTGTAGTTGAGGACAACACTTGCAGTTGCATGCCTAGTGCTAGACACCACTGAGTTCCAGATGCGTTGAAAGACATGTAGTTGTAGTTGAGTGTGACACTTGCAGCTGTGTGCCAAGTGGTAGACATCTAACTGCCCCTTCTCCCAATAATACACCACACAGTTGGAGTTGCATTGTAGACATACACTTGCAGTCGGGGTGCAACACTGCAGTTGCGTGCCTAGTGGTCGACATGCAACTGCCCTCTCCCGACCCGACAACACACCGCTAAGTTGCAGTCGTATTGAAGAGAGGCAATTGCAGTCACATTGAAGAGACAAAGCTGCAGTCAGGGGCGGCACTTGTAGTAATGTGTGACTATCTGACTAATGGAAGACATGCAACTTGCCCCCTTCTCGAGACAAAGCACAATAGAGTTGCAGTCAAGAGCCACACTTCGAGTTGCATGCCTAGTGACAGACATGCAACTACTCCTTCTCCGACAAAAATACCACAGAGTTGCAGTCATGTTGAAGACATGCAGTTGCAGTGGGGGTGACATTTGCAGTTGCATGCCTATTGGTAGGTATGCAATCGACCCTCCTAGCAAAATACCACAGAGTTACAGTCCAGGCACGACACTTGCAGTTGTTTTCCTAATAGCAAACATGCAATTGCCCTCCACAAAAAATGTTATTATTCAATAAAATAATAACAAAAATAGTGCAAAAATATTTGAAGAGCAATAAAATGAGTAAATAAAAAAGAAAAGCAAGAAAAGGGTAAAATACAAAATAGGAAAAAATGTCATCACAAGAAACATAGACAAAAAACATACATACTTACAATAAATAAATAAAAGTAAATGATGATACAAAATAGTTGCTCCCAATAGTTCTCAGCCGATTCCCCTCCCTCTTCTTATGGTTTGTTCCCCCACCAAAAAATTACAGCCTAAAGGGAAATCCCAAAACCAGACAAGAAAAAAATAACCGCTAAAAGCTAAACCCATATCACATACCTCGGCGACACGAGAGAAAGAAAAAACATGGAAGAAAAAGGAAACATGTCGGTTGCCCACCTAAACATTATAATTTTAATACAATAGACAAGCATAGGACAATTTAACGGCTAGGTGGGTCGACTGGGACTTGGCTAAAACTTACTTTGACAATCCGGTATAAATGCAAAAATAAAAATAAAAAATAAAAAGGTAAAAGAATTAAAAATTTACAAGGCATTTGATTTAAATGCTTCATCTTGCTAATAATACTTAATTAGCTAAGAACAGAAAAAACACCGACAACAGGAAGTTCAGTCTATATGTTCGTTCCCTCTTGTATAGGAAAGAAAATAAAATAGAAGCTAACCAAAAACTTCGTAGAACAACCAACAGAATAAATCCCAACAGACAAAAATAAAAGATTCCCTTCCTAGCCCACTGTGCAAAGCCTGAACCGACAAAACAAAAAAACTTGACAAAAAGGCAGCCCACCCAGTTTGTCCCGTACGCGGGCTCATTCACTAGAGTCAGCACGACTACACACATCGTAAAGCAACACAAAATCTAGCCGTAATGGACTCGACTGAGACATCATAAAAACTCAGTCGACTGAGTTTTAGCTCAACCGACCGACAAAACACAAGAAAGTTGTAGTCGGGGGCAACATTTGCAGTTGCATGCCTAGTAGCAGAGATGCAACTGTCCTCTCCCGGACAGAACACCATAGAGTTGCAATCTCGTTGAAGACATGCAGTTGCGCTCGGGGCTGACACTTGCAGTTGCGTGCCAAGTGACTGACATGCAACTGCCCTCTCCCCACCGACAAACACCGCAAAGTTGCAGTCGAGGGCGACATTTGCAGTTGCATGTCTAGTAGCAGACATGCAACTACCCTCTCGACGACAAAAACGTCACAGAGTTGCATTCTCGTTGAAAACATGCGGTTGCATTCGGGGCGACACTTGCAGTTGCGTGCCAAGTGACAAACATGCAACTACCCTCTCCCCACCGACAACACAACAGAAAGTTGCAGCCGAAGGCGACATTTGCAGTTGCATGCCTAGGAGCACACATGCAACCGTCCTCTCCTCGATAAAACACCACATAGTTGCGGTCTCACTGAAGACATGTAGTTGCACTCAGGGACGACACTTGCAGCTTGCATGCCTAGTGACATGGAATTGCCCTCTCCCCATCGACAAACACCACAAATTTGTAGTTGGGGATGACATTTGCAGTTACATGCAGAGTTGCAGTTAGGGATGACACTTGCAATTGGTCGATGACAAAAAAATTTGAAAAGAAAAAATAAGTTGCACACGGACGGCATGATTACAATTGTGTGTGAATGATGTGCGACCCCATGCTATCTAAGCGTGTGGCCCATGACAATAAAGAAAAATAAATAAATTGCACAAGGAGAAAAAACATGTAATTGTGCTTGATCAATGTAGACATATGTGCAACAAGGTGGCAATATTTTTGGAATAATTATAAAAATAATAATAATAAGAGAAAATGAAAACAAAAAATAAAAAAGGAATAAATTTAAAACCGGAAAAAAGAATATAGCAAAACGTTATAGTAAAAAACAGAAAAAATTCATACCAAAACAGGCTTTCTTATGTACTATGTACGCATGGCGGCTGGGTACGTAAAAGTTCAGCGGCATGCACGCATCGGCGGCAAAAAGGAAAACATTCACAATAAAAAACAAATAAAATGAGAAAAACAAACAAGCCTGTGAGGCCCGATGACCAGATAAGCCCATACAATGAATTAATCAATGGCTAAAGTAGCGAAGCCCACGTGCGTGCATGCGATTGAAAGGAAGCAGCGTCTGAGAAACACAGAATCGCACCAGCGACTAAACACGAATCTTAACACTGTCGACTGAGACTTGATTAAAACTCAGTCGACTGAGTTTTAGCAGTCCCCTTATTAGAATTGTTGTTCCGTGGCATTTCTAGAAAGTATAATTCAATAGGACCATTCTTTATGGGAGTCACCATAATATCTTTGCATATGAATATCCGACAAGTGCTATGCACGTGAATCTCAATTGCTAGTTGCTAGTTTGATGCTGTCTAGTAGTTTGCTATTGATAATTTGACATATAGCCCAAAACATCAATCCAGCAGATTTTGTTATAGGTCTACATCATGGTACGTCATAGTTAGAAATATATAGTCTAAACGTCGATCCAGCACTTATTCCAGCACCTCAATTTCCATCAACGCAAACACAATTCATCAGTGCAAAATACACTTCGACAGTTGTAGATGGAACCAAACAATCATGCCGCGTTGATGGAGGTAAAACTAACTACTCCCTCCTATCCATGTTACTTGTCGCTCAAACTGATGTATCTAGATGTATTTCAGTGCTAGATACATCCATTTGAATGACAATATAAACCAGAGGGAGTAGCAATGTTTCTCAGAAGGATTAAAATTTTGTAATGTTCGAAAGGGCAGTTGTTGCCCACGTACACAAGAGAAGCTGTTGAAGGAAGAAAAGAAAAGTAAGACTCCAACAAAAGACTGAGCTGGTTGGGGGTTGGGACTGCAGGCCCTTTGTAGGTCAATGTTTGATCGTTGCCTACTGAACAGTACCTTAACTAGCTAGAAGCTAGTAGTACCTATACAGCTAGCCAAATAGCTTGTACAGTTGTGGAAAATGAAACACCATTTTGATTTTGCAATGCTTGGGACGTACTTTCCTTCGTTCACAAATATAGAATATTTTGGATATTTCAATGTGGACCATTCTGAGAAATGAGAAAACTCTCCGCGAGACTCAACATCCTCTAAGATGCTTTGCCAGCTATTGCCATTGGCGGTCTATACTTTGAATCTGAGCCTGAACTGGTGTTGACGTATAGACTGAAATAAATGAACAACACATCAAAAGCAATTGTCTGAACTTTCTGCGAGAGAGGCTCCCGCGTCGCTCCCGCGGGCGGCTCGGGAGAAACCCTAGCTGCCGCCGCCGCCACCTACCCCACCTCCACTCCTCCTCCTCCCGCCGCCGCCGGAGGGCGGCGGCGGGGACGTCTCACCCTCGTCTCGTCCAGGCGTGGCAGCGCGGGGCGCTCGGCTGGCGACGGGGACTCGCGCGCGGATGTGGGCATGCCCACGCAGTGGGTGTGCAGTGCGGCGGCGCGGGTGGTACGGAGCCGCGGACGGCTCGGCAGGGACTCGGCGCTGCTCTGTCCCAGGGAGCTCCAGCTTCAGATCTTGCTCCCTTGGGGCGGCAGCTTGCTCCCTTCGCCGGGGTCCCCGTAGCCGAGGCCGGGGGCTGGTGGTGCAGGGCGGAGCTGGTGGTGCAGGGCGGAGCTGGTGGTCAGTGCAGCGTGCGGGCTCGGGCGACGCGGTGTCCCTGTGAGCTGCCATGCCTGATCTAGGGGCTTCTCTTCGCCCAGATCTGCATCCCGCTGGTGCGGTGGCTCACATGGCCCGGCAGGCTCCATTGCTGCGGCTGGGGGGGTCGGCGGTGGCTGCTGTCGGCGGGGTAGGCGTGTGGTGGTGTGTTGTGGCCGGCGGTGAGGGATTGGGTGCAGGTGGCGGCGAGACCGACCGGCTCTGTATGTGCAGGTGCTCGAGGTGAGTGGCTATGATAGCTGATGTCTCTTGCTGGACCTAGCGGGGACGCTCGCCGGGGACTGGCAGGAGGGGGTAGGTCTAGCGCTGCCGGACTTGGTGGCCGGCGTGGCGGAGATGGCCGGGCTGGGATGCTTCGGGCGAAAGCCTTCTGCCGACATCGTCGGCAACTATGATGGCGACGTCCTCGGGCGCCGTTTCCCTTCATGAAGGCATCATTAGGGAGCTACCGTTGCCCTCTATTTTCCTGTGCTCTGGGCGAAAGCCTCAGATCCTTCTCTGGATCGGATGACGACGCCGTCTTTGATGTCGTTTTCCCCCTTGGGGGCGTTGTTTTAGGAGCCATGGATCCGCAGTTGGTCTATTGATGTCTGGGTTGGAGCGTTGGTTCGGGTTGTTGGTTTGTAGGGCGGTGGCAGTGGAGGTGCTCTGTGGCAGTGACCAATGCCTTGGTCATCCAGTGCTGATGGTTGGCCTCTCCTTTTGGGGGCTCGTGGCGGCGGTGAGGTCTCGGTGGTCACTGCCCTTCGACGGCGTTTGAGGTTTGGTTGCCTCGCACAGTGCTCTGGTTCTCTCTATTTGCGATGGCGGCCGTGGTGTGGCCCAGAGGAGGTGCAGGATTGTCTCGGCGGATCATTGCCCTTCAGTGCGGTCTGTGGCTCTCTCTGTCGCGACGTTCCTAGGCAGTGGGATGCCCTTCGACGGTGGTTGCGACTTCCTAGCTCTTCAAGGTGCTGAGTGAATGCAGAGCAGCAGACGACTTCTTCTCTACGTCTTCTCGGCGGCGGACCGCCTTTCGACCAATCCAACAAAGCTAGTTCCCGCTCTTCTCGGTCTGCCGGTGGCGATGGGTGCTAAGTTCTTGGTGTTGGCTGCTTGTCGCAGCTTGCTTCTGGTTCTCTCTCTGTGGTTCTTTGTTCGTAGATTGCATCTGGTTCTCCTCTCTGTTTTTCTTTGTTCCTTCTTGGGTGTGTTGGCTGCTATCTCTTATACCCGTTGTCTTGTATCTCTCTTATTTATAATGAAAATGGTTCAAGCCGACGTAAGCCCACCGTAGCACCATCAAAAAAGCAATTGTCTACTCTTTTTTTTTTGCATGATAATATGTGTCTCATTCATATCATAAAGAACAAAGTACAAGTCACGTAAGAACCGACATGACAAAACTGAAAAGATAGCAGAACATCTCTGAGCTTACACCAACGCCCGTCACCTGCCTCCGGCACCATCATAGCAGCCACCGAAGAAAAGAATGATGGATCACCTTCTCACCCGAGCTCGACGCGGCTCCATCACTAATATGCAGCTTTGCGGACCTCCAAGGTGGCTCACCAAAAGTGAAGTCATTGTCGTTGAACGAATCAGACCGAAAAGCAATTGTCTACTCAACTGCCTTTAAAAAAAACTAGCAAGTAGTACCGATACAAGCCAGCTACCCTGTAGTATAGTTGTGAAAAATGGAACACCATTTCGATCTTCTAATGCTTGGGACGTACTAGTATGTTATAGTTAGATGGCTGCATAGCAGCTAATCGTACGCACGTTTGGTTGATTAACTGCTGATTGAAATAATTGCGTCAAGGTGGATGGATCGACGATGCTACGTGGTGTGCATGTGGCCTTGTCGATCCTACCGGCCGGAACCACCAGACCGAATCCAAGTTTTTCTTCTGTCGTATGCTTCCTTTCCCCAACGTAAGCTTATTAGCTATGGTACTGGTACAGTAGATGTTACTTTCTGTGCAAGAAGTGTGTTGGTTGAGAAAGCAATGTTTTTATTTATTTATACTATCTATATTTGTCTGTGCGTAGAACCTTCTTCAGCCGTGCAAGACGAGTCACCATCCTCCGATTCATCAACACCGACCGTGCCATTCGTTCTTCGGTCCAGGGATGGGTGCTGCTGCTATTAGAATAGTAAAAGAAAAATTAGGTAAGCAAATGCATCCATGGTCTTGGGTATGCTTTTTGACGACCAAATCAAGACATTTCTTTCACGGGAGAGAAGGGCTTCCTCGACGGGCGACCAACTACGATGACCGAACCGCCGAGATATATCAGACCCATCAACCATACAAAAAACACAGTCACATTTTGTGTTCGCCCGAAAAAATTAAGCTAAGCAGGGCACGTACATCCGAGCACTAACATCATCGACCGACTTGGACGACCTACTAAAAGATAGGCTAAGCCAACGTTGGCAACAAATATGAGCCGAATCTTGCTATACACACGACGAATTCCATCAGGATCTACACACGACATCTCACCTACACCATTGGATTGCCCCCTTTCTTTTATCTGGCTACAAATCATGTTGTGTGCAAATCGTGCATGGAATATCGTGTGTACAGTACTTTCGATATGAGCCATGGATTGTTGAGACCATCTGTTGTTGAACATCAAGAAAACGTACGATGTTTGGGTGGAGAAAAAAAGGTTTGAGAACTTCCACGTATAGATACTAACATGCGAAAATGATAACATGAAAGAACATGGTTAGCTATATATAGGATAAAAAGTCCATATCATTCTGCAACTTGATTGTTGCTATAACAATACTGTGTATATATTATTTTTTTGGTGTATGACATGAAGGGTGCAACCACAACTATCTTGTCATACAAAGATATCACTATATTTTCTCCGGGGGAAACATAGCACTACTTGACGCTAATTTTTTTAGTATCCACTACTTATCGATGTGATTATAGTAAAGCATAGTGGGGTATAAACATTTTGAAATGCATGGTATCCATGACCCACAACTACAAAAACAGAAAAGGAAAATGTGTGTGGAGAAAAGTGAGGAATATTTGCTTTATTGAAATTCTAGGCGGGTTGAAAGAACCTGCAAAATTATACATAGAATCTCTTAAGTAACTTTAAATAAAAAATACATGAGAAACCATCTCACAACCATCGAAGCATCCATGACTTCTTCATATATTATGAAATTCGTTAGAGGAATAAGAAATAAGCATATAACTAAACATGAAATGTTTAATAATATAGCATGAATTCTAGGTTCTAGGACACAGAAAAATAAGACCGATGAAAAAAAAAGTCGGTGTATAATTAATCAGCGAAGCACGTAAGCTAGTAATTTTAGTATGATAGAGTTGGTCTAGTAATGATGTTTTGATGGAAGGGAACATTGCCAAACCTATAGTTGGTAGGGTGGGACACACATTCCTGCATGTAACTTCATGAATTATGCTTCGTCCATAACATGGGGCAATATATAAGTTAAAGAAAAGCAAAAGACATGACAAAATATACATAAAAAATCATGTTTTAAAATGCAATTATAGGAGTTAAGTATCCAAAAAATGACACACACAGATGGATAACATCGTATAGTTTAATAAATGAGAAAAAAAGAAAAGTTTAATTCGAAGTCGATACTAAAATGACATGCCTAACATTACGGAAAATGCTTTTGGTGACCGAGCTCACTGGAGGCCTCCAAATTCAAAATTCAAATTTCATCGAAATTCATATTTTTACATTTCAAAAAATTTTGAAAAAAATTACAGATATACATGAAGGCATAGCACACATGTGTGTAAATTTTCAGGGCAAAATACGTTGAAATGGGGGCTGTGCAAAAAAGACAAATCTGGGGCTGTTTAACACATGATACTATTCATCCTCCCAGGCCATGAATTTGTCTTTTTTGTACAGGTCGCATTGCAACGTATTTCATCATGAAATTTTACACACATGTGGGTTACATCGTTACATACACGCATATTTTTTTTCAGAATTTTTTGAAACATAAAAGTTTGAATTTGAATTTTTCAAAAATAAAGGCCTCCATGGAGCTCGGCCTCCAAAACGCCATTCTCCTAACATTAATGCTATCAAACAAACTTCGCTAGCCTCACGGTGCATTGATAGTCAGTACCCATGGGACATAGCATCCACAAATGCAAAATCCAGAAACAAATAAACCATTTGAGATAAAATCACGCACTACTCTCATATTTTAGGAAATATACAAAATGAACGTATGAACTGATAACTAACTATAGGCTTCTTGAATTAGTCGTGATACGGTGAGCAGTATCATTTGGAGCAATGCGGCCCATTTGATTTACGCGTTTTGATGCTTGGATCCTCTGAATTAGACACCACTGGTGTTTTAATATTAGATTGATCTGAAGGAAATATGCCCTAGAGGCAATAATAAAGTTGTTATTTTATATTTCCTTATTCATGATAAAGGTTTATTATTCATGTTAGAATTGTATTGATTGGAAACTTAAATACATGTTTGGATACATAAACAAATACCGTGTCCCTAGTAAGCCTCTACTAGACTAGCTCGTTGATCAAAGATGGTTAAGGTTTCCTAACCATAGACATGTGTTGTCACTTGATAATGGGATCACATCATTAGGAGAATGATGTGATGGACAAGACCCATCCGTTAGCTTAGCATATGATCGTTCAAGTTTATTGCTATTGCTTTCTTAATGTCAAATACATATTCCTTCGACTATGAGATCATGCAACTCCCGGATACCGGAGGAATGCCTTGTGTGTTATCAAACGTCACAACGTAACTGGGTGATCATAAAGATGCCCTACAGGTATCTCCGAAGGTGTCTGTTGAGTTGGCATGGATCGAGATTAGGATTTTTCACTCCGTGTATCGGAGAGGTATCTCTGGCCCCTCTCGGTAATACACATCATAAGAAGCCTTGCAAGCAAAGTGACTAAGGAGTTAGTTACAAGATGATGTATTACGAAACAAGTAAAGAGACTTGCCGGTAACGAGATTCAACTAGGTATGAAGATATCGACGATCGAATCTCGGGCAAGTAACATACCGACAGACAAAGGAAATTACGTATGTTGTCATAATGTTCGACCGATAAAGATCTTCGTAGAATATGTAGGAACCAATATGGGCATCCAGGTTCCACTATAGGTTACCGGAGAGGTGTCTTGGTCATGTCTACATAGTTCTCGAACCCGTAGGGTCCGCACGCTTAAGTTCGTTGACGATATAGTGTTATATGAGTTATATGATTTGGTGACCGAATGTTGTTCGGAGTCCCGGATGAGACCACGGACATGACAAGGAGCTCTGGAATGGTCCGGAGGTAAAGACTGATATATAGGACGATACTATTTGGACACCAGAAGAGCTTCGGAGTGCACCGGGTAGTCATCGGATCGCCGGAAGGGGTTCCGGACACCCCGGGAGGTCTATGGCCTAATGGGCCAAGGGGAGGAACACACCAGCCCACAAGGGGCTGGTGCGTCCCTCTCCCTGGCCACCGGCCCTAGGGGATGGAAAGGGGGAGGGTTGGCCCCTCCTGCCTTTCCCTCCTCATGAGAGAAAGGAAAGGGGGGGGGGGCGCCACCTCCCCCTGCCTTCCTCCCGCGCACAAACAAGGAAGGGGGGCACGGCTTGGGGCAGGAGCCCAAGTGGGATTCGGCCCCACTTGGGGCGCCTCCTGGCTGCCTCCCCTCTCCCCCCACCTATATATATATGGGAGGGGGCGCCACACATAACCACGACAATCTCTTAGCCGTGTGCGGCGCCCCTCTCCACAGTTTTGTCCCTCGGTCATATTTTCGGAGTGCTTAGACAAAGCCCTGCAGAGATAGCATCACCACCACCGTCACCACGCCATCGTGCTGCCGGAACTCATCTACTACTTTGTCTGTCTTGATGGATCAAGAAGGCGAGGAAGTCACCGAGCTTAACGTGTGCTGAACGTGAAGGTGTCATATGTTCGGTACTTGATCGGTTGGATCACGAAGAAATTCGACTACATCAACCGCGTTACTAAATGCTTCCACTTACGGTCTACGAGGGTACGTAGACACACTCTCCCCTCTCGTTGCTATGCATCTCCATGGATAGATCTTGCGTGTGCGTAGAATTTTTTTTGTTTTCCATGCAATGTTCCCCAACATGATCGAGTTTCGCTCAAACTCACGTAAAAGAGGTAGTATTGTGATACACCCCCCAACAATGATTTTGTCGGATCATACTCCCCATTTTAATTCACATTTCCATTCCTTTTCTAATTCATTAGGAGACTGAGCCAATGGAAAATGTAATGTGTTCCAAATCATCAAAATCTCACAACTGAATTTTTTTTTAAATGTGTTTGTTTTTGTTGTTGCGCATATGACAATTTACTTGGAATGACCTTTTTCAGTCATATGAAATAGGTAGGCATAGGGGACTCTTATGGCAAAACCTGGCTAAAGATTTTGGATGCATGTGCAAAATTCATGCTTAGTGATGAGTGGCTTTTTCACTCATTTTTACAGGTGTTTAAACCATATATTTTTAGATACTTTGAGTTTATCGCTTTGATTTTTTCTCTACAAAAAAATAAATGCAAATTTTTGCATACCAGTGGCTTAAGAGGCGCCACTGACTCTATGACATCATCCCCGATAACTTTAGTGAAGGGACTCGAACCAAATTCGTAACAGAGAAGCTCCGAAACCATATCCCATCTGTTTGCACTGTATAAAGGAATGGAGGACCAACCGGCTTATCTTTTCAACATTTATTAAATATGTAGGTATTAAACTCTTACTATATCAGATCAGCATGGTAAGACAGTGGTTGCAACTATACTTATAACGTTTGTGTTTGGGTCCTAGGTTCACTAGCCGCACCCTTTCTTACATTGGGTGAACTTACTACCACTACACCACCTCGTAGTATGCCGCTAGATGAGAGATGGTGTTCTATTTAATTACCTTTAAATTTAAAACTATCACGCTGCATTTGGATGTCTGTATTGGAGGCCTCTGTATTGTATTGGTTTCAATTCCAATTCAGACAGGAAACTATAATGGACATGAATACGAATTCGGTTGTTTGGATGTATATCGAATTGGCTCACGGAATCATCCTGAGGTTTCAATATAGAATCGTGTTTGGATGTCAAACACTGGAATTGCATAGCAACATTACTATATGTTGGGAAACATAGCATGCAATTTCAAAATTTTCCTACGCTCACGCAAGATCTATCTAGGAGATGCATAGCAACGAGAGGGGGAGAGTGTGTCTACGTACCCTCGTAGACCGAAAACAGAAGCATTTGACAACGCGGTTGATGTAGTCGAACTTTTTCTCGTTCCGACCGATCAAGCACCGAACATACGGCACCTCCGAGTTCTGCACACGTTCAGCTCGATGACGTCCCTCGAACTCTTGATCCAGCAAAGTGTCGAGGAAGTAGATGAATTCCGTCAGCACAACGGCGTGGTGACGGTGATGGTGAAGTGATCCGCGCAGGGCTTCACCTAAGCACCGCAAGAATATGACCGAGGGTGTAATCTGTGGAGGGGGGCGCCGCACACGGCTAACAGTTGATGTTCTGTGTGTTCTAGGCGCCCCCCTCCTCATATATATAGGTGGGAGGGAGAGGGGAGAGGCCAAGGGGCACCCCAAGTGGGGCTGAATCCCACTTGGGCTCCTGCCCTGGTTTGGCCTCCCCCTTCCTTGTATAGGCGCCAGGGGAAGGAAGGGGGAGGTGGCGCCCCCCTTTCCTTTCTCCCTTGAGGAGGGGAAGGAAGGAGGGACTTGCCCTCCCCCCTTTCCTTTCCCTAGGGCTGGCCGGCTTGGTGGAGGGGTGCACCAGCCCCTTGCAGGCTGGTCTGTCCCTCCCTTGGCCCATTAAGCCCATATCTTTGCCGGGGGGGGGGGGGGGGGGGGGGGGGTGCCCGGAACCCTTCCGGTGACCCTATATGTACCCGGTACCTTCCGGAACACTTCCGGTGTCCGAATACCATCGTCCTATATATCAATCTTTACCTCTCGACCATTTCGAGACTCCTCGTCATGTCCGTGATCTCATCCGGGGCTCCGAACAACATTCGGTCACCAAATCACATAACTCATATAATACTAAATCGTCATTGAACGTTAAGCGTGCGGACCCTACGGGTTCGAGAACTATGTAGACATGACCGAGACACTTCCCCCGTCAATAAACAATAGCAGAACCTGGATTCTCATATTGGCTCCCACATATTCTACGAAGATCTTTATCGGTCGAACCGTTATGACAACATACGTTATTCCCTTTGTCCATCGGTATGTTACTTGCCCGAGATTCGATCGTCGGTATCTTTATACCTAGTTCAATATCATTACCGGCAAGTCTCTTTACTCGTGCAGTAATACATCATCCTGTGACTAAGTCACTTTGCTTGTAAGGCTTCTTATGATGTGCATTACCGAGAGGGCCCAGAGATACCTCTCCGATACTCGAAGTGACAAATCCAAATCTC
Organism: Thinopyrum elongatum; assembly: GCA_011799875.1. Lineage (NCBI taxonomy): Eukaryota > Viridiplantae > Streptophyta > Magnoliopsida > Poales > Poaceae > Thinopyrum > Thinopyrum elongatum. The sequence goes on from CM022299.1 coordinate 62,850,532, forward strand.
GATCTATGCCAACCCAACAGACACCTTTGGAGATACCTGTAGAGCATCTTTATAATCACCCAGTTACGTTGTGACGTTTGATAGCACACAAGGCATTCCTCCGGTATCCGGGAGTTGCATAATCTCATAGTCGAAGGAATATGTATTTGACATGAAGAAAGTAGTAGCAATAAAACTAAACGATCATTATGCTAAGCTAACGGATGGGTCTTGTCCATCTCATCATTCTCCTAATGATGTGATCCCGTTATCAAATGACAACTCATGTCCATGGTTAGGAAACCTTAACCATCTTTGATCAACGAGCTAGTCAAGTAGAGGCTCACTAGGGACACAGTGTTTGTCTATGTATTCACACATGTATTTAGGTTTCCGATCAATACAATTCTAGCATGAATAATAAACATTTATCATGAATAAGGAAATATAAAATAACAACTTTATTATTACCTCTAGGGCATTTTTCCTTCAGTCTCCCACTTGCACTAGAGTCAATAATCTAGATTACATTGTAATGATTCTAACACCCATGGAGTCTTGGTGCTGATCATGTTTTGCTCATGGAAGAGGCTTAATCAACGGGTCTGCTACATTCAGATCCGTATGTATTTTGCAAATCTCTATGTCTCCCTCCTTGACTTGATCACGGATGGAGTTGAAGCGTCTCTTGATGTGTTTGGTTCTTTTGTGAAACCTGGATTCCTTCGCTAAGGCAATTGCTCCAGTATTGTCACAAAAGATTTTCATTGGACCCGATGCACTAGGTATTACACCTAGATCGGATATGAACTTCTTCATCCAGACTCCTTCATTTGCTGCTTCCGAAGCAACTATGTACTCCGCTTCACACGTAGATCCCACCACGACGCTCTGCTTGGAACTGCACCAACTGGACTGCTCCACCATTCAATATAAATACGTATCCGGTTTGTGACTTAGAGTCATCCGGATCAGTGTGAAAACTAGCATCGATGTAACCATCTACGACGAGCTCTTTGTCACCTCCATAAACGAGAAACATATCCTTAGTCCTTTTCAGGTACTTCAGGATGTTCTTGACCGCTGTCCTGTGATCCACTCCTGGATTACTTTGCCTCCCTGCCAAACTTATGGCAAGGCACACATCAGGTCTGGTACACAGCATATGAAAGGATCGATATAGTTGACTAGAGGGGGGGGGGTGAATAGGCAACTAACAATTTTTTAACTTTTCTTTACCAAATTAAACTTTGCATCAAAGTAGGTTGTCTAGATATGCAACTAGGTGAGCAACCTATATGATGCAACAACAACAAGCACACAAGTAAGCAAGGGATACAACACAATATAAGCTTGCACAAGTAAAGGTAAGAGATAACCAAAAGTGGAGCCGGTGGAGACGAGGATGTGTTACCGAAGTTCCTTCCCTTTGAGAGGAAGTACGTCTCCGTTGGAGCGGTGTGGAGGCACAATGCTCCCCAAGAAGCCACTAGGGCCACCGTATTCTCCTCACGCCCTCACACAATGCGAGATGCCGTGATTCCACTATTGGTGCCCTTGGAGGCGTCGACCAAACCTTTACAAACAAGGTTGGGGCAATCTCCACAACTTAATCGGAGGTTCCCAACGACACCACGAAGCTTCACCACAATGGAATATGGCTCCGCAGTGACCTCAACCTTCTAGGGTGCTCAAACACCCAAGAGGAACAAGATCCGCAAGGGATTAGTGGGGGGAATCAAATTTCTCTTGGTGGAAATATAGATCGGGGCCTTCTCAACCAATCCCTAGAAAATCAACAAGTTTGATTGGCTAGGGAGAGAGATCGGGCGAAAATGGAGCTTTGAGCAACAATGGAGCTTGGGGAGGGAAGAGGTGGTCTTCTTGGGGAAGAAGACTCCCTTTATATAGTGGGGGAAAAGATCCAACCGGTACCCACTTACTCAGCCCGCGACATGCGGTACTACCGCACACGTCCGCGGTACTACCGCAAGGAGTTGCGGTACTACCGCTCAGGCGGCAGTGACCAGACGAGGCCCTGTTGCGTATAGCAACGAGCGGTAGAACCGCCGGAGCGGTACTACCACACGCCCTTGCGGTACTACCGCAAGGCAGGGCTCAACTGGGCTGGAAAGGCACGGACTAAATAAATTACGTCCGTGGCTACTTCCGCTGAGTTTAGGACTGTGCAAAAATCCGGCATGGTACTACCGCTGGCAGGAAGCGGTACTACCGCGTGGGCGTACAAGTAAAAAATTACTTCCGCGCCTACTTCCGCACGCGCCAGTGTCAGGGCCAGAGCTAGCGGTACTACCGCTGGACCCTGCGGTACTACCGCTCCATTGAGCGGTACTACCGCAAGGCCCTGCGGTACTACTGCTCCCTTGAGCAGTACTACCGCATGCCACAGACACTCAAGCATTTGAAAGCCTTCATTTTGCAGAGCTAAGGGTAAACGACCGGTGCTCCAAAGAAGCGAAGGAAAGGTGGTGCAAAGGAACAGATGTGTACGTGTTGATTCCACCCTAACCTTTCCAAAGCAGACCCCCTCTTAATAGTACGGCTTTCCTACGACTCAAATCCACCAAAAAGAAACGTAGAAACCGCCGTCTTCGATAGGCTCCGAGGGGCACCGAATCGTCTTGTGCCTAAACATGAGATATCTGAAATGCTCCATGCACACGATTAGTCCGTAAATGCATTGTCATCAATCACCAAAACCACATAGGGAGAAATATGCCCTTACAATCTCCCCCTTTTTGGTGGATTGATGACAATACGGGATTTACACATAAGGATATAAAATGAACATAAGCAAACCCAACATCTATAAAATATAGACATGCTCCCCCTAGATGTGTGCACTCTATAGATATGCTTTGGACTACACGGCACACATACTAGGATCAACACTCCCCCTATATTTTATAGACAAGGCAAAACTTGCAGCAATATAAGTGACACTAAGCATGGAGGCAGGGTAAAGTAGGTGAGCATGAAGTAACAGGGCACAAGATAACATAAGCTCACAATATACTAAGCATACTAGACAATAAGATAAGCTTGAGGGCATATGTTTCACACCATATGATAGTCTCCTGGACTCACACACACACACCAACACAAACCAACAAACCAAGGCAATGAAGGTTCAACGAAACTAAAGCAAAGAGACACAAGACTCGCAAATCCTGCACTTTCTCCCCCTTTGGCATCGAGACACCAAAAAGGCAGAGAGGACACCTACGACACAGGTGGCAGCTCCCCCTGACGTGATCACCCATCAAGCTCCTCGTCTGTCTCAGCCGCAGGAATGTACTCCTCTTTTGACTCAGTCCACTGATAGCCGTGCTTCACCATCCAGGCAGCCTCAGGAGTGATGGTCTTCTCGGACCCGCTTGACACCTACTCGCCAAGCTTCCTTAAGATCCTCTTGTCGCGCTGGCGACTCTCCTTCTGAGCAACATGGGACTTGTACTGCCCCTTGGCCTGCATGCAGAAAAGAGCCTTCATCTTGGCCTTGAGCTTCTTAGCCCAAGATGGCTCAGCAGAGGGAGGAGCGTACCCCTCAGAACTGTCCTCAGCCTCCTCCTCCTCAAACTCATCCTCATCAACATCCATCCGTGCAGCCTCAGCCTCAGCCCGGGTCATGGTATTAGCCCACTTGCTCTTGATGCGCAACTTGATAGGCTCATGGAGAATCTAGTTGGGAGCAAGAAACTCTTCACCCGAAAAGAGCTTCTCCCAAGTCTTTGAGATAAAGAAGAATAAGTAAGGTCCATAGATGGGCACCTTACGATGGAACACAGCAAACTACAGCTCACTCCACATGATATGAGAGACATCCAGTGGTTCAGGTTGTTGATGACGGGCTTCCTCACACATGAGCATCATGTCCACGAGATAGGAGTGCACCTTGTCCTTGTCGCCTATGCGAGGAAACAGAGAGTTGCGGAAGATCCGGTGCATGATGTCAAGAAATGGGTTCAGCACAAACGACTTCTTGCCATTTGGGAGTGTCTTCTCAACAAGAAAGGGTTGAAGCTTGTTCTTGTTAGCAGACTCAGCGTTGGCATGTGGGCGGGCACCAACGGGCACATCAAGCCCCTCATCACGAACGTGCAGCAGAGTCATGAACTCCTTCCACTCAGCAGTCATCCTCTTCCCATTGGTCATCCAAGTCATGGTCCGCTTCTCATCCGTGTGGAAGTGGACAGAAGCAAAGAACTGGGCCACAATCTCCGGGTCAAAGTCCATGTGAAATGTGAGTAACTCCTCAATGCCAAACTGTTCCACCAGATCCAGAGTCTCACCAAAATATTCCCGGTTCTTCTTCAGATGATCCATGTCAATCCACTGAACTGGCACATAGGTGTTCTGCTTGGCCTTGATCACATCTAAGAAGATGAGATTTTGTTGCTTGGTCCAGAACAAGTCATTTCCCCTTGTGAGCTCCCTAGGCTTGACGTAGGGGTTGAGCTTCCTTCGAATGAGAAACTCCGCTTGAGGCATCTCATCCATGCCAACATTTGACTCCTTGATCTTGGTAGCTGTGGTCTTGACATTGCGTTGTGGGGCACTGGACCCCTCAGGAGCATCTTGGTTGCGAAGCCGCTTGGAGCTCGTGTCATGGCTGGGATTCGAGCGTCGGACATTGGAACCGGAGCCACCACCTATGACACACAACACAAACACACGAGAAAAACGAGAAGGATTATTGCAAAGACCAAGGCCAAAACCAAAAGAAACATGTAGGTATGAGATTGGGTGGACAAAACAAGGTAATTTTTAACTTAGCGGTAGTACCGGGCTAGGATGCGGACGTAAAATTTTACATCCGCTCTAGCCGCGGTAGTACTGCACCGGGTTGGCACGGTAGTACCGTGCCTGGAGCGGAAGTAAAATTTTACTTCCGTGCTCCGGGCGGTAGTACCACTCCAGCAGAGCGGTAGTACCGCACGGGGCGGTAGTACCGCTCCAGGAGGAGTGGTAGTACCACACGGAACTGCATCTCGTACGAACGGATCTAGGAACATCCGTAAATGTAGATCGGTACTACCGTTGATCAAACCTACACTGTTGCATCACACCAAATAGCATATCTACTGCACTAGCACTCTCCAACACTCTCCTCTTGCAAAGATTTAGCCAAAAATCACAAGAACTACACATGCATCTCCCAAAACCTAGAGGCACAACAACGGGGCGAAAAGAGAGGGACTAAGGGAGATACCGGGTTCCATGGCAAGAGGGCGAGGTGGGGATCGATCCCACCAGTCGGAATGCAAGGAGAGCGGCCGGAGACAGAGATCCGACGAGGTCCTCCGGCGCCGTTCTTGGGCAGGAGAGAGAGAGAGAGATGAAGTGAGGGGAAGAGATGAATGGGTATGGGGGAGTTGGAACTCCCCCTGCCCGCTCTTAACCCCCACGCGCTCTCGATGGCGCGGTAGTACCGCGGGTCATCGCGGTAGTACCGCCCGGGCGGAAGTACCGCACACAGGGCGGTAGTACCGCTCTTCCAGCGGCAGTAAAAAATTACTGCCGTGCTAGAAGCGGTAGTACCGTGCCAAGGTTGCAGCTGCGCAAGCACAGATGCCACCCACCTCCTGCGGTAGTACCGTGGCTAGCCACGGTAGTACCGTACACCCAAGAAAGTGCAAGTTTTGACAGCAACAGAAAAGCACGGCCTTTGCAATGCAAACTTCAAGCAACCGGACACACAAACGAGCACACACGAGGCAACTCACACACAAACACGGCTCAAAAGAAGGCAAAAGAAAACGAGGATCAACCACGAACCAACACCTCTCAAAGAGAGAGGGCGGTGGCCGGAGCCACCTATGTTTGAGTCAATTGGTATGGCACCGTGAAGAATTATCCTTGGGCCCATGACCAAAACTTGTCTTTGAAGCACATGTACCATAAAAAATGGCTAATGTGAAAGAGTTGATCAATTTATGCATAATGGGGGGAGGGAGAGTTCATTGAGAGAACAACACTCCCCCTATGTCCATGCCTACACCTAAACAAGACATCAAGATGAGTATGGTGGGGTGTGCAAAGGTTCAAGCCACATTGCTCAAATCAATGATATTTAGCTCATGCCTTAACTCGCGAAACCTTGCTTCATCCAAGGGCTTCGTGAAAATATCTGCAAGGTTATCATGAGTGTTGACATAGTTGAGCTCGATCTCCCCTCGCCTAATGTGATCCCGGATGAAGTGATACTAAATCTCAATATGCTTCGTCTTGAAGTGTTGCACCGGGTTGAGAGAAATCTTGATGGCACTTTCATTGTCACACCAAAGAGGCACTTTGTCACAAATGACACCGTAATCCTTTAAAGTTTGCCTCATCCATAGAAGTTGAGCACAGCAACTACCGGCGGCCACATACTCCTCTTCGGTGGACAAGAGAGACACACAACTTTGCTTCTTAGAAGACCAACTCACCAAAGAGCAACCAAGAAATTGGCACCCTCCGAAAGTTGACTTCCTATCCACTTTGTCTCCTGCCCAATCCGAGTCCGAAAAGCCCACAAGGTTGAAGTTAGCTCCTCTTGGGTACCATAAGACAAAGTTTGGGGTATGAGCCAAATATCGAAAGATTCGCTTGACCGCCACATAGTGGCTTTCCTTAGGTGCGGCTTGAAACTGTGCACAAATTCCCACACTCAACATGATATCCGGTCTAGATGCACAAAGGTAAAGCAAGGAGCCAATCATGGAACGATATACCTTTTGATCCACCGCTTTACCATTGGGATCTATGTCAAGTTGGCATTTGACGGGCATTGGAGTGGAAGCCGGCTTGACATCACTGAGCTTGAATCTCTTGAGCATGTCTTGAGTGTATTTGGCTTGGTTGATGAAGGTTCCTTCTCTTCTTTGTTTGATTTCGAACCCGAGGAAGAACTTCAACTCTCCCATCATGGACATCTTGAACTTCGAGGTCATGAGAGCGGCAAACTCCTCATTGAAAGCTTTGTTAGGAGAACCAAAGATAATATCATCAACATATAGTTGGCATACAAACAACTCCCCTTTGACCTTCTTAGTACAAAGAGTGGGGTCGATTTTCCCAATTTCAAACCCACGATCTTGCAACAACTCGGTAAGGTGCTCATGCCACGCACGTGGGGCTTGTTTAAGGCCATAGAGTGCCTTATAGAGTTGGTACACATGATTGGGGAACTCGGGATCCTCAAACCACGGGGGTTGTTTGACATACACCAACTCATTAATAGGACCATTAAGAAAAGCACTCTTCACATCCGTTTGTTGCGACTTGAAGTTATGATGAGAAGCATAAGCAATCAACAAACGAATAGATTCAAGGCGAGCAACGGGAGCAAAGGTTTCACCGTAGTCGATACCCTCGACTTGGGAGTAGCCTTGTGCTACCAAACGAGCCTTGTTGCGAACAATAATCCCATGAGCATCTTGCTTGTTCTTGAATATCCACTTGGTTCCAATGACATTATGGTTCTCCGTTGGCCTTGGTACCAATCTCCACACTTTGTTGTGCTCGAAGTTGTTGAGTTCTTCATGCATGGCATTAAGCCAATCCGGATCCTCGACCGCCTCATAGACCTTTTGGGGTTCAACACAAGAAACAAACGCGTGATGTTCACAATAGTTTGCTAATTGTCTACGAGTGCTTACCCCCTTTCTCAAGCTTCCAAGCACATTCTTCATAAGATGATCTTTGGTAGTGAGCTTGGATGCAATCTTAGCGGCACGACGCTCCAATTCCTCCTCGAGAGAGAGTTGAGGAGCGGTAACTTGATTATCTTGAGCGTCGTCTTGAGCTTGATCTCGATCTTGAGCTTGCTCTTGATCTTGAACTTGCTCGGTGGTAAAAACTTGACCTTGGGCATCATTTGGTGGTTCACCACCATCTTGAGGTTGATCTTGCCCTTGATTTGTTCATTTGGTTAGGGCCTTCACTTTGTTCTTCAGAAGCGTGTGGGTCTTGGGTTGGTGATGGTTCCACTTGAGTGGAACATTGTCCTTCTCCTTCGGCCACAAGGGGTTCCTCAATGGGTAGGATATGAACAACACCCATTCTTCTTATGGCTTGGGGAGGAATTTCATCACCTACATCACAAGTACCACTTTGCTCCACTTGGGAGCCGTTATTCTCATCAAACTCCACGTTACACGTCTCCTCAAAAAGTCCCATGGACTTATTGAGGACACGGTAAGCATGAGAGTTTGTAGCATAACCAACAAATATGCCCTCATGAGCTCTAGCCTCAAATTTAGACAAACGAACACCTTTCTTGAGAATGAAACACTTACACTCGAACACCCGAAAGTACTTGAGGTTGGGTTTGTTGCCGGTGAGTATCTCATATGGAGTCTTGTTTAAACCTTTGCGGAGATAGAGCCGATTAGATGCATGACAAGCGGTGTTGATGGCTTCGGCCCAAAAGTTGTATGGAGACTTGAACTCCGCCATCATGGTCCTTGCCGCATCCATCAACGTCTGGTTCTTCCTCTCCGCTACACCATTTTGTTGAGGGGTATAAGGTGCGGAATATTGATGCTTGATCCCCTCATCACTAAGAAACTCATCCAAGGTGTAGTTCTTGAACTCGGTGCCATTGTCACTTCTTATCGTCAAGATCTTTGCATTGTGTTGATGTTGAGCTTCATTTGCAAAGTCGATGACGGTTTGTTGGGTCTCACTCTTCCTCTTGAGGAAATATACCCAAGTGTATCTTGAATAATCATCCACAATCACCAAGCAATACTTTCTACCCCCAAGACTATCAAAGGATGGAGGCCCAAAGAGATCCAAGTGAAGGAGCTCCAAGAGCCTCTTCGAGTAGATGATAGTCGCGGGAGGGTGAGCCTTCTCATGTAGCTTTCCTTCGATACAAGCACTGCAAGCACGATCTTTGGCAAAACTGACATTTGTTAGTCCACGAACATGGTCCCCCTTGAGAAGACTTTGCAAAGATCTCATATTGACGTGGGCTAAACAGCGATGCCAAAGCCATCCCACGTCAACTTTAGCCATTAGGCATGTCGCGGTCTTAGTGGGTCGCTCCGAAAAGTTAATCACATAAAGACCGTTCTCGACATGCCCAACAAAGGCTACTTTAAGAGTCTTGCTCCACAAGAGGGCCACGGTATCAATATCAAAGAAAGTGGCAAAGCCCATGAGTGCAAGTTGACGAACGGAAAGTAAGTTGTATGCAAGGAACTCAACAAGCATGACTTTCTCGATCATGAGATCATGAGAAATGACAACCTTGCCAAGACCCAATACCTTAGAAGATGAAGCATCACCCCACTCGACATTGGTGGGCATAGATGAAACCTCGTGCACGTCCACCACCAAGTCCTTGCTTCCGGTCATATGATTTGTGGCTCCACTATCGAGCAACCATGATCCCCCACCGGAAGCAAACACCTACAAGAGATCAATGCTTGGTTTTAGGTACCCATTTTGTAATGGGTCCTTTGATGTTAGTAACAAGGGTCTTAGGAACCCAAATAGACCATTCAATGTACTCATAAGGAGAACCAACAAATTTGGCATAAACATGCCCATCACTAGCACGGCATAACACATAAGAAGGGTTAAAGTCGCCAGCTTTGTTGGAAGGGGTGGCATTGCCCTTCTTGAAACCACCACCCTTCACATTGTTCTTCTTCTCCTTAGAAGCATCATCTCCCTCCTTCACAAAAGTTTGCTTGAGAGGAGGAGGTTGTTTGGCCTTGTCATTCTTCTTCTTGTTCTTGGACTTGGGTGCAAACCCAATTCCCTCCTTGCCCACAACTTCCTTTTGATTGCTCAAAAGGTCGTTGAGGTTCTTATCACCTTGTATGCAAGACACAAGGCCTTTCTCAAGTTGCTCCTTCAACTTGGCATTCTCCTCCACAAGATGCACGTGCTCACAACATGGGTTAGTAGCATTTGCATTATCAATTAAAACCATATGAGGAAATGTGGCTTTCTCCTTGGTTAGCTTCACTTGGAGTTGATCATGAGACTCTTTGAGGCTAGCATGAGCACCCTTCAAGGCCTTGTGAGCCTTGTCAAGTATATCAAACTCCTCATTGAGTCTAGCATGGTCAACCCCAAGTTTGGCCTTCTCGGAATTTAGCACACGAGATACAACAAGAGCATGATCAAGATCTTTATTTAATTTAGCATGATCATTGTTGTGTGACTCCTCAAGAGCCAAACGATGACCACGCTCTTCCTCAAGCGCATTAGAGAGATCCGATATCTCATCGGCATAGTCACAACTATGCCCTTCCATCTTAGAGATGGTTTCTTCGTGAGCCTCGATCATGTCATTGGCTTCACCAAGTTGTTCCAAGAGAGCAACAAAGTGCTTCTTGGATTTACCCTTGGGCTTACTTATGAAAGACTCAAATTCATTTTCCTCCTCCTTCGTCCACTCACTTTCATCAATGCAATCGGTCAAGGAAGGATTAGTAATGATGGTGGTTTTGATGTTGGGGGTTACCTTGTTAGTGGCTTTATCCATGAGGCACTTGGCGGTGATGTTCTCGTTGGGTGAATCAAAGAGGGACACCCATGGAGTTGTTGCAATGGCAACGGAGGCCATGGCAACCATCTCACCGTCTTCATCATCATCATCATCCTCCTCCTCATTGTACTCTTCTTGTGCCACCAACCCCTTGAGAGGAGTCTTCTTGGTGAAGTTGTTCTTGTTGGGGAAGGACTTGGCCTTGTCTTTTCGAATAAGCTTGCCACCATTGTCTTCCCTCTTCTCATAGGGACACTTCGCAACAAAGTGGCTTACATTGCCACAATTGTAGCATGTCCTCACGCGTTGCTTGCCCTTGGCGCCACTTGAGTTGTTCTTGTTGAAGTTGGGCCTTGAGTTCTTCTTGCTCCAAAATTGCCGAGAGGCGAGAGCCATGTGCTCATGATAAGCATATTTTGTATCTTCGGGGCAACACTCTTCTTCTTCCTCTTCACCCTCTTCTTCCACACTAGCCTTGGCCTTCAAGGCGAGGTTGGGCTTCTTTGCTCGTTGAGAACGCAACACCGCATTGTCGGCAGTCTTGTCCAAGATCCTCATTGCAACAAACTCATCCAACACTTCACTTGAGGACAAGGCGTGAAAGTCCGGCCTTTGACGGATGACGGAGGACATGGCCTTATGGTAAGGCATCATGGCCTTGAGAAACTTGCGCTTGATCCAATTGTCATCCGTATCCTTGCTCCCATGATCTCGTAGTGAGACCGCGAGAGTGGTTAATCTCCGGTAAAGCTCTCGAGGTTCTTCATCTTCATTCATTGCAAACTCATCAGCTTCATCTTGCACCACTTCAAAGTTTGAGCGTTGAATGCTTGCGCTTCCCTTGTAGATGGACACAACATGTTGCCATGCTTCCTTGGCCACGGTGAAAGGTCGGAGATGCGTAATATCTTCGGGTGGAATTGCTTCTTGGAGAATGAAGAGAGCGGACTCGTTGAATTGATGATCCGCGGCTTCTCTAGGAGTGAAGTTGCTTGGGTCGTGCGGGTAGAAACCTTGCTCAATAATTCTCCAAAGATTAGTAGAACTATGATTCAAATGACGTTTAAAGCGATAGACCCAAGAGGCAAAATCCTCATTTTTCACAAGCTTAGGAGGAGGACCAACATGATTCATATGCGTGGAGGGAACCGGTCCTCCATAAGTAATTGGAGGTTCAACACGGGCAAAGGTGCCATTTCCACTTCTACCACTAGGCAAAGGAACTTGTTCACTAGTAGCTTCCCCCTTATTGGAGTTGGCATCCGTCACCTTGTTAGAGGGTTCAACCACTTTCATCGGTGCGGTGGATAATTTTAGGCCTTCTAAAAACTTATTGAACATGCCTTCAACCTCGGTCATCATGGAGGTTTTCAATGTGTCCAAAGCCGCATTGAACTCCTCACGAGAGACCGAGGATCCCCCATCGGCCGTAGACAAGAACGGATTCACACCGGAGTGCTCCTCCCCACCGTCTATGGTGTCAACCATACTCTTCGGACAGAAAAGTCCTTAATAAAGAGACGAGGCTCTGATACCAATTGAAAGGATCGATATAGTTGACTAGAGGGGGGGTGAATAGGCAACTAACAATTTTTTAACTTTTCTTTACCAAATTAAACTTTTCATCAAAGTAGGTTGTCTAGATATGCAACTAGGTGAGCAACCTATATGATGCAACAACAACAAGCACACAAGAAAGCAAGGGATACAACACAATATAAGCTTGCACAAGTAAAGGTAAGAGATAACCAAAAGTGGAGCCGGTGGAGATGAGGATGTGTTACCGAAGTTCCTTCCCTTTAAGAGGAAGTACGTCTCCGTTGGAGCGGTGTGGAGGCACAATGCTCCCCCAGAAGCCACTAGGGCCACCGTATTCTCCTCACGCCCTCACACAATGCGAGATGCCATGATTCCACTATTGGTGCCCTTGGAGGCGGCGACCAAACCTTTACAAACAAGGTTGGAGCAATCTCCACAACTTAATCGGAGGCTCCCAACGACACCACGAAGCTTCACCATAATGGAATATGGCTCCGCGGTGACCTCAACCATCTAGGGTGCTCAAACACCCAAGAGTAACAAGATCCGCAAGGGATTAGTGGGGGGAATCAAATTTCTCTTGGTGGAAGTGTAGATCTGGGCCTTCTCAACCAATCCCTAGAAAATCAACAAGTTTGATTGGCTAGGGAGAGAGAACGGGCGAAAATGGAGGTTTGAGCAACAATGGAGCTTGGGGACGGAAGAGGTGGTCTTCTTGGGGAAGAAGACCCCCTTTATATAGTGGGGGAAAAGATCCAACCGTTACCCACTTACTCAGCCCGCGACATGCGGTACTACCGCACACGTCCGCGGTACTACCGCAAGGAGTTGCGGTACTACCGCTAGCCGGAGCGGTACTACCGCTCAGGTGGCAGTGACTAGACGAGGCCCTGTTGCGTATAGCAATGAGCGGTAGAACCACCGGAGCGGTACTAGCGCGCGCCCTTGCGGTACTACCGCAAGGCAGGGCTCAACTGGGCTGGAAAGGCACGGACTAAATAAATTATGTCCGTGGCTACTTCCGCTGAGTTTAGGACTGTGCAAAAATCCGGCATGGTACTACCGCTAGCAGGAAGTGGTACTACCGCGTGAGCGCGCAAGTAAAAAATTACTTCTGCACCTACTTCCACACGCGCCAGTGTCAGGGCCTGAGCTAGCGGTACTACCGCTCACCAGGAGCGGTACTACCGCTGGACCCTGCGGTACTACCGCTCCATTGAGCAGTATTACCGCAAGGCCATGCGGTACTACTGCTCCCTTGAGCAGTACTACCGCATGCCACAAACACTCAAGCATTTGAAAGCCTTCATTTTGCAGAGCTAAGGGTAAACGACCGGTGCTCCAAAGAAGCGAAGGAAAGGTGGTGCAAAGGAACAGATGTGCACGTGTTGATTCCACCCTAACCTTTCCGAAGCGGAACCCCTCTTAATAGTACGGCTTTCCTACGACTCAAATCCACCGAAAAGAAACGTAGAAAACCGCCGTCTTCGATAGGCTCCGAGGGGCACCGAATCGTCTTGTGCCTAAACATGAGATATCTGAAATGCTCCATGCACACGATTAGTGCGCAAATGCATTGTCATCAATCACCAAAACCACATAGGGAGAAATATGCCCTTACAGCATAGCATACATGATAGAACCTATGGCTGAAGCATAGGGAATGACTTTCATTTTCTCTCTATCTTCTGCAGTGGTCGGGCATTGAGTCTTACTCAACTTCACACCTTGCAACACAGGCAAGAACCCTTTCTTTGACTAATCCATTTTGAACTTCTTCAAAACTTTATCAAGGTATGTGCTTTGTGAAAGTCCTATTAAGTGTCTCGATCTATCCCTATATATCTTGATGCCCAATATATAAGCAGCTTCACCGAGATCTTTCATTGAAAAACTCTTATTCAAGTATCCTTTTATGCTATCCAGAAATTCTACATCATTTCCAATCAACAATATGTCATCCACATATAATATTAGAAATGCTATAGAGCTCCCACTCACTTTCATGTAAATACAGGCTTCTCCGAAAGTCTGTATAAAACCATATGCTTTGATCACCTCATCAAAACATATATTCCAACTCCGAGATGCTTGCACCAGTCCATAGATGGATCGCTGGAGCTTGCATACTTTGTTAGCACCATTAGGATCGACAAAACCTTCTGGTTGCATCATATACAACTCTTCTTTAAGAAATCCATTAAGGAATGCAGTTTTGACGTCCATTTGCCAGATTTCATAATCATAAAATGCGGCAATTGCTAGCATGATTCGGACTGACTTAAGCATCACTACGGGTGAGAAAGTCTCATCGTAGTCAACTCCTTGAACTTGTCGAAAACCTTTTGCGACAAGTCGAGCTTTGTAGATAGTAACATTACCATCGACGTCAGTCTTCTTCTTGAAGATCCATTTATTCTCTATGGCTCGCCGATCATCGGGCAAGTCCACCAAAGTCCACACTTTGTTCTCATACATGGATCCTATCTCAGATTTCATGGCCTCAAGCCATCTGTCGGAATCTGGGCTCATCATAGCTTCTTCATAGTTCGTAGGTTTGCCTTGGTCTAGTAACATGACTTCCAGTATAGGATTCCCGTACCACTCTGGTGCGGATCGTGTTCTGGTTGACCTACGAGGTTCTGTAGTAACTTGATCCGAAGTTTCATGATCATCATCATTAGCTTCCTCTCTAGTTGGTGTAGGCATCGCGGGAACGGTTTTCTCCGATGAACTACTTTCCAATTCGAGAGAAGGTACGATTACCTCATCAAGTTCTACTTTCGTCCCACTCACTTCTTTCGAGAGAAACTCCTCTAGAAAGGTTCCATTCTTGGCAACAAAGATCTTGCCTTCGGATCTGTGGTAGAAGGTGTACCCAATTGTTTCCTTTGGGTATCCTATGAAGATGCATTTCTCCGATTTGGGTTCGAGCTTATCAGGCTGAAGCCTTTTGACATAAGTGTCGCAACCCCAAAATTTAAGAAACGACAGCTCAGGTTTCTTGTCAAACCACAGTTCATATGATGTCGTCTCAACGGATTTAGACGGTGCCTTATTTAACGTGAATGCAGCTGTCTCTAATGCATAACCCCAAAACGATAGTGGTAAATCGGTAAGAGACATCATAGATCGCACCATATCTAATAAAGTACGGTTACGATGTTCGGACACACCATTACGCTGTGGTGTTCCAGGTGGCGTGAATTGTGAAACTATTCCACATTGTTTTAAATGAAGGCCAAACTCGTAACTCAAATATTCGCCTCCGCGATCAGATCGTAGAAACTTTATTTTCTTGTTACGATGATTTTCTACTTCACTCTGAAATTCTTTGAACTTTTCAAATGTTTCAGACTTATGTTTCATCAAGTAGATATACCCATATCTGCTCAAATCATCTGTGAAGGTAAGAAAATAACGATACCCTCCGCGTGCCTCAACACTCATCGGACCGCATACATCGGTATGTATTATTTCCAATAAGTCATTAGCTCGCTCCATTGTTCCGGAGAACGGAGTTTTAGTCATCTTGCCCATGAGGCATGGTTCGCAAGTATCAAATGATTCATAATTAAGTGATTCCAAAAGCCCATCTGCATGGAGTTTCTTCATGTGCTTTACACCAATATGACCTAAATGGCAGTGCCACAAATATGTTGCACTATCATTATTAACTTTGCATCTTTTGGCATCAAT
This sequence comes from Thinopyrum elongatum, assembly GCA_011799875.1. NCBI lineage: Eukaryota > Viridiplantae > Streptophyta > Magnoliopsida > Poales > Poaceae > Thinopyrum > Thinopyrum elongatum. Next base: position 62,866,262 of record CM022299.1, read on the forward strand.
ATTATGAATATGTGTATCACCACGATCGAGATTCAACAAAAATAGACCACTCTTCAAGGGTGCATGACCATAAAAGATATTAATCATATAAATAGAACAACCATTATTCTCTGATTTAAATGAATAATTGTCTCACACTAAACAAGATCCAGATATAATGTTCATGCTCAACGCTGGCACCAAATAACAATTATTCAGGTCTAAAACTAATCCCGAAGGTAGATGTAGAGGTAGCGTGCCGACGACGATCACATCGACCTTGGAACCATTCCTGACGCGCATCGTCACCTCGTCCTTAGCCAATCTTCGTTTAATCCGTAGCTCCTGTTTCGAGTTACAAATATGAGCAACCGAACCAGTATCAAATACCCAGGTGCTACTACGAGCGTTAGTAAGGTACACATCAATAACATGTATATCAAATATACCTTTGTTCACTTTGCCATCCTTCTTATCCGCCAAATACTTGGGGCAGTTCCGCTTCCAGTGACCAGTTCCTTTGCAGTAGAAGTACTCAGTTTCAGGCTTGGGTCCAGCTTTGGGCTTCTTCTCGGGAGTGGCAACTTGCTTGCCGTTCTTCTTGAAGTTCCCCTTATTTCCGTTGCCCTTTTTCTTGAAACTAGTGGTCTTGTTAACCATCAACACTTGATGCTCCTTCTTGATTTCTACCTCCGTAGCTTTGAGCATTGCGAAGAGCTCGGGAATTGTCTTCTCCATCCCTTGCATATTATAGTTCATCATGAAGCCTTTGTAGCTTGGTGGCAGTGATTGAAGAACTCTGTCAATAACACTATCATCTGGAAGATTAACTCCCTACTGAGTCAAGTGATTATGATATCTAGACATTCTGAGTATGTGTTCACTGACAGAACTGTTCTCCTCCATCTTGCAGCTATAGAACTTGTTGGAGACTTCATATCTCTCAACTCGGGCATTTGTTTGAAATATTAACTTCAACTCTTGGAACATCTCATATGCTCCATGACGTTCAAAATGTCTTTGAAGTCCCGATTCTAAGCCGTAAAGCATGGCACACTGAACTATCGAGTAGTCATCAGATCGAGCTTGCCAGACGTTCATAACATCAGCATATGCTCCTGCAGCTGGCCTTTCACCTAGCGGTGCATCAAGGACATAATTCTTCTGTGTAGCAATGAGGATAATCCTCAAGTTACAGACCCAGTCCATGTAGTTGCTACAATCATCTTTCAACTTAGCTTTCTCTAGGAACGCATTAAAATTCAAGGGAACAATAGCACGGGCCATTGATCTACAACATAGATATGCAAAAACTATCAGGACTAAGTTCATGATAAATTAAGTTCAATTAATCAAATTACTAATGAACTCCCACTTAAATAGACATCCCTCTAGGCATCTAAGTGATACATGATCCAAATCAACTAAACCATGTCCGATCATCACGTGAGATGGAGTAGTCATCAATGGTGAACATCTCTATGTTGATCATATCTACTATATGATTCACGTTCGACCTTTCGGTCTCTAGTGTTCCGAGGCCATGTCTGTACATGCTAGGCTCGTCAAGTTTAACCCGAGTATTCCGCATGTGCAAAACTGTCTTGCACCCGTTGTATTTGAATGTAGAGTCTATCACACCCGATCATCATGTGGTGTCTCAACACGACGAACTGTCGCATTGGTGCATACTCAGGGAGAACACTTATACCTTGAAATTTAGTGAAGGGATCATCTTATAATGCTACCGTCGTTCTAAGCAAAATAAGATGCATAAAGAATAAACATCACATGCAATCAAAACTATGTGACATGATATGGCCATCATCATCTTGTGCTTTTGATCTCCATCTCCAAAGCATCGTCATGATCTCCATCGTCACCGGCTCGACACCTTGATCTCCATCGTTGCGTCGTGGTCGTCTCGCCAACTATTGCTTCTACAACTATCGCTAACGCATAGTGATAAAGTAAAGCAATTAAATGGCGTTTGCATTTCATACAATAAAGCGACAACCATAAGGCTCTTGCCAGTTGCCGATAACTTTTACAAAACATGATCATCTCATACAACAACGTATATCACATCATGTCTTGACCATATCACATCACAACATGCCCTGCAAAAACAAGTTAGACGTCCTCTACTTTGTTGTTGCAAGTTTTACGTGGCTGCTATGGGCTTCTAGCAAGAACCGTTCTTACCTACGCATCAAAACCACAACGGTGATTTATCAAGTTTGCTGTTTTAACCTTCAACATGGACCGGCAGCAGTCAAATTCGATTCTACTAAAGTAGGAGAAACAGACACCCGCCAGCCACCTTTATGCAAAACTAGTTGCTTGTCTGTCGGTGGAACCGGTCTCATGAACGTGGTCATGTAAGGTTGGTCCGGGCAGCTTCATCCAACAATACCGCCGAATCAAAATAAGACGTTGGTGGTAAGCAGTATGACTATCACCGCCCACAACTCTTTGTGTTCTACTCGTGCATATCATCTACGCATAAACCTGGCTCGGATGCCACTGTTGGGAAACATAGCATGCAATTTCAAAATTTTCCTACGCTCACACAAGATCTATCTAGGAGATGCATAGCAACGAGAGGGGGAGAGTGCGTCTACGTACTCTCGTAGACCGAAAGCGGAAGAGTTTGACAACGCGGTTGATGTAGTCGAACTTCTTCTCATTCCGACCGATCAAGCACCGAACGTACGGCACCTCCGAGTTCTGCACACGTTCAGCTCGATGATGTCCCTCGAACTCTTGATCCAGCAAAGTGTCAAGGAAGTAGATGAGTTCCGTCAGCACAACGGCGTGGTGACGGTGATGGTGAAGTGATCCGCGCAGGGCTTCACCTAAGCACCGCGAGAATATGACCGAGGGTGTAATCTGTGGAGGGGGGCACCACACACGGCTAACGGTTGATGTTCTGTGTGTTCTAGGCGCCCCCCTCCTCATATATATAGGTGGGAGGGAGAGGGGAGAGGCCAAGGGGGGCCCCAAGTGGGGCCAAATATCACTTGGGCTCCTGCCCTGGTTCGGCCTCCCCCTTCCTTTTATAGGCGCCAGGGGAAGGAAGGGGGAGGTGGCGCCCCCCCTTTCCTTTCTCCCTTGAGGAGGGGAAGGAAGGAGGGACTTGCCCTCCCCCCTTTCCTTTCCCTAGGGCTGGCCAGCCTGGTGGAGGGGTGCACCAGCCCCTTGCGGGCTGGTCTGTCCCTCCCTTGGCCCATTAAGCCCATATCTTTGCCGGGGGGTGCCCGGAACCCCTTCCGGTGACCCTATATGTACCCGGTACCTTCCGGAACACTTTCGGTGTCCGAATACCATCGTCCTATATATCAATCTTTACATCTCAACCATTTCGAGACTCCTCATCATATCCGTGATCTTATTCGGGGCTCTGAACAACATTCGGTCACCAAATCACATAACTCATATAATACTAAATCGTCATCGAACGTTAAGCGTGCGGACCCTATGGGTTCGAGAACTATGTAGACATGACCGAGACACTTCTCCGGTCAATAAACAATAGCGGAACCTGAATGCTCATATTGGCTCCCACATATTCTACGAAGATCTTTATCGGTTGAACCGTTATGACAACATACGTTATTCCCTTTGTCCATCGGTATGTTACTTGCCCGAGATTCGATCGTCGGTATCTTTATACCTAGTTCAATCTTGTTACCGGCAAGTCTCTTTACTCGTTTCGTAATACATCATCCTGTGACTAAGTCACTTTGCTTGCAAGGCTTCTTAGGATGTGCATTACCGAGAGGGCCCAGAGATACCTCTCCGATACTCGGAGTGACAAATCCTAATCTCGATCTATGCCAACCCAACAAACACCTTCGGAGATACCTGTAGAGCATCTTTATAATCACCCAGTTACGTTGTGACGTTTGATAGCACACAAGGCATTCCTCCGGTATCCGGGAGTTGCATAATCTCATAGTCGAAGGAATATGTATTTGACATGAAGAAAGCAGTAGCAATAAAACTAAACGATCATTATGCTAAGCTAACGGATGGGTCTTGTCCATCACATCATTCTCTTAATGATGTGATCTCGTTATCAAATGAGAACTCATGTCCATGGTTAGGAAACCTTAACCATCTTTGATCAATGAGCTAGTCAAGTAGAGGCTCACTAGGGACACAGTGTTTGTCTATGTATTCACACATGTATTTAGGTTTCCGATCAATACAATTCTAGCATGAATAATAAACATTTATCATGAATAAAGAAATATAAAATAACAACTTTATTATTGCCTCTAGGGCATATTTCCTTCACTATATGCATTAAATAAGTAGTTGTATGACTATAATTGGATGATTATATAGTAAAATGGGGCAATTCCAGTTCTGCCCCTAACTAGTACCCACTACTCAGTTTTGCCCCTAGTTTTCGGGTATGCTCAGTTTTGCCCCTCTGCCGTCAAGTCACCGTATAGAAATGCCCTTCCGTGCCTTTACCGTCTGGTCAAAGGGCTTTGACCGTCTGGTGAATAGTATCAAAAAAATCTAAAATTTTTTGGGATCAAAGATACTCAGGTGCGCAACGTGCGTGCAAATTTTCGTGCTGTTTGGACATTCCAGGTGCTTGTGGGAAAGGAAAATAGTAAATCTGTATGCCTGTGAACAGTAAATTCGAAAAAATAGCAATAAAATTCAAAAAAATATGAAATTTTTTGGCATCCAAGATGCTCGGGTGCGCAAGGTGTGTGCAAATTTTTGTTGTGGTTAAACATTGTAGGAGCTCGTGGAGAAAAAAACAAAATTTGGCTCAGAAAAAAACTTTGAAAAATGCACTATTTTGTTTTTTTTTTGCTAGAGCTCCTCGCATGTCATTTGATCACAAAAACTTGCAAGCACCTTGCATACCCAAGCCTATTTGATGCCAAAAAATTTCATATTTTTTTAAATTTTCTTGCTATTTTTTTCGAATTTACTGTTCACAGGCGTACAGATTTACTATTTTCCTTTGCCACGAGCTCCTGGAATGTCCAAACAGCATGAAAATTTGCATGCACCTTGCGCACCTTAGTATCTTTGATCCCACAAAATTTTAGATTTTTTTGATACTGTTCACCAGACGGTCAAAGCCCTTTGACCGGACGGTAAAGGCACGGAAGGGCATTTCTATAAGGTGACTTGACGGTAGAGGGGCAAAACTGAGCATACCCAAAAACTAGGGGCAAAACTGAGTAGTGGGTTCCAGTTAGGGGCATAAATGTAAATGTCCCTAAAATTATCATCAATTATTTTAGAAATCGAGGATGACATCATATAATATTGACACAAAAACAATCAAAAATAATTTTACACCAACACAGTACAACACATATAGTTTAAATAGGTGTCTCAAATTCTCAAGGACACATAGTTCCAAATGTAACATCACAATTGTTCAAATAAGTTGAAGTTGAACATTACATAGTTCCTAATGTAACAAACCAAATAGTTCAGATAGGTCCAAGTTTAACAAGACACACATAGGTCCAAGTTTAACAAGACACACAGGAATCATAACTATCATAACTTCAAGGCAATAATAGCAGCCAAGCCTTCCTCATGTGCATGGGCAGCTCCATTATAGCATCAAACAAGCACTCATTAAGAATCAACTTATCGTAAGAGCGCAATATGTCTACTTCTGCCAACTCTGGTATCAACTCAAGTGCAGCAAGTATTTCGGAAGGAGTAGTAACCTATGGCAATGGAAGTGGATCAGTTGTCTTCAAAGCATCCTTAAAAGTAGTCCTCATTTCTCCAATCATGCACATAATGGCATCACCTGTTTGTTGTCTCTTTGGTACCGTTTCTGGAGAGATCTCAATTGGTTCTTCTAGATCAGCAGCAGTCTCAGCAGCAGTCTCAACACCTTCACTCTCCGCATGATCTTTTGAATATATGGTAGAGATGGCTTCCCAGTGCTTCACTACTTTGGTCTTGTAAGAAGCTAATGCTTTCTCTTTCTTATTAGCCTGCACACCCATCAGAGAAGAGTAAAGTTGCTGCCCCGTTTTGCTACATACAAAAAAATAATGAAAACAATGCAAATGTATAGAAGTTACCTCCAAATATTTAGTCCACACATCGTCGCTATCAATGGATAGCTTATGATTGACCCAATCCCAACCAAAACCGCTTTGAGAAAGGATCTTGTTAATGACTTCAAATTGCTTGTCGAAAGTCCTAAGCCTTCCTAATATGTTGTCCTTTGCGATATCCTTATTGCACTTCTCCTTCACATTCTTGATAGTTGCAGTGTACACATGTGCTTTCCATCCATTTTGTGAATGGTCACCCATGTTGTGATGATGAACAAGTACCTCAAGCATGGCAGTGTACACATGTGCTTTCCATCCATTTTGTGAATGGTCACCCATGTTGTGATGATGATGAACAATTTTGCACAAAGGAAAAAAGTAATTTGGATCAAATAAATGTTGAATGAGAGTGCAAATTTTGAGAAAATCCACCATATATATTAATATGAAGATGATGCATGTACAAAAGACCACACAAGGCACCATCATGGTCAGCCAAGCTATCACACAAAAGACAATCAGCAAGCTACCATCATCACCTAGGCACTACACAAAATGAGACAACCACCACCTAGGCACTACACAAAATGAGACAACCACCACCTAGGCACATCCACTAACTAATCCACCATCAACTAACTACGCCATCTCTAATTCAGCATGCCTGAGAGGGTATTCAGCATACATGTCTTGCGATAATTGTTGCCTAAAGTTGGTCCATTCATTAGTGACTTGAACAGATGTAATCAAGTCAGCGTCGTACACGGGCTCATGTTCCAAATTTGCTAGGTCAACATCAACTTCTTGCAGCAATAAATCATCCATCATATGCTGCCAATCCCTTGCAAAGTTGTGTAACACACAACAAGCATTAATAATTCGAATCTACAATGGTTTATATTTAAGTTAGCATGTCATACAGTCCATATGTTATTCAACACCATATGGACACTTGTTACCTCGTCCTTTATGTCAAAGAAAGATTGAATTCATAGAATGGCCCATTTTTTCTTCCATAGACCAAAAGTTCTCTCCACAACATTTCTAGCCCGAGAATGATGCAAGTTATACAACTCTTTGTCAGTTTGGGGTTGTTGTTGACTTGAGACCACTCTTTCAAGTGGTACCTAGTCGATCTGAATGGAGCCAGAAAGCCAGGTCCATTGGTGTAGCCAGCATCCACTAAGTAGTATTTTCCTATGGTGTAAGGGTACTATTACAGTCCATGGTGATCGAAAGATTGCTTTGGAATGTGAAGAAGGAGATGCTGCCTATGCTGAGTCGGCTTGCGCCACGGAGGAGCTTAAATTTTATAAGGATAATGTTGACCCGGCGGATATGACCCCTTTGAAGAAGCCCACCACTGAGCAAGACCCTTTGTTGAAGTTTAAGTTGGCTGATGAAACTAAGCAAGTTGACTTTGTCCCTGGCGACTCATCTTAGCAGTTCACATTGGGGGCTAACATGGATCCTAAATAGGAAAGCGCGCTCATCGAGTTCATCCGTGAGAATCAGGACATTTTTGCATGGAAACCTTCTGACATGCCGGGTGTACCGAGAGAATTCGCTGAGCACACTCTTAATGTGGATCCTAAATTTAAGCCGGTTAAACAGTTTCTTCGTCGTTTCAATGAGGAGCGACGTAAGGCCATTGGAGAAGAAGTGGCCCGGCTCTTGGTAGCCGAGTTTATTGTGGAAGTCTTTCATCCGGAGTGGTTGGCTAACCCGGTGCTGGTGCTCAAGAAGAATGGCACTTGGCGTATGTGTGTTAACTACATAGATCTTAACAAAGCTTGTCCAGCTGATCCATTTGCTCTTCCCCGTATTGACCAGATTATTGATGCCACGGTGGGTTGTGAGAGTTTATGTTTCCTGGATGCTTATTCTGGTTATCATCAGATCAAGATGGCAGTTAAAGACCAAGAGAAGATGTCTTTTATCACCCCTTTTGGAGCTTTTTGCTATGTCTCTATGCCTTTTGGGCTTAAGAGTGCCCAGGCAACTTATCAACGTTGTGTTCAGAATTGCTTTCACAGTCAAATTGGGCGTAATGTGCATGCTTATGTGGATGATATTGTGGTCAAATCCAAGAAAAAGGAGACGCTCTTGGATGATCTAAGGGAGACTTTTGACAATCTCTGGGTCTATAAGATGATGCTTAACCTGGCCAAATGTGTTTTTGGTGTACCTGCAGGCAAGCTCTTGGGTTTTCTAGTCTCAGAGAGGGGTATTGAAGCTAACCCGGAGAAGATTAAAGCTATCACTTCATTGGCTAAGCCGGCGTGTGTCAATGACGTCCAGCGCCTGGCGGGTTGTATCGCGGCCTTAAGCCGGTTCATAAGCCGCCTGGGAGAGAAGGCGATTCCTTTATACCAGATGATGAAGAAGACAAATCATTTTGTCTGGAGTGACACTGCTGATAAGGCGTTTGAGGCGCTCAAAAAGCAGTTAGCTGAGCCGCCCGTCCTTGCGGCTCCCATTGAGAAAGAACCTTTGCTCCTGTATGTGGTGGCTAATAGTAAGGCTATCAGTGTGGCGATTGTGGTGGAGCGCAAAGAGACGGGCAAGGAATACCCAGTCCAGAGACCGGCTTATTATGTCAGTGAGGTGTTGATTGAGTCCAAGCAACGGTATCCGCATTGGCAGAAATTGGTATATGGAGCGTTCATGGCGAGTCGTAAGCTGAAGCATTATTTTCTTGGTCATCCTATTACTGTGGTTAGCTCTGCTCCTTTAGGAGACATTATTCATAATAGGGAGGCCACAGGCCGGGTTGCTAAGTGGGCAATAGAACTCGGCCCTCATGGTTTGAAATATGTGCCAAGAACAACTATCAAATCTCAGGCTCTGGTGGATTTCATCAATGACTGGACAGAATTGCAAATGCCTGAGGAGAAGCCTGATAAAACATATTGGACGATCCACTTTGATGGGTCCAGACAGCTGGAAGGCTCGAGGGCTGAAGTTATTTTAACTTCCCCACGAGGTGACAAATTTTGTTATGTTTTAAGGCTGATGTTTCCTTATACTAACAATGCAGCAGAATATGAGGCTTTACTCCACGGCCTTCGAATGGCCAAAGAGATGAATTTAAGTCGGGTCAGGTGTTTTGGCGACTCAGACCTGGTGGCTCAGCAGGTTTCAGGCACATGAGATTCCAAAGACCCGCTCATGGCGGCTTATCTCCGGGCGGTTGACACCATTGCTGGTCACTTCAAGGGGTACCAGGTGGAGCATCTGGATTGAAGGAAGAATGATGTGGCCGATGCCTTGAGCCGGCTTGGGTCTCAACGTAAGCCGGTGCCTCCTAATGTGTTTCTTGATGTATTGCATAATCCCTCAGTCAAGTTACCGTCAGAAGAGGGTCTTGCTATTCCTGACCCGGAGGCGCAGTTGGTGGCGGCTCTCCATGCTATTCCTTATTGGACGCTTCCCTACTTGGCTTATATGACCCGGGGCGAGTTACCTGAGGATGAAACTTTGGCAAGGAAAATCACCAGGAGGTCTAAGTCTATGACTATTGTCAATGGCGAGTTACACCGGTGCAGTGTGACAGGCGTGTTCCAACGATGTGTTTCACCTGAAGAGGGCTGTGAGATTTTAAGAGAGATCCATGAAGGTGATTGTGGTCATCATGCCGGCTCTAAGTCTTTAGTGGCTAAAGCCTTTTGTCATGGGTTTTATTGGTTGACGGCTCAAGCTGACGCAGAAGATATCGTCAGTAAATGTGATGGATGTCAGAAATTCTCTCGACGGGCTCATGTGCCGGCTCAAGAATTGCGGATGATTCCAATTACTTGGCTGTTTGCAGTCTGGGGGCTTGATATGATTGGACCTTTCAAGAGGTCTAAGGATAAGAAAACCCACCTCTTGGTGGCAGTTGACAAATTTACCAAGTGGGTGGAAGCAGAGCCGGTTAGCAAGTGTGATGCGGCAACCACAGTTTAGTTTGTTAAAAAACTAATCTTCCGTTTTGGTTACCCTCATAGTATCATCACTGATAATGGCACTAATTTGTCTAAGGGTGCTATGAAGGAATTCTGTCAATGAGAGCATATTTGTCTTGATGTTTCTTCTGTGGCTCATCCACGGTCTAATGGTCAAGCTGAGAGGGCTAATCAAGAAATATTGAGAGGTATCAAACCCCGGCTTATGGTTCCTTTGAAGCGAACACCGGGTTGTTGGGTTGAGGAGTACCTTCAGTGCTCTGGAGTATCAATACCACCCCCAACAGGTCAACAGGCTATACGCCTTTCTTCATGGTCTATGGTGCCGAGGCGGTTCTCCCAAGTGATATCCGTCATGACTCGCCCCGCGTGGCGGCTTATGTTGAAGCTGATAATGAGATAGCACATCAAAACGCACTCGATGCTTTGGATGGGGAGCGTGACCTTGCGGCGGCTCATTCAGCGATATATCAACAAGACTTGTGTCGCTATCATAGCCGCAGAGTTAAAACTCGAGCGTTTCAAGAAGGTGACTTGATACTCCGGCTAATTCAAGATCAGACTGATATGCATAAGTTATCACCTCCTTGGGAAGGGCCCATTGTGGTCAGCAAAAACCTGAATAACGGGTCTTATTACCTCATTGATATACCAGAACACAAGGATTCACGCAAGTCGGAGGAGGAGACCCGCCGGCCCTGGAATATTGCTCATCTTCGGCCTTATTACACATGAGCCACCGGCTCTCATCTTTGTACATACATTTGACAATGTATATATTTTTATGATTAATATAAAAAAGCCGGCATCCCTGGAATTCAGGGCCTCTGTCGTTTTATTTCTGTGTGTCTGAGTCTTTATTATTTGGTCATAAGGTCACTTGGGGGCTTCCAACCCACCGGGTTTAGCTTTCATACCCTCTTGACCAGGCGTGGATGCCAAATTATGAGTTATCCTGCCTGTTTGCTACTTGCTACTCTACCAGGTGACCCGCCGAACTCTTAACAGTCAATCTTTTTCAGACCCTGAACTCGTTAAGGTTAAAACGGCGGCTTGTGTCATGTGAGAGCCGGCTTACAGTGAGCTAGGATTAACTCAACGGTTGTGCGGCCTTGAAAGCACATGGCCCTATGAGCCAACTTGTTTGGTCGTGCTTTGGTAAGCTGGCCAAGCAATTATTTGAGATTTTTTGAATTTTTTTCTCTTGAGTCCTTTGGATTTGTTTCTCCTAAAGATTTTTTCTATTAAACTGAACTTTAATATACGGGTCGTAAGACTCTGATCATATGACTCATATTTGAGTACTTTGGGTTGTAACCCACCCTGGCTTTGGATTTTAAGTCGCCAGTATATTTTGGTTTGAGCAATTGAGATCACAAGGCTATGGGTCTTTGGGTTGTTACCCGCACTGACTGATGGTGTTTAAAGCTGCCAGCATGATTCAGCTCTACAGGTATGTTTTCAATTGTCATATGAGTCTTCGGGTTTGGTAACCCGCCCTGGTTTTCGACTTCAAGTCACCAGTATATTTCGGCCGGAATGGCCTTGATTCTAGTCTTTTTAGTAATCCTATAAGGCTATATATGTTTGGGTTGTCACCCGCCCTGGCTTTTGATGTTAAGTCGCCAAGACATATGTTGTTTAAACTTTGTGCAGGACATGCAAAAATTTAAATGGAAATACGAGTACTGGTATGTCCCATATGAGTGATTGCATCAGGAAGGTCATAAAGATTAAACTGGCAGCTCAAAAGTCAAAGGTTAACATGCACAAAGGCAGATCATTGTTTTCAACTATCCTATTACAAGGCATTGCTTTGAGCCCACAAAAGTTTTTAACTTCAAATATCTTTGGAGTTGCACTCCCATAAGCCGGCCTGAGAGCCGCCTGGATCATCATCACTCTGATTAATTTTCCTCCGGCCACCTTGAGGATTGTGGATCATCCTGCGCCGGTTCTTCTTCGTCGATCATCTGAAGATCAGTCGTTGTCCAGTTGATGCCGGTTAAAGCTTCGAAAGTGGCCTCATCATTGAGTATAATAGAATGATCAATGTCAGGAGCGAAGATATGCTTACACCAAGGAGGAATGAGATTGACAACGTCATGGGCTGGCGGCTTAATCTTCTGATTGTTGCCATCGTAAGCCGCCGTGTATTTGTTCAAGTTTAACTCTTCCACAAGCTTGCAGGCCACGGGCCGCATCTCCCGGACGCAGTGATTGAAGTCCTTCTCTTCAAAAGGTGACTGATCATCTTTGAATTCTGGAAACCCGGTGGCTATCTCCTCCGGGTCAAGCTCCGATTGCCAGCCTTTGGCCCGGCCAAGAGCGACGATGGCTCTGGCTCGGGCAGCTGATAATCTTTGCTCTTTAATATGGCTTCGAAAATTTGACAGGTGATCCAGCACAGCCTTGATTTAACTTGGCGACTTTCTGTTACCCCCTAAGGCCACAAGACTGTAGAGAGTGCCGCTGTATAACTGTTCTGTTAAAGAATAAATGGCCTTCAGCTTCAATAGCATGTCTTGGCCAAGGCTGGCACTCTTGGGGCCTGTTAAGAGGTTATAAGGGTCGCCAGGTGAGTTAGCATTGCATATATATAAGAAGCCAGGCGGGTTACCGAATTTACATGCATATTATACTTACCAAAGATGGCGGCGGTCATTTGAACAATGTGTTGTTTTAAGCCAGATAACTCATCAGTTACCGGCTTAAGAGCAGCTTCTGCATCTTCAGATTTTTTGGCTAGAGCCGCCCTGTCAGTTTCCCAGGTGGCTCTCTCTATAACAAAGCCTACTTTCAGTTTTTCAATTTCTTCTAACGAGGCCTTCAGATCTGACTTGGCCTTGGAGGTTTCGGTCTGCTGCAGCTTCAAGCTCTTTCTTAAATCACCAATTTGCGATTCCTTCATGTTCAACTCGGCCTGAGATACAAAGGGAAATGATTATAATGCAAAGAGCAGGGTTGGTGAGATATGATTAATTAAGTTCCAAGCACATTGCAAGCAATACACTTGGCACTTGGGGGCTAATGTGGGTCGTTTTAAAATCTTTTGTGACCCAGATCAACTTGTCAGTTTAAGCCGGCCCTTGGGGGCTATATATTTGGATTTCTAAAGTGACTATAAGTCCCGGCTCAACTTGTCAGTTTAAGCCGGCCCTTGGGGGCTACATATTTGGATTTCTGATGTGAATATAAGTGTCGGCTCATCTTATTACGTTAAGCCAGCCCTTGGGGACTACGCATTTGATCTTCAAGATTTTTATCAGTATGGCTCATCTTGTTAACTATAAATTAATGGTTAAAAAACTATACAAAGCTCATTCAAGATTAGTATTTGAAGACCCGGCTCATCTTGATAAGATAAGCCGGCACTGAGAGGCTACAGTTTGGACATTTTTACCAAGTCTACAGCATACTCAATGTTTTCCTATACTTTAGACTTGGCGGCTATATAAAGGCATGTGGAAATGGGTTAGCAACATACCTCATACCGTTCCTTCATAAGGTTCACTAAGCCGGCTTCCAGATCACGGCTAGTGTGAAGGCGGTTCAGATAACCGGCGTGGATGTCACTTGCACTAAGGGCACCATAAGTTTCCAGATCCAACTTCGCCTTGCCTTTATCCAAAGAATGAGATTCTTCTTTGGCACCATGCTTGGCTAACATAGTGGAAGCCCCTGGTGCAGTGTAAGCCGTCCCTGTGATGGTCACGTCATCAGAATCCTTCTCAAAAAGGATCTCTTCACCCAGCTTCGGAGTTGGCGATTTTGGGCTCGGCGGGTCATGGCTGGCCACCGGGTTAAGATCTGCATCCACTTGCTCAGGGATGGTGGCATCGACTGATGGTGGCAGGTCATCAATGGGCTCTTCTGGGTCTTGAGTGTGAACCTTAGAGATATCTGCAGACTGTTTTTCTGGCTTAGCAGTTTTAGGATCTTTCGAAGACCCGCCAAGCTTCTGCTTCTTACCGGCCTTTGCCACACCTCTGCAATAAAATACAAAGAGTATGAGTATAACATCATAAATTACTGATAAATAATTGAAATACTTACCCTTGGGCGATCTTGAAGGTTGGCATTTGAGTCCCAGAAGAGTCACCAGATGATGGAGGTGTTTTCTGATAATTTGAGTTGGAAGGGTTAAGAGGTTGACGAATTTGGCCGGCTAATGGATAAAGAGAGTCTAGGTTATGTGGCACCTCATGATGACATTTGCGAGGAACTGGCGTATTAGGTAAGCCGGAGATAAGATCTTGAGAGTCGCCGCTTCGAGTCGGGCGTCTTGGCTCATGTTGTTGTTTCTTCAAAAGAAAGTTGGGATCCAAGTGAGCAAGAGGATGAGAAAATTTCGCCTTCCGGACGACCCGTCGAGTTCTCTTTCTTGGCAAAGGTTCTGAGTCGGAGGAGACAGGGATTACCTTTACAGCATCGGCTTGGGTGGTCTCTGCGTCATCCTGAGAAGAGTCGGTGTCAATAAGTTGCATAAAAAGGCAACCAAGGGAGTCAAGTTCTACCTCCGAGTCATCTAGCTTGAGAAGATCTTCCGCTGCTGATTGTTTACGGCTACCCGGACCACGGGCGTTGGTCTTAAGCTTTTTGACTGGGGGGCGGCTTGAAGTTTCTTTCACCAGAATGGAGAGTCGGCCTATATTCAAATGAGCAACAGAAAATTGAAGTAAAGTGAAAGTCATAAGTATTAATGGCAATATGACAAAAGTTTATGGAAGACACTTATAGGTGGAGGTGCATTGAGCACGCAGAAAGGGTTCACTCCTACTTTGCGGCAATTTTCCAGAGTCTCCCCAAGTAATGATTTAACCATAGCGATGTCTTCCTCATCAGTCAAGGGTGTCTGGTTGTAGCATTGAGGGTCCTTGGTGTTGCCTGCGTATTCACACATTAAGCCGTTGCGCCGACTTAATGGCAAGATTCTCCACGAAACCCAACAACGGACCAGGTCTACTCCAGATAAGCCATTGGCTACCAGAGCTCTTATCTTTGAAAAGATGGTGGAATACTTGGCTCGTTCTGTAGCAGAGATGCGATCTGGAAGTGCGTGAGTGGGGCTAAGCCGGAAGGGGCGATAACCCGGCAGGGGATTATCACTTTCTGTAGAGGTGTCTTGGCAATAGAACCATGTACAATTCCAATCTTTGGGGTGACTAGGCAATACAGCTGCAGGAAAAATAATATCTCGTCGCCTCTGAATGGAAATTCCGCCAAGTTCGAGACTAGGCCCATCAGACATCTCAGTTTGGCGGTTTAGATAAAAATACTCTTTAAACAAATCAACTTCGGGCAGGGACGATTTCAAGGGGGGATGAGGGGGGGCGAGACCCCCCCCCCCCGAATGATCACGTTTCCCTTAATAGCGATTAGTTAGTTGCAGTTTTTTCTTGTGCGCACATGATCTGTGGCTTGTCTCGCCCCCCTATGCCTCCCATAGTCAAAGCCCATGTATGCGTATACGCAGCAAGTAGTGTGATTGCAAGCAACAGGTCAAAGGCCCAATATGAGGAAAAGACAAAAGCAGCCCATCGTGGAAGAGAAAGGATCCAGGCTTAAGCAGTACACACGTACACGGCAGTTCTATCTCCCCTTTAGTCGCTTCGTTTCCAATCTGAGTTCCTGCGCGATCAGAAAAAACTGCTTGCGGCAGCCGGCCGCCTAGTAGATCGTTTGCGATTGAAAAGGGAATGCGACAGGCAAGCGCCGTGCCGCCATCGCGCCGATACACAGGAGCATTCTGGCCGGCCGGCCGCACGAACCAGGGACCAAACGAGAAAAAAAAGGTTAGTTCATTTTCAGGATTAGATTACTTTGTCTTATAATGTAATTGTAGAACCACAGACATTGAAAACTAATTAGAAAATTTTCAATTCTCTAATTGTGTTTGTGTAGACATGAAGAGGAGGAGAGATGAATCAATTTATATTTTTTTCTAGCCAATTGGTTCAATCTGTCACTCATGTGAGCATGATGCAAATGCAAAAGATGTGCAACCTAGCCAAGAGAACAACCCTAGTCCTGCTGAAGGTGATGCTGAACCTGATCGTCCAAGCCTTGTATGTCCCAATCAACAAATGTGTTAGCCTATATAAAGGGGATCAGCGGAAGCACCATCACCGTGAGTGACCATGGAACTATGCATGACATCCTCTATGCCTTCATGGTATGACCCTTCTCAACAACTTCAAATTTCTAATTTAATTCGTCTAACATGAATGATCATTGATTGATTGACATGAAAATTGGATTTGAATCAACTATTTGTAGTACAATGAGCCAAATTTTTCTATATAAATTCAAAAACTGAATTTGTCTTTATCAAGATGGACAATTTGGTAGTATCCTTCTAGTGTTTACATCAACGAAAACATGATTTCAGTTTAGGCATTTTTTCACGGTTTAAATGTTCTATAGTTGGGTCGATGCTCATTAGTCCGTAAGAGCTCAAGTGTAGAGCTCGCCCCCCTATATCAAATTCCTGGCTCCGTCCCTGACTTCGGGCTCTTGTTGAAGGTACACATCACAGAAGACTTGAAAATTGCAGATTTTGGAAATAGAGTTGGGACCGATGTCCTGAGGATGAAGATTGTAAAAGTGGAGAACATCACGGAAGAATTTTGACCCGGGTGGCGAGAAGCCGTGGAGGAGGTGATCCGCAAAGATGAAGACTTCACCTTCTTTAGGTTGAGGTCTAATTTCAGCACCTGGAACTCGCCAGTGGATGGTATCCTTCGTTGGCAAGACTCCCGTATCCACATACTCTTGGAGGGAAAGTTCAGAAACTTCAGAAGCGACCCAATCGCAAGAAGTGGGAGTCTTGGTTATAATTGGCAGTTTAAAAAACTATGGCTCGGAGCAAAGATATGGCGGGTTAAAATTACGGTGATAAGCCGCCTAATGATTACTGTGATAATTCAGTAACAACAAGTTGGTTAAGCCAGCAGAAGATTGGCGGGTTACCAGATTATTATTTGAGCCGCCCAAGTCATGTTAAGCAAGATGGTCATTTACAGAGCTAAGATTTATGAAGTTTTTTGACAGAATTTCACCAAGTGTTGGACAAACAAGTTTCACAGATCATGCCTACAATTTTGGATCTACGGTAGTTCAAAAAACAAAAGGTAATTGCTAAACCTAAAAGCATGGTCGTGGAAGAACTAGTGCATTGGAGATTGAATCTCAGAAGGAAAGGATGAATCTACGATTTGAAACAAACATTAAAACTATTGCCGCACGACATCAGTACTGTTCTTGGGTTGGCTACTATGGCGAATGGATGAGCTAAAATAAACTTGGATGAATGCGATGAACACCAACGGACTAGAGCGACTAAATGCAGATTGGAAGTAAGAAAAGATGGATACCTGGCGATGCTAATGAACTGCGGAAGGGCGCCGCGATCTCTGGTCATGATCAGGTTGATGCAGTGGCCTAGATGAAGTCGCTGAAGAAGGTCGACTGGGGTGGCGGAGCTCCAGCAGGGGCGATCAACTCAAGGAAAAAAGAGGAAGAGAGAGGGGCGGGGGTAAAAATGAAAAGGGGGCACCCCCCCCCCCATCCCTATTTATAAGGAAACAATAAAACGGCATGCGCAGAAATCGAGGAGGCAACATGATTATCTCCACAGTACAGGCACCTCGATTCTTGGACGGCCAGTTAATGCAAAAGATCCGTTCTGATGTCATGAGTTTTTTATGAATTTACTTTGCGTGACGTCATGGCGGGTTACAGGGATTTGTTCAAAAGTTAACCTTTGGAAAGATAACTTGCCAGCCAAAGCAGTAAAGATTGACATGAACAAGTTCAAATCAATCTGGGGCCTAATGTTGGGGATATGACCCCGAGGTATGACCCGCCCAGAAGGGGTCGAGTTACATTGTTGGCGACTTAATATGAAGAAGGTCCAAGAAGACGAAGCATGAAGACAGGCGGCGACTTAAGCGGCGGGCCTGGAGGAGGCCCAAGACCCGGAGGTTGAGCTGCCTAATGGTGACTTGTGTGGTAAGGCAAGGCGACTTGGGAAACAAGCTGGTCATGTTGTGTGATCCGGCTCGGACTCTTGTAAGCCCCGAAGCCTTGACCTGTGTATATAAAGGTGAGACCCGGCGGCGGGTTAACTCAAGAAACAACTTATCGATAGCTAGGTCAAGCGTGATCGCTCCCTTGTAATCGAGACTCAAGCAATACAACTAGAAGCAAGATGTAGGCTTTTACCTCATTGTGAGGGGCCCAACCTGGGTAAACCTCTGTGTCCTTTGTCCCGTATAACCCCTTCGAGCTAACCTACATTGTGATGGCTCCACACCTAAGTCCTTTCACAAGGGCATCTGCTGTTTTAAAACCACGACAGGGTCTAGATTGGTTTTTCGTGGCTACAGAGGCCTGCGGCGGCGGAACTTCTAATCTAGGGTTACCCCAAGGGTTTTTAGAATATTTGGAAATTTATAGGGCGAAGAGGCGGTGCGGGAGGTCACCGAGGGGGAACAACCCCCCTGGGCACGCCTGGGCTCCTGGGCGTGCCCAGGTGGGTTGTGCCCACCTCGGGCCTCCCCTCTGGTACTTTTCTAGCCCATCCTGGGTCTTCTGGTCCAAAAAAAATCTGCAAAAAATTTCGCTGCGTTTGGACTCCGATTGATATTGATTTCCTGCGAAGTAAAAAACAAGCAAAAAACAGCAACTGGCACTGGGCACTATGTCAATAGGTTAGTCCCAAAAAATGATATAAAGTTGCTATAAAATGATTGTAAAACATCCAAGATCGATAATATAACAGCATGAATACTTCATAAATTATAGATACGTTGGAGATGTATCAAAACTCCATGCAGATGGACTTTTGGAATCACTTGATTATGACTCATTTGATACTTGCGAACCATGCCTCATGGGTAAGATGACTAAAACTCCATTCTCCGGAACAATGGAGCGAGCTAATGACTTATTGGAAATAATACATACCGATGTATGCGGTCCGATGAGTGTTGAGGCACGCGGCGGGTATCATTATTTTCTAACCTTCACAGATGATTTGAGTAGGTGTGGGTATATCTGCTTGATGAAACACAAGTCTGAAACATTTGAAAAGTTCAAAGAATTTCAGAGTGAAGTGGAGAATCATCGTAACAAGAAAATAAATTTTCTACGATCTGATCGCGGAGGCGAATATTTGAGTTACGAGTTTGGCCTTCATTTATGACAATGTGGAATTGTTTCACAACTCACGCCACCTGGAACACCACAGCGTAATGGTCTGTCCGAACATCGTAACCGTACTTTATTAGATATGGTGCGTTCTATGATGTCTCTTACCAATTTGCCTTTATCGTTTTGAGGTTATGCATTAGAGACAACCGCATTCATGCTAAATAGGGCACCGTCTAAATCCGTTGAGACGACACCGTATGAACTATGGTTTGGCAAGAAACCTAAGTTGTCGTTTCTTAAAGTTTGGGGATGCGACGCTTATGTCAAAAGGTTTCAGCCTGATAAGCTCGAACCCAAATCGGAGAAGTGCATCTTCATAGGATACCCTAAGGAAACTATTGGGTATACCTTCTACCACAGATCCGAAGGCAAGATCTTTGTTGCCAAGAATGGGTCCTTTCTAGAGAAGGTGTGTCTCTCGAAAGAAGTGAGTGGGAGGAAAGTAGAACTTGATGAGGTAGTTGTACTTTCTCTCGAATTGGAAAGTAGCACATAAGAGAAAATAGTTCCCGTGTTGCCTACACCAACCGAAGAGGAAGCTAATGATAATGATCATGAAACTTCGGACCAAGTTACTACTAAACCTCGTAGGTCGACCAGAGCACATACCACACCAGAGTGGTACGGTAATCCTGTCCTAGAAGTCATGTTGTCAGACAACGGCGAACCTACGAACTATGAAGAATCTATGATGAGCCCAGATTCCGACAAATGGCTTGAGGCCATGAAATCTGAGATAGGATCCATGTATGAGAACAAAGTATGGACTTTGGTGGAATTGCCCGATGATCGGCAAGCCATTAAGAATAAATGGATCTTCAAGAGGAAGACGGACGCTGATGGTAATATCACTATCTATAAAGCTCGACTTGTCGTGAAAGGTTTTCGACAAGTTCAAGGGGTTGACTATGATGAGACTTTCTCACCCGTAGCGATGCTTAAGTCTGTTAGAATCATGTTAGCAATTGCCGCATTTTATGATTAATTTGGCAAATGGACGTCAAAACTGCATTCCTTAACGGGTTTCTTAAAGAAGAGTTGTATATGATGCAACCAGAAGGTTTTGTCGATCCTAAAGGTGCTAACAAAGTGTGCAAGCTCCAGCGATCCATTTATGGACTGGTGCAAGCATCTCGGAGTTGGAATATACGCTTTGATGAGGTGATCAAAGCATTTGGTTTTATACAGACTTACGGTGAAGCCTATATTTACAAGAAAGTGAGTGGGAGCTCTGTAGCATTTTTGATATTATATGTGGATGACATATTGCTGATTGGAAATTATATAGAATTTCTGGATAGCATAAAAGGATATTTGAATAAGAATTTTTCAATGAAAGACCTTGGTGAAGTTGCTTACATATTGGGCATCAAGATCTATAGAGATAGATCAAGACGCTTGATAAGACTTTCAATGAGTACATACCTTGACTAGATTTTGAAGGAGTTCAAAATGGATCAGTCAAAGAAGGAGTTCTTGCCTGTATTGTAAGGTATGAAGTTGAGTAAGACTCAAAGCCCGACCACGCCAGAAGATAGAGAGAGAATGAAAGTCATTCCGTATGCCTCAGCCATAGGTTCTATTATGTATGCCATGCTATGTACCAGATGTGTGCCATGCCATGAGTTTGGCAAGGGGGTACAATAGTGATCCAGGAGTGGATCACTGGACAGCGGTCAAAATTATCCTTAGGTACCTAAAGAGGAGTAAGGAAATGATTCTCGGTTATGGAGGTGATGAAGAGTTCGTCGTAAAGGGTTACATCGATATAAGCTTTGACACCGATCTGGATGACTCTGAATCTCAATCTGGATACGTATTGAATGTGGGAGCAGTTAGCTAGAGTAGCTACATGCAGAGCATTGTAGACATAGAAATTTGCAAAATACATACTGATCTGAATGTGGCAGACCCGTTGACTAAACCTCTTTCACAAGCAAAACATGATCACACCTTAGTACTCTTTGGGTGTTAATCACATGGCGATTTGAACTAGATTATTGACTCTAGTAAACTCTTTGGGTGTTAGTCACATGGCGATGTGAACTATGGGTGTTAATCACATGGTGATGTGAACTAGATTATTGACTCTAGTGCAAGTGGGAGACTGATGGAAATATGCCCTAGAGGCAATAATAAAGTTGTTATTATTATATTTCCTTATTCATGATAAAGGTTTATTATTCATGTTAGAATTGTATTGACCGGAAACATAAATACATGTGTGGATACATAAATAAATACAGTGTCCTTAGTGAGCCTCTACTAGACTAGCTCGTTGATCAAAAGATGGTTAAGGTTTCCTAACCATAGACATGTGTTGTCACTTGATAACGGGATCAAATCATTAGGAGAATGATGTGATGGACAAGACCCAACCGTTAGCATAGCATATGATCATTCAGTTTATTGCTACTGCTTTCTTAATGTCAAATACATGTTTCTTCGACCATTAGATCATGCAACTCCCGGACTCCGGAGGAATACCTTATGTGCTATCAAACGTCACAACGTAATTGGGTGATCATAAAGATGCTCTACAGGTATCTCCGAAGGTGTCTGTTGAGTTGGCATGGATCAAGATTGGGATTTGTCACTCCGTGTATCGGAGAGGTATCTCTGGGCCCTCTCGGTAATACACATCACAAGAAGCTTGCAAGCAAAGTGACTAAGGAGTTAGTTGCAAGATGATGTATTACGGAACTAGTAAAGAGACTTGTCGCTAACGAGATTGAACTAGGTATAGAGATACCGATGATCGAATCTCGGGCAAGTAACATACCGACAGACAAAGGGAATTACGTATGTTGTCATAAAGGTTCAACCGATAAAAGATCTTCGTGGAATACGTAGGAATCAATATGGGCATTCAGGTCCCGCTATTGGTTATTGACCGGAGAGGTGTCTCGGTCATGACTACATAATTCTCGAACCCATAGGGTCGCACGCTTAACGTTCGTTGACGCTAGAGTAGTATTGGGATATTTCATGAGTGATAACCAAATGTTGTTCGGAGCCCCGGGCATCACGAGGAGTCTCGGAATGGTCGAGAGGTAAAGATTTATATGTGGGAAGTCATATTTTGGGTTCCGGAAAAAGGTGCAGTTTTTTCGGTATTGTACTGGGAAGCTTCCAGAAGGTTCCGGAGGATTCCAGAGGGGTCCAAAAGTCCACAAATGGGTCCACCTCGACCCAAGGGCTAGCATGGGCTGCAGGGAGGTGCCCTGGCCTTATTGGGCTAGGCGCACCAAGTCCTCAAAAGCCCATGTGGCTAGGGAAGGCAAAAAAGGAAGGAGTCCTAGTAGGAATAGGATTGGACTTGGAGTCCAAGTCCTCTCCCCCTTAGCTGTGCCCTAGGGCTTGGAGGGGTTGTTTCCCACGCCCCTCCACCTATATATATAGGGGAGGAGGGCCCAAGAGGACACACCAAGCCCTTGGCGCCCCTCTCTCTCCCGTTACTCCGTAGTTCCACCGCCTCATCCCGGCGACGCTTAGCGAAGCGCTGTCGGTGCTCCACCACCACACCGTCGTGTTGGTTGTGGTCCCATCTACTTCTCCTCTCCCGCTTGCTGGATCAAGAAGGAGCATACATCATCGAGCCGCACGTGTGCTAAACTCGGAGGTGCCATCCATTCGGCACTAGATTGGTTTGATCGTGATCGGATCGCGAAGAGTATGACTACATCAACCGCATGATAAACGCTTCCACTTAGAGATCTACAAGGGTATGTAGATGCTCTCCCCCTCTTGTAGCTATGCATATCCATGGATAGATCTTGAGTGTGCATAGAAAATTTTTGTTTTTCATGCAACGTTCCCCAACAGTGGTATCAGAGCCAGGTCTATGCGTAGATGATATGCACGAGTAGAACACAAAGGAGTTGTGGGCGGTGATGGTCATACTACTTACCACCAATGTCTTATTTTGATTTGGCGGCATTGTGGGATGAACTGGCCCGGACCAACCTTACATGTCCACGCACATGAGACCGGTTCCACCGACTGACATGCAACTTGTTTTGCATAAACACTACTGCAGGATGGTCCAAACACGACAGTCCAATCAGAGACCCTTCGACGAAACTATGTGCGATGCATCAATCACAAATAGTGATGTAATAAAACCGTCAAAAAAGATGCAAAACATTTGCGATGGCGGTGACATCAAACACGGTTCATATTGGAGTTGCGTGTGCGATGCATGGCAAATGGTTAATCCAGAAGAACTGTTTGCGATGAGGCAGAACAACAAAAACGGGCAGCAAGATGAGGGTGTTTGTGATATACGGCATACAGTTCACTAGGATGAACTGTGTGTGATTAGGCAACACAATAGAAATGGTTCAACTCAACAAGATGTGTGTGATACGCGACAAACATGTCTGTAATCAGAAATGTGTGCGAAGACCAATAATAACACAGACGATTGCTGCTAATAAGCCATGTGATTTGCTCTGTCTACAGAAGAATAACATATATATATATATAACTGAAATAAACATCCAATTACATAAGTGACTATACAAATCATTCGCACACACCTCAATAAACAATTGTATGCTTTCAAAACTAGGAGAAACGATCGTCTAGTCATCTACTTCTTGTGACGCTCCCACCACTGCTCTGTGGCTCGATCCCTCGTCTGAGGCAGGAAGAAGACACTCCATCATATCAACGATCTGCATGTACATCTCGTAGCTTGTGTACGCGTCCTTGGCCGCGTACTTGACATGTTGTTCATCTAGTCTCTCATGCCAGACACTGTGCCAGGCGTTCTTGTCCTTCTTGCTCTAATCCTTCATCTTCATATAGTAGGGGTCGATGATGGCTGAGGCGAGGTCAACCAGGGAGTTCTGTTTGTTGTTGTCGCTACCCCAGACCTTGTAGTGGTCCTGGATGTTGACAAGATTCTGGCATTTCAAGCTCGAAACCTTGAGCGCTTTTAGATCGTTGGTGGTGTCCACCGTAGCGAAACTGTAGTCGGAGCTATTGATAAACCTGGAGAAACGCTCGCAAGGCCTTGTGGCCAGGTGGTAGTCGTAGACGAGGACGTCATGTCGCATGCACAACTGGGCGACGGCAACCTTCTGATCATGCCCGGCACGAATGATGGTGTACTCGAGGTCGAAGCCAACCACTTGATACTTGTCCTCGGCAAGCAACTGCTCCATAGTTTGGATGGAGCTCTCCACCGAGACCAGCTCGTTCGTGTACCCGACCGAGAGGGCCTTCCCCCTCACGTGGGTGTCCACTACGTGATGCGTGGTGAACTGCTCGCCGTTGTCGTCGTCGGCCGCTGGGAGCGCCATTGGAGCCACGGGGAGTGCCATTGGAACCGCTGGATGTCCTCTCTGTATGTGTCGTCGTGGGTGTGCTTATTGTGTCATGTGGCGCGAGAGATGAAGGTAAATGGCCGCAAGAATAAATGAGGGCCGGGCGGCCTGGATTCTCGGCGCACCCGCATGGCAGTTTTTGCAGCGGGTAACTGCATCATGGCGCCGCGCCTGGCGCAACCGCATGCAAACGAACATGCGTGATCGTGCGTCGGCCCCAAACACTGGCAGCGCGCGTGGAGGGACGAGGGCAGAGCGCCTGGAGGGACGCGAGAGCAGAGCATGCGCGGTGGGACGCGAGCAGAGCGCGCCGCGGCCGCCTCAACCGCAAGCAACCACACGCATAAGCAGTTGAACACGCAGGAAATGGTCGTCTACAAGCCGGCCGATAGTTGCGTCGCTGCATAGAGAGCGGCCGTGTGCTACTACCGCCGTCTTGGTCTATTAGTCCCCTTTATATTATGTGCCATATTTTGACCTTAAATTTAACCAACAAAATGTTAATGCATGTTACAAAAATTCTATAATTGGAAACTATGTTCAAATACGAATCCAACGATACAATCTCTGGCGACATGCATTCGTATTTTATTAGTTAAATCTCTAGTCAAAATTTGGCACAAAAATACATAGATGACTTATAAACCAGGACAAGGGTAGTAGGTAATTTAATCGCAAACATTTTTATTTTATTAACCGTATGTGTATGTGTCCTTTCATCCTCCTCTCACGCGTCCTGTCACCCCGCTGCCGCAGACGGCTTAGAGCGCAAGCTTGAGCAACGCGCGTGGGCGTTCTTTTGGCCAAACGGTGGTGAGCCCGTTCCCGCGCAACCGCGCAGGTTCCCGCGCAAGCTTCCCGCCCGACTCGGTGAAATCCCCCAAAATCCCAATGCTTACTGGCCTGCTATATAAACCCTCATGGCTGGCGAGTCCTGCGTCGCATTTTCCCCTCCCTCCCTGTAGCTTATCTCGTCTGCTTCTCCCATAATCGCCAATGGCACCAGTCCGTCGTCGCTCAGCCACTCCGCCGTCATCTGAGGACAGCTCCAGCTGGGAGGCTACACCGCGGCGGCGACGCAGTCCCCGGCGTAGTGTAGTGCGCATGGCGTCCCTGTTGGGTGTGCGTGGAACACCCACCACACGCTCTGCCGCCGCTTCCCGTCGGTAGCTGTTATCGGCTGTCGTTGCCGCCACACCACCGTCAAAAGCCAGGGCCATCGCCCACTCCGCTGCCACGGCCCGAAGGCGGGAGGTGGCCATCGTGGCCGCCACCCCACTGCCGGCCACCGTGGCCATCACCCGCTCCGCCGCCGTGGCCCGAAGGCGGGAGGTGGTGGTCGTGGCCGCCACCCCATCATCGGTCGCCGTGGCCGCCAGCCCACCGTCGACCGCCAAGGTCATTACCCGCTCCGCCACCACTGCCCGAAGGCGGGAGTCGGAGGTGGAGGCCCGCACATGCGTCAGCGACCTTGCGCGCTACATCGAGTTCCTGCGGGAGGAGGAGGAGTGCCTCATCGAGCACGCAAAAAGCCTTACCGCCACCATGGCCGCAGCACACGCCATCGCAGAGGTGAGGAATCAGGAGATCTATGAAGAGAACCACCGCTTCGAGAGGGGTCGTCTGGAGCGGCAGAGGGCGTTCGAGGTGAGCGTCGCTGAAGATGCAGCAGCGGCAGGCACCGTATTGCAGTTGTCCAGCTCGTTGGTAGGCTCCTCCTCCTCTGCCTCTTACTGAGCGCGCTCGGCAGAGGAGAGGCTGCCGGAAGTAGTACAAAGCCCCTCCGTAGTAGTAGTATTTAGGGGCTATTTTGTTCAGTTCATCTAACTATAGATGTGGTGGGACTGTACAACATACTTAAAATTAGCTAGTATATATAGTTGAACTAGCTATTTCAGTACGTGGTTGGCAACAATTGGGGAAAAGTTTGGTCGGTTCAGCTATCGAGTTGAACTGTTTGTATAAAGAACGACTACTTAATCTATGAATGAAATCTATGCTTAATTACTGAATTTTAGTTGCAAAAATTAGATAGTGCTAGTGATTTTTAGCTGCATATTTTGACAAATCGCAGTGTTACAAGGTTGACAAATGGCAATGTTACTAGATCAACAAATCTCAATCTTTCCAGTTTGACAAATGGCAATATACCCAATATGACAGATGCAAATCTTACCAAATTGTCTATACGTGGTTGCACATGGGTCATACAAAACAACCGTTTGCGTTGAAGGGATGTACAAATCCTGCTCGACACATTTTCTCTTGGCTTAGCGCCGAAGTCTGGCTTTGCATACCGTATTCAATCTGAACTATTTGCGTTGAAGAGATGCACAAATCCTGCGCTGTGAATTTTCCCTTGACTTACTGGGGAAGACCATAGCTCTTACTTTGCATACGGGTGTTCTATCTAAAACGTTTGCGATTAAGAGCTGCACAAATCCTACTCGGCACATTTTCCCTTGGCTTCCTGGGGAAGCTGTCGGTTTGCATACGGGTGTTCTAACTAAAACATTTGCGATGAGTGTTTTATATTTAAAAACGATTGACGTTTTTTTAAAGAAAATTGTTTGATAAGTCTGTACATTAAGAGAGAAAAACGCAAGTTCGTTCAAACTATATCTTTCATTCAGTCACACTGCGAATTTATATTCATGTGATCGAGATACAATATTAAACCCAAAAAACTATTTTTGGCGGCGGCAGAGGCGGCGTGACATGCCAGTGTTGTCGTTGTTGTCCTCCAGGACGCCGTTGTTGAAGTCTTCAAGGCAGCACAGAATGTTCTTCACCTGGAAATCAAACATCATGTTGTCACGCGATCGACGGGCGGGGCGCGGGAGGACGGCAACTGGCAGCGCTACAAGGTAGCGGTCGACGGCGGCGTCCCATGCCGCTGAGTGGGGTGCGTGCACGGGCACGGGCGCGGCGGGTGCAGGCAAACGCACGGGGACCGGCGCCACGGTGGGTGCAAGGGCGTGCACGTGCACGGGCGCTTGCGCTGGCATGTACACGAGCTCGCGCGGGTCCACGGAGACCTCACTGACGCCCGCGGCTTCCAGCTCTACGACAGTGCTCAGCGACCAGCCCGTCAATGCTACGGGGATGGTCGTTGGTGCGGGCGCGGGGATGGGAGCTGGGACGGGCGCGGGGGCAGCAACCGCCACGGCCAGCTCGTTCAGGGCCATGTCCATGAGGCCCCATTCCTCCATATTTTCTATCTCCTCCAGCTCAGAGTCGACTTCACCAAACTTGAAGACTAGTGGCAGATGATCCTTCTCCGCCATGGCGTTGGTGGAGGTCTGCGGGAGGGAGGGGAATGGGAGGCAAATAGTAAGGCCGCCCGTATTAAATAGCGGCTCGGGCGCCATTAATGGAGAGGATGCGAGCAAGGCGAGCGGCCATGGAAGTCAAAGGGCTCGCTTCCTAGTGAGCCAGCGCAGCGTACAGCTCGCACGCTTCTCGGTGAGCCTGCGCATTGGAGGATAGCTTGCACGCCTCTCGGTCTGCCTGCGCACCGGACTACGCTCACAAGCCTCCCGTTCAGTAAAGCAGCTGTCCGCACGGCACCTCCTATAGCCATTAAAAGAGAGACACGTGGCGTAACATGAATGGTTAACAGAACGCACACGATTTAAATTATACAAATGTTTGAGATGTTAAAGTGGCAGCTATTTGTTTCAAAATGCCTTGGTTGGCTGTTATTCGAGTGCGCCTTCTCTCAAAATGGACACGAAATATACCACAACATGTCGGGTGCCATTCCATGATAGCATGCCAAGTTTCATGAATTTCAGACGAGTTTTGGATTTACTAGAATTTAGAAAACAAAGTATCTCAATGTTTGGCCGGCAATCAACAGTGCCCTGGTGTTTGAAATTCATTCCCATTTCTTGCATGGGACCTAAGCATGCACCCAAGGACACACATTTGATATGTCAAACCATTTTTCTGCACTGGAGCATGTGCATGTAGTTCAAATTTGAATTATGCACATAAAATGCCTAGAAAACCCAGTTAATGTATAAAAATGTCCAAGCAAACCCCAAAAAATCCCAAAAATTGACACAACACTCCTGTCGTTCTAGGTTGACACTAGAAAAATTTTGAAAGCAAGAAGAGGCAACAGATATCGTTTCGTCCCCAAAGGTGGCATGTTCCCTACCGAAACCATCAGGCTTGTTGTGAGAAGCTCTGGTTTGCAAGAAGCTTATACCCAAACCTGCCCCAAATGGGACAAAAAATTTACCACAGCATGTTGATGCCGCTCCATGATAGCATGTCAAGTTTCATGAACTTCAGACGAGTTTTGGATTTACTACAATTTAAAAACCATGTATCTCAATGTTTGCGGCCGAGCGACGATGGCTAGGTGTTTGACATTCATTCCCATTTCTTGCATGGGACCTAAGCATGCAACCAAGGACACATATTTGATTTTCCAACCAATTTACATGCACTGGAGCATGTGCATGTAGTTCAAATTTGAATTATGCACATAAATGCATAGAAAACTCAGTTAATGTATAAAAATGTCCAAACGAACCCCAAAAAATCCTAAAATTAACACAACACTCGTGTTGTTCTATGTTGACACTAGAAAAAAATTGAAATCAAGAAGAGGCAATGGATATTGTTTCATCCAGAAAGGTGAAACGTTCCCTACCGTAACCATAAGGCTTTTTGTGAGAAGCTCTGGTTTGTGAGAAGCTTATACCCCAACCAGCCCCAAATGGGACAATATTTTAACACGGCATGTTGATATCGTTCCATGCCAGCATGTCAAGTTTCATAAATTTCAGACGCTTTTTCGATTTACTAGAATTAAAAACCATGTATCTCAATGTTAGCGGCCGAGCGACGGTTGCAAGGTGTTTGACATTCATTCTCATTTCTTGCATGGGACTTAAGCATGCAACCAAGGACACACATTTCAATTTTGAACCCATTTATATGAAGGAAATATGCCCTAGAGGAAATAATAAAGTTGTTATTTTATATTTCCTTATATCATGATAAATGTTTATTATTCATGCTAGAATTGTATTAACCGGAAACTAGATACATGTGTGGATACATAGACAAAACACCGTGTCCCTAGTAAGCCTCTACTAGACTAGCTCGTTAATCAAAGATGGTTAAGTTTCCTGATCATAGACATGTGTTGTCATTTGATGAACGGGATCACAACATTAGGAGAATGATGTGATGGACAAGACCCATCCATTAGCATAGCATATTGATCGTTCAGTTTTATTGCTATTGCTTTCTTCATGTCAAATACATATTCCTTTGACTATGAGATTATGCAACTCCCAGATACCGGAGGAATGCCTTGTGTGCTATCAAACGTCACAACGTAACTAGGTGATTATAAAGATGCTCTACAGGTATCTCCGAAGGTGTTTGTTGGGTTGGCATAGATCGAGATTAGGATTTGTCACTCCGAGTATCAGAGAGGTATATCTGGGCCCTCTCGGTAATGCACATCATAAGAAGCCTTGCAAGCAAAGTGACTAATGAGTTAGTTATAGGATGATGTATTACGGGATGAGTAAAGAGACTTGCCGGTAACGATATTGAACTAGGTATGAAGATACCGATGATCGAATCTCGGGGAAGTAACATACCGATGGACAAAGGGAATAACGTATGTTGTCATAATGGTTCGACCGATAAAGATCTTCGTAGAATATGTAGGAGCCAATATGAGCATCCAGGTTCCGCTATTGGTTATTGACCAGAGAAGTGTCTCGGTCATGTCTACATAGTTCTCGAACCCGTAGGGTCCGCACGCTTAACGTTCGATGATGATTTAGTATTATATGAGTTATGTGATTTGGTGACCGAATGTTGTTCGGAGTCCCGGATGAGCTCACGGGCATGACGAGGAGTCTCGAAATGGTCAATAGGTAAAGATTGATATATAGGACGATGGTATTCGGACACCGGAAGTGTTTCGGAGGGTACCGGGTACATATCGGGTCACCGAAAGGGGTTTCGGGCACCCCCGGCAAAAGATATGGGCCTTATGGGCCAAGAGGGGAAACACAGCAGCCACCAGGGGCTGCTGCGCCCCCCATATGGGCCGCACCAGAGGAGAAGGAAAGAGGGGAAGAGAGAAGGAAGGGGAGGGATTCGGCCTCCCCCCTTCCTTCCCTCCTCCCTCCTCTTTCCTTCCCCCTCCGGCAATTATGGAAGGGGGAGGCCAAATTGGGGAGGACCCCAAGTAGGATTCCTCCTACTTGGGGCACACCCTTTCTGCTCCCCTCTCCCTCACACCTATATATACATGGGGAGGGGGCGCCTAGAACACACAACATCAACTGTTAGCCATGTGCGGCGCCCCCCTCCACAGTTTACGCCTCCGGTCATATCTTTGTAGTGCTTAGGCGAAGCCCTGCGCGGATCACTTCACCATTACCGTCACCATGCCGTCGTGCTGACGGAACTCATCTACTTCATCGACACATTGCTGGATCAAGAGGACGAGGGACGTCATCGAGCTGAACGTGTGCAGAACTCGGAGGTGTCGTACGTTCAGTACTTGATCGATCGGAGCTAGAAGAAGTTTGACTACATCAACCGCGTTGTCAAACACTTCCGCTTTCGGTCTACGAGGGTACATAGACATACTCTCCCCTCTCGTTGCTATGCATCTCTTAGATAGTTTTTGCGTGAGCATAGGAATTTTTTTGAAATTGCATGCTACGTTTCCCAACAGTGATATCAGAGCCAGGTCTATGCGTAGATGATATGCACGAGTAGAACATAAAGAGTTGTGGGTGGTGATCATCATACTGCTTACCACCAATATCTTATTTTGATTCACTGGTATTGTTGGATGAAGCGGCCCTTACCAACTGTACATGACCATGTTCATGAGACCGGTTCCACCAACAGACATGCAACTAGTTTTGCATAAAGGTGGCTGGCGGGTGTCTGTTTCTCCTACTTTAGTTGAATCGAATTTGACTGCGGCCGGTCCTTGTTGAAGGTTAAAACAGCAATCTTGATAAATCACCGTTGCGGTTTTGATGCGTAGGTAAGAACGGTTCTTGCTAGAAGCCCGTAGCAGCCACGTAAAACTTGCAACAACAAAGTAGAGGACGTCTAACTTGTTTTTGCAGGGCATGTTGTGATGTGATATGGTCAAGATATGATGTGATATACGTTGTTGTATGAGATGATCATGTTTTGTAAAAGTTATCGGCAACTGGCAGGGGCCTTATGGTTGTCGCTTTATTGTATGAAATGCAAACACCATGTAATTGCTTTACTTTATCACTATGCGTTAGCGATAGTTGTAGAAGCAATAGTTGGCGAGACAACCATGACGCAACGATGGCGATCAAGGTGTCGAGCCGGTGATGATGGAGATCATGATGATGCTTTGGAGATGGAGATCAAAAGCATGAGATGATGATGGCCATATCATGTCACATATTTTGATTGCATGTGATGTTTATCTTTTATGCATCTTATTTTGCTTAGTACGGCGGTAGCATTATAAGATGATCCCTTATCTAAATTTCAAGGTATAAGTGTTCTCCCTGAGTATGCACCATTGCGACAGTTCGTCGTGTTGAGACACCACGTGATGATTGGGTGTGATAGACTCTACGTTCAAATACAACGGGTGCAAGATAGTTTTGCACATGCGGAATACTCGGGTTAAACTTGATGAGCTTGGCATGTACAGACATGGCCTCAGAACACTGGACACCGAAAGGTCGAACGTGAATCATATAGTAGATATGATCAACATAGAGATGTTCAACATTGATGACTACTCCATCTCACGTGATGATCGGACATGGTTTAGTTGATTTGGATCACGTATCATTTAGATGACTTAAGGGATGTTTATCTAAGTGGGAGTTCTTAAGTAATTTGATTAATTGAACTTAATTTATCATGAACTTAGTCCTGATAGTATTTGCATATCTATGTTGTAGATCAATAGCTCGCGTATAGCTCCCCTGTTTTATCTTGATATGTTCCTAGAGAAAACTAAGTTGAAAGATGATAGTAGCAATGATGCGGACTGGGTCCGTGATCTGAGGATTATCCTCATTGCTGCACAGAAGAATTATGTCCTTGATGCACCGCTAGGTGACTACTTGATAGTTTAGTGCGCCATGCTTTACGGCTTAGAACCGGGACTTCAAAAATGTTTTGAACGCCACGGAGCATCTGAGATGTTCCAAAGAGCTGAAATTGGTATTTCAGACTCATGCCCATGTCGAGAGGGATGAGACCTCTGACAAGTACTTTGCCTACAAGATGGAGGAGAATAGCTCAGCAAGTGAGCATATGCTCAGAATGTCTGGGTAGTACAATCGCTTGAATCAAGTGGGAGTTAATCTTCCAGATAAGATAGTGATTGACAGAGTTCTCAAGTCACTATCACCAAGCTACTAGAACTTCGTGATGAACTATAATATGCAAGGGATGACAAAAACGATTCCCGAACTCTTCGCGATGCTGAAATCGGCGAAGGTAGAAATCAAGAAAGAGCATCAAATGTTGATGGTTAACAAGACCACTAGTTTCAAGAAAAAGGGCAAAAGGGAAAGAAAGGGAACTTCAAGAAGAATGGAAAGCAAGTTTCCGCTCCCGTGAAGAAGCCCAAAGCTGGACCTAAGCCTGAAACTGAGTGCTTCTACTGCAAAGGGAATGGTCACTGGGAAGCGGAACTGCCCCAAAAACTTGGCGGATAAGAAGGATGGCAAAGTGAACTAAGGTATATTTGATATACATGTTATTGATGTATACTTTACTAGTGTTCGTAGTAGCCCCTGGGTATTTGATATCGGTTCAGTTACTAAGATTAGTAACTCGAAACAGGAGTTGCAAAATGATTAGAGACTAGTTAAGGGCGAGGTGATGATGTGTGTTGGAAATGATTCCAAGATTGATAAGATCACCATCGTACACTCCCTCTACCTTCGGGATTAGTGTTGGACCTAAATAAATGTTATTTGGTGTTTGCGTTGAGCATGAATATGATTGGATCATGTTTATTGTGATACAGTTATTCATTTAAGTAAGAGAATAATTGTTGTTCTGTTTACATGAATAAAACCTTCTATGGTCATACACCCAATGTGAATGGTTTATTGAATCTTGATCGTAGTGATACACATATTCATAATATTGATGCCAAAAGAAGCAAAGTTAATAATGATAGTGCAACATACTTGTGGCACTGCCGTTTAGGTCATATTGGTGTAAAGTGCATGAACAAACTCCATGTGGATGGACTTTTGGAATCACTTGATTATGAATCATTTGATACTTGCGAACCATGCCTCATGGGGAAGATGACTAAAACTCCGTTCTCCGGAACAATTGAGCAAGCTAATGACTTATTGGAAATAATACATATCGATGTATATGGTCCAATGAGTGTTGAGGCACGCGGCGGGTATCGTTATTTTCTAACCTTTACAGATGATTTGAGTAGGTATGGGTATATCTACTTGATTAAACACAAGTCTAAAACATTTGAAAAGTTCAAAGAATTTCAGAGTGAAGTAGAGAATCATCCTAACAAGAAAATCAAGTTTCTACGATCTGATCACGGAGGCGAATATATGAGTTACGAGTTTGGCCTTCATTTAAGACAATGTGGAATTGTTTCAAAACTCACGCCACCTAGAACACCACAGTGTAATGGTGTGTCCGAATGTCGTAACCGTACTTTATTAGATATGGTGCGATCTATGATGTCTCTTACCGATTTACCACTATCGTTTTGGGGTTATGCATTAGAGACAGCTGCATTCACGTTAAATAGGGCACCGTCTAAATCCGTTGAGATGACACCGTATGAACTGTGGTTTGGCAAGAAACCTAAGCTGTCGTTTCTTAAAGTTTGGGGTTGCGACACTTATGTCAAAAGGCTTCAGCCTGATAAGCTCGAACCCAAATCGGAGAAGTGCGTCTTCATAGGATACCCTAAGGAAACAATTGGGTACACCTTCTACCACAGATCCGAAGACAAGATCTTTGTTGCCAAGAATGGAACCTTTCTAGAGAAGGAGTTTCTCTCGAAAGAAGTGAGTGGGAGGAAAGTAGAACTTGATGAGGTAATTGTACCTTCCCTCGAATTGGAAAGTAGCTCATCACAGAAAACCGTTCCCGTGATGCCTACACCAACTAGAGAGGAACCTAATGATGATGATCATGAAACTTCAGATCAAGTTACTACTGAACCTCGTAGGTCAACCAGAGCACGATCCACACCAGAGTGGTACGGTAATCTTGTCCTAGAAGTCATGTTATTAGACCATGGCGAACCTACGAACTATGAAGAAGATATGATGAGCCTAGATTCCGACAGATGGCTTGAGGCCATGAAATCTGAGATAGGATCCACGTATGAGAACAAAGTGTGGACTTTGGTGGACTTGCGCGATGATCGGCAAGCCATTGAGAATAATTGGATCTTCAAGAGGAAGACGATCGCTGATGGTAGTGTTACTATCTACAAAGCTCGACTTGTCGCAAAAGGTTTTTGACAAGTTCAAGGTGTTGACTACAATGAGATTTTCCCACTCGTAGCGATGCTTAAGTCTGTCCGAATCATGTTAGCAACTGCCGCATTTTATGAAATCTGGCAAATGGATGTCAAAACTGCATTCCTTAATGGATTTCTTAAAGAAGAATTGCATATGATGCAACCAAAAGGTTTTGTCAATCCTAAAGGTGCTAACAAAGTGTGCAAACTCCAGCAATCCATCTATGGACTGGTTCAAGCATCTCGGAGTTGGAATATACGCTTTGATAAGGTGATCAAAGCATATGGTTTTATACAAACTTGTAGTGAAGCCTGTATTTACAAGAAAGTGAGTGGGAGCTCTGTAGCATTTCTGATATTATATGTGGATGACATATTGCTGATTGGAAATGATATAGAATTTCTGGATAGCATAAAAGGATACTTGAATAAGAATTTTTCAATGAAAGACCTCGGTGAAGCTGCTTACATATTGGGCATCAAGATCTATAGAGATAGATCAAGACGCTTGATAAGATTTTCAATGAGTACATACCTTGACAAGATTTTGAAGGAGTTCAAAAATGGTGTTGGAAATATGCCCTAGAGGCAATAATAAAGTGGTTATTATTATATTTCCTTGTTCATGATAATTGTCTATTGTTCATGCTATAATTGTGTTATCCGGAAATCGTAATACATGTGTGAATACATAGACCACAACATGTCCCTAGTGAGCCTCTAGTTGACTAGCTCGTTGAGCAATAGATGGTTACGGTTTCCTGACCATGGACATTGGATGTCGTTGATAACAGGATCACATCATTAGGAGAATGATGTGATGGACAAGACCCGATCCTAAGCATAGCACTAGATCGTGTAGTTCGTCTGCTAAAGCTTTTCTAATGTCAAGTATCATTTCCTTAGACCATGAGATTGTGCAACTCCCAGATACCGTAGGGATGCTTTGGGTGTATCAAATGTCACAACGTAACTGGGTGACCATAAAGGTGCACTACAGGTATCTCCGAAAGTGTCTGTTGGGTTGGCACGAATCGAGACTGGGATTTGTCACTCCGTATGACGGAGAGGTATCTCTGGGCCCACTTGGTAATGCATCATCATAATGAGCTCAATGTGACTAAAGAGTTAGCCACGGGATCATGCGTTACGGAACGAGTAAAGAGACTTGCCGGTAACGAGATTGAACATGGTATAGGTATACCGACGATCGAATCTCGGGCAAGTATCATACCGGTAGACAAAGGGAATTGTATACGGGATTGATTGAATCCTCGACATCGTGGTTCATCCGATGAGATCATCGTGGAACATGTGGGAGCCAACATGGGTATCCAGATCCCGCTGTTGGTTATTGGCCGGAGAGATGTCTCGGTCATGTCTGCATGGTTCCCGAACCCGTAGGGTCTACACACTTAAGGTTCGGTGACGCTAGGGTTGTTATGGGAAATAGTATGTGGTTACCGAATGTTGTTCAGAGTCTCGGATGAGATCCCGGACGTCACGAGGAGTTCCGGAATGGTCCGGAGGTGAAGAATTATATATGGGAAGTTCAGTTTCAGTCATCGGAATGGTTTCGGGGGTTATCGGTATTGTACCGGGACCACCGGAAGGTGTCCGGGGGTCCACCGGGTGGGGCACCTACCCCGGTGGGCCAAGTGGGCTGAGCAAGGGAGGGAACCAGCCCCTGGTGGGCTGGTGCGCCCCCCCCCCCCTAGGGGCCCAAGGCGCCTAGGGTTGAAAACCCTAGGGGGTGGGGGCGCCTCCCACCAAACTTGGGGGGCAAGTTTCCCCCAAGATTGGCCGCCCCCCCCCCCCCCCTAGATGGGATCTAAGGGGGCCGGCCCCCTCTCCCCTTCACCCTATAAATAGAGGGGGGGTGGGAGGGCAGCAGCACCTGATCCCTGGCGCAGCCCTCCCCCCTCTCCAACACCTCCTCCTCCTCCGTTGAGCTTGGCGAAGCCCTGCCGGAGAACTGCAAAGTTCCACCACCACGCCGTCGTGCTACTGGAGCTGTCTTCCTCAACCTCTCCCTCCTCCTTGCTGGATCAAGGCATGGGAGACGTCACCGGGCTGCATGTGTGTTGAACGCGGAGGCACCATTGTTCGGTGCTTAGATCGGAATCGACCGCGATCTGAATCGCTGCGTGTATGACTCCTCCAACCGCGTTCTTGCAACGCTTCCGCATCGCGATCTTCAAGGGTATGAAGATGCACTCCTCTCTCTCTCGTTGCTAGTCTCTCCATAGATTGATCTTGGTGATGCATAGGAAATTTTTTTGATTTACTACTACGTTCCCCAACAGTGGCATCATGAGCTAGGTCTATGCGTAGTTTCTTGCACGAGTGGAACACAAGTTGTTGTGGGCGTCGATTTTGTCAATTTTCTTGCCGTTACTAGTCTTATCTTGATTCGACGGCATCGTGGGATGAAGTGGCCTGGACCGACCTTACACGTACGCTTACGTGAGACAGGTTCCACCGACTGACATGCACTAGTTGCATAAGGTGGCTAGCGGGTGTCTGTCTCTCCCACTTTAGTCGGATCGGATTCGATGAAGAGGGTCCTTATGAAGGGTAAATAGAAATTGGCATATCACGTTGTGGTTGTGGCGTAGGTAAGAAACGTTCTTGCTAGAAACCTATAGCAGCCACGGAAAAAAAATTGCAACAACAATTAGAGGACGTCTAACTTGTTCTTGCAGCATATGCCGTGTGATGTGATATGGACAAAAGGATGTGATAAATGATATATGTGATGTATGAGATTGATCATGTTCTTGTAATAGGAATCACGACTTGCATGTCGATGAGTATGACAACTGGCAGGAGCCATAGGAGTTGTCTTAATTTATTGTATGACCTGCGTGTCAATGAAAAACGCCATGTAATTACTTTACTTTATTGCTAACCATTAGCCATAGTAGTAGAAGTAATAGTTGGCGAGGCAACTTCATGAAGACACGATGATGGAGATCATGATGATGGAGATCATGGTGTCATGCCGGTGACGATGATGATCATGGTGCCCCGAAGATGGAGATCAAAAGGTGCAAAATGATATTGGCCATATCATGTCACTATTTGATTGCATGTGATGTTTATCATCTTTTTACATCTTATTTGCTTAGAACGACGGTAGCATAAATAAGATGATCCCTCACTAAAATTTCAAGAAAGTGTTCCCCCTAACTGTGCACCGTTGCGAAGGTTCGTTGTTTCGAAGCACCACGTGATGATCGGGTGTGATAGATTCTAACGTTCGAATACAACGGGTGTAAGCCAGATTTACACATGCAAAACACTTAGGTTGACTTGACGAGCCTAGCATGTACAGACATGGCCTCGGAACACGGAAGACCGAAAGGTCGAACATGAGTCGTATGGAAGATACGATCAACATAGAGATGTTCACCGTTGATGACTAGTCCGTCTCACGTGATGATCGGACACGGCCTAGTCGATTCGGATCATGTATCACTTAGATGACTAGAGGGATGTCTATCTGAGTGGGAGTTCATAGAATAATTTTGATTAGATGAACTTAATTGTCATGAACTTAGTCTAAAATCTTTACAATATGTCTTGTAGATCAAATGGCCCACGCTAATGTTGCCCTCAACTTCAACGCGTTCCTAGAGAAAACCAAGCTGAAAGACGATGGTAGCAACTACACGGACTGGGTCCGTAACCTGAGGATCATCCTCATAGCTGCCAAGAAAGCTTATGTCCTTGAAGCACCGCTAGGTGACGCACCTGTTTTCCCAGCAACTCAAGACGTTATGAACGCCTGGCAGTCGCGTAGTGATGATTACTCCCTGGTTCAGGGCGGCATGCTTTACAGCTTAGAACCGGGGCTCCAAAAGCGTTTTGAGCAACACGGAGCATATGAGATGTTCCAAGAGCTGAAAATGGTTTTCCAAGCTCATGCCCGGGTCGAGAGATATGAAGTCTCCGACAAGTTCTACAGTTGTAAGATGGAGGAGAATAGTTCTGTTAGCGAGCATATACTCAAAATGTCTGGGTTGCACAACCGCTTGTCTCGGCTGGGAGTTAATCTCCCGGATGACGCGGTCGTTGACAGAATCCTTCAGTCGCTTCCACCTAGCTACAAGAGCTTTGTGATGAACTTCAATATGCAGGGGATGGAGAAAAACCATTCCTGAGATATATTCAATGCTGAAATCAGCGGAGGTGGAGATCAAAAAGGAACATCAAGTGTTGATGGTGAATAAAACCACTAAGTTCAAGAAAGGCAAGGGTAAAAAGAACTTCAAGAAGGACGGCAAGGGAGTTGCCGTGCCCGGTAAGCAAGCTACCGGGAAGAAGTCAAAGAATAGACCCAAACCTGAGACTGAATGCTTTTATTGCAAGGGAAACGGTCACTGGAAGCGGAACTGCCCCAAGTACTTAGCGGATAAGAAGGCCGGCAATACCAAAGGTATATGTGATATACATGTTATTGATGTGTACCTTACCAGCGCTCGTAGTAGCTCCTGGGTATTTGATACCGGTGCGGTTGCTCATATTTGTAACTCAAAACAGGAGCTGCGGAATAAGCGGAGACTGGCGAAGGACGAGGTGACGATGCGCGTCGGGAATGGTTCCAAGGTCGATGTGATCGCCGTCGGCACGCTACCTCTACATCTACCTTCGGGATTAGTTTTAAACCTCAATAATTGTTATTTAGTACCAGCTTTGAGCATGAACATTGTATCAGGATCTCGTTTGATGCGAGATGGCTACTCATTTAAATCCGAGAATAATGGTTGTTCTATTTATATGAGAGATATGTTTTATGGTCATGCCCCGCTGGTCAATGGTTTATTTTTATTGAATCTCGAATGTGATGTTACACATATTCATAGTGTGAATGCCAAAAGATGTAAGGTTGATAATGATAGTCCCACATACTTGTGGCACTGCCGCCTTGGTCACATTGGTGTCAAATGCATGAAGAAACTCCATGCAGATGGACTTTTGGAGTCTCTTGATTATGAATCATTTGACACGTGCGAACCATGCCTCATGGGCAAAATGACCAAGACTCCGTTCTCCGGGACAATGGAGCGAGCAACCAACTTATTGGAAATCATACATACTGATGTGTGCGGTCCAATGAGCGTTGAGGCTCGCGGTGGTTATCGTTATGTTCTCA
The DNA here is from genome assembly GCA_011799875.1 of Thinopyrum elongatum. Lineage (NCBI taxonomy): Eukaryota > Viridiplantae > Streptophyta > Magnoliopsida > Poales > Poaceae > Thinopyrum > Thinopyrum elongatum. The sequence continues at coordinate 62,906,482 of CM022299.1, forward strand.
CCCTCACTGATGACTTAAGTAGATATGGGTATGTCTACTTAATGAAACACAAGTCTGAGACCTTCGAAAAGTTCAAGGAATTTCAGAGTGAGGTAGAGAATCAACGTGACAGGAAAATAAAGTTCTTACGATCAGATCATGGAGGGGAATATTTGAGTCACGAATTTGGCACGCACTTAAGGAAATGTGGAATTGTTTCACAACTCACGCCGCCTGGAACACCTCAGCGTAATGGTGTGTCCGAACGTCGTAATCGCACTCTATTAGATATGGTGCGATCTATGTTGTCTCTTACCGATCTACCGCTATCATTTTGGGGTTATGCTTTAGAGACTGCCGCATTCACTTTAAATAGGGCTCCATCGAAATCCTTTGAGACGACACCGTATGAATTATGGTTTGGGAAGAAACCTAAGCTGTCGTTTCTGAAAGTTTGGGGATGCGATGCTTATGTCAAGAAACTTCAACCTGAAAAGCTCAAACCCAAATCGGAAAAATGCGTCTTCATAGGATACCCTAAAGAAACTATTGGGTATACCTTCTACCTTAGATCCGAAGGCAAGATCTTTGTTGCCAAGAATGGATCCTTTCTGGAGAAAGAGTTTCTCTCGAAAGAAGTAAGTGGGAGGAAAGTAGAACTTGATGAGGTAACCCCTCTTGAACCGGAGAGTAGCGCAGCTCAGGAAGATGTTTCTGTGGTGCCTGCACCGACTAGAGAGGAAGTTAATGATGATGATCATGAAACTTTGGATCAAGTTGCTACTGAACTTCGTAGGTCCATGAGGACACGTTCCGCACCAGAGTGGTACGGCAACCCTGTCTTGGAAGTCATGTTGTTAGACAACGGTGAACCTTCGAACTATGAAGAAGCGATGGCGGGCCCGGATTCCAACAAATGGCTAGAAGCCATGAAATCTGAGATAGGATCCATGTATGAAAACGAAGTATGGAATTTGACAGACTTGCCCGATGATCGGCAAGCCATAGAGAACAAATGGATCTTTAAGAAGAAGACAGACGCGGATGGAAATGTGACCATCTATAAGGCTCGACTTATCGCTAAGGGTTATCGACAAGTTCAAGGGGTTGACTACGATGAGACCTTCTCACCCGTAGCGAAGCTGAAGTCCGTCAGAATCATGTTAGCAATTGCCGCATACTATGATTATGAGATATGGCAAATGGACGTCAAAACGGCATTCCTTAATGGTTTCCTTAAGGAAGAGTTGTATATGATGCAGCCGGAAGGTTTTGTCGATCCTAATAATGCTGACAAGGTATGCAAGCTCCAGCGCTCAATCTATGGGCTGGTGCAAGCATCTCGGAGTTGGAACATTCGCTTTGATGAGATGATCAAAGCGTTTGGGTTTACACAGACTTATGGAGAAGCCTGTGTTTACAAGAAAGTGAGTGGGAGCTCTGTAGCATTTCTCATATTATATGTAGATGACATACTATTAATGGGAAATGATATAGAATTCTTGGAAAGCATAAAGGCCTACTTGAATAAGTGTTTTTCAATGAAGGACCTTGGAGAAGCTGCTTACATATTAGGCATCAAGACCTATAGAGATAGATCGAGACGCCTCATTGGTCTTTCGCAAAGCACATACCTTGACAAGATATTGAAGAAGTTCAATATGGATCAGTCCAAGAAGGGGTTCTTGCCTGTATTACAAGGTGTGAGATTGAGCACAGCTCAATGCCCGACCTCGGCAGAAGATAGAGAAAAGATGAGTGTCATCCCCTATGCCTCAGCCATAGGGTCTATTATGTATGCCATGCTGTGTACCAGACTTGATGTGAACCTCGCCGTAAGTTTGGTAGGAAGGTACCAAAGTAATCCCAGCATGGAACACTGGACAGCAGTCAAGAACATCCTGAAGTACCTGAAAAGGACTAAGGATATGTTTCTCGTTTATGGAGGTGACGAAGAGCTCGTCGTAAAGGGTTACGTCGATGCTAGCTTCGACACAGATCTGGATGACTCTAAGTCACAAAGCGGATACGTGTATATTTTGAATGGTGAGGCAGTCAGCTGGTGCAGTTGCAAGCAAAGCGTCGTGGCGGGATCTACATGTGAAGCGGAGTACATAGCAGCCTCGGAGGCAGCACAGGAAGCAGTCTGGATGAAGGAGTTCATCACCGACCTAGGAGTTATTCCTAATGCGTCGGGCCCAAGGACTCTCCTCTGTGACAACACTGGAGCTATTGCACTTGCCAAGGAGCCCAGGTTTCACAAGAAGACCAGGCATATCAAGCGTCGCTTCAACTCCATTCGTGAACATGTTCAAGATAAAGACATAGATATTTGTAAAGTGCATACGGATCTGAATGTCGCAGATCTGTTGACTAAACCTCTTCCACGAGCAAAACATGATCAACACCAGAACTCTATGGGTGTTCGATTCATCACAATGTAACTAGATTATTGACTCTAGTGCAAGTGGGAGACTGTTGGAAATATGCCCTAGAGGCAATAATAAAGTGGTTATTATTATATTTCCTTGTTCATGATAATTGTCTATTGTTCATGCTATAATTGTGTTATCCGGAAATCGTAATACATGTGTGAATACATAGACCACAACATGTCCCTAGTGAGCCTCTAGTTGACTAGCTCATTGATCAATAGATGGTTACGGTTTCCTGACCATGGACATTGGATGTCGTTGATAACGGGATCACATCATTAGGAGAATGATGTGATGGACAAGACCCGATCCTAAGCATAGCACTAGATCATGTAGTTCGTCTGCTAAAGCTTTTCTAATGTCAAGTATCATTTCCTTAGACCATGAGATTGTGCAACTCCCGGATACCGTAGGGATGCTTTGGGTGTATCAAATGTCACAACGTAACTGGGTGACCATAAAGGTGCACTACAGGTATCTCCGAAAGTGTCTGTTGGGTTGGCACGAATCGAGACTGGGATTTGTCACTCCGTATGACGGAGAGGTATCTCTGGGCCCACTTGGTAATGCATCATCATAATGAGCTCAATGTGACTAAAGAGTTAGCCACGGGATCATGCGTTACGGAACGAGTAAAGAGACTTGCCGGTAACAAGATTGAACAAGGTATAGGGATACCGACGATCGAATCTCGGGCAAGTATCATACCGGTAGACAAAGGGAATTGTATACGGGATTGATTGAATCCTCGACATCGTGGTTCATCCGATGAGATCATCGTGGAACATGTGGGAGCCAACATGGGTATCCAGATCCCGCTGTTGGTTATTGGCCGGAGAGATGTCTCGGTCATGTCTGCATGGTTCCCGAACCCGTAGGGTCTACACACTTAAGGTTCGGTGACGCTAGGGTTGTTATGGGAAATAGTATGTGGTTACCGAATGTTGTTCGGAGTCCCGGATGAGATCCCGGACGTCACGAGGAGTTCCGGAATGGTCCGGAGGTGAAGAATTATATATGGGAAGTTCAGTTTCAGTCATCGGAATGGTTTCGGGGGTTATCGGTATTGTACCGGGACCACCGGAAGGTGTCCGGGGGTCCACCGGGTGGGGCACCTGCCCCGGTGGGCCAAGTGGGCTGAGCAAGGGAGGGAACCAGCCCCTGGTGGGCTGGTGCGCCCCCCCCCCCAAGGGGCCCAAGGCGCCTAGGGTTGAAAACCCTAGGGTGTGGGGGCGCCTCCCACCAAACTTGGGGGGCAAGTTCCCCCCCTTGGCCGCCGCCCCCACCCACTTAGATGGGATCTAAGGGGGCCGGCCCCCTCTCCCCTTCACCCTATAAATAGAGGGGGGGTGGGAGGGCAGCAGCACCTGATCCCAGGAGCAGCCCTCCCCCCTCTCCAACACCTCCTCCTCCTCCGTTGAGCTTGGCGAAGCCCTGCCGGAGAACTGCAAAGTTCCACCACCACACCGTCGTGCTGCTGGAGCTGTCTTCCTCAACCTCTCCCTCCTCCTTGCTGGATCAAGGCGCGGGAGACGTCACCGGGCTGCACGTGTGTTGAACGCGGAGGCACCGTTGTTCGGTGCTTAGATCAGAATCGACCGCGATCTGAATCGCTGTGTGTACGACTCCTCCAACCGTGTTCTTGCAACGCTTCCGCATCGCGATCTTCAAGGGTATGAAGATGCACTCCTCTCTCTCTCATTGCTAGTCTCTCCATAGATTGATCTTGGTGATGCGTAGGAAAAAAATTTGATTTACTACTACGTTCCCCAACAAATGGATCAGTCAAAGAAGGAGTTCTAGCCTGTATTGTAAGGTGTGAAATTGAGTAAGACTCAAAGCCGAACACGGCAGAAGATAGAGAGAGAATGAAAGTCATTTCCTATGCCTCAGCCATAGGTTCTATAAAGTATGCCATGTTGTGTACCAAACCTGTTGTGTACCTTGCCATGAGTTTGTCAAGGGGTACAATAGTGATCCAGGAGTAGATCACTAGACAGCGGTCAAAATTATCCTTAGAGGACTAAGGAAATGTTTCTTGGTTATGGAGGTGATAAAGAGTTCGTTGTAAAGAGTTACGTCGATGCAAGCTTTGACACTGATCTAGATGACTCTTAAGTCTCAATCTAGATACGTATTGAACGTGGGAGGAATTAGCTAGAGTAGCTCCATGCAGAGCTTTGTAGACATAGAAATTTGCAAAATACATACAGATCTGAATGTGGCAGACCCGTTGACCAAACTTCTCTCACAAGCAAAACATGATCACACCTTAGTACTCTTTGGGTGATAATCACATAGCAATGTGAACTAGATTATTGACACTAGTAAACCCTTTGGGTGTTGGTCACATGGCGATGTGAACTATGGGTGTTAATCACATAAAGATGTGAACTATTGGTGTTAAATCACATGGCGATGTGAACTAGATTATTGACTCTAGTGCAAGTGGGAGACTGAAGGAAATATGCCCTACAGGCAATAATAAAGTTGTTATTGTATATTTCCTTATACCATGATAAATGTTTATTATTCATGCTAGAATTGTATTAACCGGAAACTTGATACATGTGTGGATACATAGACAAAACACCGTGTCCCTAGTAAGCCTCTACTAGACTAGCTCGTTAATCAAAGATGGTTAAGTTTCCTAACCATAGACATGTGTTGTCATTTGATGAATGGGATCACATCATTAGGAGAATGATGTGATGGACAAGACCCATCCGTTAGCATAGCATATTGATCATTCAGTTTTATTGCTATTGCTTTCTTCATGTCAAATACATATTCCTTCGACTATGAGATTATGCAACTCCCGGATACTGGAGGAATGCCTTGTGTGCTATCAAATGTCACAATGTAACTGGGTGATTATAAAGATGCTCTACAGGTATCTCCGAAGGTGTTTGTTGGGTTGGCATAGATCGAGATTAGGATTTGTCACTCCGAATATCGGAGAGGTATCTCTGGGCCCTCTCGGTAATGCACATCATAAGAAGCCTTGCAAGCAAAGTGACTAATGAGTTAGTTATAGGATAATGTATTACGGAACGAGTAAAGAGACTTGCCGGTAATGAGATTGAACTAGGTATGAAGATACCGACGATCGAATCTCGGGGAAGTAACATACCGATGGACAAAGGGAATAACGTATGTTGTCATAACGGTTCGACCGATAAAGATCTTCGTAGAATATGTAGGAGCCAATATGAGCATCCAGGTTCCACTATTGGTTATTGACCGGAGAAGTGTCTTGGTCATGTCTACATAGTTCTCGAACCCGTAGGGTCCGCATGCTTAACGTTCGATGACGATTTAGTATTATATGAGTTATGTGATTTGGTGACCGAATGTTGTTCGGAGTCCCGGATGAGATCACAGACATGATGAGGAGTCTAGAAATGGTCGATAGGTAAAGATTGATATATAGGACGATGGTATTCGGACAACGGAAGTGTTTCGGAGGGTACCGGGTACATATCGGGTCACCGAAAGGGGTTCCGGGCACCCCCGGCAAAAGATATGGGCCTTATGGGCCAAGAGGGGAAACACAGCAGCCACCAGGGGCTGCTGCGCCCCCCATATGGGCCGCACCAGAGGAGAAGGAAAGAGGGGAAGAGAGAAGGAAGGGGAGGGATTCGGCCTCCCCCTTCCTTCCCTCCTCCCTCCTCTTTCCTTCCCCCTCCGGCAATTATGGAAGGGGGGAGGCCGAATTGGGGAGGACCCCAAGTAGGATTCCTCCTACTTGGGGCGCACCCTTGCTGCTCCCCTCTCCCTCCCACCTATATATACAAGGGAAGGGGGCGCCTAGAACACACAACATCAACTGTTAGCCGTGTGCGGCGCCCCCCTCCACAGTTTACGCCTCCGGTCATATCTTTGTAGTGCTTAGGCGAAGCCCTGCGCGGATCACTTCACTGTCACCGTCACCATGCTGTCATGCTGACGGAACTCATCTACTTCCTCGACACCTTGCTGGATCAAGAGGATGAGGGACGTCATCAAGCTGAACGTGTGCAGAACTCGGAGGTGCCGTACGTTTGGTACTTGATCGGTCGGAGCTAGAAGAAGTTCGACTACATCAACCGCGTTGTCAAACGCTTCCGCTTTCCATCTACGAGGGTACGTAGACATGCTCTCCCCCTCTCGTTGCTATGCATCTCTTAGATAGATCTTGCATGAGTGTAGGAATTTTTTTGAAATTGCATGCTACGTTTCCCAACATTATATGCACTGGAGCATGTGCATGTAGTTCAAATTTGAATTATGCATATAAATGCATAGAAAACTTAGTTAATGTATAAAAATGTCCAAGCGAACCCCGAAAAATCCCAAAAATTGACACAACACTCCTATTGTTCTATGTTGACACGAGAAAAAAATTGAAAGTAAAAAGAGGCAACAGATATCATTTCGTCCCCCAAGGTCGCACGTTCCCTACCGAAACCATCAGGCTTGTTGTGAGAGAAGCTCTGGTTTGCGAGAAGCTTATACCCAAACCTGCCCCAAATGGGACAATATTTTTACCACGGCATGTCGATGCCGTTCCATGATATCATGTCAAGTTTCATGAGATTCAGACGAGTTTTCGATTTACTAGAATTTTAAAACCATGTATCTCAATGTTAGCGGCCGAGCGACAGTGTCAAGGTGTTTGACATTCATTCTCATTTCTTGCATGTGACCTAAGCTTGCAACCAAGGACACACATTTGATTTTTCAACCCATTTTTATGCACTGGAGCATGTGCATGTAGTTCAATTTTGAATTACGCACATAAATGCCTAGAAAACTCAGTTAACGTATAAAAATGTCCAAACGATCCCCAAAAAATTCCCAAATTTAACACGACACTCCTGTTGTTCTATGTTGACACCAAGAAAAAATTGAAAGCAAGAAGAGGCGACGAATATCGTTGTCCACAAAGGTGACATGTTTCCCTAACGGAACCATGAGGCTTCTTGTGAGAAGCTCTGATTTGTGAGAAGCTTATACCATAACCTGCCCCAAATGGGACAATATTTTTTACCCCAACATGTTGATGCCATTCCATGATAGCATGCCAAGGTTCATGAATTTCAGACGGGTTTTGGATTTACTAGAATTACAAAAGCAAGTACCTCAATGTTTGCTGGAGAGCCACGGTGCCGTGGTGTTCGAAATTCATTCCCATTTCTTGCATGGGACATAAGCATAAACCCATGGACACGTATATGATTTTACAACCCATGTTGGTGCACCGGAGCATGTGCATGTAGTTTAATTTTGAATTGTACACCTGAAATGGCTAGAAAACCAAGTTAATGAATAAAAATGTCCAAACGAACCCTGAATAATTCCAATTTTTTTACGACACACCTATAGTTGCATGTTCACTGCAGATAAAAGTTCTAGCAATTCAAACACACTCCATTGCCGCTGTGACCCCATTATGTAATCCAAATCAAGATGAAAAATCAAGTAGATCGCACAAAGTTTATTATCACCAACCGTGTGAGATGCAGTACAAAATATCTTGGAGCACCGTTGGAGTATAGTACCCCTATGGCTTACGCAAGAAGGTGCGTCGGCTACAGCCCACAGCCGGCATGTCAAGCACACTAGCTCGCTCCCCAAATATCATTTCACTGTTCAATCATCGCCGGTGAAAGATGGGGACGTGGACCCACGTCGTGAGGGCAACTTCGGCGGCCCACTCCGGCGAGAGCGCGGCCGCAGCCGCCATGCGCGTGCTAACAAGGTTCATGAGCGCGGTCGCAATCTGCGATCGGGAGGCCAAGGCAGCCCAAATGGCCGCTGTTGCTTCTCAGGTGACGGCAGCAACATCTACCTCAGGGATAGCAACTGGCGAGAGCGGCACAGTGATACGTCTCCAACGTATCTATAATTTTTTATTGTTCCATGCTATTATATTATCTGTTTTGGATGTTTTATATGCATTATTATGCTATTTTATATTATTTTTGGGACTAACCTATTAACCTAGAGCCCAGTGCCAGTTTCTGTTTTTTCCTTGTTTTTGAGTTCCATAGAAAAGGAATACCAAACCGAGTCCAAACGGAATAAAACTTTTGCGATGATTTTTCTTGGACCAGAAGACACCCTGGAGACTTGGAGTTCAATTTAGAAGAGCCATGAGGCGGCGACAAGGGGGAAGGGCGCGCCCCCTGCCTTGTGGGCCCCATGTGACTCCACCGACCTACTTCTTTGTCCTATATATTCACATATATTCCAAAACCCTCAGAAGCATCCACGAAAAGACTTTTCCACCGCCGCAACCTTCTGTACCCGTGAGATCCCATCTAGGGACCTTTTTCGGCACCCTGCCGGAGGGGGATTCGATCATGGAGTGCTTCTACATCAACTCTATTGCCCATCCGATGAAGCGTGAGTAGTTTACCTCAGATCTACGGGTCCATAGCTAGTAGCTAGATGGCTTGTTCTCTCTCTTTGATTCTCAATACCATGTTCTCCCCATTGTTCTTGGAGATCTATCCGATGTAATATTCTTTTGCGGTGTGTTTGTCGAGATCCGATGAATTGTTGATTTATGATCAGCTTATCTATAAATATTATTTGAATCTTCTCTGAATTCTTATATGCATGATTTGATATCTTTGTAATTCTCTTCGAATTGTCGGTTTGGTTTGGCCAACTAGATTGGTTTTTCTTGCAATGGGAGAAGTGCTTAGCTTTGGGTTCAATCTTGTGGTGTCCTTTCCCAGTGACAGTAGGGACAGCAAGGCACATATTGTATTGTTGCCATCGAGGATAAAAAGATGGGGTTTACATCATATTGCTTGAGTTTATTCCTCTACATCATGTCATCTTACTTAATGCGTTACTCTGTTCTTCATGAACTTAATACTCTAGATGCAGGCAGGAGTCGGTCAATGTGTGGAGTAATAGTAGTAGATGCAGAATCGTTTCGGTCTACTTGACACGAATGTGATGCCTATATTTCATAATCATTGCCTTGGATATCATCATAACTTTGCGCTTTTCTATCAATTGCTCGACAGTAATTTGTTCACCCACCGTATTATTTGCTATCTTGAGAGAAGCCTCTAGTGAAACCTATGGCCCCCGGGTCTATTTTCCAACATATTACTTTCTGATCTACTATTTTGCAATCTTTTATTTTCAGATCTATAAACCAAAAAACCAAAAAATATTTACTTTATCTTTTGTTTAGTTTTACCTATCTCTATCAGATCTCACTTTTGCAAGTAACTGTGAAGGGATTGACAACCCCTTTATCGCGTTGGGTGCAAGTTGTTTGATTGTTTGTGCAGGTGCTAGGTGATTTGTGCGTTGTCTCTTACTGGATTGATACCTTGGTTCTCTAACTGAGGGAAATACTTATCTCTACTTTGCTGCATCACCCTTTCCTCTTCAATGGAAAAAACCAACGCAAGCTCAAGAAGTAGCAGGAAGAATTTCTGGCGCCGTTGCCGGGGAGATCTATGCCAAGTCAAGACATACCAAGTACCCATCATAAAACTCTCATCTCTTGCATTACATTATTCGCCATTTGCCTCTCGTTTTCCTCTCCCCCACTTCTAAAACGATTTTCGAAAAGATTCGCCTTTTTATTCGCCATTCTTCCGTTCGCCTTTTTTGTTTGCTTTTTGTTTGCTCGTTTGTTAGATTGCTTGTCTTGCTTTCATGGCTAGTCCTCCCATCAATGTTAGCACTCCCGATAATGAAGTCCTTAATTTTAAACAAAGGGAGGGAGAAATTTGAAAGATGCTTGGTATAGAATTTGCAATGCTCAGAATAGATCTACTCTAAAGCAATCTACTGTCGTTCTCCTTCGCAATTTTTATGTGGGCATTACTCCTTGGAATAGATATGCTCTAGATACCATTACCGGGGGGAATTTCTTGGGGAGCCATACTTTTGATTCTTATAATGCTATGATAGATTTGTTAGGCCCGCCACCTCTTATGGTCAATGGAACCATTTTAACCTTGGAACATGTGATGCAAAGGCTTGATATTATTGAGAATAAAATTGCTATAATAGAGTTGATTGAAAATTTGGATAAAAAGATTCATAATCAGATCACTCAATATGGATCTAAGGTAGGAGTTACTTTAAAGAATCTTAGAGAAAAAGAACCCATAGTTAATGAAAAGTTAGATCAAGATTCTACTAGAATTGGCAAACTAGAAGATATTATTACCAACTTGGGTTCCGCTTTTTCCTCCGTTAAAATTACTCAAAATCTTCCTCCTACTAAGATTGCCAAGTTTATTTACGTTCCTAAGAATAAAGGTGAATCTTCTAGTAAAGAAAATGAAGATCTCAAAACAATAAGTGTTCACCCCCAATTTCTTCGATATTATTAAGGAACCGATTGCCACGAAAGAATTTCTTGATTTCTTGCCTAGGAGTTTGATCATTGATAAAACCAAAGAATATCCTAAGGACTATAAGATAGGGGCTTATAATTTCGCCTCCCAACGTATTCACCTCAAGGGTGATGTCAACAATAATAACTCATGCCACCCATATCCAACTGGACATATGTGCCTAGATCTTTCCTCATCACATGATGCTTGCCAAAGGAGAAAAATAAAAAGGAATAGAGAAAAAACTTTGACTCTTGCATAAAAGTGAATACATAAAATTAAAAGATAGGCCCTTCGCAGAGGGAAGCAGAGGTTGCCATGCTCTTATTTGTTTGTATGCTCAACCCCTTAGTGCAAAAGAATGTCACGTTATATTGCCCCTTGTGATGGCAACCTTTATTATGCAGTCTGTCACTTTTATTTCTTTACCATCACAAGTTCGTACAACGCTCAATTTTGTCTTACACTAAATGATCTTACACTTTTAGAAGCAATTTTTATTGCCTTATTGCACCGATGACAACTTACTTGAAGGATCTTACTCAATCCATAGGTAGGTATGGTGGACTCTTGAAAATAAGATTTGGGTTTAAGGGGTTTTGGATGCACAAGTAGTATCTCTACTTAGTGCGGAATTTTTGGCTAGCAAAGATGGGGGGCAAGCACCACATGTTGAAGGATCTATGACAATATAACTTCTATGTGAATATGAACAAACATAAATCATTATGTTGTCTTCCTTGTCCAACGTCAATAATTTTGGCATATAATATTTTGATGGGGGCTCACAATCACAAAAGATTTCCAAGATAGTGTATTTGCATGTGAAAGTTCTCTTCCTTCTACTAATCATTCATGAATTGCTTGTATGACCAATATTGTGATTGTCAAGCCTCAAAAGATTTCACTTTCTGAACCCAATGTGAAGCTACCACTAGGCATGATATGAACATATAATTTCAACTTCATGATATTCAATTCATTCAACAATTTACTCATAGGATATAAGTGAAGCACAAGAGTAAATGACAAGCTACTCCAAAAAGATATAAGTGAAGATCAAGCGAGTAGTTAAGTAAATAGGTAGCTAATTGTGGACTCTCTCTTATTTAAAAACTTTCAGATCTAAGTATTTTATTAAAACAGCAAGCAAACCAAAACAAAATGACATTCCAAGAATAGCACAACTCATGTGAAGAAGCAAAAACTTAGGCTCAACCGATACTAACCGATAATTGTTGATGAAGAAAGGTGGGATGCCTACCGGGGCATCCCCAAGCTTAGATGCTTGAGACTTCTTGAAATATTATCTTGGGGTGCCTTGGGCATCCCCAAGCTTGAGCTTTTGCGTCTCCTTAATTCCTTTTATATCACGGTTTCCCTAAATCTTAAAAACTTCATACACACAAAACTCAACAAGAACTCGTGAGATAAGTTAGTATAAACCAATGCAAAAACCTTATCATTCTCTACTGTAGCAAATCGCAAAAATTATTATTCAACATTGCATACTAAATGCCTCTGCATATTTAATACTCCTATCCTCAAATAGAATCATTAAACAAGCAAACATATGCAAACAATGCAAACATAACAGCAATCTGCCAAAACAGTACAGTCTGTAAAGAATGCAAGAGTACCAATACTTATTTAACTCCAAAAATTATGAAAATTTACCACACTGTAGAAACTTTATCAGATATTACTGTGAAAAAAGTTTCAATATTTTATCACATTCTGACTTTTCTCGGGAATTTTTGCAACATCTATAAATTTTCTGTTTTGAAACAGCAACTCATATACTTGCAAAATGAGTATGGCAAAGGCTATCCTTGACATTTTTATTGAAAAGAAAGGTGCAACACATTATTCTAAATAACAGAAACCAAATCCTACCAAGAAAATTATGCTCCAAGCAAAACACATATCATGTGACGAATAAAAATGTAGCTCCAAGTGAGGTTACCGATAATGTTGAAGACGAAAGAGGGGATGCCTTCCAGGGCATCCCCAAGCTTAGTTGCTTGGATCTTCCTTGGATATTTAACTTGGGTTGCCTTGGGCATCCCCAATCTTAGGGTCTTGTCACTCCTTATTCTCCTCATATCGACATCTCACCCAAAACTTGAAAACTTCAATCACACAAAACTTAACGGAACTTCGTGAGATAGGTTAGTATGATAAAGAGCAAACCATTTCACTTTGGTACTGTCAAATACAAGATTCATAATTTTTTCCACACAATTACTACTGTAGCATATCATTTCCACAGTTTATATTGAGCAATATAAGCCATAGAAGCTAGAAAACAAGCAAACTATGCATTGAAAACAGAATCTGTCAAAAACAGAACAGTCTGTAGTAATCTGTACTCCAACCATACTTCTGCTACTCCAAAAATTCTGAAAAATTATGAAAACGTAAATAATTTGTATATGTATCACATTTAAAAAATTCAGATCAAAATCACGTTCCTGTGAATTTTCAAAATTCCTGGACTGAGCGCAAAAGTTTCTGTTTTTGCACAGATTCAAGTCAACTATCATCCACACTATCCCAAAGGCTTTACTTGGCACTTTATTGAAACAAAAGCAATAAAACATGATTACTACAGTAGAATAATCATGTGAACACACAAAAACAGTATGTAAAAGTGTTGGGTTGTCTCCCAACAAGCGCTTTTCTTTAATGCATTTTAGCTAGGCATGATAAGTTCAATGATGCTCGTATAAAAGATAAGGATTCAAACATAATGGGAGCATCATGAATCACATGGCAAGAACATTTAAGTCTAACCCACTTACTATGAATAGGGATTTTGTGAGCAAACAATTCATGGGAGCAAGAATCAACTAGCATAGGAAGGCAAAACAAGTGCAACTTCAAAACTTTCAACATATAGAGAGGAAACTTGATACTATTGAAATATGTAAAAGCATATGTTCCTCTCTCATAATAATTTTCAGTAGCATCATGAATGAATTCAACAATATAACTATCACATAAGTCATTCTTTTCATGATCCACAAGCATAGATATTTTCTTACTCTCCACATAAGCAAATTTATTCTCATGAATAGTAGTGGGAGCAAACTCAACAAAATAACTATCATGTGAGGCATAATCATATTGAAAATAAAAATCATGATGACAAGTTTCATGGTTATCATTATTATTTATAGCATACATGTCATCACCATAATCATCATATATAGCAACTTTGTTTTCATAATCAATTGAAACCTCTTCCAAAATAGTGGATTCATCACTAAATAAAGTCATGACCTCTCAAAATCCACTTTTATCAAAATTGTGAAAAGATTCAACACCCTCCAAAATAGTGGGATCATTCTTATCTAAAGTTGACACTCTTCCAAACCCACTTTCATCAATATAATCATCATAAATAGGAGGCATGCTACCATTATAACAAATTTGCACATCAAAACTTGGGGGACTAAAAATATCATCTTCATCAAACATAGCATCCCCAAGCTTGTAGCTTTGCATATCATTAGCATCATGGATATTCATAGAGTTCATAGCAACAATATTGCAATCATGCCCATCAATTATGCCAAACATTTTATTGAATTCTTCTTCTATCAATTGAGCACAATTTTCCTTTCCATCATTTTCACGAAAGACATTATAAAGATGAATAATATGATGCAACCTCAATTCCATTTTTTTGTAGTTTTCTTTTTACGAACCAAACTAGTGATAAAACAAGAAACTAAAAGATTCGATTGCAAGATCTAAAGATATACCTTCAAGCACTCACCTCCCTGGCAACGGCGCCAGAAAAGAGCTTGATGTCTACTACACAACTTGTTCTTGTAGACTCGTATTGGGCCTCCAAGCGCAGAGTTTTGTAGGACAGTAGCAAATTTCCCTCAAGTGGATGACCTAAGGTTTATCAATCCGTGGGAGGTGTAGGATGAAGATGGTCTCTCTCAAACGACCCTGCAACCAAATAATAAAAAGTCTCTTGTGTCCCCAACACACCCAATACAATGGAAAATTGTATAGGTGCACTAGTTCGGCGAAGAGATGGTGATAAAAGTGTAATATGGATGGTAGAAATATATTTTTGTAATCTGAAAATAAAAAAACAGCAAGGTAGCAATTGGTAAAACGGATCACAAACGGTATTGCAATGCTTGAAAACAAGGCCTAGGGTCCGTACTTTCGCTAGTCCAATCTCTCAACAGTGCTAATCTAATTGGATCATATAACCTTCCCTCAACGTGCGATGAAGAATCACTCCAAAGTTCTTATCTAGCGGAGAACATAAGAAGAAATTGTTTGTAGGGTACGAAACCACCTCAAAGCTATTCTTTCCGATCAATCTATCCTAGAGTTCGTACTAAAATAACACCAAGCTATTCTTTCCGATCGATCTAACCAAGAGTTCGTACTAAAATAACACCATATGATACACATCAACCAACTCTAATGTCACCTAGATACTCCAATGTCACCACGAGTATCCGTGAGTTGATTCTGCGATATGCATCAAACTATTTCAGATTCATAATACTCGATCCAACACAAAGAACCTCAAAGAGTGCCCAAAGATTTCTACCGGAGAAACAAAGACAAGAACATGCATCAACCCCTATGCATAGATTACCCCAATGTCACCTCGGGAATCCGCGAGTTAAGTGCCAAAACATATATCAAGTGAATCAATATAATACCCCATTGTCACCACGGGTATTCGTATGCAAGACATATATCAAGTGCTCTCAAATCCATAAAAGTATTCAATCCGATAAAATGAAATCTCAAAGGGAAAACTCAATTCATCACAACAAGATAGAGAGGGGAAAACACCATATGATCCGACTATATTAACAAAGCCCGCGATACATCAAGATTGTGCATCTCAAGAACACGAGAGAGAGAGAGAGAGAGAGAGAGATTAAACACATAGCTACTGGTACAAACTCTCAGCCCCGAGGGTGGAGTACTCCCTCCTCATCATGGTGGCCGCCGGGATGATGAAGATGGCCACCGGTGATGATTTCCCCCTCTGGCAGGGTGCTGGAACGGGGTCTAGATTGGTTTCTTGTGGCTACAGAGGCTTGCGACGGCGGAACTTCTGATCTAGGGTTACCCCGAGGGTTTTTCGAATATTTGGCAATTTATAGGGCGAAGAGGCAGTGCGGGAGGCCACCGAGGTGGGCACAACCCACCGGGGCACGCCCTGGTGGGTTGTGCCTCCCTCGGGGCACCCCCAGGTGCTGCTTTGGCCCATTGGATGTCTTCTGGTCCATAAAAAATCCACAAAAAGTTTCACGGTGTTTGGACTCCGTTTGATATTGATTTCCTGCGATGTAAAAAACAAGCAAAAAACAGCAACCGGCACTGGGCAGTGGGTCAATAGGTTAGTCCCAAAAAATGATATAAAGTTGCTATAAAATGATTGTAAAACATCCAAGAATGATAATATAACAGCATGAATACTTCATAAATTATAGATACGTTGGAGACGTATCAGTTTTGTGTTTTAATTAGTGTTTGTGCCAAGTAAAACCTTTGGGATGGCTTACGGTGATAGTTGATTTGATCTTGCTGAAAAACAGAAACTTTTGCATCCAGTCACAGAATTTTAATAATTCACTGGAGCATTGAAAACCCTGAATTTTTTACATGATATTGATATACAAATTTTCTCTGTTTTCCTAATTTTTCAGAATTTTTGGAATTACAGAAGTATTAGAACAATTCCGATCTTCACAGACTGTTCTGTTTTTGACAGATTCTATTTTCTTTGTGTTGTTTGCTTATTTTGATGAATTTATGGGTAGTATCGGGGGGTATGAACCATGGAGAAGTTGTAATACAGTAGATATTACACCAATATAAATAAATAATGAGTTCACAACAGTACCAAAAGTGGTGATTTATTTTCTTATACTAATGGAGCTTATGAGATTTTCTGTTGAGTTTTGTGTTGTGAAGTTTTCAAGTTTTGGGTAAGGATTTGATGGACTATGGAATAAGGAGTGGAAAGAGCCTAATCTTGGGGATGCCCAAGGCACCCCAAGGTAATATTCAAGGACAACCAAGAGCCTAAGCTTGGGGATGCCCCGGAAGGCATCCCCTCTTTCATCTTCGTCTATCGGTAACTTTACTTGAGGCTATATTTTTATTCACCACATGATATGTGTTTTGCTTGGAGCGTCTTATATGATTTGAGTCTTTTCTTTTTAGTTTGCCACAATCATCCTTGCTGTACACACCTTTTGAGAGGGATACGCATGAATCATGATTTATTAGAATACTCTATGTGCTTCACTTATATCTTTTGAGCTAGGCAATTTTGCTCTAGTGCTTCACTTATATCTTTTTAGAGCACGGCGGTGGCTTTATTTTATAGAAATTATTAAACTCTCATGCTATTCAACTTCATGATATTCAATTCGTTCAACAATTTACTCATAGGATATAAGTGAAGCACAAGAGTAAATGACAAGCTACTCCAAAAAGATATAAGTGAAGATCAAGCGAGTAGTTAAGTAAATAGGTAGCTAATTGTGGACTCTCTTTTATTTAAAAACTTTCAGACCAAAGTATTTTATTAAAACAGCAAGCAAAAAGAAACAAAATGACATTCCAAGAATAGTACAACTCATGTGAAGAAGCAAAAACTTAGGCTCAACCGATAATAACCGATAATTGTTGATGAAGAAAGGTGGGATGCCTACCGGGGCATCCCCAAGCTTAGATGCTTGAGACTTCTTGAAATATTATCTTGGGATGCCTTGGGCATCCCCAAGCTTGAGCTTTTGTGTCTCCTTAATTCCTTTTATATCACGGTTTCCCTAAATCTTAAAAACTTCATCCACACAAAACTCAACAAGAACTCGTGAGATAAGTTAGTATAAACCAATGCAAAAACCTTATCATTCTCTACTGTAGCAAATCACTAAAATTATTATTCAACATTGCATACTAAATGCCTCTGCATATTTAATACTCCTATCCTCAAATAGAATCATTAAACAAGCAAACATATGTAAACAATGCAAACAATGCAAACATAACAGCAATCTGCCAAAACAGTACAGTCTGTAAAGAATGCAAGAGTACCAATATTTATTTAACTCCAAAAATTATGAAAATTTACCACACTGTAGAAAATTTATCATAGCTTACTTTGCAAAAAGTTTCAACATTTTATCACATTCTGAATTTTCTCGGGAATTTTTGCAACATCGATAAACTTTCTGTTTTGAAACAGCAACTCATATACTTGCAAAATGAGCATGGTAAAGGCTATCATTGACATTTTTATTGGTAATAAAGATGCAAAACATTATTCTAAATAACAGCAAGCAAATCCTAACAAGAAAATGACACTCCAAGCAAAACACATATCATGTGACGAAAAAAATATAGCTCCAAGTGAGGTTACCGATAATGTTGGAGACGAAAGAGGGGATGCCTTCAGGGGCATCCCCAAGCTTAGTTGCTTGGATCTTCCTTTAATATTACATTGGGGTTACTTGGGCATCCCCAAGCTTAGGGTCTTGTCACTCCTTATTCTCCTCATATCGACATCTCACCCAAAACTTGAAAACTTCAATCACACAAGACTTAACGGAACTTCGTGAGATAGGTTAGTATGATAAAGAGCAAACCATTTCGCTTTGGTACTGTCAAAGACAAGATTCATAATTGTTTCTACACAATGCCTACTGTAGCATATCATTTTCACAATTTATATTGAGCAATATAAGCCATAGAAACTAGAAAATAAGCAAACTATGCATTGAAAATAGAATCTGTCAAAAACAGAACAGTCTGTAGTAATCTGTACTCCAACCATACTTCTGCTACTCCAAAAATTCTGAAAAATTAGGACATCGTAAAGAATTTGTATATCTATCACCTGTAAAAAATCAAAAGCACGTTCCAGTGAATTTTCAAAATTCATGTACTGAGCGCAAAAAATTTCTGTTTTTGCACAGATTCAAGTCAACTATCATCCACACTATCCCAAAGGCTTTACTTGGCATTTTATTAAAAAAAGCAATAAAACATGATTACTACAGTAGCATAATCATGTGAAAACACAAAAACAGTAGGTAAAAGTGTTGGGTTGTCTCCCAACAAGCGCTTTTCTTTAATGCCTTTTAGCTAGGCATGATGATTTCAATGATGCTCGCATAAAAGATAAGAAGTGAAACATAACAAGAGCATCATGAAGCATATGACTAGCACATTTAACTCTAACCCACTTCCTATGCATAGGGATTTTGTGAGCAAAAAACTTATGAGAACAAGAATCAACTAGCATAGGAAGGCAAAACAAGTGCAACTTCAAAACTTTCAACATAAAGAGAGGAAACTTGATATTATTGCAATATGTAAAAGCATATGTTCCCCTCTCATAATAATTTTAAGTAGAATCATGAACAATATAACTATCACATAAATCATTCTTTTCATGATCCACAAGCATATAAATTTTCTTACTCTCCACATAAGCAAATTTATTCTCATGAATAGTGGTGGGAGCAAACTCAACAAAATAACTATCATGTGATTGGAAATTAAAATCATGATGAAAAGTTTCATGGTTATCATTATTCTTTATAGCATACATGTCATCACCATAATCATCATAGATAGGAGGCATGCTTTCATCATAATAAATTTTCTCATCAAAACTTGGGGGACTAAAAATATCATCTTCATCAAACATAGCATCCCCAAGCTTATGGCTTTGCATATCATTAGCATCATGGATATTCAAAGAATTCATACTAACAACATTGCAATCATTCTCATCATTCATGCCAAACATTTTATTGAATTCTTCTTCTATCAATTGAGAACAATTTTTCTTTCCATCATTTTCAAGAAAGACATGATAAAGATGAACAATATGATGCAACCTCAATTCCAATTTTTTTGTAGTTTTCTTTTTATAAACCAAACTTGTGATAAAACAAGAAACTAAAAGATTCAATTGCAAGATCTAAAGATATACCTTCAAGCACTCACCTCCCCGGCAACGACGCCAGAAAAGAGCTTGATGTCTATTACACAACTTGTTCTTGTAGACTCGTGTTGGGCCTCCAAGCGCAGGGTTTTGTAGGACAGTAGCAAATTCCCCTCAAGTGGATGACCTAAGGTTTATCAATCCGTGGGAGGCGTAGGATGAAGATGGTCTCTCTCAAACGACCCTGCAACCAAATAATAAAAAGTCTCTTGTGTCCCCAACACACCCAATACAATGGCAAATTATATAGGTGCACTAGTTCGGCGAAGAGATGGTGATAAGAGTTTAATATGGATGGTAGAAATGTATTTTTGTAATCTGAAAATAAAAAAACAGCAAGGTAGCAATTGGTAAAACGGAGCACAAACGGTATTGCAATGCTTGAAAATGAGTCCTAGGGTCCGTACTTTCGCTAGTGCAACCTCTCAACAATGCTAATATAATTGGATCATATAACCATCCCTCAAAGTGCGATGAAGAATCACTCCAAAGTTCCTATCTAGCGGAGAACATAAGAAGAAATTGTTTGTAGGGTATGAAACCACCTCAAAGCTATTCTTTCCGATCAATCTATCCTAGAGTTCGTACTAAATTAACACCAAGCTATTCTTTCTGATCGATCTAACCAAGAGTTCGTACTAAAATAACACCATATGATACACATCAACCAACTCTAATGTCACCTAGATACTCCAATGTCACCGCGAGTATCCGTGAGTTGATTATGTGATATGCATCAAACAATTTTAGATTCATAATACTCAATCCAACACAAAGAACCTCAAAGAGTGCCCCAAGATTTCTACCGGAGAAACAAGGACGAAAACGTGCATCAACCCCTATGCATAGATTACCCCAATGTCACGTCGGGAATCCGCGAGTTGAGTGCCAAGACATAGATCAAGTGCTCTCAAATCCTTAAAAGTATTCAATCCGATAAAAGGAAATCTCAAAGGGAAAACTCAATTCATCACAACAAGATAGAGAGGGGAAAACACCATATGATCCAACTATATTAACAAAGCCCGCGATACATCAAGATCGTGACATCTCAAGAACACGAGAGAGAGAGAGAGAGAGAGAGAGATTAAACACATAGCTACTGGTACAAACCCTCAGTCTCGAGGGTGGACTACTCCCTCCTCATCATGGTGGCCGTCGGGATGATGAAGATGGCCACCGGTGATGATTTCCCCCTCCGGTAGGGTGCCGGAACAGGGTCTAGATTGGATCTCATGGATACAGAGGCCTTGCGGCGGCAGAACTTCTGATCTAGGGCTACCCTGAGGGTTTTTGGAATATTTGGCAATTTATAGGGCAAAGAGGCGGTGCGGGAGGCCACCGAGGTGGGCACAACCCACCGGGGCGCGCCTGGGGGCCCAGGCGCGCCCTGGTGGGTTGTGCCCCCCTCGGGGCACCCCCCCAGGTGCTGCTCTGGCCCATTGGATGTCTTCTGGTCCATAAAAAATCCACAAAAAGTTTCGCGGTGTTTGGACTCTGTTTGATATTGATTTCCTGTGATGTAAAAAACAAGCAAAAAACAGCAACTGGCAGTGGGCACTGGGTCAATAGGTTAGTCCCAAAAAATGATATAAAGTTGCTATAAAATGATTGTAAAACATCAAAGAATGATAATATAATAGCATGAATACTTCATAAATTAAAGATACGTTGGAGATGTATCAGTGTGCTTCCCTCCTTTGGCCCATAAGTCCCACCGCTTGCCGGGGGCCTCCCGGAACCCCTTTCGGCACCCCGATAAAATACCCGGTACTTCCAAAACCTTTCCGGTGACCAAATACTACGTCCTATATATCAATCTTTACCTCCTGACCATTCCGGAGCTCCTCGTCATGTCCGTGATCTCCTCCGGGACTCTGAACAACATTCGGTCATCAACTCACATAACTCATACAACACTATATCATCAACGAACGTTAAGCGTGCGGACCCTACGGGTTCGAGAATGATGTAGACATGACCGAGACACCTCTCCGGTCAATAACCAATAGCGGAACCTGGATGCCCATATTGGTTCCTACATATTCTATGAAGATCTTTATCGGTCGAACCTTATGACAACATACGTAATTCCCTTTGTCTGTCGGTATGTTACTTGCCCAAGATTCGATCGTCGGTATCTTCATACCTAGTTCAATCTCGTTACCAGCAAGTCTCCTTAATCGTTCCGTAATACATCATCTCGTAACTAACTCCTTAGTCACTTTGCTTGCAAGGCTTCTCATGATGTGTATTACCGAGAGGGCCCAGAGATACCTCTCCGATACATGGAGTGACAAATCCTAATCTCGATCCATGCCAACTCAACAGACACCTTCGAAGATACCTGTAGAGCATCTTTATGATCACCCAGTTACGTTGTGACGTTTGATAGCACACAAGGCATTCCTCCGGTATCCGGGAGTTGCATGATCTCATAGTCGAAGGAATATGTATTTGACATTAAGAAAGCAATAGCAATAAACTGAACGATCATATGCTAAGCTAACGAATGGGTCTTGTCCATCACATCATTCTCCTAATGATGTGATCCCATTATCAAATGACAACTCATGTCTATGGTTAGGAAACCTTAACCATCTTTTGATCAACGAGCTAGTCTAGTAGAGGCTCACTAGGGACACGGTATTTGTTTATGTATCCACACATGTATATAAGTTTCCAGTCAATACAATTCTAGCATGAATAATAAACCTTTATCATGATTAAAGAAATATAATAATAACCATTTTATTATTGCCTCTGGGGCATATTTCCATCAGTCTCCCACTTGCACTAGAGTCAATAATCTAGTTCACATCGCCATGTGATTAATACCCATATTTCACATCGCCATGTGACCAACACCCAAAGAGTTTACTAGAGTCAATAATCTAGTTCACATTGCCATGTGATTAACACCCAAAGAGTACTAAGGTGTGATCAAGTTTTGCTTGTGAGAGAAGTTTAGTCAATGGGTCTGTCACATTCAGATCCGTATGTATTTTGCAAACTTCTATGTCTACAATGCTCTGCATGGAGCTACTCTAGCTAATTGCTCCCACTTTCAATACGTATCCAGATTGAGACTCAGAGTCATCCGAATCGATGTCAAAGCTTACATCAACGTAACCCTTTACGCGAACTCTTTATCACCTCCATAACCGAGAAATATTTCCTTAGCCCTCTTAGGTAACTAAGGATAATTTTGATCGCTGTCCAGTGATCTACACCTGGATCACTATTGTACCCCCTTGCCAAACTCATGGCAAGGTACATAATAGGTCTGGTACACGGTATGGCATACTTTATAGAACCTATGGCTGAGGCATAGGGAATGACTTTCATTCTCTCTCTATCTTCTGCCATGGTCGGGCTTTGACTCTTACTCAACTTCACACCTTACAATACAGGCTAGAACACCTTCTTTGACTGATCCATTTTGAACACCTTCAAAATCTTGTCAAGGTATGTACTCATTGAAAACCTTCTCAAGCGTCTTGATCTATCTCTATAAATCTTGATGCCTAATATGTAAGCAGCTTCACCGAGGTCTTTCATTGAAAAATTCTTATTCAAGTATCCTTTTATGCTATCCAGAAATTCTATATCATTTCCAATCAGCAATATGTCATCCACATATAATATCAGAAATGCTACAGAGCTCCCATTCACTTTCTTGTAAATACAGGCTTCACCATAAGTCCGTATAAAAACATATGCTTTGATCACCTCCTCAAAGCATATATTCCAACTCCGAGATGCTTGCACCAGTCCATAGATGGATCGCTGGAGCTTGCACACTTTGTTAGCACCTTTAGTATCGACAAAAACTTCCGGTTGCATCATATACAACTCTTCCTCAAGAAACCTGTTAAGGAATGCAAGGTTTTTGACATCCATTTGCCAGATTTCATAATCATAAAATGCGGCAATTGCTAACATGATTCAGACAGACTTAAGCATCGCTATGGGTGAGAAAGTCTCATCGTAGTCAACACCTTGAACTTGTCGAAAACCTTTCGCGACAAGTCGAGCTTTGTAGATAGTGACATTACCATCAGCGTCTGTCTTCTTCTTGAAGATCCATTTATTCTCAATGGCTTGCCGATCATCGGGCAAGTCCACCAAAGTCCACACTTTGTTCTCATACATGGATCCTATCTCAGATTTCATGGCCTCAAGCCATTTATCGGAATCTGGACTCATCATAGCTTCTTCATAGTTCGTAGGTTCGCCATGGTCTAATAACATAACTTCTAGGACAGGATTATCGTACCACTCTAGTGCGGATCATGCTCTGGTCGACCTACGAGGATTCAGTACTAACTTGATCTGAAGTTTCATGATCATCATCATTAGCTTCCTCTCTAGTTGGTGTAGGCATTACGGGAATGGTTTTCTATGATGTGCTACTTTCCAATTCGAGAGAATGTACAATTACCTCATCAAGTTCTACTTTCCTCCCACTCACTTCTTTCGAGAGAAACTCCTTCTCTAGAAAGGATCCATTCTTAGCAACAAATATCTTGCCTTCGGATCTGTGGTAGAAGGTGTACCCAATAGTTTCCTTAGGGTATCCTATGAAGACGCACTTCTCCGATTTAGGTTCGAGCTTACCAGGCTAAAGCCTTTTGACATAAGCGTCGCATCCCCAAACTTTAAGAAATGACGGCTTAGGTTTCTTGCCAAACCATAGTTCATACGGTGCCGTCTCAAAGGATTTAGACGGTGCCCTATTTAACGTGAATGCGGATATCTCTAATGCATAACCCCAAAATTATAGTGGTAAATCGGTAAGAGACATCATAGAACGCACCATATCTAATAAAGTACGGTTACGACATTCGGACACACCATTACACTGTGGTGTTCTAGGTGGCGTGAGTTTTGAAACAATTCCACATTGTCTTAAATGAAGGCCAAACTCGTAACTCATATATTCGCCTCCGCGATCAGATCGTAGAAACTTGATTTTCTTGTTAGGATGATTCTCTACTTCACTCTGAAATTCTTTAAACTTTTCAAATGTTTTAGACTTGTGTTTCATCAAGTAGATATACCCATACCTACTCAAATCGTCTGTAAAGGTTAGAAAATAACGATACCCGCCGCGTGCCTCAACACTCATTGGACCATATACATCGATATGTATTATTTCCAATAAGTCATTAGCTTGCTCAATTGTTCCGGAGAACGGAGTTTTAGTCATCTTCCCCATGAGGCATGGTTCGCAAGTATCAAATGATTCATAATCAAGTGATTCCAAAAGTCCATCCACATGGAGTTTGTTCATGCACTTTACACCAATATGACCTAAACGGTAGTGCCCCAAGTATGTTGCACTATCATTATCAACTTTGCATCTTTTGGCATCAATATTATGAACATGTGTAGCACTACGATCGAGATTCAATAAACCATTCACATTGGGTGTATGACCATAGAAGGTTTTATTCATGTAAACAGAACAACAATTATTCTCTGAATTAAATGAATAACTGTATTGCAATAAACATGATCTAATCATGTTCATGCTCAATGCAAACACCAAATAACATTTATTTAGGCTTAACACTAATCCCGAAGGTAGAGGGAGTGTGCGATGGTGATCATATCAATCTTGGAAACACTTCCAACACACATCGTCACCTTGCCCTTTACTAGTCTCCGTTTATTTTGCAACTCCTGTTTCGAGTTACTAATCTTAGCAACTGAACCGGTATCAAATACCCAGGGGCTACTACGAATACTAGTAAGGCACACATCAATAATATGTATATCAAATATACCTTTGTTCACATTGTCATCCTTCTTATCCGCCAAGTATTTAGGGCAGTTCCACTTCTAGTGACCATTCCCTTTGCAGTAGAAGCACTTAGATTCAGGCTTAGGTCCAGCTTTGAGCTTCTTCACGGGAGTGGCAACTTGCTTGCCATTCTTCTTGAAGTTCCCTTTCTTTCCCTTGCCCTTTTTCTTGAAACTAGTGGTCTTGTTTAACCATCAATACTTGATGTTCTTTCTTGATTTCTACCTTTGCTGATTTCAGCATCGCGAAGAGCTCGGGAATCGTTTTCGTCATCCCTTGCATATTATAGTTCATCACGAAGTTCTAGTAGCTTGGTGATAGTGACTAGAGAACTCTGTCAATCACTATCTTATCTGAAAGATTAACTCCCACTTGATTCAAGCGATTGTAGTACCCAGACATTCTGAGTACATGCTCACTGGCTGAGCTATTCTCCTCCATCTTGTAGGCAAAGTAGAGGTCTCATACCTCTCGGCATGGGCATGAGCCTGAAATACCAATTTCAGCTCTTGGAACATCTCATATGCTCCGTGGCATTCAAAACGTTTTTGAAGTCCCGGTTCTAAGCCGTAAAGCATGGCACACTAAACTATTAAGTAGTAATCATATCGAGCTTGCCAAACGTTCATAACGTCTGCATCTGCTCCTGCAATAGTTCTGTCACCTAGCGGTGCATCAAGGACATAATTATTTTGTGCAGCAATGAGGATAATCCTCAGATCACGGACCCAGTCCACATCATTGCTACTATCATCTTTCAACTTAGTCTTCTCTAGGAACATATAAAAAATAGGGCAGCTATATTGCGAGCTATTGATCTACAACATAGATATGCAAAAACTATTAAGACTAAGTGCATGATAAATTTAAGTTCAATTAATCAAATTACTAATGAACTCCCACTTAAATTAACATCCCTCAAGTTATCTAAGTGATACATGATCCAAATCAACTAACCCATGTCCGATCATCACGTGAGATGGGGTAGTCATCAATGGTGAACATCTCTATGTTAATCATATCTACTATATGACTCATGTTCGACCTTTCGGTCTCCAGTGTTCCGAGACCATGTCTGTACATGCTAGGCTCGTCAAGTTTAACCCAAGTATTCTGCATGTGCAAAATTGTCTTACACCCATTATATGTGAACGTATAGTCTATCACACCCGATCATCACCAGGTGCTTTGAAATGACGAACTTTGGCAATGGTGCATACTTGGGGAGAACACTTTTATCTTGAAATTTAGTGAAGGGATCATCTTATAATGTATCGTGGTTCAACACGATCACCTATGGGACCATCGGCCCCTTGTGGTTCGGCAAGGGGGAAGGGCACGTTACAAAAAGAGCGGAGGCCGTAGAGCAGCACGACAATGGTGACGCAGGTGGTTTTTATCCAGGTTCGGGCCGTTGTGAGGCGTAAAACCCTACTCCTGCTTTGGTGGATTGGATGGAGGACCGTGACGAACGCGCAACGCTCAAGCCCGGCAAGGTTGTTTCGGGGAGAGCAACTACGCGCGTATGAGAGTACAAGGATCCAAATCCTTTCTAAGGTTGCCACGGCCCTCCTTTTATAGGTCAAGGGGTTACCACAATGGCAAAACAGTCATTATCTAGCGACTAGATAGCCACAGTGCTATCATACCTAACTCTGCAGACAGGACAAGGTGCATTAAATGCACCGCTTAGTGTCACGTCGTGGATGTAGCTCGGCAAGCCTTGCCGCGCCATTCAACCACCTTCTCATCTGCCTGCGTGACACGCCCCTGGATGGGTGTCATTTAGGGGTGATCTTCCTCAGAAATGGGTGCCACGTGCCAGATGACAGCCACTTAATCACTTGGGGGCTCGACACCGCATCGATAAGTGACTTGCGTTGCTGTGAGGTGGAGCGGTGGAGCCTTGGCGGGGAAGCAGGCCGTTGGCGCCCCGGCAACCCTTACCGGGGAGGTCTTGGGACTTGCCCTTGGGATGACCTCGACCTGACCAGGCTCGCCTGCTCGGTAAGGGAGGTTTTTCCCTTAGTGATATCTTGTTCCTTTGGCTTGTCTTGGTCCTCTTGATCCGCCCTTTGATTTCTCAAAGAGCTATCTCTTCTGCTTGGCCTTGTCTTGTCGCTGTAACCTTGCCCTTGAGCCTGTGTACAGTTCGGGCAACATACACCAGGGTTTGTTGCACCGACAGGAGCCCCCGGGCCTGGCCTGAACACGCTGCCGAGCGTCATTGGGGTAGGCCCTATCAGGTACACAGGAAGAGGGCTTGTGGCAGCTCATCCCTTGATATTTTCCTTGATTCTTCATTAACCTATGCTTAAGTCAGTTTCTGATTTTTCCGCGCGTCGTGCAAGATGCTGAATGCGGTGGGGCCATCTCTGCACTGGCCCATGAATGACTTTAACTCACGGGGAGGTATCTGCCATCTCACTCTTCCCACCGCGCTCATTTTTTCCGCCACGTACGCCGCATGCATTGTGCGGGGTAGGTGATGGATGGCGCGGGGGAGGGCACCGTGGCAAAAACCTGGCTGCTCCGGATTGGTGTGAGAGGGCGGTGAACGGGCCCGGTTACTACCAGGGACACGAGTGGGTCGGGTCCGAAGGATCCCCCAGCTCTGGGCTTCTACTTGTCTATAAAAGGGAGCTTGAGGGTGAACGGAGGCACCCATCCTCGCTCTCTCCCCTTCTTCTTGTCTGTCTTCTTCATGCCTAGGAAGAGAGGCCGGGGCTCGACCCCGCGCTTCCGTTCAGGGGTGATGATCTTGGATGTCTGTGTAGATACCCGGGGAGTGAGCTTGGTCCGCGACTGCAGGAGACACGGCGGCTGTCATTGGACCCGCCGTAGTTGGTGGCAACGCACCCATGGTGGTCACACCGATCTCGGTGTGAGGGGCACCGTGCCCCTCCTCGACGGCGGAGCGTTCGTATCCTTCATAAGAGCTATCCGTCCGGGGCTTCTGGCGCCCACCCGTGGTACCACGCCTGGGATCTTTGATGACCCCGGCGCTGCTCTACCCTGCGAGGCAAAGGGTGATGCTAGAGGTGGTGGCACCCTTCTGCCCGCCGAAGTGGGGGACGGTGCTCTTAGCATGCCTTGGGTGCCGCCACCATCATCAGCAGTCTCTCCGGGGGAGGCGTCGGGCTAGAGGCCCAACGTCTCCTCGGAGCGACAAGGACGAAGAGGAAAACGGCGAAGACGAGGAAGGCGGGTGGCAGGCCGTCAAGTCGGGGTACGATGGCACCGACGCCTTCGTCTCGTATTGTTGGCCTGCTGCTCCGTGATTCGTCTATTCCCCTGCCCCGGCACCATCATCACCAGCCTCTTCCGGATGGTTGCCGGGGAAGGCTCTCTTGGTGCCTTCTGCCGGGCGCACCCCACGGCCCCGGTGGTGGCTAGGGTGCCGCCTGGCCGCTCTATCCATTCGCCATCTTCACAGCCTCGCTACTCCCCATCTTGTCAGTCTGCTCCCTGTGGGTCTCGATGGGGTCAGGCTGGGCTTCTGCCCAAGCGCTCCTTTGGCCCTCTTCACCTCCCATTGTAGTTCCTAGGAGGAGAGGGACAAGAAAGGGATTAGAGGGCACTTATCTTTTTTCAGTCTAAAATATGTAGGCACTTGCCAAACATTAGTCTTAAATATGTAATCTTCTTTATCCATGTTTGTGCTCTGTAAGATCTGTACTTGTTTATCCGCATATTAATGAAAAAAGACAAGCCTTGTCGGGTACTTGTGCATGTATTACGTCAGGTGGAATGCCTCTATACGTTTAAGTAAACAAGTTTCCTCGGCAAGCTATCCTGTCGGTGCCTTCCGTTTGTTGCTGCGGGCTTGGCCTGCCGGGCTCGAAACTATGAAAAGGAACCAGCCCCCATCGAACCTTCTCCGTCAAAGGCCACTACGACCACCTTGACCGAAGCAACGTTCGGGTCAAAGGATGGGAGCACCCATGCTTCGAAGGTGACGAGGTTTCCATATGCACAAGTTTCTCCTTACAGAACATGTATGGATAAGAAAGAACTTATCTGTTTGGCTTGTCGGGGACCGATACGTAGGCTTGTTTCCATTTCTTCTCTTCGAGACCGAGTCCGCGGCAAGAGCCCTGTAGTTTAGTGCAGAGGAAAACAAAGCTACATATGACCTTATCTACATGATCATGCCATGCTCATGGTATGCTATGCATGCATGCAAGTTTTTGGGGCCCCCAGCGCTTCGTTTATTTATCTGTTGCTCAGGGTCTGTGTGTGGCTTTGCACAAAGGGTTACATGCAGCATCGGTAAGGCTTGTACAAAAGGGTGGCTGCCGGGCAGGGCCCGACAGCCGCGCCTTACGGGTAGAACTTACGAAGATGCTCAATGTTCCATGAGTTTTGCAATTGAATGCCATCTTCGGTCTCCAGACGGACTATGCTAGGTCTGGAGACTCGTACTACCCGGTAAGGGCCTTCCCACTTCGGCGTCAACTTGTTTGCACCGTTGGCGGACTGAACGCGCCTAAGGACAAGGTCACCTTCCTCAAGGCTCCGGGCATGAACCCTGCGGCTGTGGTAGCGATGCAGGGCTTGCTGATAGCGTGCAGCATGTGTAGCAGCCTAGCGACGGTTCTCCTCAAGGAGCATGACATCGTCATGCCGGTGCTGCTCTTGCTCTACTTCATCGTAGGCAAATACTCGAGGCGACCCGTATATGAGTTACGTGGGGATCACTGCTTCTGCCCCATAGATTAGGGAGAAGGGGGTCTGGCCGGTAGCTTGATTTGGTGTCGTACGGAGGGACCAAAGAACCACCGGCATCTCATCAATCCAGCGCCTGCCACACTTCTGCAGCCTATCAAATGTTCTTGTCTCGAGTCCTCGCAGCACTTCAGCGGTCGCCCTCTCAGCTTGTCCGTTGCTTCTTCCTCACGGGCTCCACCTCCGGCCACTTTGTAAACTTGTCGATGACAACGTACAAGAATTCAAAGCCCCTGGTAGCACGGGGGAAGGGGCCCAAGATGTCGAGCCCCCAGACCGAAAATGGCCATGACAAAGGAATCGTCTGGAGAGCTTGAGCAGGCTGATGGATATTCTTGGAGTGGAACTGGCAGGCTTCACATCTAGTGACTAGCTCAATTGCATCTTGGAGGGCCGTGGGCTAGTAGAAACCTTGCCGGAAAGCTTTTCCAACCAAGGTTGTTGATCCAATATGGGAGCCGCACATACCTTTGTGTATCTCTGCCAACAGTTCCTTCCCCTCTTCCTGGCAAATGCACTTCAATTTCACACCGTTGGGCCTCCTTCTGTATAGCGTGTTATCGACGAATTGATACATACTGGCCCTCCGGGCTACTCTTTCAGCCTCTTCTTGCTCTTCGGGAAGTTCTCCTGTTTGGAGGTAATGGACTATGTGCCGTGCCCAAGTTAGAGCCTGAGGCTCGACAACAAGGAACAGCGGCACCTCCTCATTCGTGGGAGCGCATGCCTCAACCACAAAGACTGGTAGTTCGGCGGGAGGGTGCTGCTCACCAAGTGAAGTGGAGTTGTTCCCACCAACCTCTCTGCCGGGGGCTTCGGAAAGCTCTGCCGGGAGAGGCTCCCCGAAGTCCAGTTTCCTCCTCTTTCTGGCCATTGTCGCCGGGGATACAGAGGGTTGAGTTAGGTGAAGAACAAAATTCCCTGGTTCCACAGGAAGCTTTTGCGCAGCGCACTTTGACAGATGATCAGCAATGCTGTTTTCCGCACGCGACACGTGCTCTGTTTGCAGTCCATCAAAGCGCTCCTCCAGCTTTCTCACTTCCTCCACATATGCCTCCATCAATGGGCTCTGATAATCCTTGTTCACTTGACTCACCATGAGCTATGAGTCTCCTCGAATGATTAACTTCTTGATTCCCAACTCTATCACGATTCTGAGCCCGGCAAGGAGTCCTTCATATTCTGCAGTGTTGTTGGTAGCCTTCTCCCGAGGGAAATGCATTTGGACCACATACTTGAGGTGCTCTCCAGTGGGTGCGACGAGGAGCACGCCAGCTCCTGCACCTTGTAGTGAGAAGGCACCATCAAAGTACATGATCCATTCTTGGGGTGCTTCCTTGCCGGGGATAACTGTTTCCAGTGCCTCTTCGTCTGGGGTAGGCATCCACTCCGCAATGAACTCTGCCAGTGCTCTGCTCTGAATAGTTGATGTGCTCTCAAACTTCAAACCAAAGCCTGATAAGTCCAAAGCCCATTCCACTATTCTGCCAGTGGCCTCCGGGTTCCTCAGTATGCGTTGCAAAGGGAATCGGGTGACAACTGTGATCTCATGGGCTTGGAAGTAGTGGCGCAGTTTCCTTGAGGCCATGACGAGGCCAAAGATCAACTTTTGCGCACCAGAGTACCTTGACCTAGCCCCCTGCAACAGGGAGCTGACAAAGTAAACTAGTCGCTGCACCACCTTCTTCCTTGCCGCAGCCTTGGGATTATCTTCACTTCTTTGCTCTTCTTTCTCTTAACATGTACTCAGTCCTGCCATGACTGGTTCATTCCCTTCTCCGGGGAGGACAGTAGCTGCGGCTGCTCCTTATTCCACTTCCTGTTGTGCCACCAGTGCTGCACTAACCAGTTGATTGGTTGCTGCCAGATATAGCAGCAACGACTCTTGTGGTTTAGGAGCGACCTGGGTGGGAATAGAGGAAAGGTAAGTTTTTAAGTCCTGCAGCGCTGCTTCTGCCTCCAGGGTCCACTTCATGGGCCCTGCCTTCTTCAAAATTTTGAAGAATGGTAGAGCGCGCTCGGCGGACTTGGAAATGAACCTACTCAGCGCGACAATACATTCAGTTAAACGCCTCACATCCTTGACTGTCTTGGGTGCTTGAATTTGCTCGATCGCTCTGATCTTGTCGGGGTTGGCCTCTATCCCCCGGTGAGACACAAAGAAGCCAAGTAGCTTGCCGGAGGGAACGCCAAACACGCACTTCTCTGGGTTTAGCTTCAAGTTGATCTTGTGCAGGTTTGCAAAGGTTTCTTCCAAGTCCTGAATGAGCGTTGATCTGTCCCTGGTCTTGACCACTATGTCATCCATGTAAGCTTCAATATTCCTGTGCAGCTGAGATTCAAACCCCATTTGCACTGCTCTTGTGAAAGTGGACCCAGCGCTCTTTAACCCGAAGGGCATCCGTATGAAGCAGTACGTGCCACATGGGGTGATGAACACCGTCTTCTTCTCGTATTCCTTGGACATGAATATCTGGTGGTACCCAGAGTAGGCATCCAAGAAAGAAAGCAGATCACACCCAGAGGTGGAATCCACGATCAGGTCGATGCGCGACAAGGGGAATGGGTCCTTCGGGCATGATTTATTCAGATCTGTGAAATCTATGCAGAGCCTCCACTTCCCATTCGCCTTGCGCACCACCATCGGATTTGCCAACCATGTCGGGTGCAATACTCCTCTGACCAAACCAGCTGCCTCAAGTTTCTTGATCTCTTCGGCAATGAACTGCTGCCGCTCCAAGGCTTGCTTCCGGACCTTCTGCTTGACGGGCCGAGCATGAGGGCAGACAACAAGGTGGTGTTCGATTACCTCCCTGGGAACACTGGGGATGTCAGATGGTTGCCAAGCAAACACATCGACATTCGCCCACAGGAATGCAACGAGCGCGCTTTCCTATTTGTCGTCAAGGGTGGAGCTGATAGTGAATGTACCATTAGCGCCAACCAGCCCTGCCGGGACCTTCTTCACAGTGGGTGCAGCAACCTTGGACTCTTGCTAGTGGAACTCTCCGGCAAGTCACCGACAGGTGCAGCGTACTCCGGAGAGGCGCGCTTCCCAGATTCCTTGCCGGTATCCTTGCTAGCTTTTCTCCCTTGTTTGTTTTCCTTGGCGGGGACTGCGGCTTCCGCGGCCTCGGCAGCGACCGCATCCCGGTACATCTTGTCCACGCATATAATTGCGTCCTTCTTGTCTGATGGGATAGAAATAATGCCCATCGGTCCTGGCATCTTCAGGGTGTTGTAGGCATAGTGGGATGCCGCCATGAACTTTGCCAGGGCAGGTCGTCCAAGTATCCCATTGTATGGCAACAGAAGCTCGATCACATCGAACACAATCTTCTTAGTCCGGTAGTTCAATTCTCCTCCAAATGTCACCGGCAACATGATCTTCCCCTTTAGACGACTCCTGCCGGGGTTGATCCCTTGGAACGTGCCAGTAACCTTGAGCTCTTCATCTGTTATCTGCAGCTTGCTGATTACCTTGGGGGAAATCAGATTCAACCCGGCCCGGCCGTCAACCAACATCCTTGTGACCTTGAGGTTGCGGATTGTTGGAGATACCAACAATGGCAAGCACCCTACCATGGTGGTGCGGTCAGGGTGATCCTCTTCGTCAAAGATGATGGGCGTGCGAGACCATTTGAGTGGTTTTCGGGAATCTGCCGCTGGCTCCACAGCATTGACCTCACGCGCCCATTGTTTCAGCTGACGGTGAGAGGAGTGCAAGGATGCGCCCCCGTCAATGCACAGGGCGTCAGTGGCTTTCTGAAACTCTTGCTCACTAGTTTCCTCTTCATCCCCTTCATCGCTTTCGTCACCATACTCCTTCTTTTCATGGCCTTTAGCAGGTTTCCCTTGATGTTGAGGGACCTTGCCGGGGTGGCCTCCACGGCTGCCTCGGCCCTTCCCGCCAACGCCATCTTGGTCTCTCTCCTTATCACGCTTCTCATACTCAGCTTTCTGCTTCTTGACGAGTTGCTCAACTTGATGACACTCTTGGAGATTATGGTCCTTGGTCCAATGGATCTTGCAATATGGCCCGTCAGCCTTCCCAGCCTTCTCAGCCGCCGCAGCTTCCCGGCAGTCGGTGCACGCGGCAACTTCCTTGCTGGGGGCTTCGGTCTTGGCCTTCTTGCCGGTACTAGGAGTGCATGATCCCTCGACAGCCAGCACTGCTTCCTCCTTGCGCTTCTTGTTGCGTTTCTTGTTCTTCTTCTTCTGGTTGGCAGCATCATCATCATCTTCTGAGTCAATGTCGATGCCAACCTCTTCTCCGGGGAGTCGCCTCCCCTCCTCCGTATGGGCACACTTATCTGCCAAGGTGTAAAGCTCATTCACAGTCTTGGGCAACCGGACGTTCATCTTGGAACGTATCCTGCGGTTGCGTACGTTGGACTAGAACGCGGCAATCACAGCTGCCGGGTGGATATCTGGAATGTTCCTATGCACCCGGCTGAACCTCTACATGTACTTTCGCAAACTCTCCCCTTCCTTTTGTGGAAGGAGCTGCAAATCACTGGGCCGCCCTGGTTCTTGATGGCCGCCCGTGAAGGCACCAACAAACTCGTGGCATAGGTCAGCCCAAGTCGAGATGGAGTTCTCCGGCAAGTGCATCAGCCACGACCTCACATTTGGCTTGAGCGCCAAAGGGAAGTAGTTGGCAAATACCTTTTCATCTCTTCCTCCGACGGCTTGAACGACAATGGTGTAGATGCTCAAGAACTCTGCCGGGTTCAGTCTTCCATCATATTTTTCTGGTATCTCTGGCTTGAATGTACGGGCAGATGGCCAACGGACTTGCCGCAGCTCACGAGTGAAGGCAGGACACCAACCTCGAAAGGCAGGCACACGTCTCCACTAGGCGCAGGCTCATCGACGTCGGGGCCATTGCGCCTGTCAGACTGGCGGTGGGTTTCGCGGCGCCGTTCTATGGTGACACACGCGTCTTCCCTCCGCCTGTCTTCCAGGACCTGCCGCTGATCTCGACGGGCTCGAGGATCAGATGAAGCCATTGACACCTCGTCAGGTTCTTGGTCGCGCGGCTCTGGCTATAGCCCCTGCGCTGGCTGCCGTGGGGGGGACTGCACCGTAGGATTGGCCCCTTCAGCACGGCCAGCGGCTCGGGCCGTTGTTGCTGCCTGCGGATGCTGTGGCGAGCCTGCCCGTTGTGATCCCCCCGCCTCAGCGAAACCAATCAAACTTTGAATGGTGTATCTCCATTCATCCATTTGATCGGCCGCTGGTGGGAATCTCAACAGGAGCTGGGCTCGCGCCATGGCTTCCGAAGCAGTGCTTGGCATGGACGACGATGCAGATCGCGACGTCGCCCGACTTCTGACAGTACCGGTAGTGGCGGCGTCGCGTTCTCGTCGCCGTGAGCTAGTCGCAAGGGTGGCGTGACGACGAGAAGGACGTGCTTGGGGGTTGACGACCCCATTCAGCGCTTCGTCTTGATTGCCTTGCCCTGGGGAAGGCGTGCGCCCTGTAGCTGCGCCCGTAGTAGGGGCAGCTAGGGGGTTGTGATTCGCGTCGGAGCATGCGCCATCGCTGCGTCCGCGTCCTCCAGTGAGGTGGAGAGGCGGAGATTGAATATTCTCCCCATCCGCACCCTGTGGAGCGTAGCCGCTAGGGTGTTGCTGATGCTGTCCTCTGCCGGCGCCTTCTGCTCCCACCTCGGCCACAGGGGGAACGGTGACGGCGCGGCCCGTGCCGGTCACATTCCCCATGGCGTCCGGGTCCCTCGACGCCACCGCAGCTCCCACGGGATCAGTGGCTGCATACGAGGGGGCCTTCGAGGTGGAAGGGTGGGCTGTTGCACCGGACTTTTTCTTGGGCGCCATGGATGATGAAGCCGTCGATGAAGAAGATGGTGATGAAGATTGACGCGCTGTTTACGTCCTCGAGTTCGCACAACCGCCTTCCCCTACCCGGCGCGCCAAAGATGTCGTGGTTCAACACGATGACCCATGGGACCATCGGCCCCTTGTGGTTCCGCAAGGGGGAAGGCACGTTGCACAAAGAGCGGAGATCATAGAGCAGCACCGCAATGGTGACGCGGGTGGTTTTTACCCAGGTTCGGGCCGCCGTGAGGCGTAAAACCCTACCCCTGCTTTGGTGGATTGGATGGAGGACCGTGACGAACGTGAAGCGCTCAAGCCCGGCAAGGTTGCCTCGGGGAGAGCAACTACGTGCGTATGAGAGTACAAGGGTATGAATCCTTTCTAAGGTTGCCACGACCCTTCTTTTATAGGTCAAGGGGTTACCACAATGGCAAAACAGTCATTATCCAGCAACTAGATAGCCACAGTCCTATCATACCTAACTCTGCAGACAGGACAAGGTGCATTAAATGCACCGCTTAGTGTCACGTCATGGATGTAGCCCGGCAAGCCTTGCCGCGCCATTCAACCACCTTCTCGTCTGCTTGCATGACACGCCCCTGGACGGGTGTCATTTAGGGGTGATCTTCCTTAGAAATGGCTGCCACGTGCCAGATGACAGCCACTTAATCACTTGGGGGCTCGACACCACACCGATAAGTGACTTGAGTTGCTGTGAGGTGGAGCGGTGGAGCCTTGGCGGGGAAGCAGGCCGTCGGCGCCCCGGCAACCCTTGCCGGGGAGGTCTTGGGACTTGCCCTTGGGATGACCTCGACCTGACCAGGCTCGCCTGCCCGGTAAGGGAGGTTTTTCCCTTAGTGATATCTTGTTCCTTTGGCTTGTCTTGGTCTTCTTGATCCGCCCTTTGATTTCTCAAAGAGCTATCTCTTCTACTTGGCCTTGTCTTGTCGCTGTAACCTTGCCCTTGAGCCTGTGTACAGTCTGGGCAACATACACCAGGGTTTGTTGCACCGACATAATGCTACCGCCGTTCTAAGCAAAATAAGATGCATAAAGGATAAACATCACATGCAATCAAAAATATGTGACATGGTATGGCCATCATCATCTTGTGCTTTTGATCTCCATCTCCAAAGCATCGTCATGATCTCCATCGTCACCGGCTCGACACCTTGATCTCCATCATTGCATCGGGGTCGTCTCGCCAACTATTGCTTCTACAACTATTTCTAACGCATAGCAATAAAGTAAATCAATTACATGGCGTTTGCATTTCATACAATAATTAAGAGACAACCCTAAAGCTCCTGCCGGTTGTCGATATTACAAAACATGATCATCTCATACATCAACATATATCACATCATATCTTGACCATATCACATCACAACATGCCCTGCAAAAACAAGTTAGACGTCCTCTACTTTGTTGTTGCAAGTTTTACGTGGCTGCTACGGGCTTCTAGCAAGAACCGTTCTTAACTACGCAAAAACCACAATGGTGATTGTCAAGTTTGCTGTTTTAACCTTCTTCAAGGACCGGCCATTGTCAAATTAGATTCAACTAAAGTAGGAGAAACAGACACCCGCCAGCCACCTTTAGGAAAACAAGTTGCATGTCAGTCGGTGGAACCGGTCTCATGTGCATGGATATGTAAGGTTGCTCCGGGCCGCTTCATTCCACAATACCACCAAATCAAAATAAGATGTTGGTGGTAAGCCGTATGGCTATCACCGCCCACAACTCTTTGTGTTCTACTCGTGCATATCATCTACGCATAGCCCTGGCTCTGATGCCACTGTTGGGGAACGTTGCATGGAAAACAAAAAAATTCTACGCACACGCAAAGATCTATCCATGGAGATGCATAGCAACGAGAGGGGAGCGTGTGTCTATGTACCCTCGTAGACCGTTTAGCGGAAGCATTTATCAACGCGGTTGATGTAGTCGTACACCTTCATGATCCGCCCGATTAAGTACCAAATGTACGGCACCTCCGCGTTCAGCACATGTTCAGCTCGATGACGTCCTTGCCTTCTCGATCCAGCAAGACGAGCGAAGTAGTAGATGAGTTCTGGCAGCACGATGGCGTGATGACGGTGGTGATGCAACTATCTCCGCAGGGCTTCGCCAAGCACTACGAAAATATGACCGAGGACGAACTAGAGGGAGAGGGGCACCGCACACGGCCAGTGAATCGTGGTGTGTGTTGCCTCTCTCCCTCCTCTCATATATATAGGTGGAGGGGGAGGGGAGGCAGCCCCTAGGGTGCCTCAAGTGGCCGGCGGCTGCCC
This sequence comes from Thinopyrum elongatum, assembly GCA_011799875.1. Taxonomy (NCBI): domain Eukaryota; kingdom Viridiplantae; phylum Streptophyta; class Magnoliopsida; order Poales; family Poaceae; genus Thinopyrum; species Thinopyrum elongatum. Next base: position 62,944,946 of record CM022299.1, read on the forward strand.
TAGGGCGCCTGCCCTGGCCGAACCCCCCTTCCATATTTGTGCATGGGGGGAAGGAAAGGTGGCCTGCCTGCCTTTTGGGCACCTCCCCTTTCCTTCCCTCCCTCATTGGTGCGTGGGCAAGGGGTGGAGGGGGCGCACTAGCCCCCTTGTGGGCTAGTGTGCTTCCCCCTTTTGGCCCATAAGGCCCACCGCTTGCCGGTGGCCTCCCGGAACCCCTTCCGGCACCCCGATAAAATACCCGGTACTTCCAAAACCTTTCTGGTGACCAAATACTACGTCCTATATATCAATCTTTACCTCCTGACGATTCCGGAGTTCCTCGCCATGTCCGTGATCTCATCCGAGACTCCGAACAACATTCGGTCATTAACTCACATAACTCATACAACACTATATCGTCAACGAACGTTAAGCGTGCGGACCCTACGGGTTCGAGAATGATGTAGACATGACTGAGACACCTCTCCGGTCAATAACCAATAGCGGAACCTGGATGCCCTATTGGTTCCTACATATTCTATGAAGATCTTTATCGGTCAAACCTTATGACAACATACGTAATTCCTTTTGTCTATCGGTATGTTACTTGCCCAAGATTCGATCGTCGGTATCTTCATACCTAGTTCAATCTCGTTACCGGCAAGTCTCTTTACTCGTTCCGTAATACATCATCTCATAACTAACTCCTTAGTCACTTTGCTTGCAAGGCTTCTCATGATGTGCATTACCGAGAGGGCCCAGAGATACCTCTTCGATACACGTAGTGACAAATCCTAATCTTGATCCATGCCAACTCAACAAACACCTTCGGAGATACCTGTAGAGCATCTTTATGATCACCCAGTTATGTTGTGACATTTGATAGCACACAAGGCATTCCTCTGGTATCCGGGAGTTGCATGATCTCATAGTCGAAGGAATATGTATTTGACATTAAGAAAGCAATAGCAATAAACTGAACGATCATATGCTAAGCTAACGGATGGGTCTTGTCCATCACATCATTCTCCTAATGATGTGATCCCATTATCAAATGACAACTCATGTCTATGGTTAGGAAACCTTAACCATCTTTTGATCAATGAGCTAGTCTAGTAGAGGCTCACTAGGGACACGGTATTTGTTTATGTATCCACACATGTATATAAGTTTCCGGTCAATACAATTCTAGCATGAATAATAAACCTTTATCATGATTAAGGAAATATAATAATAACCATTTTATTATTGCCTCTAGGGCATATTTCCATCATCTACTGCAAAAGAAATGGTCACTAGAAACGGAACTGCCCCAAATACTTGGCGGATAAGAAGGATGGCAAAGTGAACAAAGGTATATTTGATATACATGTTATTGATGTGTTCCTTACTAATGCTCATAGTAGCGCCTGGGTATTTGATACTGGTTCAGTTGCTCATATTTGCAACTCAAAACAGGAGCTGCGGAATAAACGAAGATTGGCTAAGGACGAGGTGACGATCACTACTGGAATCTGGTAATTTGCCGTCTGCCACCTCTTTGCCGTCGGCCAGCGGACGGCAAAGAGCCTCTTTGCCGTCTGCTTCCACATAGCAGACGGCAAAGAATGTGCAGATGGCAAAAAGTCTATTTGCCGTCCGCTGTTTCTTTGCCGTCAGCCAGCTGACGGCAAAGAGCTAGAAGGCAGACGACAAAGGGCCAGGTGGGCCCCACAGGGCACGGCGTGGCTAGGTCAGCTTCTTTGCCGTCTGCCTGGTCTTTGCCGTCTGCCTTCTGGACCTTTGCCGTCCGCTGGCGAACGGCAAAGAAATGGCCCAGCTAACGGCCGTCTCCCCCCTCCTATGCTCGCTCTTTGTCTCTCCGGTCCCACCCGCCCCTCTCTCTCCCCTCTCTCCCAACTCAACCGCGCCCGCGCCCCCAACTCAACCGCGCCCGCGCCCACAACGCCGCCGTCGAACAACGCCGCCGCCCGGACGCTGCCGCCACCCCACCCCGCCGCAGCACCACCCGGGGCGCCGCAAACGGAGAAAGGGATGAAAAGGAGAAAAAAAAGCACAGAAGAAAAGAAGACAAGGCAGCAAAGAAAAGAAGAAGAAAAAACAAACAACCAGATAGAGAAGAAAAAAAAAGAAGAAAAAGAAAAGAAACATGAGGATAGAAGAAAAAACAAGAACGGCAAGAGAAAAACGCCGACACCGAAGCACTGAGGACCGTCGCCACCACCGCTCGCGCCCCCTCCGCCCGTTCTAGCGCCAACTCCGCCGGCCGAGCACACCCCGGCGCCCGGCGCCCCTGGGCCTGCCGCAGGTGAGCCCCGGCCGCACCCCTCTTCTCCTCTTTTTTTTGTTTTTTCTGTTTTTTTAGTTTAGATTACTTTTAGTTTTGTTTTAGATTTAGTTTAGTTTAGATTACTGTTAGTTTGGTTCTATATTTAGTTTAGTTTAGATTACTTTTAGTTTGGTCTTAGGTTTAGTTTAGTTTTAGGTTTATGTTTAGTCATGAAAAAAACTAAGAATAATTAGAAGAAGAGGAGGAGAAGAAGAATAGCTAGGTTTAGGTGTAGTTTTTTCCTGTTTTGTTTTAGGTTAATTAGTGCTAGGTTTAAGAAGAGGAAAAAGGAGAAGAAGAAGAAGAAGAAGAAGAAGAAGAAGAAGAAGAAGAAGAAGAAGAAGAAGAGGAGGAGGAGGAGGAGAAGAAAGAAGAAGAAAAAGAAGAAGAAGAAGAAGAAAGAGAAGAGGAGGAGAAGAAGAAGAAGAAGAGAAGAAGAAAAGGAAAATTGTATACATATTATGTTCATCATTATGATACACTTAAATTGTATACATATTATTATGTTTATGTCAGGTATCCAATTTTTTTATGTTGTACTAATTTCGTTTACTTTTTGTCATTGCAGGTGTTGACAGGATGGTGGGCAAGGGTCCAGAGCGCCCCGAGCCTCCTGCGAGCGCTACCGGGAGGGGTGGTTGCATTATTGCAGCGCAGCCCCTCCGGAGAGCGGTGCAGGATGGTATGCAGACAGCTGCGGCGGGCGCTTCTTCTACGGCTGGGAGAGGTCGGGGGAGGACGAAGAAGGCTGGTAGAGGTGGACGTGGCAGTGGGAGAGGTAGGAAGGCAGCTACGCCTTCGTCGCCGCCACCCTCAGCTCATTCACCCGACCACAGGAGTGCTCCGTCTTACGTGGACCCTCGGACTCTGGTCCATGAGCCTCCGGTCGCTGATCCTTCGCCCCACCAGACTCGGGTCACCGACCCTTCGCCCCACGTGAGTCCGGTCCTAGAGTCTTCGTCCCAGAAGACTCCGGTCACGGGGTCTTCATCCCAGAAGACTCCGGTCACGGGGTCTTCATCCCAGAAGACTCCGATCCCGGAGTCTTCTTCCCACGAGACTCCGGAGGCTAGTGGCTCGAAGGATGGTAGCGAGGACACCTTTTCAGAAGATAGCTACAGCAACGACGAGCTGGTTGAGAACGGCAAGAAGGTCTACAAGCGTGGCTGTACAAAGCTCCCGCCCGTGCCGACGACCCCCGACCAGAGGTGGTTGATTGCGCCTAAAGGGTTGAAGTAAGTGCATTTACTATTTTTTAACCTTTTGCCTTCATGTTCCTTCTAATTAATATCTAATGCATTGGCCTTGTCATACTGCAGGGGCTGGGTACGCCCCCGTGGTTCCCGTAGGCCCAACCAGGTCCTTGGTGTGCTTTGCCGGCAGCACTTCCCTGGGTGGGTCACGTTGCCCGGTGAGGGTCAGGTTCCACAGCTAGCACTGACCTGGGAGCTGTACTCGGTTGCCCCGGCCCCGCCAAAGGAGAGGGTCGACGGTGTCTTGTGCGAGACGGTGGCGGACATTGTGTTCCGTCGGTTTTGGGTAATTTCTCCTTTACGGAATTAAAAATCAACACTACCTAGTGATTGTACTAATTAGTGTTGTCTTGTTTGATTGCAGACCTTCTACAGGGTTTCAGAGGGAGAGCAGGAGGCCGCGTGTATGGTTGTCCAAAACAAGTGCAAGCGCCTACTTCAGAACTTAAGGCACGAGGCTCGGGTGCAGGCCGTTCGAGACTACTACGCCTCGAAGGGTATTAGGAGGGGCAAGCAGAAGTGTCGCGGCAAGTTTCTGAGTAAGGAGAAGTACATGAAGGTAATTACCTATTCTTAAGGCCTTGAACTTAGTTTTCTTGATTTGATTCGTAGGCGTAGTGATGAAATTTCTCTTGACTCACTTAGGTGCCCCCGAGATGGTGTGTGGATAAGATGGACTGTTGGGAGGCGTTGGTGGATGCGTGGTGCTCTGCCCAATGGAAAGTCGAACACCAAAGGGCCAAGGATAAGCGCGACCAAATGGAAGGTGTGCCACACCATCAAGGGAGCTCCAACCTGTTTGAGTACGGGGATAACTGGGTATGTGGTTTGCTATGATTCATGCAATTCATTCTTCATGCTAGATAGTTCATTTATGACATATTTAGCTCTAAAATGACATAATAACCTTAGATAGCTCTATAAAATGACTTAATATGCTTTAGTCAGTTAAAAAATGGCATAACTACCTTCGATAGCTCAATAACGACCTCAACTAATCTTAGCTAGTTCATTCATGACATAATTAGCTCTAAAATGACATAATAACCTTAGATAGCTCAATAATGACATAATTAGCATACTTTGGTCAAAAATGGCATAATAATCTTGGTTACCTCGAAAATGACCTAAACTTAGCTTATTTTCCTCGAAAATGACATAATAACCTTTCTTAGCTCCAAAATGACCTATTTACATAGCAATATCATTCTTCATGCTAGCTTGAGCCCTTAACTAATATTTTGTTCCTCTCTCTCAGGCGCACCACCACAAGAAGCCTGTGCCAGGTCTGTTCGACCTCTATGGCATGGCCCATATGGCCCCGTACAAGAAGGCCAAGCCATTCACGGAGTCTGACCCTAGATGATCCAGAGAACTTCACCAACAAGACCTCCCACCACAAGCTTATGAAGTACAGACACGAGGGGAAGGCGAGGAAAGGGGAGGACTTTAACCCGAGCCAGGATCCTTTTGATACAGAGCTGGTGATGATATCTGGTGGCGGGAGGTCCCATGGCTCTCTAGCCATTGGTGATGGACTGATACATTGTCCTAAGACTCTCCCGCAGATCAAGAAGCGCCTGAGTAGCTCTGATCCTGAGATAACACCTCGTGCACGGCCCGCGGAGATCGCCATGGCGGTTAGTTATACGGACTCTCTCACCTTTCCCCCATTACATTGTGTGTGCGTCCGTCGATGATTACAATGCTAACGAGGAGTGGTGTGTTGCAGGCTATTGTTGAGAAAGAGAGATTGAAGAAGAAGGAGCTTCTGGAGGAGGCAAAAAGGGAGGCACAAAGGGAGGCGGCGGAGAGGGAGAGGGAGATGGAGGAGAAGACGGCTAAGCTGTTGGAGGAGGAGAGGAACCGGAACGACAGCGCTAAACGGGCCCTATACGAGCTCATCGTGGTATGTTTCTCGTGCATATTAGCCCAATCATGCACGTAATGTTCGCATTACTATCTAATATGACTGACTCGTGACAACCAAATGTGCAGAGCTTGTGCGAGAAAAACGGTCAGGCCCCTCCGCCGATGCCCCAGATTGCTCCGACGACCACGGTGAGTTTGATTTGAATGGTCGTTGCTAACTACTATTCACATTTAAGTTTGCGAACTTGCTAACGAGACATTATGGGAAATGATCTTTGGTGCAGCATGGCTCCCGACAAGCATCGACCACTCCTTCTGCCAATGCCGGAACCCCGACCGGTCCTTCACCTCCGTCTGGCACTGGCGCAGCCCCGACCATTCCTACATCTCCGTGATAACGGTATTTTTCTTCTTAATTAGCGTGTTTAGTCCATTTATGACATAATTTAGCCTATTTAGTCCACAAATGACATAATAAGATGAAGAAAATCAAGGAAGAGGAAGGAAAGAAGGAATAGGAAGAAAAGAAGAAGAAGAAGAAGAAGAAGAAGAAGAAGAAGAAGAAGAAGAAGAAGAAGAAGAAGAAGGAGAAGAAGAATAAGACTAGAAGAAGAAGAAGAAGATCGAAGAAGAAGGAGAAGAAGAATAAGACTAGAAGAAGAAGAAGAAGATCTAGTCTTCTTCTTCTTCTCTTCTCCTTCTTTCTTTCGTCTCTTCTTCTTCTTCTTCTAGTTTTCTTCTTCTTCTTCTTCTTCTCCAAAATGAAGTTAGCTCTAAGTTATATCAAAAATGGCATAATATGCTTAGTTAGGTCAAAAATGGCAATATTAGCTAGGTAAGCTCAAAAATGGCATTCTTCTTCTTATTTAGCCTTCTTCTTCTTCTTCTCTTCTTCTTCTTCTAGTCTTCATCTTCTTCTTCTTTTCTTCTTCTTCTCTTTCTTCTCTCTTCTAGTTTTCTTCTTCTTCTTCTTCTCCAAATGAAGTAAGCTCTAAGTTATATCTCATAATATGCTTAGTTAGGTCAAAAATGGCATAATTAGCTAGGTAAGCTAAAAATGGCATTTTTCTTCTTATTTAGCCTATTTAGTCCATTTATGACATAATTTATCCTTTTTAGTCCACAAATGACATAATAAGATGAAAATCCAGGAAGGGAGAAAGAAGAAGGAAGAAAAGAAGAAGAAGAAAAAGAAGAAGAAGAAAAGAAAAGAAGAAGAAGAAAAGAGAGAAGAAGAGAAAGAAGAAAAGAAGAAGAAAAGAAGAAGAAAAGAGAAGAAAAAAGACAGAAGACTAGAGGAAGAAAAGAAGAAGAAGAAGAGAAGAAGAAGCTTCTTCTTCTTCTTCTTCTTCTTCTTCTAGTTTTCTTCTTCTTCTCCAAAATGAAGTTACTCTAAGTTATATCAAAAATGGCATAATATGCTTAGTTCACTCAAAAATGGCACAATTAGCTAGGTTAGCTCCATTTTACCTAATTATGCTTACTTCTTCTTCTTCTTCATTTCTTCTTCTTCTTCTGATTCTAGTCTTCTTCTTCTAACTTTCTTGTTTCCATTTTGCAGATTTAATTCACTATATGGAAGCTTGCATGGATGCATGGAGTGCTTGTTTCCCTTACCTATGAACTTGTTATATGGATGCATGGAACAATGTGTTGGATGAACATTGTGATATGTAATATGTATATATGGATGGAACTATGTTTCTTATGTATATATGTATGTTGTCATGGATGGAGATAGATATGTATATGTATATCTGTGTGTTGGATACATCATATATGTATATCTGTGTGTGCCTGTGAAAAAAATATATATATGTATATCTGTGTTTGAAACCCTGTCAAATTAAATGGATTCAAATAAAAACAGGGGATACATAGCCTCTTTGCCGTCTGCTAGCGGACGGCAAAGCTCTTTGCCGTCCGCTAGCAGACGGCAAAGAGGACACGTGGCAGCTACCTGTGAAACCTGGGAACACTGGCTGCCTATTTGGTCACTTTGTCGTCTGCCAGCGGACGGCAAAGATTCAAATCACTTTGCCGTCTGCCAGCAGACGGCATAGCTGGCCACGTGTCAGCTTCCCAGTACTGCCTAGCTGAGCTGTTTGCCGTCTGTCAGCGGACGGCAAAGAGCTTTGACTCTTTGCCGTCTGCTGGCAGACGGCAAAGAGCGCCGTTAACCCCCTAACGGCTCTCACGCCACCGCACTGCCGTCAGCTGTCTTTGCCGTCAGCTGGCCTCGGATGGCGGACGACGTAATCCTTTGCCGTCCGTTTCTAAGAAGCGGACGGCAAAGAAGGCATTTGCTGGCATGCTTTCAGCCGGAAAGTTTGCCGTCTGCTAGCGGACGGCAAAGATGTTTGCCGTCCGTGATCCATGCCTTTGCCGATGGCAAAGAAGCTGATTCCAGTAGTGGATGCGCGTCGGGAATGGTTCCAAGGTCGATGTGATCACCGTCGGCACGCTACCTCTACATCTACCTTCGGGATTAGTTTTAGACCTCAATAATTGTTATTTGGTGCCAGCGTTGAGCATGAACATTATATATGGATCTTGTTTAGTGCGAGATGGTTATTCATTTAAAACAGAGAATAATGGTTGTTCTATTTATATGAGTAATATCTTTTATGGTCATGCACCCTTGAAGAGTGGTCTATTTTTGTTGAATCTCGATCGTGGTGATACACATATTCATAATATTGATGCCAAAAGATGCAAAGTTGATAATGATAGTGCAACATATTTGTGGCACTGCCGTTTAGGTCATATTGGTGTAAAGTGCATGAAGAAACTCCATGCAGATGGGTTTTTGGAATCACTTGAGTATGAATCATTTGATACTTGCGAACCATGCCTCATGGGTAAGATGACTAAAACTCCGTTCTCTGGAACAATGCAGCGAGCTAATGACTTATTGGAAATAATACATACCGATGTATGCGGTCCGATGAGTGTTGAGGCACGCGGCGGGTATCGTTATTTTCTAACCTTCACAGATGATTTGAGTAGGTATGGGTATATCTGCTTGATGAAACACAAGTCTGAAACATTTGAAAAGTTCAAAGAATTTCAGAGTGAAGTGGAGAATCATCGTAACAAGAAAATAAATTTTCTATGATCTGATCGCGGAGGCGAATATTTGAGTTACGAGTTTGGCTTTCATTTAAGACAATGTGTAATTGTTTCACAACCCACGCCACCTGGAACACCACAGCGTAATGGTGTGTCCGAACGTCGTAACCGTACTTTATTAGATATGGTGCGTTCTATGATGTCTCTTACCGATTTGCTTTTATCGTTTTGAGGTTATGCATTAGAGACAGCCGCATTTACGTTAAATAGGGCACCGTCTAAATCCGTTGAGACGACATTGTATGAACTATGGTTTGGCAAGAAACCTAAGCCGTCGTTTCTTAAAGTTTGGGGATGCGACGCTTATGTCAAAAGGTTTCAGCCTGACAAGCTCGAACCCAAATCGGAGAAGTGCGTCTTCATAGGATACCCTAAGGAAACTATTGGGTATACCTTCTACCACAGATCCGAAGGCAAGATCTTTGTTGCCAAGAATGGGTCCTTTCTAGAGAAGGTGTGTCTCTCGAAAGAAGTGAGTGGGAGGAAAGTAGAACTTGATGAGGTAGTTGTACTTTCTCTCGAATTGGAAAGTAGCACATAAGAGAAAATAGTTCCCGTGTTGCCTACACCAACCGAAGAGGAAGCTAATGATAATGATCATGAAACTTCGGACCAAGTTACTACTGAACCTCATAGGTCGACCAGAGCACATACCACACCAGAGTGGTACGGTAATCCTGTCCTAGAAGTCATGTTGTCAGACAACGGCGAACCTATGAACTATGAAGAAGCTATGATGAGCCCAGATTCCAACAAATGGCTTGAGGCCATGAAATCTGAGATAGGATCCATGTATGAGAACAAAGTATGGACTTTGGTGGAATTGCCCGATGATCGGTAAGCCATTAAGAATAAATGGATCTTCAAGAGGAAGACGGACGCTGATGGTAATATCACTGTCTATAAAGCTCGACTTGTCGTGAAAGGGTTTCAACAAGTTCAAGGGGTTGACTATGATGAGACTTTCTCACCCGTAGCGATGCTTAAGTCTGTCAGAACCATGTTAGCAATTACCGCATTTTATGATTATGAAATTTGGCAAATGGACGTCAAAACTGCATTCCTTAATAGGTTTCTTAAAGAAGAGTTGTATATGATGCAACCAGAAGGTTTTGTCGATCCTAAAGGTGCTAACAAAGTGTGCAAGCTCCAGCGATCCATTTATGGACTGGTGCAAGCATCTCAGAGTTGGAATATATGCTTTGATGAGGTGATCAAAGCATTTGGTTTTATACAGACTTACGGTGAAGCCTGTATTTACAAGAAAGTGAGTGGGAGCTCTGTAGCATTTCTGATATTATGTGTGGATGACATATTGCTGATTGGAAATGATATAGAATTTCTGGATAGCATAAAAGGATATTTGAATAAGAATTTTTCAATGAAAGACCTCGGTGAAGATTCTTACATATTAGGCATCAAGATTTATAGAGATAGATCAAGACGCTTGATAAGACTTTCAATGAGTACATACCTTGACAAGATTTTGAAGGAGTTCAAAATGGATCAGTCAAAGAAGGAGTTCTTGCCTGTATTGTAAGGTATGAAGTTGAGTAAGACTCAAAGCCCGACCACGGTAGAAGATAGAGAGAGAATGAAAGTCATTCCCTATGCCTTAGCCATAGGTTCTATTATGTATGCCATGCTGTGTACCAGATGTGTGCCTTGCCATGAGTTTGGCAAGGGGGTACAATAGTGATCCAGGAGTGGATCACTGGACATCGGTCAAAATTATCCTTATGTACCTAAAGAGGACTAAGGAAATGATTCTCGGTTATGGAGGTGATGAAGAGTTCGTCGTAAAGGGTTACGTCTATGCAAGCTTTGACACTGATCTGGATGATTCTGAGTCTCAATCTGGATACGTATTGAACGTGGGAGCAATTAGCTAGAGTAGCTATATGCAGAGCATTGTAGACATAGAAATTTGCAAAATACATACGGATCTGAATGTGGCAGATCCGTTGACTAAACCTCTTTCACAAGCAAAACATGATCACACCTTAGTACTCTTTAGGTGTTAATCACATGGCGATTTGAACTAGATTATTGACTCTAGTAAACTCTTTGGGTGTTAGTCACATGGCGATGTGAACTATGGGTGTTAATCACATGGCGATGTGAACTAGATTATTGACTCTAGTGCAAGTGGGAGACTGATGGAAATATGCCCTAGAGGCAATAATAAAGTTGTTATTATTATATTTCCTTATTCATGATAAAGGTTTATTATTCATGCTAGAATTGTATTGACCGGAAACTTAAATACATGTGTGAATACATAAACAAATACCGTGTCCCTAGTGAGCCTCTACTAGACTAGCTCGTTGATCAAAAGATGGTTAAGGTTTCCTAACCATAAACATGTGTTATCACTTGATAACGGGATCACATCATTAGGAGAATGATGTGATGGACATGACCCAACCGTTAGCATAGCATATGATCGTTCAGTTTATTGCTACTGCTTTCTTAATGTCAAATACATGTTTCTTCGACCACGAGATCATGCAACTCCCGGACTCCGGAGGAATACCTTGTGTGCTATCAAACGACACAACGTAACTGGGTGATCATAAAGATGCTCTACAGGTATCTCCGAAGGTGTCTGTTGAGTTGGCATGGATCGAGATTGAGATTTGTCACTCCGTGTATCGGAGAGGTATCTCTGGGCCCTCTCGGTAATACACATCACAAGAAGCTTGCAAGCAAAGTGACTAAGGAGTTAGTTGCAAGATGATATATTACGGAGCGAGTAAAGAGACTTGCCGGTAACGAGATTGAACTAGGTATAGAGATACCGACGATCGAATCTCGGGCAAGTAACATACCGACAGACAAAGGGAATTACGTATGTTGTCATAAAGGTTCAACTGATAAAAGATCTTCATGGAATATGTAGGAATCAATATGGGCATCCAGGTCCCGCTATTGGTTATTGACCGGAGAGGTGTCTCGGCCATGACTACATAATTCCCGAACCCGCAGGGTCGCACGCTTAACGTTCGTTGACGCTAGAGTAGTATTGAGATATTTGATGAGTGATAACCAAATGTTGTTCGGAGTCCCGGATGAGATCTCGGACGTCACGAGGAGTCTCGGAATGGTCGAGAGGTAAAGATTTATATATGGGAAGTCATATTTTGGGTTCCGGAAAAAGGTGCAGTTTTTTTGGTATTGTACCGGGAAGCTTCCAGAAGGTTCCGGAGGGGTCCGGAAGTCCACAAGTGGGTCCACCACGACCCAAGGGCTAGCATGGGGCTGCGGGGAGGTGCCCTGGCCTTATTGGGCTAGGCGCACCAAGTCCTCAAAAGCCCATGTGGCTAGGGAATGCAAAAAAAGGAAGGAGTCCTAGTAGGAATAGGATTGGACTTGGAGTCCAAGTCCTCTCCCCCTTAGCTATGCCCTAGGGCTTGGAGGGGCTGTTTCCCACACCCCTCCACCTATATATAGAGGGGAGGGGGCGCCCAAAGAGGACACACCAAGCCCTTGGCGCCCCTCTCTCTCCCGTTACTTTGTAGTTCCACCGCCTTGTCCCGGCGACGCTTAGCGAAGCGCTGTCAGTGCTCCACCACCACCATCACCACCACGCCGTCGTGTTGGTTGTGATCCCATCTACTTCTTCTCTCCTGTTTGCTGGATCAAGAAGGAGGAGACGTCATCGAGCCGCACGTGTGCTAAACTTGGAGGTGCCGTCCGTTCGGCACTAGATCGGTTGGATCGTGATCGGACCGCGAAGAGTACGACTACATCAACCGCGTGATAAACGCTTCCACTTAGTGATCTACAAGGGTATGTAGATGCTCTCCCCCTCTCGTAGCTATGCATATCCATGGATAGATCTTGAGTGTGCTTAGAATTTTTTTTTGTTTTCCATGCAACGTTCCCCAACAGGAACAATAAAAAATTATAGATACGTTGGAGACGTATCATAACCAACTCCCCTTTAATGTGTGTTTGAGTAACCGCTTCGCTCCCTCTCATCCAGGAAAAAGCGATCAGGGAGGCGACAAACTCCTCCCACGCTCTGCAGGCAAGGCCATGGGTTCTCTTGCCCTCCGGTCGCCGTTCCGGCGACGGATGGGTGAGGGACCCCAACTCTCTGCTCGGCTATAGTTAGGGTTAGGTTTAGCGTGTTCCACGGTGGTGTTTGGATGGCGGTGATGCCGGTGTTTGGAATAAAAAGTCCCCGATCTCAGCCCATCTTGATGACGTCCTTGGTGCTAAAATCGAGCGATCTGGGGTAACCTTATTCCATCGTTTCCTTGATGCGATGGATCTGGTGGTGTTTGTTGTGTCTATGGCAGATCTCATCTCGTGTGGTGCCGTCTTTGTGTTGGGGGAAGGTGGTGGTCCAAGAACAAGGTTGGAGGTTTGTGGTTGGCAGTTCCGATGTTTTGCCTCGACGACATCGACAGCATGCAGCGGATCTGGGTTTCGAGGAGCACGGGCATGATCCCCGGTCGACGCGCCACAACGACAATGACCTTGCCAGCGGCAAGCCTTTTCTTCGGCTCACAAAGCCTTTATGGGCGATGGTGTTTCTTCGTCTCCGAAGACGGCAATTGGCAACGATGGCGGTTGCATTCAGTCAAAAAAAAAAATTCAGTAAAAAAAAAACGATGGCGGTTGCAGAAATCTACTTCAATGGAGTTTTCTTGCAGATGTTCCTGAACATGTGTCCTCTCTCTTTTTCTATCGTGGTTTTCGTGTTTTCATATTGTAATTTGACATCTGTTGAATGGTATATGAAGTTTCTCAAAAAAAAAACTCCCCTTTAATTCCTTCTCAAAGACACTATCTTCTAAATAGTAACCCTGTTCATTCAAAAAAAAAAGAGAATAGTAACCCTATTACCACTAAAAGAAAAATAGTAACCCTGTTTTTCTAGACCTTAAAAATCAAGAGTATTTTTTTTAAGTTTTTGGACTTTAAAAATCAAGATTAATAACAATTTTTAAAGTCGGGAAAAATCAGGCACCGATTTTTGAGGACGACCCAAGAGCCAATTCGCGGGATCAAATCAAAGCAGTGAACGATCAGCGATCCCTTCCGACAGATGGGCCCACGCGGCAGCAGCGCCGAGGCCGCACGTGACAGCCCCCCCGCATCTCCACCGAGCGATCGCGTCCCGCGTCCCTCCGTCGCCGCCACCCGGGCCCCGCCCCGCACCCATCACACATCCCCGGGCCCACCCACCCCTCTCCGCCATTGCCGCAGCAGCAGCAGTAGCGGGATAAGCACGCACGGCAGGCCAAGCCCAAGCCCCAAGCCGCCATTCCCATCACGCAAACAGTTCAGGATAATTTAAAAAAAAAAAGATTACTTCCTCCTCAGGACAGGAGAGGAGGAGGAGGAGGCGGAGGGCGAATCGTCCCGTCTCGTCTCGCCTCGCCACTTCTTCCTCCTTCCTCCCATCCCATCCCATCCCTGCGCCCGAGTTGTTATAAATACGCAGACCCCAATCGCGCCGGGTTTCGCTAGGGTTCGCGAGATTTCTCCTGCTGCCGCTGCCGCTGCCGCTGCCGGGGTCTGCTCCGCTCGCCTGCTCCTCCATCCGTCCCCGGTGGCCGGAAGCGGCTGGATCGATCCCGGTGTGGTGCGGGGTTCCGGAGGGGGCTCGATTCGGCGAGGCTGGGGCGTGGGGGCGGGCGGTCGGGCCACTGGACCTGCGCCCACTGGCTGCGGGCCATGGCCGGGATCAACGGCGCCGGGGACGCCCCCGCCGCGCGGCTGCCCGAGTTGACGCCCGTCGAGCGCGTCGAGCAGGTGCTTCTCCCCTGCTCTGATCTAACCACCCGTGGCGGCGGTTGCCTGTTTGCGCCTCTGCCCGTGTGCTCCTCTGTTTTTCTCTTGTTCCCGTGGGGATTGGATTGGTTGGTTAGTCCTGTGGTTCTCCGAGCCGCGAGGGCTCCATAGCCAGCGCGATTCCTTCCCTGATCGCTGGGACGGCTCGCGATTTGCGTTCGTGGAATCGATGGCCGTGTTTACCGGCCGATGCAGTAGGGCATTGGGAATTTTTGCGTGCGAATAACCAAACTGCGCTTCTCTCTCTCGATGCGATGGTTCCAGACTTTTTATTGAAAGTTTCGATGATTCAGTAAGGTAAGTACAAGTGTTTGCAAAATCCTTCAACTTTGCTAATGTAGTGGCATTGTGTTCCCTCCCTGCAGAAGCTGATTGCCTGCGGAGTTCCAGAAGAGCAGCTGCGGGAGGACCATCAGGAAAGCCTGCTCATGTACTTGGAGGAGCACACCGATAAGGTTTCTGAGGTCACGGCGGCCATCTTGTCAGCAGGCACCGAGATATCGGAGGCCCGCAAGTCCTCGAAGAAGGATGAAGACAGCAGCAGCAGCAGCGACAGCGATGCGTACAGCGAGAGTTTGTCGTGGTTGCAGTGGATGATGTTCCGCAACGAGCCGGATGCAGTGCTTGATGACATGGAGCATAGCAGTGCGGGAGAGCGTGCTGTCTGCGGGTCTGTCTGGGGGCAGAACGACCTCGCTTACCGCTGCCGGACCTGCGAAAACGACTCCACATGCGCCATCTGTGTTCCATGCTTTCAGAATGGTAACCACGAGGATCATGATTACTCCATCATGTATACAGGTGGTGGATGCTGTGACTGCGGGGATGCTACTGCCTGGAAGCGTGAAGGGTTCTGCTCGAGGCACAAGGGGGCTGAACAGATTAAGCCTCTTCCCAAGGAGCTTGCGAGTTCTGTGGGGCCTGTGTTGGATGAGCTCTTGCTGTTCTGGAAGCAGAGGATTTGCCTGGTGGAAGCCCCAACTCGGAAGGCTGACGAGGGTACCCCCTGCAAGAGTGTTGCTGAGGAGTTGACGACTTCTATTGCTGACATGCTGCTTCGCTTCTGCACCTCTAGTGAAAGTCTTCTTAGTTTTGTGTCCCAAAGGATCCGTGAATCCCCAGATCTCTTGGATGCATTGACGAGGGCGGAAAGGTTGCTGGACAAGGAAATTCTGAAAAATTTGCATGAGCTGCTATTGAAACTTATCACTGAACCAGCTTTTAAGTACGAGTTTGCCAAAGTTTTCATACAGTACTACCCTGGTACATTTTCTGAAGTCATTAAAGGGAACAGTGATAATCTGCTGGACGAGTATCGACTGATACCGACCTTTTCTGTCCAAATATTTACCGTGCCTACGCTGACTACAAGGCTTGTGCGGGAGCACAATTTGTTGGGTATTCTTCTTGAATGTTTGACAGTTCTATTTCTTTCTTGCGTTGGTGAGGATGGTCATTTACAGGTATGCCTGGCTTCTTTCCGTCGCTCGGAAAATTAGATGTTTATGCTTTACCCAGTCACTGTACACTGATGGGATATTATTACTTTCCAAGCATAATTGCTATATTTTTTCAAAGCTGCTGATACAATTCGCGTCTAACATATTTCTGTTAACCGTTAATTGTATAACACTTATAAGTCAGTAACAGGGCATAGGCCCTGAATTTTGGCTTGTCATAAATATCAGCGCACCTATCATCTCTCCAACTATGCACAAGTAAAGAGATAAATAGCACGTCGACATACTTGAATTACTGGGGATGGATGATCAAGGTTTAGCAGAAATATGTTCAAACACTTGAGGACAATATTTTTGTTGGTTTTTGATAAATGTGTGCTCACAATATATGCTAACAGATCCCAGAAAGATTTTGATTTCACTTTGGTGTTCTGCCGTGATGCATATAGCAACTTAATATATTGTGATTTGTACAGTGTAATGTGATTTCATATGGTCACAGGAATATTTTCACTTTGTTATTTGCAGACAAGCAAATGGGGAAATTTGTATGATTCTTCTCTTAGATTATTGGATGATACACGCTATGTCGTGAGCCATGAGGAGGTTTCCAAGTATGTTGCTTATGAGAGGCCTGATCTAACAAGGTCATGGATAAAGCTATTGTCACTTGTGCAAGGAATGGATCCTCAGAAGAGAGTGACAAGTATTCATGTTGAAGATGAGAATGAGAATCTATCTTCGCCTTTCATGCTAGGACATTATCTTGGGATCATTCAGAATCTTTTGATTAAGGGAGCCTTTTCTTCTCCTGGGCAACAAGAGTCAACTGATGTTACTGTATGCTCCACTGCGATAAAAGGCATGGAAAGTGCCGAGAATCAGCGTCATGCTAAAGTTGGAAGGGTCTCCCAGGAGAACTTGGTATGCAATTCAAGTACCAGAGAGAATTCTTCGAGCAGTGAATTACCAGCACCTGCTATCTGTTTAATTCGTCAGTGCTTGAAAGCTATTGAGAGCTGGCTGGAACCTGGTCCTCGGAGGAGAAAGTTGTCGTCCCTCGATGCTAGCAGCACTGATGCTCGCAATTTTCTGGCGTTGCTTGAAGACACTTTGACTATTAACAAAGGTGGATCAAGTAAACAGATTGGTGAGGTAGTCGATGAGGTAGTCGGTTCTCCTGCCCAAGAATCCGCCGACCTGATGCTGATAGATCAAGTAGGACCGCCTCAGGCTGGAAATGACGCAGGCAAGGGAAAGATGAAAGAAAGTAGCAATGGATCAGATGTACAATTACACTCTGAAAATGCCATTTCTGTTGCTCTGACCGATGGCAGCCTTCTATACGCTCACCCAGATTCAAGAATTGATGAAGTAGGAATACTCAACATGACAAGCTGGCCTCGTGTTGTCTTTGATGTCGGTTCACAAGAAACATCTTTTCATATCCCATTACACCGTATGCTTTCCTTACTATTGCGTAAAGCAATGAAGAAATGTTTCGGAGAGGATGCCAGGCCAGAGGAATGTTCAGTTGTGCAGTCCAAGGAGTTCTTCTCTCAGGTACTTAGAGGTTACAAGCCTTATGGGTTTGCTTCAATTGTAATGGAGCATCCATTAAGAGTGAGAGTATTTTGCGCACAAGTGCGTGCTGGAATGTGGCGTAAGAACGGAGATGCAGCTATACTGAGTGCTGAGTGGTACCGCTCTGTGCAATGGTAATTTCTTTGCTCACCTCAAATAAATTGCTATTCAATCAACAGTCCTGGAGTTATATTGTTACCCTTCTTTCCAGGCTTGAACAGGGCTTGGAGTCGGATCTGTTTCTGCTGCAATGCTGTGCTGCATTATCTTCTCCAGAGTTCTTTGTGAAGACCATTCAAGAAAGATTTGGTTTGTCGAATTATATATCTTTGGTTCTCACGGAACAGAATGAGTAAGCCCCAAATTGTTCTATAATGACACCAACGTCTATTTCTGTTAACATATTGTTTCCTTCAATTTTCAGTGGTACATGTATGTACTTTTGTGTTGATAATCCAGTCAACTGCTTTCTTGTTTGTCACTACTTGCCACACGAAGGTTTTCATTGATCACAGTTAAAAATGACTTAAACCCTGCATTCATCAACATACTTCTTGTGTAACCATGTATTACTGTATCTTATATTCTGGTCATGTGGAGTATGCTTAGTTTTATCTTCATGGATCTATTTTCTCTGTCATTACTACTAAGCTATTGTCGTTAACCATTCCATTTGATTGTTCTTTTGCGACGGTGGGATGTACACAGCTTGTCACGCTGTGATGTATGGAACTCTTTTTAAGTGTACTGTGTCTTTTAGTTGCGTATTTGAGTGTTGTTCAGGTCAACTTTTTTTGTTTGTTTATCATATGATGACACAACAGCCTTCGGCAATATCTTCTTGTTGCTTCTGTGTCCTGTCAATGATTTCATCATATCCAGATTAATAGTTTGCCTGGACACTTTTGTTAAATGCTGAAGTTTTTTTATGTCTTTCAGATATGAGCCAGTTCTGATGCAAGAAATGCTAGTTTTTCTTATACAACTAGTCAAAGAACGCAGATTTATTGGGCGTTCGACAGCAGACAACTTGAAGAGAGAATTGATTTATAAATTGTCCGTTGGAGATGCCACCCATAGCCAGATTGTGAAGTCTCTTCCCAGGGACCTTTCGTCGAGTGACCAACTTCAAAGTGTTCTAGATTCACTCGCAGTTTACTCTAATCCATCTGGAATGAAACAGGTTTTAATCCTTGAAAATGTATAACATGCTTCAGCGATTCCTTCTTTATATTTGAATGCATGACTAATAAAAAAGTTTATCACAGGGCAAGTATGTGCTCCGCAAAGCATTCTGGAAGGAATTGGACTTGTATCACCCGCGCTGGAATTCCAGAGAAATACAGATTGCTGAAGAGAGATATTACCGTTTTTGCAAAGTTTCTGCTCTTAACGCTCAACTACCTCAATGGTCTCATGTTTTTAGCCCTCTGCGCAGTATTTCTAACATAGCCACCTCCAAAGCTGTCCTTCAAATAGTTCGTGCTGTTCTCTTCTATGCTGTTTACACCGAAGCATCATCGGTATCACGTGCCCCGGACAATGTTCTTGTGATGGGTTTGCACCTGCTTTCATTGGCACTTGACATATGTGAATCAGAGAGTCAAACGTATGCAGACAAATATGGGATGGACATAGTGCAGCATGATGCTGAATCATGGGTTGTCCTGTCATCGTATGCCGAAGAGGCTTTTCCCATATTGACCTACTCTACTGAATCAGTCTCTCCAGAGTCTGACAAAGTAAAGAACGAGAGCATGCTAACCTTGCTTGTTTCACTAATGCGCAAGTACAACGAAGAGAATGACAGCACCTTTTCTGGATCCAAGTACTGCAATGTTCCATCTCTAGTTGAGAGTTTGTTAAAAAGATTTGCCAAGTTAAGTAAGCAGTGCATGTCTGCATTAAGACAAATGGCACCGCAAGTAGTTCCATCTATTCCGGATCATGGTAGCACTAAACAGAATTCAGGATCTCCAGATCTGATGGACAAGAAGGCAAAAGCGCGCCAACGTCAGGCCGCAATCATGGTAAATGCTTAATTAAAAAAGTTCACTATATATTCTCAAGTCTCAACTCATCTTGAGTTTCAGCTTTCGTCAAATAAATTGTTTGGATGGACTTACAAAACCTGGGCATATAATTTTTGTACCTAATCTGTATGTCAGGCAAAAATGAAAGCAGAGCAGTCAAAATTTGCTGAAAGTATGAAGGCATCAGAAAATGAAGGGCACACTGATGCAACATTTGAGCCAGATGCATCCAGTTCAACCGCCGTTGCCTCTGAGGAGTCACGACCAGTTTGCTCTCTATGCCGGGATTCGGATTCCAAAAGTCCGCTCTGCTATTTGATTCTTCTTCAGGTAATATTCCTTGACTCGACAATGGTGATTCTATTTTCTGTAGTAATTTGTCAACATAAAGTACCTTTCTCTGTCCCATTTGCAAAAGCATGGCAACTGGACTAGCTACAAATTTTCTGTTATGTTACATGTTGGTCATATAGTATTCTTACTTGTTCTATAATCTAGAAATCTCGGCTTGCAACTTTTGTTGAAATGGGCAATCCATCCTGGGATAATTTGAGTCAGTCAAAGAAGACATCTGGGTCCATCAGACGGGAAAAATCAACAGATTCCTCGGGTACTGGGTCTTCTAGTTCAGAGGAACTTGTCAGGGATACAACGATAGAACCTTCCTTTGAATTAGACAGCATGGAAGTTGACGCATTTCTTGATTTCTCAAATGAGCAACATCCACTGATTAGATATATATCATGTTTCCCAAGTGGACGCTGTACTGGCAATGCAGATGACAATATCTCCCTTGAGACAATTGAGGCTGATGTATACAAGTCTATCATAAATGATCTGGTTGGCATTCAAGATGGTGAGCAGAGTTTGTCTACTTCAAATCTCACAGCTGGCTCCAAGACAAGCACAAGCCCTAAAAGTTCTGTTCTGGGAACATATGTTACTTGTCTTTCAACGAAATACCGTCTTTCTTCTTTCTGTGATGTAGCCTCCAAATCTTCTGCCCCAGTAACAATAAGAAACAGATTTGGTCCTGTTGATTGTGATGGCATCCACATCTCTTCTTGTGGACATGCTGTACATCAAGAATGTCATGATCGATATTTGTTTTCCTTGAAACAAAGGTATGCTGCACGGTTTCCATTCAAATCCCTTGAATTCATTCTTATCAAGTGAAATAGGATACGCTATATTGTGTGCCTTTGAGTAGTTTGCTGTTTGAATTGGCATCTGACAGTTATCCATACAAATATAATAAGCATGAGTTGTCTTTGATCCAACCAATTCAGACCATCCAAAAAGCATTGATCCAATGGAGCCTGCATTAGTGGTTATCTTATGATGGCTTCTCACACTTCTCTTGATTGAATCTTTTATCTCAGTGCAGCAACTTTACTTTTTGTTTCTTGACAGATATATCAGGAGACTCGGTTTTGAAGGAGGTCATATTGTCGATCCTGATCTGGTATTTTCTGCTAATGCATTAGACACTTTTGTCTTCTTTCTTTTGCTAATTCTGTACTTACACCTAGCTTTGTACAGGGAGAGTTGCTGTGTCCAGTGTGTCGCAGATTTGCAAATTCCATTCTTCCGGCATCACCGGATTTCTCTGGCATAACTAGGAAGGCGATGCCAATTGCTCAAACCATGCCTGCTGAAGCTGCTGCAACTATACATAATTTACAGTTCCCTCGCGCACTGGCCCTCCTTGAAAGTGCCAGAAAAATTGTTGGACAAAGCACATTTTTAAAAGCTTTTCCTGGGAATGTTAATGACAATGCGGAGCCAGCTTTGGATCCTTCCCTTCGAAGACTCACTATGCTTTACTATCCTCGCAGCAAAAGCAGCTTTTCAGCATCTGAAAGGCTAAGCCCATCCTTGTTTCTCTGGGAAACACTTCGGTACTCTGTCGTTTCAACAGAGATCGCTTCTCGTGATAGAATGTCAAGCCATTCTGCTCAATCGAAGTCTTGCTTAGAATCTCTGCGCAGCGAATTGAATTCATCGAGTGGATTCATATTGTCTCTATTGTTTCGTGTTTCTCACTCTGCACGTGTTCTGAACCGCCGTGAGGTTCTTCTGAGATTTGAAGGTATCCAACTGTTAGCAGGGTCTATTTGCTCTGGTATTTCTGGCGATAAAGATCTTTTGGATGCTACCAAGCGAAAAGGTATGCAGTGCACCTTGGCCCCCTTTGTACAATCTTCCTACTGCAAGATTTTTTGCAGTGTTGTTTCTTAGTACTCACCTACTTTGGCTTATAAATTCTAATAGCTATCACGGTAAATTATATAGTTATTAAAAAGATCAGATGGGTAACTTGTATGATGTACCTAATTTTGTGTTTTTGATCTGTTTTACTGGTCAAATCTCTATAACTTGCATGTGCAGGAATATACCATATTTATGTAGCCTCTTTCTCACATTTCCATTTTTGATAGGCACTTCGCTACCTATGGTTGACCCGGAAAGTGAGGGTGAAATATTTCCTGATATTCAATTTTGGAAGCAATGTGCTGATCCAATCCTTGCTCAAGATCCATTTTCTTCATTGATGTCAGCACTTTTCTGTCTACCTGTTGAAGTTTTGACATCCACAGAATTCTTCATCCCAATTGTTCATCTGTTCTACATTGTTTGTGTCATTCAGGTATACTGTTCTGCAATCTCCCACCACCTACATATTTCTGTTATGGTGTATTCCTCTGTAACATATGCATTGTGCTGTAGGCACTAATAACATGCTATCGGGAAGAAGCATTTGACAGATCAAGCTTCCGTGACTGCCTTCTTAACGATGTTTGCCAGGAGTTGTCAGGATATGATATTGCTAGAGAATATTTTCTATCTAAGCACATCGATCCCTCTTGTGATCCAAAAGATATGGTACGGAGATTAACACATCCTTATCTTCGGAGGTGTGCATTGCTTTGGGAGCTGCTAAAATCCTCTTCCTCAGCACCCTTATATGACAGTTACAATATTTGGGAAGGGTCACATCTTCACTTAGATAGTAGCACAGCGGAAGGCAATTCTTCACTGGCAATGGAGCTGGATGGAGTACGAGAACTGGAACACCTCTTTCAAATTCAGCCACTGGACCTGATTCTCAAAGATGAGTGTGTACATATGCTTGCCTTAAGATGGTCTCAACATTTCTGTGAAGACTACAGATCTCGCAAGTATAGAGGCATCCTCTTTTCTACCCCCGCGGTCCCATTCAGGTTGATGCAGTTACCACCTGTCTACCAAGTTCTCCTAGAAAGGTATAGTCTGAATCTTCTAAGTTTTCTGGTCTGTATACGTGTGTGTTCAGTGGCTTCAAGAGCTCGACTTTAGTTTGCAACTTAACATCTTACTCTTTTGTCCACCAGATATGTCAAGATGCAATGCCCTGATTGTGGTTCAGTGCCTGATGAGCCAGCGTTATGTTTGCTTTGTGGCAAGCTATGTTCACCTAGTTGGAAACCATGCTGCAGGTGAGTGTTTCAGCTTTTGTACTCCCCACTCAACCAATGTTTGTTCTTCTGTAATTTATGAAATGTTAAACCTGTTCTTTTTCTAATGTTTAGGGCTGGTAAATGCCTAAATCATGCGTCTCAGTGTGGTGCTGGTGTTGGCATATTTCTTTTGGTGAGGGTATGTGTCACATCATCCCTCTTCATCCGATGAAGTTATTGTCAACATTTTTCTGCTCTTTTTTTGTGATATCAAAAGATCTTGTCGGTTTTGATAGTTGCTCTTTGCAGAAAACAACAATCCTGTTGCAACGATCGGCTCGTCTTGCATTTTGGCCATCTCTGTACCTTGATGCTTTCGGTGAGGAGGTATTGGACTTACTAATGAACATTTTCATTTAATACTTGAGCCTTTTTTGAGCCACTCCGGATTTATTTAATCCATGTATGATTCCATATCAGTACCTGCTGCCAAGTCAACTGAAGAACATAGGCAATGTAGTATATCTGTTACTGAATTAATGTGAGGAACCGTCGCCACCAAATAATCGAGTGAACTGACCAACCAATATTTTTTTCGACTGAAAACTGACCAACCAATATTGCTGCCGGGTCTATGAGGGACGCTATCAAAGAATCCGGTGACACTTAGACTGCAGTCTGCTGCATCCACCACCATCGTAGAATATGCACCATGATACAATGCAAATATGATTTAACCTAATCACACAATAGTTGACATTGAGGGTTTGAGCATTGCATGTAGAGTGAATTGCGTGAACTGCCAGAGACTTTGCCGTAAATCTTTTGAAGCATATCATGGTGTTCCATTTCCTGCCTACAAAAAGAGAAATGGTTCTTTTTGATGGTTACCTCGTGATGCAAAGCACTGAAGTATGCAACACCTCGTGATAGTATGCGCTGCCAAGTGGTGCACCAAATAAATGATACGACCAAAGGCTGTCGGGATTTTTCTTTTCTTTTTTAGAAGCTACCTTGTACCCCTTGCTTATGCATGTATGTACCTTTTGGATGCAGGATCATGAAATGCACAGAGGAAAGCCCTTGTATCTTAGCCAAGAAAGATACGCAGCCCTCACATATCTGGTAACAGTCCCCTTTGCTTATCCTCTATATTTTTCAAGGATCTATGTTCAAGATGGGATAACATGTTCTCTTTTGATTTGATAGGTGGCATCTCATAGCCTTGACCGGACTTCTGAAGTTCTGCGGCAAACAACCATCAGCTTTTATACATCTGATTAAGTGCATCGTTTTGAGGAACAATGCCAAAAGGTTTGGATAATGTTTGTTTTTATCATGGAATACTTGGAAGCCCTGCTGTTTATGTTTGTTTTTATACATCTGAAGCATTGTATGTTTTCCAGATTAAGATAACTGGCATATCACCCATCCCATAGTAGCCCTGCTGTTACTATTACCTCCCTCCCAAAAAGCTAGATATGTTTTAGTGTTAGATACATCCGTATTAGACAAATCTAAGACAAACTTTTTGGGACGGAGGTAATATTCCTCTACTGACTGTTCTAGTCAAAGCATATGGGTTCAGGAACTAATTTTTTACAACAGAGCTCACACAGTACATGACAAGAAAGAATATGGTTTTCATAGTCTCGTTACCTGTTAGCTCATACTCCCTCCGTCCCAAAATTCTTGTCTTAGATTTGTCTAAATACGGATGTATCAAGTCACGTTTTAGTATTAGATACATCCGTATCTAGACAAATCTAAGACAAGAATTTTGGGACGGAGGGAGTATTATATATCCCCACCGTTTATGTCTGCATTTCTTGCTGCAGTACGAACCATGGTAAACATGTTGATCTTGGTGTAGCTGTTTTATTGACAGGATCATGTGATGTGCATATTTTCTGGGAACTGTCGTCTAGCTTCATATTTATGCTTTCCAGTGATAGCGAATTGCATCCATTCCCAAGGTGATAACCACAGCATTTTGTTTTGCACATGCATGGCCACGCATCTTTTCTCTTTGATTCCCCCTTTCTGAAACTTGTCTCATCTTAGGTGTCGCGGATTCTGCCAGACTATCGAGCCATGCGTCGGTGTTTCAGACCTTGTTCTCGTGCACAATGTACAGCGGTGCCTATGGTGCCCCTTTTTTCTTTCCTTTTTCGTTCTGTTAGCATGTGACCGGATGGTTGGTTGAATTGTTCACACTGTACAAATTCGCCGTGCGAAACTATCTGCAAGAAATGTAGGCTAATTAAACTGGTAACTGCCGTCATTTGCAGCATCATGCAGTATGCATCCCTTTTTATTTTTTGCTTGAAAATCCCCCACTCATACAAAAAAAAGAACAAACCTGAAAGTTTTTAACGAAACCGATGTAGATAAATCTGGGAATAGTATGTGATCCAGAGAAAAGGCAGTAACCCTAGTGATTCTATAAAATGGGAAATGCATGTGTTCACCCAATGGATCCAGTGCACTTGCCGACCGCTTCTGTGGCCACCATCTGATCTATTTTTGATCAGATGGGCTCAGGAGGGTTCTCCTCCGAGCCCATCTCCACAGCCGCAGGGGAGAGGACTGAGTTCCCACCTGCGCTGCCTCCCCACAGTGCGCCACTGGCCATGGCATCGCTTAGCCCTGCCCTGACCTCAAGCAGCCTCCTGTCGCGTCATCCGGTGGCTGCCATTGGTCAGCCCCCTTGATGCTGAGGTCAGCCCCGTCGTGCCCCTACTCTTTCTTCCCGGGCTCTCCTTGCTCTCTAGGATTGGGGGTGAGATGTTTTGTTTCGAAACAAATGGCCTATTTACAATTGCAACAAGGTTTTTGTTGCAAAAGGGACATGTTTCAGCCTCGCAAAAAAACAGTACTTGCAATTTTTTTTCTGCAACAAGATCTGTGTGGCAGAAATTTTCTGCACTAGGGTGTGGCTAGGTCTCGGTCTCCGTCAAATGACATAACATGTAAAAAACAAAACTAAAGATTCTTTTGCACGGATCTCAATGGCATAACATAACCAAGTCTCAAGAATGTAAAGCTGCAGGAAATACTGTAACACCACTCTTGTTGCAAAGGGGGCTGCTCACGTGGGCACATCAGACGGTCATTAGCGGGTCCATCCAATGGTCATGAGGCAGTCAATTTTTCTCTAAACCCAACATACATATTAATTGGATTGGGAGGGGAATTATCCATCGATGGGTTAGGCCAAAACACTAAGTATACGTAGTAAAAGAATGCAATTTTGAAGGGGGATTACGCCCCCCTTTGGCCTCCTGAGGCTCCGCCAGTGTGTCTTATGATATGCACTTTGAACTGTTGTGCTACGCTGACAATTTCTGTATTGTGGTACACCATTCGTGTGGTCAAGCCATGCCGGTAATATGTATCCAAGCACATGCCATCATTGGCAGCCATTGATAAAAATGGCGTGTCATTCTCGCATGATTGAACGCCCGAGTTTGTTACCCTCACAAGGATAGCCGGACAAGAGAGTGAGATTTTGCTCTCCCATGTGACACCTTCCTAAGTGATTTAAATGATTTATTTACTCGCAAACTTTTAATTTGATTAGTGATCTGTTTTTGGTGGTGAGTTTGCCTTGACGGGAAAATAAGAACCCATGTTGTCATGTCCGACATTTCTTTTCTTCCCATCATCACTATTTGCCAGGTTATGTCACTCGTTAATTATCATGTTAGTATAGTTTACAATGTTATGTAGAGGCGCTATAAAGTGAATGTTCACGCGTTACCATAATAGTTTACAATGTTATTTAGAGGCCCTAAAGTGAGTGTTTACGTGTTACCACGACAGTTTACAATGTTATGTAGAGGCTCTATAAAGTGAGTGTTCATGTGTTACTACAATAGTTCACAGCTACCATAATACTAGCTTGCAAAAACGTTTTATATTGTGGGACAGAGGGAGTACCGCCGGTTTCCAATATTGAAACAAAGTTGATGTCGATCGAATGAGTTTAACTAAATCTCACTTCAGTTGGCACCAACATAGGACGTTTTGCCTATTTTTTCTTCACGTTTATCAATTTTTTCTTTACTTTTACCTTTTTTTGGTGCTATTTTTTGCGCATCTGATGAGAGATGTGCAATTGCAATTGCATGGTCAATAGAGGATGTGCAACTGTTGTTGCATGGCCGACGTGTGTGCAGCTGTAGTTGCATGCGATCGATAAGAGATGGTTGTGTGGCTGACAATAGAGGATGTGCAACTGTTGTTGCGTGGCCGGGTGTGTGCAACTGTAGTTGCATGCGATCAACAAGGGATGGTTGGGTGGCTGACGGGCTATACAACTATAGCTGGGCACGAAAAAAAGAAAATAGAAATCTAAGAAAAAAACAAAAAAGATGAGCCAAGAAACATAAAAAACAAACGAACAAAGGAAAATCGTAGGAATCTCCTAAAAAATTAGATGGTTATAGCGTTGACTGAGACTTAATTGTGAATTAGTAAATCCGTCGCAATATAACTGTACCAAAGTAATAAAATGAAAAATTAAACTTGGTTACCCACAAGACAAGATAAATGTAATAACCACCATTACTTCTTCATCTTGGCGGTGGCGGTGGCGGTCGCCTGTTGGCGATGAGTGCCGCGATGTTGTACGCCATGCCGGAGAGCAACTGGTTAGCATTGTTCTCCTCCGACACGGGATCCTTGTTGGTGTAACTCTCCATCATGGCCAGTTCGCAGAAATCCGGCTGGAACGAGGCGCGCTTGAGCTTGGGCGACGCCACGTCGAGGCGGCCGGCGTTGAGGTCGTCGAGCGCGCCGGCGACGTCCCCTTGCATGAATTGGTACGTGACGATGCAGTTTTGGAGGGCGTCCACGAGCAGGTTGAGCACGTGCAACATCGACGAGACGTTGGTGGCGGTGAGCTTGGCGGCGGCAATGGCGAGCCCGCGGGCGTCCGTGGCGGGCGCGGCCGCCGGGTCGGCGGAGAGCGTGCGCACGCAGTAGCGGTAGGGGGTGCCCACGGTGGCATTGGTGATCGCTACGCACGTCGACTTGATGACGTATGAAGGCCGGGCCGCCGCCGTGGACGCCGCGAGGAGGAAGGTGAGGAGAAGAAGGGGCATGTGCTGCTGCTGCTGGATCGCCGCCATGGCTTCGGTCGGTAACTAAGTAACCTAACTACTAGTGCCGCACCGGGCCCCAACATATACTTGCATGCAGGCATGCATATGCGACGTGAGGGATGGAGTAGTTGGTTGGTTGACGGGAGGCCGGGATCGATCTTAGGAGCAACCAATCTTTGTTTTGTTGGGAGCCAGTCCAAGTGACGATGCCTGGATCATCGGACGACACGGCACGGCATAGCCATTTCCTACGGCTATTCCAGAGCGTAGAAGCGAGCGAGATGCGGGGTGAATGGAACGGATGGCGGTGATCGCCGGTAGAACGCTCGATCTGGTGGTGTGTGTGTGTGTGTGTGTGTTGGAGTTGATGGTGAGTTCACATGTGGGGCCACACAAATAAACAAATGCACTACCCACATGTGAGACTATAAATTAACAAATGTTACTTTTATTAAGTGTGAGACCTTTCCCAAATAAACAAATACTCTGCTACCCTAATATGAGAATAACACTCTTGTAAACACCCAAATTATAAATGCAAGTATGCAACTCCAATTCAAAATCATGGTCTTGATTTTAGTTTCTTCGGCCAACCAATTCTTTCGGTTCCATGTCATAGCAGAAGATGGCAAAAAAATTGCAATTTAACGCGGCAATAGATGTTATCCTCCTACCTAATCCATGATGATCCTGTGCATTCAACTTACTCACGCCCATTTTCCTACGTTCCAAATTCAAAATGGTATCTCACTGTAAATCTTGCAAAGGACCTACTAAGGCTGCTCAAGACACTTTAGTGAATGAACATGATCTTTTATTATATCCACACTCTTTTTTTAATCGTGAACCATGCAACAGCCGCAAGACACCATTACCTTTCGATGACCTCCTAAGCCAGTGGCAATTCCTCTTTTTTTACGGTTTCGTAGCAACGCACGGGCAGTGTGCTAGTAAACCTAAGATAATGAGTCCACCTTCATCCTCTTCTTGTAGCCCCGCGGCATTACCTCACCCTCCTCACAATCACCATTTCCCCAACCGTACAAACCTCTCAGTGGTGCAATATGAGATTATTATACCCGCACCATACCCTACCTATTGCCATTCTTAGGGAGGAGCCGCAAGCTCCTTCAATTCTTTTTCGTTTTTCTATTTTTGTTTATATTTCAGAATACATATATTTCAAACATTACATTAGCCAATTTTGAAACATGTCCATCCTGAATTTACAGAATGTTCATGAAGTGTAAAAAATTTGTTCACACAACTTTTAGAAAAGATATATAACATTAAAAAATTGCTTCCTGAATTTTTTTAAAAGTGGATGTGTTCGAAAAAAATGTTTGTGACATTTTCAATTTTTTTGACAAAATGTTAAAAAAAATATGTGCGTAATATCAAAAACAAAAAATTGTGTGCCATTCAAAAAAAAAAATCTGTTCACATGAGTTCATCACATTTTTAAAAATCGCTTCTGTCATGTAAACAAAATATTGGCATATTTAAATAATTTTTCACATAGTTAATAAATGTTTAAACTATTCAAATAAGTAAATAAATGCGTATCTCATTTTTTTTAGCATTTTTGAGGAAAAACTTTAATCTATCCTTGGAAAAATGTTCATCATGTATTTGAGAAATGTTCAACGTGTATTAAATTTTTTAGGCGTGCATAAGAAAAAATTATAACATTTATTATAGAAAAAGTCGACATGTATTGAAAAAAAAGAGAAAACAAAAAGAATCAAAGAAACTGGAAGATAACCGAAAAAACCCATCAAAACCGACACACACACACACAAAGCAACCACGCGGAATATTCTATAACCGAACCGAACTGGTTCATGGAATCTTACCAAAACTGCTCCTGATAGCTACAGTACTGGCTGGCCCACTAACCCCGTGCCAAAGGAGGCACTGAAGGATCTCTCCCGATATCTCCAACCTATATGTTGCCTCAAAATCATTAGTTAAGTGTTATCCCTTGCAAAGGTCACTCCCACCTTCTCAGACACGGGCAAGTGATGCATGTATATGCGTCATTTGTCGCAACCTGAGTTTCCCTTTTTTCTGTAGATCTCTTTATTCAAAACGTTTTATCTTTTGAACCGCGACCGTTTTCACTGTTAGATTTCGCGCGTCGAGATCTTCAAAGTAGATCCCGTGTTAATAGATTTTGAGGCATGTTTTTTTTTCTCTCTCACTTTTTTTCCCTCCGAAGCCGAAACAACAGTGCTTCTCGCGAAAGCAAATATGTGCCTCCACGAGAAGCAAACCAGTGCTTCTCGTGGACGCACGTATTTGTTCCCTTTCCGAGAAGCACAACTATGCTTCTCGCTGAAGCAAATCTGTGCTTATCTCGAAAAGCAAATCTCTACCTCTACGAAAAGCAAATCAGTGCTTCTCGTGGAAGCAAAAAAAGTCGTACAAAACCAAATTCACAGTTTTTTTTTCCCATTCCGATGCTTCTCGGGAAGCAATTTTGTGCTTCTCGTGGAAGCAAAAAAAGCACAAAAAGAAATTCATGATTTTTTTCTCTTTCCCAGAAGTATAGTCGTGCTTCCCACGGTAGAAAAATTGCGCCTCCAGGAGAAGCAAATATGTTCTTCTCATGAAAAAAGAAAAATAAATCACCCAAATTTTCTCTTCTCCAAAACCTAGGAAAAAATGGGCAAAAAAAAACATATAAAACCTGAAAACACGTACAGAAAAAAAAGCGAAATCCAGAGGGAGCGCCCAGCACATGGCGTGCTCTAAGGGCACCAAAAGTGAGCACTAAAGGTTCCGCGCAAGGGGTGACCTTCAGTTAGTTGCTTTTACGTTGCCTACTGCGACCTGTAACATAGGGTCGCCCCAAGGAGTACCCTTAGTGGGTTGGCCCAAACACAGTGTCGTTCTGGTTTTCCTCTAGTTTTCTTTCGGGTTCAGTTTTCCTTTTTTCCTACACATGTCTATTTTTTCAATACACATTATACATTTCATATACCTGTGGAATTTGTTTTCATAAGCATTGAACATTTTCAAATGCATGTTGTACATTTTTTTCAAATACATGTTTTGAACATTTTCTCAAATATATGTTAAACATTTTTTTAAACAAGGTGAATTTTTTAAATGGCATGAAATAGTCTTTACAGAAACCATGATTTTTTTACATTGTATAAACATTATTTTCATTGAACCTTTTAAAAAAATGCCATATACGTCTTTTGAATGGTACAAAACCTTTTTTACAACTATGCAAACATTACTTTTACATTTTATGAGCATTTTTTTCAAAATGAAACGAAACATATCCTATATACCTAGGAGAGTCATCCCCACTAACTTATTCATCTCAAAATGAGAGCATGCCATCTCATCATTTATGTATGGGCTAAGGCCCACCTAAATATGCAATCATGCATGGGCTAGAACCCATCACAACATGCAACCATGCATGGGAAAATGTTTTCCATTAAATTATTATACTTTTATAATCAATAAGTATTTTACAACTCTATGCAATCAAATATATGTATTTTTAATTTTGTTGCTCATGTTATCAACGCGGGCCCTAGTCAATGGTGAACAGCGGCCGGTCAACTAGGAACATACCGAACCAGGAAATAAAAACCGAACAAACCAGGAACTTTTTTTTTGATCGAGCTATCCAGGAAGTAAGTCAACACTTGAGAGGTTAAATTGGGCCGGCCCATGTGGGGGAGGACGTCAGCGCCAGTATCCCTAACTGGCACATAAGGATGGAATAAAGTAAAAAGATGGATGGAAAAACTATTGTCTGCAGGTGGGAAGGATGTTCTCACTAAAAGTGTGGCTCAGGCTGTCCTAGTTTACTCGATGTCATGCTTTTTACATCCTAGAGGCCTTTGTCAGCACATCAATTTTCTTATCAGGAAATTTTGGTGGGGAAGTAAGGAGGGGGAAAGAAAGGCTGCTTGGGTGTCTTGGGAAGTTATGACAAGGCCAAAATACATGGGAGGTTTGGGTTTCCGGGACATAGAACTATTCAACCTTGCCTTGCTGGCTAGGCAAGCGTGGCGCATTCTTCAGGACCCAAGTTCCCTTAGTGCAAGGATATTGAAAGCAATATTTTCCTGCATCGGATTTCTTACAAGCTGAATTGGGAAGTTCTCCATCTCAAGTATGGCGAGCGATAGTTGAAGGAAAGGGCATATTGGCTCCAGGGCTCATTAGAAGAGTGGGTAATGATGCAAGTACCCATATCTGGCGCGATAACTGGCTGCCCCGGGATCACAGTATGAGGCCCATTACGAGCCTGATTTAGAACCCACCCCAGCTGGTCTAGGAGCTTATCCTGCATAATACTGGTGATTGGGACAGGGAACTGGTTCGAAACACTTTCATCAAGTTTGACGCTGATGCAGTATTATCAATACCATTATGTACAAGGTTAGTTGAAGATTTCTGGGCTTGGAGCCATGACCCCAAGGGCATATTTTCAGTAAGGTCAGCTTACCGCATACTAGTTACAACCAAACTCCGCAGAGAGGCTTGGCTCAAGGGACGGAGTGATTCGTCCCATACTGAAATTGAGGAACGTTCGTGGTGTCAATTATGGAAAGTCCAGGTCCCCTAAAAAACCCAGAGTTTTTCTTTGGAGACTTGCGCAACAGTCCATACCTTCTGCAGATCTGCTTCATCACCGGAATATGGCGAGGTCTAGCCGGTGTGCTCTTTGCGGCAACGAGGATTCATGGCGTCACTCATTGGTGGATTGCACCATGTCAAGATGTGTGTGGGCGTTAGAGGAAGAGGAACTGACTTCGGTTCTAAGTGGGGCTACAGAGCCAGATGCACGTAGATGGATCTTTACCATCATGGAGAAATTGTCCGCGGCGGATTTCATTAGAGCTCTTGTCACACTATGGATCATTTGGCATGCTCGTCGGAAGGCCATACATGAACATATTTTTTCAAAGTCTCTCTGGTACGCATGGTTTTGTTGATCATTTCATCTCACAGATTTCAGCTAGCACGCCTACTCACCAAAACCATGCACAAGCTGTGATAGTAGACATGCGCTGGAACCCTCCACCGTTAGGCCATTGCAAGATCAAAGTGGACGGGGCTACAACCAAATCAGCGAGACGCGGCTCAGTGGGTCTCATTTGCCGAGCCATCGATGGTTCGTATATGGGAGCGTCAGCTATCTGCTTTGAAGGAGTTTCAGACCCGACATCTCTTGAAGCTCTAGCTTGTAGGGAGGCATTGGCGTTGGCATCGGACCTCATGTAGACACAAGTGGTTGTTGCATCGGATTGCAAGGAAGTGGTGTCCAATATCTCTGAAGGCAGCGGAGGAAAACATGCTCATATCATTCGAGAAATCAAGTTAATGGAGTCAGAAATACAATCTTGTTCTTTTATTTATGAACGTAGAGCTACGAATGTTGAGGCACATAGCCTCGCTAAATATGCGCTTAATCTTTCTATTGGCTGCCATGTTTGGCTTCTTCAACCTCCAGGCCTAAGTTGTATTCCCGAAAACATTCTTGAGTAATAAAGCGTGTGTTTAGCCTAAAAAAAACCTGGCACATAAGACGCCAATTAGGAGGGGCACTCCTATTTGGAGACCTGCGCGTCAGGAACAGGCGCGCGCGCACCCCCTGGCTCCCTGTCGCGCCTTCTGGTCCGGCCCATGTGGGGTCGCAAGGTGCCCCATGTTTTTCTTTTTGAAATTTTGAAAAAAGTTCTGACATTCAAAAAACGTTCAAGGATTCAAAAAAATGTTTCACCAAATTCAAGAAGAGTTCTTGAATTCAAAAAATGTTCGCGATTTTAGATGAATGAACATTTTTTAATTTTAATGAACATTGTTTTATTTTGATGAACAAATTTTGAATTCAATGAACATTTTTGGAACTTGATGAAACAAAAAATGTATTCGAGAACTTTTTTGAAAAAAATGGATGAATTTGTTTTGAGTTCAACGAATTTTTAAAATTTGATGAACATTTTTTGATGACAATGAACAAATTTCAAATTTCATGTACATTTTTTAATTTTGATGAACAAATTTTGAATTTTGATGAACATTTTTTAAATTCGATGAAGAAAAAATTGAATAGATGACATTTTTTGAATTGTTGAACTTTTTTACATTAATAAACATATTTGAATTCGTTGAAAAAAATGTTCGCGACTTTGAAAAGAAAATTCGCAAAAGAAAGTGAAAACGTAAAGAAGAAAAAAGAGAAATGAAAAAGGAGAACTGAAAAGAAAAAAGAAAAAGAAAAAAGAAAGAAAAAGAAAAAAAGGAAAAAAAAAGGAAAGGAAAAAACCAGAAAATTGGCCGGCCCATACAGACGCCCAGCGCGTTAGTGGGGTGCACGCCACGTCGCTCGCGGGCGACCTGCGCGCCGTCTACGATTCCCGAAGAGCGCTCCTTCAGGAGCCTCCCGAGGGTCACTTGGCGTGAGCTGAGAGCGCACCACTTGGCCTGCTCTCAGCCGCCAGCAGGTGTCGTGCTCTGGGCGCCTCCTCTGGATTTTGTTATTTTATTTTATTTTATTTTTCTGCATGGGTTTTCTACTTTTTGATGATTTTTTTCGGTTTTTTCGTTTTCCCTGGCTTTTCTTAGGTTTTGGACAAAAAGAAAGTAAAAAAAATATTTTGAGACAAAAACATGTTTTTTCTTTCGTGGGAGGCACATATTTACTTCTCGTGGAGGCACGCATTTTCTTCTGCGAGAGGCACGATCGTGCCTATCGCAAAAGGAAAAAACCCGCGTTTTTTCCTACAAGAGAGGCAAGAATTTACTTCTCCTAGAGGGACGGATTTGTTTTTGTGAGAGGCACGGCCGTGCCTCTCGTAAAAGAAAAAGGGCGTTTTATTTTTTTTCTTCCGCGAGAGGGACGGATTTACTTCTCGTGGAGCCACGGATTCGTTCGTGCCTCTCGCAAAAGAAAAAAAATGTTTTTTTTTTGTACCACGAGAGGCACGTTTTTACTTTTCGTAGAGGCACGACCGTGCCTCTCGAGGCACGGATTTGTTTACGCGAAAGGCACGGCCGTGCATCACAAAAGCCAGAAAAACACGTTTCTTTTTATTTCTACCATCAGATGCACGGATTTACTTCTCATGGAGGCGCAAATTTAGTTCCGCGAGGGCCACGACTATGCCTTTGGAAAAACGTGCCCTCGATTCGGTTTATCTCGTCTGGTTTTTTCGTGAGAAAAAGTTCGTCGGAACCTATCAACATGGGATATAGTTTTGAAGATTTTGACGCGAGGAATCCAACGGTGAAAACGGTTCGAGATTTGAATGCACGGTTCATAAGATAAAATGTTTTGCATAAACGAATCTACGAAAAAAAAGAAAACTTCCAGGTTACAACAAGTGGCGTACATGCAGTGCGACATTTGTTAGAAGTGGGAGTGACCTTTGCAAACTAGTGATTTCGGAATTAGGAGGGAAGTCTGGCCTCACGCAGCGCTGCCTTCCAGTGGCTATGGGCCGGCCCAGGTTAGTTTGCTTTCTTCTCTATTTTTTTACATTTCTTTATGTTTTTTTTGTACATTTTTGAAAATATATTCCAAATATAAATATATTCAAAAACTTAAAGTAACGTCAAAATTTACAAAAAAACTGTTAATTTAAAAATACACAGGGACAAAGGTTGTTAGCATAGTTTAGAAAAATGTTTATTCCATTAAAAAAATGTTCGCGTGTTCCAAAAAATGTGTTCGTGAAATAAATGTTTGTACAATGTAAAAAACTGTCCGCATAGTTTACAAAATATTTCCAACACGTATGAGAAAATATGTTACTCCCTCCGATCCCAATTATTTGACGCAACCACTATACAATATACAGAGGACATTGTATAGAGATTGCATCAATTAATCCGGATTGGAGAGAGTACAATTTTTTTAGAAGTATTTAGAAAATGTTAAATATGTATTTATAAATGTAAAACATGTAGAAATTTTTTAGGTGTATATGAGTAATCTACAATGTGTATGTAAAATGTAGACATCAAAACAAATATTTGAAAAAAAATGTTAATCATGTATTTAAAAATTACAGGATCGAGAGTATATCGACCAGAGGAGGGGGTGAATGGAAGATTTAAAATTTCTTTCGGAACTTGAAATCTCTGGGTACAACATAGCGAAAAATAAATTTGAGCAGAAATAAAACTACATAAGATTATCACACTAGAAGATAAACAAGAGAGAACAGAGTAATTAGACAAAACTTTCTATAAAGGATATGATAATCTTACGGGTATAGTAGCACACATTGTTGAGAATAAAGACAATGACAAGGAACTAAAACAAAACTATTAGCATAGGTGGTATTGCACACAAGAATACACATTACTGAGAGATGTTCATCAATGACGGACTTAGTTGGATAACTAAGTAGCACCTGATGAAAAACAGACGAACATACAGACAGACAATCTTGAGAACAACGATCATGAATACGCTACTTAATATGGTCACAGAACAAATAGAATAGTTTAAGAGATAATCAGGTGTAATCGTACCCAAGAACAACATAAGATACACAACTCAGTCGAGAAAGACACTAGTAGAAAAAGGGCCTTTAGTCGGGACTAAAGGGTCGGGACTAAAGTTCCTCCCCTTTAGTCCCGGTTCTGTTACGAACCGGGACTAAAGGCCCTCCACGTGGCCGCTGGCTGGGCGGGGGCTGGAGGACCTTTAGTCCCGGTTGGTAACACCAACCAGGACTAAAGGAATTTTTTCGAAAAAAAATTTCAAATTTTTTTTTTCAAATTTTTTTTTTGAATTTTTTTCCGATTTTCAAATCTTTGAATTATTTGACAATTTAATCTCTAATCACCCCTCCTCACTGCTTAAGAATTTAATCTCTAATCTCTAATCAGCACTCATTCCAAATCGTCTAACTTCCCGGCCGGTCACCCATCCTCTCACTACTCCAGCCCTAGCACGCTTAACTTTCACGTTCTATTCCTCCTAGTTTCCAAGTCTGCAATTGTTATTTTTCTGACAATAGTAAGCTATCAATCTTGTTAACCCTTAGGTCTTGATGTCACATGATTTAATTTTTTGAATTCCAAACAATTATTAAAATAAACAACAATGATTAACAAACAACAATGATTAATTTAAAAACTAAAAAATACTTCAAAAAAATGAAATATTTCAAAAAAATCAAAAATTCTAAAAAAAAATAAATCAAAAAATCCAAAATAATACAAAAATTTCAAAATAAAATAAGTAATAATAATATTGAATTTCAATGAAAATAAAATAAGTAATATTATTATTATTCCGTTTATTCATTTAATATGGCATAATTAATATCTTTAAATCTGTAAATCGAAATTCGACAAATAATATATCCATTATTATCAAAAAAATGTGACCATGATGTCACATGCTTCACCGTTTGAGTTTGAAAGTATTATTCTAAAAAACAATAATTATTTAGTAGTTTGACCACAGTTTGACCACTGTTTGACCACATTTCATTTTTTTAAACTTATATTAACTGAAGAATTTTTATGTGTTCAATATGAACAATTCAAAGCCACATCCTCAAATTTCAATCATTTCTGACTTCATTTGCTATTTTTCATGCATTTAATGATTTTTTTGAGCTAAATTAGCCCGAAATTGAAAAGCACTACAAATGAACTCTGAAAAGGTTGAAACTTGGCATGGTATCACCATTTCACCCAAATAGCTTGTGCTAAAAAGTTGAGAGGGTTATGGCAAAAACTAGATGCACTTTGTGTACAAACTGGACCATCTCTTTCGAAGTAACAGGGTTTCAGACGAAAACTCAGCTGTTATAAAGACATTTCATTTTTTAATCTTATTTCAACTCCAGAATTTTTGTGCGTTCAATATGAACCATTCAAAGCCACATCCTTAAATTTCAACCTTTTTTGACTTTATTTGCTATTTTTTCATGCATTTAATGATTTTTTGAGCTAAATTATCCTGAAATTGAAAAGCACTACAAATGAACTCTGAAAACCCTAAACCCGAGACTTAAAACGTCCAAAACTCTATTCTAAACAGTAAACATTAAAGGGTCAAACTCTAAAACATAACCCTAAACTTAGAAATCTAAACCCTAGCCCTAAACCCTAAAAACGTCCAAAAACTCTATTTTCCCTTTGGAATTTGGTGATTTTATTTTTTTTTTAAAACGGAAAACTTGCTATTTCATCGGACAAAACTTTTTTTCTGCAAATTTTGATATATTATTTGTATTTTTCTGAATTACAATGATTTAGTTATGATTTTTCTAACATTAATGTGGTAAAGGGGTTTAGGGTTTAGGGGCCCCCCCTTTAGTCCCGGTTGGTATCTCCAACAGGGACTAAAGATAGACTTTTAGTCCCGGTTGAAGACACCAACCGGGACTAAAGGGCTGGGAAAAAAATTTTGAAAAAATTTTTTGAATTTTTTTTCCAGTCCCGGTTGGTATCTCCAACCGGGACTAAAGGGGGGCCTTTAGTCCCGGTTGGAGATACCAACCGGGACTAAAGGGGCTGACACCGTTCGAGGCCGATCGCAGACCCTTTAGTCCCGGTTGGTGTCTCCAACCGGGACTAAAGGTCCCGTTCTAACCGGGACTGATGCCTGCGCCTCACGAACCGGGACTAATGCCACCTTTGGTCCCGGTTCGTGAGTGAACCGGGATTAATGCCCTTATCCTGCCTCAACCAAAGCCCTATTTTCTACTAGTGAGAATTGCAGAGGATAAATATGGACAGGGAAGTAACTAGTGGTGCTCGATGGCGACAAATGATTTGGTAGACCAGTTCGCTCTTCTGCAAAAGAGCTATGTCTGGTTGGATGGACTTGTGATTGAACAGATGAGCCAACCTCTCTCCGTCCAATTCTCCTCAACATGAAGTTGGTCAAACTTTAGTTGATTTTACTCGTGCTAGATTCTTCTCTGCGATCTCCAAATGCTCAACAGACTTTGCTTCACCAACCACAATGGCTCTTGCTTACTGAAGACTTTGACTCGGTGATGATAATTACTCTTCCTCACTCGAGCAGATACCTAACCGTCTAGAGAGTTGCATGTCTTAAGAGTGACAGGCATAAGAACTCTCAACTCAGATCTACTGTGATGCTCAACCACTATCTAAGTTTCGGCTCTTGGTTTTCTCTCAACGGATTTAACTCAAATCTCTCGGAGAGGGGTGCTCAATCAATATTCTCAGATTCTCAAACGGAGCAACCAACGACAACGTTGGTGCAGGATTGGCTAGCTATTTATAGCCGCAACAACCCCGAAGACGAAGTGACCAATTAGAACACGCGATCCAGCCAATGATCAACTGACACATTTTCATCACTCAAATTTCAAACGCAACCATCAACTTTACTTGAGAAACAAGTAAAGCTGACTCCTTGGTTCGAGCATTTCTCTCATAACCCAGAAGATCATCGTCTCCGGCTGACAAGTAAATGCCTCGAAGCAAAAAGAGATTTCTCTCAACTCTCAAAGGATAGGTTTCGATTAAGCATCACAATAGACATAAGTCTCGGAATACTTATACCCCTCTTAATAGGATGGTGATCTTATGAATCAAGGAGGAAAATGAAATGACAAAATAAATGCTACATTTTCACTTCATGTTCATTCTTCATGGATGTAGTCATTTCTTCTCAGACACCTCGCGTATCAATTTCTGTGTGCAACAATCTTTTTAGGGGCCGTTTCCGGCACACAATCTTCTTGGAATCAAACACCTTGAATTCTGTTAATCTTCTATACATCACAGAAGACTTTCTCAGAAGTTTGTAGCAAACTTCTCGAAAGATTATAGAAATCTTCTCGATACTTCAGGGATTATTCCTTTCTGTATGCACTAGCAAACAAATCATTCTCTTTCCGTTTCTGACAACAATCTCCAAAATACAAGGGGCAAGAAATTACACCAACAAAAATGTTAAATATGTGTAAAAAATCATTAGCATATTAAAATATATAATATGTATGTTGGGGATATGACCCCACGGTTTAACCCGCCCTAGAAGGGCCGGGTTAGGATGTTGGCAACTTAACAGTAAAGCCTTAGACATGCCCAAGAGACCAAGACATGAAGCCAGGGAGGCGACTTACATGGTGAACCGGATGGAGGCCCAAGGCCAGAAGACGGTGCGTGACCCGGAAGTGTAAGCCGCTCGATGATGACTTGCCCGAGAAGGTAGGGCGACTTAGAGCCAGGATCGGTTACGAAGCATAACCCGACCTGGACTCTTGTAAGCCCAGGGCCTCGACCTGTGTATATAAAGGTGAGTCCCTGTGACGGGTAAACCTAAGTTACAATCAATCGATAGCTAGGTCAAGCGAATCCGCTCCCTTGTAATCGATACTCTACCAATAATCAACGAGAGCAGGAGTAGGCTTTTACCTCCACCGTGAGGGGCCGAACCTGGGTAAACCTATGTCTTTCGTCCTGCTCAACCCCTTCAAGCTAGTCACCGTAGCGATGGCTCCACACCTAAGTCCTTTCACAAGGGCATCTGCCGTGTTAACCCCACGACAGTTGGCGCCCACCGTGGGGCCAGTGCACGGTGGTTTTGAGTTCTTGAAGGGCTCCTTCCCAGGGATCGAGGGATACGCCGTTGGCAGGATGACCAAGAGTCGCCGCGGCAAGCTCTACATCGACGACGCTGGCTGGGGTCTCGAGGCCGGCTCAATCGAGTACGGGTACCGGGTCCCCTTCGGCGGAATTCACGTCTTCATCGGAAAGATCGGCGGATCTGATCCTGAGCCGGACACCTCCACCGACATCATCGAGTCGGCTCGGCGCATGCAACCCGCCCGGATTCAACTCGGCCGGAAGCGTGATTTCGTCAGTTTCGCGCATGGCATGGATCTTGTGGAAAACTCGGCATCTAGAGGAGAGACTCTCATCTACTCAGGTGATGAGTCCTCAACCGGAGAGATGGAGTCAATTTACCAGCTTCAAGACAGCGGGCTTGGGGGACTATTCCGATGGCAATAGTATTCCGGACCCCTATGAGCCGCCGAGCAGGGCCGCTATCTGTATGCCTGGCACATGGCCGGCTCTCAACTCGTCAACAACTGTAGCTATGACATCTAACTCGACCGCTGCGGCAGCTGGTGCCGGCGGCTCAGTTATGCCGGCGGCTCAGGTTTTATTAGATCTCTTGGGCACTTTGACAACTTTGTTAGCAACAGAGGTCACTGCGGTGAACCAGGCAGAGCGCAACGCGGAAATTGCCAAAATTCGTGAGAAGATAACCAAGGCCCAAGAGGATATCACAGCCGAGAACATCCAGGAAGCTGCGCTGAAGGCTCAGATTGACGCAGAGGCGGAGCGTGTGAAGGCAGAAGCCTGGCGCTTAAGTCTGGATCAGAACGCATCCAATGGAGTGTTCCAGAGAAGATACCAGAGTCGCCTACCATTGGCGTATGACCCGAGGCATTTGTTTAACACTCCTGGAGCAGGTCCAAGTACTCTCGATGCGCGGGTGAATCCTCAGCTAAACCCGGACTTGCCAGGAACTCGGGCAACAGCTCAACCTTGTCAGTCTGAGCCGGCACGGAGGGAGGACCCGCCACCTAACCCGCCCCCAATTAGATGCCGCCTCAGCGTTTTTCGACACCGCCGGGTGACTTTTCTAACCCAATGGATAATATGATAGCAGCAGTCACCCGGCTTAATGCGCTCCCAAGCACTGGTGAGTCACCTGTTGCAGTGGAAACACGGAACTCCATCGAGCTTCTTCAAACAGCTGTGGTGCAGCAGGAGAAATACTCATACAACCGTGAGCGGGTGCACTCAACTCCCCTCCAAAGCCGTAGTTACAGTCGGCGTATTGAGTCGCCCACAGTTACCAGCAGTGAGTGGCGACGTAACCCACCCCGAGATAATAACCCGCCCCTTAACACGAGGACTCATGCTCAGGCGATTGTGGATGAGGCCAGAGCCCGCCGTGAGGCGGAGGCAGCAGCGGCGGCTTACCAGGGGGCTTACCAGCAGCCTCCAGTGACCCCTTCAACATCGGTGGGGGCTGGGACAATTTCCAGGGCGGTTGGAGTGCCGTGCTTAGTACCGGCTTTGCGTGACGAGCGTCTGCCCAAAGATTTTAAGGGTCCTCGCAAGGTGCCCAATTATACAGCCGATCTCCCTCCTGAGGCTTGGATTGAGAGTTATGAGTTAGCCATGGAGATGTTGGATGTCAATGATGCTGTCTGTGCCAAATACTTTACTATGATGTTGGAAGGGCCGGATCGTACGTGGTTAAAAGTTGTGCCTCCCAATTCTATCAACTCATGGGCAGAGTTGAAGGCACGTTTTATCAAGAATTTTCAAGGGACATGCAAGCAGCCTCTAACGATTGTTGATCTGGATCACTGTGTGCAGCGTGAGGACGAGTCGGCCCATCATTGGGTCCGGCGGGTCTCCACCATTATTCACTCATCTGATAATATCACGGCGGCTCAGGCGGTTTTGATTTTAGAGAAGAATTGTCACTTCGTTCCCCTCAAGCAGAAGCTAGGGCGGCTCAAGTGCACTTGCCAGGACATGGGTGAACTCATGGCAGCTCTTACTAAGTATGCAGAT
This sequence comes from Thinopyrum elongatum, assembly GCA_011799875.1. Classification (NCBI taxonomy): domain Eukaryota; kingdom Viridiplantae; phylum Streptophyta; class Magnoliopsida; order Poales; family Poaceae; genus Thinopyrum; species Thinopyrum elongatum. Next base: position 62,987,527 of record CM022299.1, read on the forward strand.
TCTGATAGTACAAAGGACCCTGTGCAAGGCCAGGTGAGTACTTTGAATGTACTCGCAAGACAACCAAATACATATCATCCAAACAAGCAGATGACAAAGCAAGTACCGAGCGCATGCAAGAATTTACCTCAAAACAATAACTAAGCATGGCATGATATTAACAAGGAACATGGATCAAACTAAGCATTGACATATCATAGCATAATTTAGCATGGCAATAGCATAACATGGCATCTCATAGCATTTCAACACATAGCATGGCATGGCATAGATATATCTACAAGACATGGATATATGCATGAAACTATGCTGGAAAGTAAACTACCATTTACCTCCCGTGGAGAATGAAAGCAGTATACTATTCATCAATCACTTACTCTGCCACTGCCCCTCTGGGCCAACTCATGAGTCACCGAGATCTCATCTCGTGATCATGCTCGAAACAACTCTGTGACTTCTCGCGACTATCTCATAGTCCGAGTCACCACATTCTTTATAGCACATTCTTAATCAAATTAATTATATCAGGTTTATCCTCCATTTCGACCAAGACCCGATAGTGTGACCTAGTACGAACTTGTGACCATATCCGAGGACGCGGCTATCGATAGATTATACATACTCTGCAGAGGTTAGCACACTGTACCCACACCACAGAACCCATGGCCTCGTGCTCCCATTCGGGTGGACCAACGGTTCACAAAGTAGGCGGTTCGGCGCTGGAGGCTGAAAATAGAAAACTTATTTTGCCGGAAATATGTTTTCAGCGCAGGGAGACGGCTTCGCGGGTGGGCGCCTCCACTTAGCTGACGTGGCGTGCTGGGCCACACCCTTCTGTCGCCGACAGGTGGGTCCCGTGCCTCCTTCTCTCTCCTCCTCCTCTTCTTCTTTCTTTCCTCGTCTGCTCCCCGACGCGATGGCGAGGGCGCCGGCTCCGGTGCAGCCATGGCGCTCCGGTGAGCTGCAGGGCCAGGTGACGCGCGGAAGAGGCCGCCGACGTGCGCCGCATCCAAGGGAGGATAGCACAGGCGACGGAGGTGGCTGGAAGTGCGGCGATGCTTGGAGACAGAGGGCGACGGGGTCAGGTGGTATGGCGGCTCTGGTGAGGGGAAAAGGCGGGCGACGGGTCAGGGAGGGTCGCCGGAGAGTGGCACATCTCGGGGTGAGGTCTACGGCCACTGGGGATGGAGGAGTGCGAGGGAGAGATGGTGGCCAAGGGCGGCGGCCGCAGCTAAATTGCGGCGCTCCGGCGAGGGATTCGGCCGGGCGCGGGTACTGGAGTGCTCCGGAGGGAGAGGGGAGGGGTCTGAGAGGACTGGCGCTGCTCGAGGAGGGCTCGGGCTGCGGCTTTATAGCCGAGACGAGGAGCACCCGAGCTGGTTGCCGCCGGGCGAGTCCGGCCGAGGCTCTGCCGTGCTCAGAGGTCACGGGGGCATGGGAACGCGACAAGGGGGAGCGGACGAAGGTCACGGAGTCGAGCAACGCCAACGGGCACGGGGTAGAAGAGGACAGGGAGGAGAAAGACGACGTGCGCATGAGCGCGCACTGTGCCGTGACGGGGACGGCTCATCGGGGAAGAAATCGGAGGGGGAGAGGGGTCCAGGGGGAAGAGGATGTCGAGGAGGAACTATTGGACATGCTTGTTACAAGCCAGGGTTGGCCGGAGCAAGCTCGCCGGCGAAAACAGTGGCTAGACCACCATTTTGGCTGGCACCACCCGTGGTCACCACCGACAAGGCGCGTCCTGTCCTCCTCCTGGTTGCCAACTTATGTCTACAGGGTGGCTCACTGCTCAAATAGAGGAGAGGTGAGACTGGAACCAGTTGGAAGGCACTGTTGAGTGAGAAACTTGCTGGAACAGTTTCGAACAGGCAACTATTTGATGAGGATACTGGTTAGTGAAGAGCTCCATTAGGCACGGGATTTTGGTGAGAGTTGTCATCTACTAAGGTGACCAGTGTGCCAAAATATCAGCCCAAAATGATGAGTCTAGCTGGTACTTGCTTTGCAATGTGCCCAACTGGCCAGAAATGCAAATGAGGGTGCTGGGGAAAAATGGCCAAGTATAATGAGCTTATTTTTGGTGGAGGGTGATGATATAATCTTAAGAGACTGCTGGAAAAGTTTCAGCTCATTTTGATCATCCATGAAGGTACTTCCTTCACAGACAAGCAATCTGAACAGAAACTTGAGAAAATTACAGGGGAAGATTGGATACATGGATTGAGCTGAATTTTGGTTTGCAGTAGTTATTAATCAAGATTAACCACCCTGCAAAATTTCAGCTCAAGAGGATTAAGTAATCTGGCATTTCCTTTGCAAAAATTTCAGACAGGGCAGAGACTTGCATTGGATCATGTGCTCAAATTATGATCTGTGAAGCATGGGTTAGGATGGAAATGATAAAGATACAGCAAGGAAAAGCTCCACAAATTATTTGGGAATTTTCCTTGCTACCAAAATGGTAGTTCCTTTGGAATGAGGCAGAAATGCAATAATGGCTTAAAATAGGAAAAGACAATTTCCCTTATTTAATTATGGCCAATATTTTTAGGAGAGCTCAATATGGTCACAAATAATATCTCCATAAGTTTTCAGGAGCTTTGGAGACAGATAGATATTTTACTGGATTTAATTCCTTTAAACAGCAGAAAAAGGAATTAATTTGTAATGAAAAATATTGCAAATGACTTGGCAATATTTTTGCATATCCAGGGTTTGTAGATGTAGGAGGATCTCTGGGAGTATTTGGAGGATCGACAGAGCAAAGGAAATGAGGGCTCCTTTGTAATCACAAAGGCAAGATTTGAAATTCCAAATATTGGAATTAGGGTTTTGATGGAGTTTGAGATGATGCAAATGAGGTCCTGCCCAACATCAAAGGCAGAGGCAAGGTTTTGAAAGGTTGAAAGTTGCCTGGATTCTTAGAATCATCCAGCAAACTCCGGAGAAAGATTTTGAAAAGAATGCTAGGAAGGAATAACAGCGCAAAAATTGATAACCCAATTTTTGGGCTGTTACAAACCTTCCCCCCTTAAGAGAATCTCGTCCTCAAGATTCCTAGGGTTATAGCAAGAATGATATTCACTCCTGGGAAAAACCTCTGGGTTAGCTGTTAACCCCTTTGGTTGGATACAAACGAGTTGGGGTACCGATAATTGGTGCACCCAGGGAGGGATACGGGCAAAGCAAGGCTATCTCCACGGCTAGGGGCAACTCAGGATCAAATTCCCGAAAATGCTGGAGGCACCCAATGAACAGTGGTCTCTCTCGCTGACAGGTGGGTCCGGGGCCCACTGGCAGCCTCCTTCTTCTACCTCCAGCTCTCAGCTTCTTCTTCTCTGCTGCTCCGCGTGCGGCTTGGCGCAGCGCGCATCTAGCTCCTAGGGCACTAAACACCCTAGTACCGTAGTACGCGGCGTGCACGGTGCCGGTGCAGAGAGCACTCACGTCACGGGCCAGCACCTTGTCGGCACTGCTCGCGGATTTGCCTCCTAGACGCCGGTGATCGAGCGACGAGCGGTCCTCCTGGACCTCGCTCACCGTACACCAGGGTTGGGCTATAAAAGACGGCAGCGTGGCTCTTCTCCAACTCACACCATGCCGCTTTACTACCTCTTCGGTTTGGACGAGATCGAGCCAAGCTCCTTTGGCGAGGCAGTGTTCTTGGTGGCGCTGCGGTTGTTCCTCGCTGCGCTGCTGGGTACGCTGATCGGCTCATCGATCATCCTGCTGATCCTCATCAAGAATGATCGGGCTCAAGGCAACGCGCATCCGAGGGTGGGGGCTCGAGATGTAGAAGAAGATGGTGCAGTGGGTGGTCCTCCGCCACGGTTGCTCCTCCATCGCTTCGCGCTGGTGGAGTAATCGCGCTGCGGTTGGGCGGGATGACGACTTGCCTGGCGTCACGCAAGGCAGTGCCGGTGGTGGCGTCAGGTCCGGGTGCAGGTGAGGTGGCTTTGCCAGCTCAGAAATCACACTGATGGTTCCTCGGAGGAAAAATTTCGCGGCTAGCTCCATGAAAAATAGTCGTTGATGTAGAATCAGAGTTGGAGTCTGTATTGCGGTAGTTGTACTGGCTCAAATGAAATAAAGTTGGCAGTGTTCCTCCTAAAATGCAATTGGGGCTATGGGAAAACATCAGATGGAAACGCCTCTTCGAGGCTCTGGATCTGGAAATCTGGCACATGGGGTATGCACAGATAGAAATAGTTATGTGACTTTGGATTTCCCCCGAGTACTGCTCAACCGTACTCGTGGGGGAACCTGGTATGCATGCATTATGTAGTACATTCTAAACTAACAAGCAGACAGATGCAACATACATGCAAAGGAAAAACACATCAAACAAATCGCACTAAGGTGTTTTAATGCTGGTGGGTATATGTACTCCTGGTATACATATACCTACACCAGCTCGCATTTTATTAGGGACTCTGGGCGAGTCAATGTTGTTGGTGTATGTGTTCTATCGATTAAAATCTTGTTAGAAACACATTGCCAACCCTGTCAACATTTCTGTTTGACAGAGAGACAAACAAAACAAAACAAAACCACATAACAAGGAAGCATACATAGAACATGAACACAACACACAGACAACAAGAAGTACAAACATACACAAACACGAACGCGCTATGCGTCTAACAGCAACTACTCACTCCGGGATACATGGTTCTATTCTTCTATCGAAGATGAACCGATAGACTGGACTTACTCGTAGCATCGCCTGACTGCGCGATAGGGGTTACACGAATGCCTAGTCTTGTTGGGGCTCTCCAAGGGGACGTAGACTGAGCCAATCTCTACCTTCATCGTCGGACACCTCTATAGGTTGAGGCTCAACTGCTCGGGGTGCGGCTGGAACTGGTCCAAGCATGCCTTGACAGCGAAGACGGTAAATAGCTTGGTTAATGGAGTCGAGGTGTACAATGCCTGGCTTCAGCCACAGCACAGACTGAGAGAGTAGCACTGGGCTGAATGGCATGGGGTTGGTGGCTTGAGATGCAACTTGACGAGCCTCACGATAAGCTTCCGTGACAACCCGAGTAGCATCGTGGTCCAGGGCTCTAAACTCGGCAATCATCTTACCAATCATCATCCCCTGGGAAGTAATAAACTGCACTAGGCGAGTGATTGCTGGGTCGTCTTCCTGGATAGTGATGGGATGCTCACATCCTAATTCTGCCGCAACGGGGAAAAAGCAGAACTCCCGCTTCTCCGCCACTTGCGGGAACTGGGATCGGAGGTGTATGATAGCCTCCACAGCAGTGGCCTGAATGGCCAACTCAGTAGTAGGCATGGGTCTGCCCTGAAAAATCAAGGACTGCCCATCTTCCGCGGGTCCTGGGCAGATCTGCACTTTTGCGTGGTATCGGTGAAGGTGAGGGACGGGTTCCGATTGGAACACTAGGTAATCAGGGCTAGCATTACAGCCAAGGGCTTTGGTGAGCATATCAGTAAGGAGGGGCGAAAAGCCAGCATGATTGACCGCGAAGGTTCGGCTGTAAAAGGTGGGTGCTTTGAGAGAGCTAGCCATGGCTTTCGATCCGGAGCTACTAGCTAGGCTTCTCTGCAGGGACATGGCTTACTGATCTGGGAGTGTTGCGGCTAGCAGGACGGGGGTTTTATATGCAACTAGTCTGGGACACACCCGCATGGCGTGGTCCCTTTCCCTTAATGGCGAAGGGTACGCTATGCGGCCGACCAAAAAGGATAGGGTTGCGGTCCAATCCACGGAAAACAAGGTGGGGAACAGCTGGGTAGGGACGCGTCAGTTCCGACTGCGTCACCTGTTGTTCAACAGTGACCATGCCGATTGCAGGGATGGGTTAAATCTATTTGGGTCATTACGGGTTGATGGTAGCGGTGATCTAATGCTAGGGTAATCCTAAGCCAGCCTGGCTGCTCTGATACCATCTCCTGTGGCACCCCGATCCGCATGGAGCAGGGGGCCTTCGCACGTCAGCCCAGGATAACACCTGACGCATGACAGGTACATGATACAGCATTCCAGGTACACAAATATTCATCAATTACATGACATAGAGCATTACATCATTGATGAATACATTGACTGGCATAACTCTAAGGCTATCTAAATGGCAGCGGAAGTCTTGGTTTGGTGGCTCGACGACTCTAGCTGGGCTCCACAACTCACAGGACTGGCAAGGTTACGGCCTAGCGCGACAAGTCTCCTCCTGCAATCTGGCCACGTGCAAGGCCAAGTGAGTACTTTGAATGTACTCACAAGACAACCAAATACATAGCATCCAAACAAGCAGATGACAAAGCAAGTACCGAGCGCATGCAAGAATTTACCTCAAAATAATAACTAAGCATGGCATGATATTAACAAGGAACATGGATCAAACTAAGCATTGACATATCATAGAATAATTTAGCATGGCAATAGCATAACATGGCATCTCATAGCATTTCAACACATAGCATGGCTTGTCATAGATATATCTACAAGACATGGATATATGCATGAAACTATGCTGGAAAGTAAACTACCATTTACCTCCCATGGAGAATGAAAGCAGTATATTGTTCATCAATCACTTACTCTACCACTTCCCCTCTGGGCCAACTCATGAGTCACCGAGATCTCATCTCGTGATCATGCCCGAAACAACTCTGTGACTTCTCGCGACTATCTCATAGTCCGAGTCACCACATTCTTTATAGAACATTCTTAATCAAATTAGTTATATCAGGTTTATCCTCCATTTCGACCAAGACCCGATAGTGTGACCTAGTACGAACTTGTGACCATATCCGAGGACGCGGCTATCGATAGATTATACACACTTTGCAGAGGTTAGCACACTGTACCCACACCACAGAACCCATGGCCTCGTGCTCCCATTCGGGTGGACCAACGGTGTTCTGACGAAACCGATCTATTGCCAAGACACTCTCTCGGCCACTCCGACCAACTCCCCTTTGGGCTAGGTCATGGGTGGCCCCGATGCCACTCCAGACATCCAACGGCCACCGTCGTGGAAAAACAATTGTCCCAAACGGGGACATGAGCTCAATACCAAACACGGGCACACAAGGTTATTGCCGCCTACCGGGCCAGGGTAGTGCGCGCACATAACCTTCCCTAGTGGGAGGCACCGGCGAGAGGCATGATAATAGACCACATTAAGGCCTTCCCATAAAGGCAAATGTGGCTGCACTGAAAAAGCTCGATTCGGTGGCACTATAGCTTGATGCCATCGATGACGGAGGAGGTTGTTATTATTAAGTCATTTTTCTTAACCACTCCATCATCATCAACATTATGAGCATGATTAACATGAATGCATCAATGAGTATGTAACATACAAATGCATTACAACCAAATAATACCAAGCTTCTCAATTGGACATCTATAGCATATGAGGCAAGGCAATACATGACACAAGCATATCAACAATGTAACATAATCATAATAGCACTGATAAACATGGCATGAGACTAGATCAAACTATCAACATGATATTATCAATAAAAGTATTCTAGCTAACATGGCAAACGATATCATGAAGTAAAGGCATGACGTGGCAAACAATACGAACATATAGCACACATTATATAAATGCAGACGGAAACATAATATGAACATACTGCAGCTACACACACACAGAGGGTGCAAGCAAAGTCAACATGCAAGTCCGGGGCTCATGATTAGAGGTTGGCTTGCTTGGGGGTCGAGGAATACTCCGGGAAGAAGTGCGTAACCTCACGGAAGAATTTGCCAGAAAAAGATTCCCTCTCAAAGGGGCTGGATATAGGGCAAGGGCAAAATGAGTATTTTCAGAATGTGCAAACATTATGAAAATAATACCATCAGAAAGGGCTCGACGAACAGAGAGCGTGAGCACTGGAATCACCTCAATCGGAGTTACGATTGAAAAGTTGTGGCCGTTCGTTCGATAGGCAGAAAATCATCATAGAATCTGGCCATTTCTGGCCTTAACAGGCGAACGTTCACAAAGTAGGCGGTTCGGCGCTGGAGGCTGAAAACAGAAAACGTATTTCGCCGGAAATACATTTTCAGCGCAGGGAGACGGCTTCGCGGGAGGGCGCCTCCACTTAGCCTATGTGGCGCGCTAGGCCACACCCTTCTGTCGCCGACAGGTGGGTCCTGCACCTCCTTCTCTCTCCTCCTCCTCTTCTTCTTTCTTTCCTCGTCTGCTCCCCGACGCGACGGCGAGGGCGCCGGCTCCGGTGTAGTCACAGCGCTCCGGTGAGCTGCAGGGCCAGGCGACGGCGCGAAAGAGGCCGCCGACGTGCGCCACATCCAAGGGAGGATAGCACAGGCGACGGAGGTGGCTGGAAGTGCGACGACGCGCGGAGACAGAGGGCGACGGGGTCGGGTGGTATGGCGGCTCTGGTGGGGGAAAAAGGCGGGCGACGGGTCAGGGAGGGTCGTCGGAGAGTGGCGCATCTCGGGGTGAGGTCTACGGCCACCGGGGATGGAGGAGTGCGAGGGAGAGATGGTGGCCAAGGGCGGTGGCCGTAGCTAAATTGCGGCGCTCCGGCGAGGGATTCGGCCGGGCGCAGGTACTGGAGTGCTCCGGAGGGAGAGGGGAGGGGGTTGAGAGGACTGGCGCTGCTCGGGGAGGGCTCGGGCTGTGGCTTTATAGCCGAGGCGAGGAGCACCAGAGCCGGTTGCCGCCGGGCGAGTCCGGCTGAGGCTCTGCCGTGCTCAGAGGTCACGGGGGCACGGGAACACGACAAGGAGGAGCGGACGAAGGTCACGGAGTCGAGCCAACGCCAACGGGCACGGGGTAGAAGAGGACAGGGAGGAGGAAGATGACGTGCTCACGAGCGCGTACTGTGCGGTGACGGGGACGGCTCGTCGGGGAAGAAATCAGAGGGGGAAGAAGATGTCGAGGGGGAACTGTTGGACATGCTTGGAAAAGCCAGGGTTGGCCGGAGCAGGCTCGCCGGCGAAAACAGTGGCTAGACCACCGTTTTGGCTGGCACCACCCGTGGTCACCACCGACAAGGCGCGTCCTGTCCTCCTCCTGGTTGCCAACTTATGTCTACAGGGTGGCTCACTGCTCAAATAGAGGAGAGGTGAGACTGGAACCAGTTGGAAGGCACTGTTGAGTGAGAAACTTGCTGGAACAGTTTCGAACAGGCAATTGTTTGATGAGGATATTGGTTAGTAAAGAGCTCCATTAGGCACGGGATTTTGGTGAGAGTTGTCATCTACTAAGGTGACCAGTGTGCCAAAATATCAGCCCAAAACGATGAGTCTAGCTGGTACTTGCTTTGCATTGTGCCCAACTGGCCAGAAATGCAAATGAGGGTGCTGGGAAAAAATGGCTAAGTATAATGAGCTTATTTTTGGTGGAGGGTGATGATATAATCTTGAGAGACTGATGGAAAATTTTCAGCTCATTTTGATCATCCATGAAGGTACTTCCTTCACAGACAAGCAATCTGAATAGAAACTTGATAAAATTGCAGGGGAAGATTGGATACATGGATTGAGCTGAATTTTGGTTTGCAATAGTTATTAATCAAGATTAACCACCCTGCAAAATTTCAGCTCAAGATGATTAAGTAATCAGGCACTTCCTTTGCAAAAATTTTAGGCAGGGCAGAAACTTGCATTGGATCATGTGCTCAAATTATGATCTGTGAAGCATGGGTTTGGATGGAAATGATGAAGACACAGCAAGGAAAAGCTCCACAAATTATTTGGGAATTTTCCTTGCTACCAAAATGGTAGTTCCTTTGGAATGAGGCAGAAATGCAATATTGGCTTAAAATAGGAAAAGACAATTTCCCTTATTTAACTATGGACAATATTTTTAGGAGAGCTCAATATGGTCACAAAGAATATCTCCATAAGTTTTCAGGGGCTTTGGAGACAGATAGATATTTTCCTGGATTTAATTCCTTTAAACAGCAGAAAAAGGAATTAATTTGTAATGAAAAATATTGCAAATGACTTGGCTATATTTTTGCATATCCAGGGTTTCTAGATGTAGGAGGATCTCCAGGAGTATTCGGAGGATCAACAGAGCAAAGGAAATGAGGGCTCCTTTGTAATCACAAAGGCAAGATTTGAAATTCCAAATATTGGAATTAGGGTTTTGATGGAGTTTGAGATGATGCAAATGAGGTCCTGCCCAACATCAAAGGCAGAGGCAAGGTTTTGAAAGGTTGAAAGTTGCCTGGATTCTCATAATCATCCAGCAAACTCTGGAGAAAGATTTTGAAAAGAATGCTAGGAAGGAATAACAGCGCAAAAATTGATAACCCAATTTTTGGGCTGTTACATCGATTTATCAAGAAGACCTGTATCGCTACCATAGTCACATAGTTAAAACTTGGACGTTCCAAGAGGGTGACTTAGTGCTCCGACTGATTCAAGATCAGGCAGGCATGCATAAGCTATCACCGCCTTGGGAAGGACCTTTTGTGGTAAGCAAAAATCTCAACAATGGGTCATATTAATTCATTGATATCCGCGAACGCAACAAGTCATGCACTTCTGAGGAGTAGACCAACAAGCCATGGAACATTGCTCATCTTCGGCCTTACTATACTTGAGTCATCAGCTCTTATCATTGTACATATCTCTGTCATGTATATATATTTTTATGATCAACTTAACAAAGCCGGCATCCCCAAAATTCGGGGCCTCTGTCATTTCATCTCATATTTTTTGTGCATGAGTCTTTATTGGTTGATCATAAGTTCACTTGCGGGCTTCCAACTCAATGAGTTTAGCTTTCATACCCTCTTGACCGGCTTTCTATGCCATATATGGGTTAAACCTGCCTGTTTGCAACTTGCTACTCCGCCAGGTGACCCGTCGTACTCTTAACAGTCAATCTTTTAAATAAGACCCTGAACTTGTTAAGGTTAAAACGGCGGCTTATGTCATGTGAGAGCCGGCTTACAGAGAGCTAGGATAAACTCACCTGTCTGCTTGTTGCTACTCCGTTATGTGGCCCGTCGTACTCTTAACAGTCAATATTTTCAATAAGACCCTGAACTAGTTAAGGTTAATACAACAAATTTATGTCACATGAGAGCCGGCTTATGGGATGAAAGGCTTTCATGCCAAGCTTCTTTGAAGCAAAACTTGAGTTTTTCAAAAAAATAAAACATAGCTGGTCTCTTTTGGTCGTGCTTTCAAAGCCGACTTACAAATATTTGAGATATACATGTATATATTCTCTGTTTCTTGTCTTTTACACGATTTTTTTCATCATATGAAGGTTATAAATACCTGGATTGCAGAAAATCCAGGTTAGCATTGCTTATAAATTGAGCTTATAACAGTCGTGACCCGCACTACAAAAAAAAAGACATCCGTGACATTTTGGGCCGAATGAATTTTTTTCTGTCATGCTTATGACACTTCTATGACGATAATTATGACAAAACCCGGTATCATCATAGATGTGGTGGGCTCCTACTTCTGTGACAAAAAATCATGACAGAAAATGGGCTTTTCGTCCTGGGCGGGCCGGAGACGCACCTGCATGACATTCTTTGGGCCGTCCATGACAGAAAAAATCATGGTAGAAGCGAGGGCGAGGAATATTTCGGGGAGTTCCCGGTTACAGTGGGTGGTCGGGGCCGAGCGATGCACGGAGGGATTGCGTGTTTCTCTCGTACACGTACGCGCGTGTGTGTGAGGCGTTGGGCTCTAACTGAATCCGAGCGAGGTGTTCGCTTACTGAACCCGAGCGATTGCACTAGCTACGTTACTGAACCCGAGCGATGGATCCCTTGGCTGTTAACTGAACCCGAGCTATTCCTTCAGTACTGCTGCTTACTGAACCCGAGCGATCGATCGCTGCGCGCAGCTGCCTCTTGATGAATAGTGAACATGGGGGTTGCGGTTGAACGAGTCGAGACGTACGTGGTTGGGGTTGGATGAACAGTTCCCGGTGGTGGTTTGATGAACAGTAGCCCGTGGTAGTATATATAGGCCGTTGCCGCTAGATGAACAGGACCCCGAGAGGAGGCCGCCACAGCCGATCTGGTTGGGGGTGGATGAACAGGACCCTGTGGAGGGCTGGTTGAATAGTAGTCGATGGAGGGCTGGATGAATAGTAGCCCATGGATGAACAGTAGCTGGTGGAGGAAGGAGGAAGACGCGGTGGATGAACAGTGCAGGTGGAGGCTGAAGGAAGTCGACGGTGGGTGAACAGTAGCCCGTGGAGTCCCGTTTTGCGGTACGCCACACCCCTCCGATGAACAGGACCCCCGTTTCGACCGTAGCGCTCCAACACAAGTCCGTATCCTCCGTTTTGCGGTACGCCACACCCCTTCTGATGAACAGGACCCCCGTTTCGACCGTAGTGCTCCAAAACAAGTCCGTTTTTTCCGTTTTGCGGTACGCCACACCCCTCCCGATGAACAGGACCCCCGTTTCGACCGTAGCCGGTCGAACAGAAGGCCGTTTCCTCCGTACTGTGGTACGCCAGACCCCGTTTCGGCTGTTCCGTCCAAGCCGGTTGTCTCCCGTTGAACAGGACGCATTCCGACCCAGTCTGTTGCCTCCCGATGAACAAGACGTTGTTTCTCCGTTCTGACCCAGCCGGTTGGCTGCCCGATGAACAGGACGTCGTTGCTGCCGTCTGTTGCCTCTCCATGTACACGAGCCGTGGCCGTACGTATGCGCGAGTACGCGTTCGAGACCCCGCCCGTATGTACGTACGTGGCCATATTTTTTGGCATGTGGCTGTACGTACGTGTACACGGTTTAGAAGGGACTGCCTGAACTGCTACGTCGGGGGCTCTACTACTACACATGCCGCTGCTTGCTCGGCCACCGTTCATCATTGCAGAGAGACCGATCGACCAGTATGTACATACACGTTCGCGACAACGCTACGTACGCTTCGACCAGGTGGGTCCCGGCTGTCAGGGAGGATAAGGACACACTTCCTTGCGTGCGAAGTTATTGATGGTGGGTCCGAGCTGTCAGGGGGAGGATTCATCTTTTTTCACGCCTAATATGGAGGCACTTTCCTTGCGTCCGAAGATATAGCTGGTGGGTCCCAGCTGTCAGGGGGGAAAACATTTTTTCGCAAAATACAGCTAAGCCAAAATACAGAGGCCCTTCAGTAGGTCCCTGCTGTCAGGTGGAGGAATCATTATTTTGCGCGTAATAAGGAGGCACTTCCTTGCTGCGGCCGTGGACCCAGCTGTCAGCCTCTCCACGTACAGTCCTCTTCTGATGTAAGTCGTTCCTTGACCACATTGACCACGCCGCGCCGAGAGCACCAAGGCGGTGGACGATGGCGAGGCCTAGGAAGGGAATGACCCGGAGCCAGGGAAGACTCGGAAGTTGTTTCCCACGCGGAGGGGCATACGAGGGTTTACTGGTTGGGCTATAGTGTGAGGCTGCCATCGCCCGAGAATAACAGCAGGTCTGAGTGAGTACAGGGATGGCCAGGCCAGTGATGGGAGTAGGGTGGGGCGGTGAGGCCTGCGCGGCAGCAGAGCCGGCCACGGGAGGTAGGAGCAGGCGGCACGACCGGCGCTGGTTTGGGTGGCTGGAGCAAGAAGACCAGAGGTTGAAGAAGCACTACAGCCGTTGGATGGACATCGTACGGTCATTGGAGCTAGAATCGTTCATATTGACTAAGTTGACAAAGCCCTTCGTCCGCGTCAACTTAGTAGGCCCACAAGTCAGCCTCCAACTATGGTGGGTCCCAGATAGCAGGGGGAGTATTCATTTTTTTGTGCGTAATAAGGAGGCACTTCCTTGCGTGCGAAGATATAGCTGGTGGGTTCGAGCTGTCAGCGGGAGGAACATTTTTTTCGTGAAATACAGAGGCCCTTCCGATGGGTCCCTGCTGTCAGGTGGAGGAATCATTATTTTGCGTGTAATAAGGAGGCACTTCCTTGCGTGCAGCCGTGGACCCAGCTGTCAGCCTCTCCACGTACAATCCTCTTCCGATAGATGTCGTTCATTGACCACATTGACCACGCCACGCCGAGAGCACCAGGGCGGTGAACGACGGCGAGGCCTAGGAAGGGAACGACCCGAAGCCGGGGAAGACTCGGCAATGGTTACCCACGCGGTGGGGAGTACGAGGGTTTACTGGTTCGGCTGCCGTTGCCAAAAAATAACAGGAGGTGTGGGTGAGTAGAGGAATGGCCTGGCCAGCGATGGAGTAGGGTGGGGCGGTGCGGCCTGTGCGGCAGCACAGTCGGCCACGGGAGGCGGGAGCAGGCAGTCCCACCGGCGCTGGTTTGGGCGGCTGGAGCAAGAAGATCATATATTGAAGAAGCAGCACGGCCGTTGGATTAACATCCAACGGTCACTGCTGCTAGAATCGTTTGTGGACTAAGTTGACAAAGCCTTTCGTACATGTCAACCTAGTAGACCCAGAAGTCAGCCTCCAAATCTGTCCCAAACAGCATACAGCCCGAAATTTCTAGCCAGAGTCAAATTAATTTAAAAACTAAACATACCTTAATTTAAATCCAATGAAATTTTACCCGCACAAAAATAATGAAATTTAAAATATCAAAATCCGAAAGAAAAAAAGTATTTTGGAACTAATTGCCTATTTGCTGTATTTTTTCATTTTACAGCCCATTTCTTATTACTTATTGCCCATTTCTTATTACTTATAGCCCATTTTCTGGGCAAGCCCGAATGCATCCCTCCTCGCCTTGAAACATTTCCGGCCCAGCCGGGCGTAGAAAAGCAAGTAGGCCTACGTTGGTTATTCTGCAAAAAACAAAATAGCTGGGCTAGCCATTTTCAGAAAGGAAAAAAAACTGGGCTGGTCATGTGGTAAACATATGAAATAAAAGCCTGGGCTAGACGGGCCACAGCTCCCGCACAACCCAGTTGATTCCCTTCTCCATCCTGAAAACAAAAAAAAAAAAAATTACTGCGCGCACTGCTGGGTCCCGGGTGTCTGCCGCTCCTTGTGCAGTTATCTTGCTTATTGACTATGTTGACAGTGGCGTGTGACCCAGATGTCAGGAAACCATCAGGAGGATCCCTTTTTTTCTTGTAATAAAGGAGGCACTTGCTTGCCTACTGCCATGATCCTGGTGGGTCCCTACTGTCATCCTCACCATGTACAGTCATCTCCTTATTCCTCTCGATTGTTGACCATGTTGACAACACCGGAGGGCGGCGCCGCGGCGAGTGAACTAAGACGGAGGACGATGGTGAGGCCTCGGACGGGAACGAACAGGAGCCGGGGAAGATGCGCAGAGTTTTAGGGTGCGATGTGGCGACGATGCATGCACGGTAGCACAGCCAGCCATGGGAGACTGGAGCAGGCGGTCCCGTCGGCGCTGGTTTGGCTTTGGCGGCTGGAGGAAGAAGAGACTGAAGAAACACGACAGACATTGAATGTCAATCCAACGGTCAAGGTTGGCACAATCATTTGTTGACTAAGCCGACACCAAGTAGCATACTTTTTTATATAAAATATAGGAAGAAAAGAAAAACTGGGCTCGTTCGCCAGATAACATTCCCGAAACTGCGACCGTTTGATCTTGCGTCGCAACTAAAACTGCGAGAAAAATGCATTCGTTTGCCGTCCTCCTCCCAGGGAACGTTCGCCACATAAGTGACTAGCACCCTTGGTTTTCAACCGAGAGGTCTTGGGTTCGAGTCCCAGGAACCCTCAATTTTCTCCTCCTTCCTTCCTCGCAAAAAAAAATTCAAAGACTTGAGAAGGCGTACAGAACAAGCTAGTGTACGAGTAAAGAGACGTTGCTGAGTTTTAGAAAAAAAAGAGACATGCTCCTGTAGCTGGTTCGAATCCAAACCTAGACTATGACTATATATGGTGCTATGCTACTCTGCAAGTAATGAAACTGACATATCCAATGTTCGCTTCTCCTCTTCTCTACTTACTCTGCCTAGCATCAGAAGCTCTGGCCACAGCAACCATGTCCGCTGGCGGCTCGTCCACCTGCTCTTCAGCAGGCAACAACCAGATATGCGCCAAGTAGCCACCCGTACCATCGCCTGTGGGTCTCATCACACCCCCGCCGGCACATGCACTGTAGCCAGTTGCTCATCGCAACCCGCTGCCGTTGGTGTGGTGCCACTGCTGCAAATCACACAGAATCATCCGTCGCGTCTCAACCACAATCCTCAACCCTGGCCGAGTCTTCTACAAATGCCCGAATCATGGGGTAATAATATGTTTAAGTGCTGTTTCGCTGCTTTCAGTTGCTGATTTTTTAATAGTTTGGTTGATGATCTTCCAATTTGATTTGTGTACAAAAGGGAAGATTCGTGTGATTTGTATTTCTGGGAAGTTGCTGATGTGGGGGAATGCAACTACGGTGATTATTTGGTTAGCCGAGGAATCCCAATACCAGCAGGTTAGGGTGTTGGACAAGTAACTGAAGGAACGACAGAAGAGGAAGATGCAGAGCAGAAGGTTAAAGATGCAGTTCCTCTGATCATGGCCAAGCAACATCTGCTGAACGGCCTTGACAACAATGAGGAGATGAAAGAGCTTGTGAAGATAATGGGCAAAATCGATGTGCTCTGTAGGATGATTGTCTCTTTATTTGCAGTGTATGTAGCACTCGTGATGTATTCAGTGGCTATGACATGAGCACTTTGCTGAAACTAGTAATGAATGAAACCTGTTTAGCAGGCTGGGCTTAGTGTTGTGAACATCTAATGATTTCTATTAACGGAAATGGGGGGGGGGTATCCCCTTTTGCTCCTAAATAAATAAATAGCAGAGGCCCTTTTGCTAATAAATAAATAAATTAGCAGAGGCCCTGTCGGGTCAGCTTTGTTCCCATTCGAAGACGTCGAGCAAATTGCAGTCCAACAACAAACTATGTCATGAAATACAAGTTTCACAGCCAAATATGAGTACAACTAAACAACAATGTCATCATGTTTTAGTCGTCATACAATCACCAAACACAAATCAACATACATAATAAGTGATGTTCTCACAGCAAAATACTAAACAACAACTTCATCAGGTTTTAGTTGTCATAGCAAACACAATTTCACATAGTAGATAAAAAACGTCTTCTGACAGGCAAATATGATAAAAGCAATCTAATCATCATCCGCAGCAGCAGCGTCAACATCTTCGCCATGTGTATCAGTCTGAATCGTAATTCCCCCCAGTGTCATCTTCTTCATCCTCAATGTCCTCGAACGTTGGTGTCTTATTGATCAACTCCCGTATGTCCACAGCCCGACAGGCAATCTTTTCGCCAGCGTCATTGACATGATGATTCTCAAAGATATTAGGAACATCTGTGGAATCTTCTACATCAGGAGCAGTGTAAGCATCATCTTGTTGTGCAACTTCATTAAATGAATTCCTCTGCTCAAACCTTTGCAATACTCTCCAGTCATCGCTACGTGCAAATGTGTCTTCCAAGAAAAATATCTGTGTTGCTTGATTTGCCAAAATAAAAGGCTCGTAGGTCTGGTACGCCGCCTTGACATTAATGGATTTGAAATAATCATCAGCACTGGGTTTTGCGATCCTGGAAAACAGGTTATACCAACGACAGCACAACATAACCACACACCGATGAACCTCAAAACTGGAGATATACTGCAACTGAACAATGTCTGTTATGTTAGCATACATTTCAGTTGTCTCTTCACCGTACTTATCCGTGCTCATGATGGCACTGTTTTGTGTCTTCCTGCCTTCGTCGCGTGCATGGGTGTTGTAGCGCACATCTCCAACAACCCAAGATTCATAATGTCTTACCCAAGTATCAGGACCCATTGCTAGTGTGTAAAGGGCATCATTAACTACCTGCCCATCCTCCCGCATCTTCTTAACCTATGGTTAGAAAATAGACAAGCTGATCATCTTATGTACTCAATATATTAAAAAAACTGACAGTGCAATTCAAAAGCTTACATGGCTCTTGAACCATTTCGCAAATCCTGCCATAACCAGTTTGTCAATGTTTCTTGGATTTTGCGGCAGTAACTCCTTTTTGTAGATGCTGCACAACATAGTGATCGCGTCAAACATCTAAATATATAAGAATGTGCTGCAAGTTTAGTAGATTATGATGTATAAGCTGTAGTACTTAGCACTTACTCGATATAAGGTAGAATCTCAGGACAGTTATTCAACACATACCAAACCATTTTGTCCAAATCTTTAGGTTTGTCGTCCTGTCGACTCTTCCCTGTAACTCAAACAGAACAATTGAAAACATTGAGCTCAAAGAAGGCTAGAGGATATAACTTCTCAAGGTCGCATAGGATAGTTGGTATCTTGTCTCTAAGACGCTCCAAAGCATCTATCTTGATATTTCTACTATAGAGTTCCCTGAAGAATTGTCCCAACTCTGCAACTGCTCTGTATAAGTCAGGGCGGCCCAATCCTCTAAGGTTAACATGGTAAAACCCTTTGAAGTAGGACGTGGCAGTCATGAGTTTTCAACCCTTGTACCTTGTTTCCATCTGCACTGACTCTCCTTTCAGGGTTGGAAGCAAATCCATGTGGGAATCTCACACGTGACAGGACCTTGCAGAATTCTTTTCTTTTTACCTTGTCCAAGACGTACACAGCTGTTGCCATATCCCGTGGTTTACCTTCATCTTCCACCTGCAAATCCTTTCTGATACCCAGGTGTGTCAAATCAATCCTAGATTTTAAGGTATCTTTCGTCTTGCCTTCAATATTAAGAAGTGTGCCGATAATGCTATCACATATTTTTTTCTCGATGTGCATCACATCAAGATTATGCCGTAGATCCAAATCTTTTCAATACTCCAAGTCCCACAAAGTGGACCTGTGGGTAAACAATAATCTCTCTTCTGCCATGTCACGCTTCCTTTTCCCGCTACCATTATCAGGATGGTTTCCTGGTGTAATATGCCTGACCTTCTCTAATTCCACTTGCAACTCATCGCCGGTGAGCCTCTTTGGCGCGTCACGGTTTTCATGCTTTGCATTGAACACATGTCTTCGGTATTTTGTAGGACACAGCTTGTCCTTGGCAAGGAAACGGCGGTGTCCAATGTAACAGATCTTGCTAAGTATTGCGTATGATAGCGGATTCTTGTCACAGCGAACACATGCATTGTAACCATGTGTCATTCGCCCTGACATAGTGCCCAAAGCCGGATAATCATGGATGCACCAAATTATAACAGCACGCAGAAATAAATCAGCTGGTGGGCTGCTATATAGGTCTCGAGTGAGAACACCCCTCCATAGCTGTTGAAGTTCCTCCACAAGAGGCTCCATGAATAAATCAAAATCCTTTCTAGGACTTTTTGGACCTGGGATGAGCAAGGCCATAATGTAGTTTGATTCTTTGGTGCAGACATTTGGAGGCATGTTGTAAGGGATAACAAGCACTGGCCACATGCTATATGTGGCGCTCTGGTGGCCAAATGGGTTAAATCCATCTGTAGCTAAGCCAAGTCTAATGTTTCTTGGGTCAGCAGCAAACTTTTTGTGTTTTTGATTGAAGCTTTTCCAGTCAATACCATGAGATGGATGGCTCATTACATTCGGATCTCTGTACTCCTGGTTCCTAGAATGCCACAGTACATCCTCTCTTGTTTCAGCATCATGAAACAACCTCTGCAATCTTGGTATAATTGGAAAATGTCTCAGAACATTATGAGGAATCCTCTTCACAGCATCGCCATCTTTCCATCTTGATGATTTGCATTTTGGGCATTCACTTAAGTTGGCATAATCCTTCCGGAACAGAACACAATTATTCTTACAAACATGGATCATATCATATCCAATTCCAACTGCACGAAGGAAATTCTTCATTTTACTGTAGGTGTGTGGCAGCTCAGACGCTTCTGGGAAAGATTTGTGGAAAGCAGCCAACATCACATCGAATGATTTGTTGGTCATCCACTCAGATGTCTTCACCTGAAGAAAGGTGACCATAGCTGAGAATACTGACAGCTTATTTCCTGGGGTGACAACCACTTTGCATTGTTCCAACATGCGGGCCCACCATTTTTCTTCTGCAGGTGAAAGTTCACGAAATGCGCGAGCATTTCGTAGCATTGTTTCAATGTTGGTCAAACTCACTGGCTCCGCCACCACCACCTCCTCCTCCTCTTCCACTCGAGCATCAGGCAGATCAAGATGGCGATCTGCTGCTTCCACATAGTCAGTAACATTGACGTTCACAGCTTCACCATGATGAACCCACCTAGTATATGTGACCAACATCCCATACAAGTGTAGATGATTTTGCACAGTTGACTGGGGTCTTGTAACTGAATTCATACAACTGCTACACGGGCATAGCACATCTGCTTTCGGACCACCGTACTCAGCTCTGATAAAGTTCATGAAGTTTTCAATCCCCTCGACATATGCAGCGGAGAATCTTCGAGCAGAAGTTATCCAAGTCCTGTCCATCTGTTAGACATACAAATTAGTTCTTCTACTAGATATTATAGGAAAAACATATATGCTTTTTTATGAAGTCCAGAAAAAAATACCTAGGTCGATGTCTAAAGCTATGGCAAGATATTTGGACAAGCAGATCTAAGTACCGAAATATATGTAAAGCTAATTCAGCAAACAGATTTGAGTGCTAAATTATGGCAGGCTGTTTCAACAGTCAATGAGGCCGAGCACATAGCCATCGAAGGCCATCTCAGCAACAAAGATCGAGTATAAAACGGTGTAGAGCTATTTCACCTAACAGATTGGCTACTAGACCATGGCAATCTACGTCACAATAAATATATGGCAGGATATTTTAGCAACTAATCGGGCATGGCATGCCATCTCAGCTAAGCAGATTGAGTGCACAACAGGGCAAGGAAGCTTCTTAAGCAGAGCATATTGACTGTAAACTATTTCGGCAAACAGTGAGATTAACAGCGTCTATCAGCTAACATTCAGTGCTACTCTGACATGCACGGGGCCTCAGTCTAGAATGCGCGTACCATGGGAGAAGCTGACCGCCGTGCGTCTCCACAAGAACGTCGCCAGCGGTGGCGGCGCGGCTAGAGGACGAAAGTCTACAAGAGCGTACTGTGGGAGCGAGAGGATCGCCGTGCGTCCCCTCGATGAACCGCGGCGCCGACGTATCGGCGTGGCGGGGAGGGCGGCTTTGGCGGAGCGAATGAAGTGGAGGGGGCCGGGGGGAGGGGGTTTGGGGATATTAGGGCTAGTGGCCAAAGGCAGGTGGAATGGATTAGGGGGGAGAGGGATAAACCACACCCCTGCCACCCCCCAACCCCACCGACTTCCTTCTCCCCCCTCCCATACCACAACACCCTCTATTTTTGGGGGGGGGGGGATTTCGCACGGTGGGCGGGGGAGTTTGGTGGATGGTCGGTTTCCCCAAGTGCGGTCCCACGTGTCAGTGAAGAGGCAAGCCGAAGCGCGTTCCGTTTGCGTGAGCCGTGTGTAGGACCGACCGTGTGAGGGGTGCAATGCGACCGCGATAGGCGTGCTGTGAGTGTACCGCCTTTTTTCCTTTTAAACTTGGTGCTTCACGCGATCCATCGATACTACTACTAGTAATCCGAAAATGGCGCGGCCGGGTCTTTTCCCGCGTGATATGCTGGGAGGTTGGCTTAGTTGGTTTTTTTAGGACGAGTAATGCTACACCTACGTAATCCCAGTTACGTAATTAACGTAATGTGAAACATGTGGGCTGTTGATTGGAGATTGGGGGGAGGGAGGGGCCCACCACCATGAAAATCAGGGTGGAGAGAGAGAGAGAGGCAATTTATGTTAACCCTTTCATAGGCTCCCGTAGATGTAGAAAGATGTGAAATGCGTGAATGTGTAGTGGACGTACTATTGGAGTGCATAAGATAAATTGTGTATGTAGACCCTATGTGTTTATTTACTTCGCATGTTAGCTTTGTCTCGGGTCAAACCTTCTAAGTTTATACACACAAAAATGAATCATCATTCCATATATTTTCATACTCCTACAA
Source organism: Thinopyrum elongatum (assembly GCA_011799875.1). Classification (NCBI taxonomy): domain Eukaryota; kingdom Viridiplantae; phylum Streptophyta; class Magnoliopsida; order Poales; family Poaceae; genus Thinopyrum; species Thinopyrum elongatum. Next base: position 63,009,437 of record CM022299.1, read on the forward strand.
TATATCTTACTATTATTGTGAAAGTTCCTATACATCGGACGAGATTCATGCAAACACGGCAGATTTTCATTACATTTCAAACTTTTATAGGACAGAAAAATAAAAGAAACCCGACCCTAAACCTATTCTACGGCGGTGACCGACGTCCTCCATCTACCATCTCCATGTACGGGGGCAGGGTTCAAGACCCGTGAAGTGAAGGTGCGGTCTCCGGCGAGGAAGAGTAGAACACGGGAGACGGACCGGCCAGTTGGCACACCATGCCCTACCGCCTCCCATGCCTTACTCATCCTCGGAGGAGTCCCCGACCTCGGCAGTGCCGGTGGACGTGAGGTCGATGAAGATGGACGTGGACGGTCTGTCGCTTCACCTGCCACATGCGCCACCGAACGTTGGACGGCGGCAAGTAGGACGCGTGGCTGACGGTGCTCCCGTCGTCGGCCGCCAGCAAGGCCACCGCTTGTGCGGTCGCGTTCGCATCCGGCTACGCTGCTATTGCGTTGCGAGCGGCGACTTGAGCGAGGGCGGCGACCTCGAGCTTCATCCCCGAAGACAAGCTCTCCCACAGAGCATTCGCGCTTGCGGTCATGGTGGATGTGGTGCCAGGTAGCAGGAGGATGCGCTATGGTGTGGAGTTTAGCTGGGCGTTGCCGCTTTAAGTAGTGCATTCCGGTGAGGCCAAGCATCCGGGTGCGTCACTAAGTCGCCGTAGTTGGTTCCTCGGGCACCGAGCCTCTTAATGACGGCATACGGACAGACGGCATGAATGCGGGCAGCTGGCGCCGGCTAGGAACGCACCGTGTGACGGCGCGAGGGACGAGGGTTTTTGGTGTGCCAGCGTAGTCAGCTGCTGTCATGGCAACGTTGGAGATGCCCTTTGCTCACATGCGATCCCCACATGTCATTGAAAAAGCAAGACGACCCGGCATGGTCTTAGGTCCTGGGGACGCAGTTGGCCACGCAAGAACACTCCGCGGATGCGTCGTGGCGCGCGCACACTTCGGCGCCCCGTGCATCCTCGACGAGCCGGGTGTTGATCTGCTGGTCGTGCCACAGCGCTAACGCCACCCTCGGCACCCTGAAGCCGAGCGTGTCCAGCGACGATGAGCGTGTCGGTCACCGCGGTCGCCGTGTCTAGTGGCGGTGCGGGAGCTGTGCCACGTTGCTGGCCCCCATGACCCACATGAACGGTTGCCGGTGGCGAGGAGGTCGTGGGCCAGCTCCTCCATTGGACTAGTCTGTGCCACGTCATCCTGACAGGTGTGCCCCACATGTCGGTTTCCCTGTTTTCCCGGCCAAACTCGAGCGTCAGTGCTCCGCGTTACGCATTAGGCGCAGAACAGGTGGTTTTTGTGCCCTGGTTCAAATGTGGTACAGTACCAAGTTGTTACCCTAGCCTCAAGTGTGGTGGTTTTGGGTACGGTACCACCCTTTTTCTTTTCAACTAGTGAAGCGTAACACTTGATTAAGTAGCCGGATGGTGTGCTAATCTAGGTGTCCGACTGTTTGAAGGAATAATTGAGGTATGCCCGGTTCGTGCCCGCATTTAGGGGTCCAACTTACCATTTTTCGGTAGTAGTAACTATACTAGTCCCTGCGTACTCCCTCTTTTTTTATTTGCTCTCCATTTTAGCTTTGCTCAAAGTCAAACCTTGTAAACTTTGACAAAGTTTATAGACAGAAATAATAACATATACAATAACAAATCAATACCATTAGATTCATTATTGAATATATTTTCACATCATATAGATTTGCTATTGTAAATGTTCATATTTTTTCTATAAATTTGGTCAAATTTTATGAAGTTTGACTTCAGTCAAACCTAATATGCAGAGTAAATAAAAACAGAGGGAGTATCTTACTCCATGACCAAGACAGAAGGGAAAACGAGACAACTTAATGTTTATTTGAGCCGTTCAAGTATAATCATGTGGCGTTGCTTATTTATCATTCCTCTCCAACCCTCTTCTCCATCGATCATGCCGCCCTCCGGTCGAGTCCATCCTCCCGCATGCCTCATTTGAACATTCCGCCGAGTATCATTCGCATGTGGGCCTAGACCATGCTTGTATTTCCAATGTTGTAATTTGTCCGACATGCATACAGACAAACGGTTCATTTAAAGTTTCACTTTGCCTCCACTACGTGTCGCTTCCCATCTTAGTTTTGGCATCCCATTCGGTTCATGCCCTGACACATCTTGACGAGATCGATTGATGTTGAGAGATCAAGTGCGTGTCGTGCAAGGAGATAAAGGTTTGGTTTGTTTCTATGATAGAAATGACCCGGGGGGGGGGGGGTCTGTGTGGATCGGAGGGAGTATATTGTACGTTCAAAAGTGAAACAAACGTACTGTACCCACCCTAGACCTCTTTCAATCGATCTTCGGACCCCGAGATGAAACCAAGAGAGAACGAGTGGGTGCATGTGTGATACCTAAGGTGGATTCAAAATTTTGAACCGGTGATCATAGCATCAGCAAATCATATATAAAGGGTATTCAATGTTCGTTTCGCTTTTGAACGTACAATATACTCCCTCCGATCCTTCCTAGTTTACATATAAGTTTTATGTGTAGTCAAAGTATCTCTACTTTGATCAAACTTACAGAAAAAAGTATCAACATTCAACAACGCCCAATCAATATTGTTAGATTCGTACGTATTCCTAGATTTGTATTCAAACAGAGATGGTTTCCAATTTTTTTTTCAAACAGGTGAATGTGCTTGTTCTCGCGCATGCTCTTCCTACTAGGATTTCGCCACGTATAGCCAGTCCAATAGTAACTTTTTTTAAGCTCCCTGTCCAATAGTAGTAGAAGTAGTAGTACTAGTGGAGTACTGACAACATCTGTAGTAGAGTATGCAGTGCTCATAGTACTAGTTGTATGCTCCCTCAGTTTTTATTTACTCCGCATAAAACGGAGGGAGTACTAGTAACACTCGGCCGACCTCTCTCTCTTCTAGTAGTATAAATGACGCGGGCGGGGGAGGGGGAGGGACGTCAGTTTGCTCTCAACTGCGGTCCCACAAGCGAGCGAAAACGCAAGACGAAGCGTGTTCCATTCGGTGAGTGACGTGGAGGGTCCAGTGTGTCGGGGTGCAACGCGAACGCGACAAGAGTGATGTACACCGTCCGTTCCTCCGCTAAGTCCGACCACCAATCACCACCGCGCCCCACTCCTCCTCACCTTATCTCTCATCTTTCTCGAGATATCATTTTTCGATGAAATTCTCGAGATACCATTTTTCGATGAAATTCTCAAGATATCATAAAAAAATGCATCCTAATGTTCCGTGCAATGCACGAGCATCTTGCTAGTCATCTTGAGATTTACGAAGTCACCACCTCGTCGTCGACAGGAACGGTGGGGAGGTCCGGATGTCTGCCACGTGAAACTCCAAAACTTTGGTCCCATCCCACCCCACAACTCTCCAGGCTCCAGCCGTCCGGCTTTGCAAACTCCGCACAGTCAAAACCATTTGACCGGTCGTCACCAGAACAACTATTCACACCAGAACCTTCGCTGCTCGGCCTACGCCAGCTACTTGCCGGCCGGTCACCACTGCCCCAAAACCACACGCCCTTTCCAGCCCATTCCCCCACCTTTCGATCCCCTAGCCCTCATCAACCATCCCCTAGTTCTCCGGAAAGCCATGGTGCGCCGCAAGATCACGTACTGCAAGATGCTGACGCCGGAGCGCCGCACAGAGATCACGTTCCCAAGCTCGCTTTGCGGCGGGCCAATCCCCGAGTTCTCTGGAGCCAAGCTCCGAGGAGGAGGAAGCCGATCAAATGTTCATGGCGGAGGTCGCGGCGCAGAAGGGCCCCGATGCGTATGAGATGATGGACGTCGACTTCGTGCCGGCGTCCGTGTCCCCCATGGTGCAGGTGGACCAGCGGTTCAACCTGGCGATCCTAAAGGAGGACCGGGAGGCGGAGGCTCAACTCGACGCGGATGCCGCTACCATCGAGGCCCTCCTGCAGGCGGAACCGGATGTCATGGATGTGAACCGGGCGGCGGAGGCTGAACTTGACGCGGAGCGCACGGATGCCGCTGCCATCGAGGCCCTCCTGCAGGCGGAACCGGACGTCCTGGACTTGAACCGGGCGGAGGAGGCTCAACTCGACGCGGAGCGCGCGGATGCCGCTGCCATCGAGGCCCTCCTGCAGGCGGAACCGGATGTCCTGGACTTGAACCGGGCGGTGCTCGCGTCCGTGCAGAGCGCCCGCACGCTCCGCGTGAACGAGTAGCTGGAGGCCGAGGACAACCACGGTGCGGAGACACACGTCGGCAGCTACAGCTGGTTCGCGCCGGCAGCCAAAGACGACGAGGCCGTCTCGTTCCGCGAGCAGTGATAGTTTTTCTTTATGTTGTTGTTTTTAGCGATCTTTTGCTGTGTAAAAACATATATTTATGCAAGTCGCCTGACTTTCATCATTTGGGTCAGTCGACCATTTCAGGCGGTTGGATGAATATCCTACGTCTCCTAACCCTTCTTCTTCCTCACCTCTTCTTCTTCCCCAACAGACCACCGCACGGGCCATACGGATCTTCCCCAACATGCAATTGGATAAACATGCTATATGAACGAAAATTATGTGTCAGCGGTAGGATGGCTGAGTTTGGTTTGATCACATGCGGTAGCACGTGTCAGTGAGGGTGCGTTCCCTTGGTTGGGTTTGTGGCATGCAGGAGCGACTGTGTGAGGGTGCGGTGCGACCACGACAGCCGCGCGCAAGTGTACCTCCTTTTCATTTTGAAAACTTTTGGCAAGCTTGGCAAAAATGTGTGGCGAAGTATGGCAATGCATGGCCTAGACCCAAACAGGATACAAGTACGTACGTACTACTTGTGTTAAAAAAGAAAGGCGGGGTTTTCCTTTGCGGGATTGATCGATACAAATCCTCGTTTAACGTGTCAATTAATGCGTATTTTTTTCTCCAACGCCCAAAGAGCTAACCATCTCACTCCTCATTGCTTGATTAATGCAGCGCCATGCAAACCAACCTTCTCATTTCCGCATGCATGCAAGGGTATATTTAATGTCCTTGGTTGCTAGTACGAGGCAAACCCCATCAAATTTGCCTCGACTAGTGTTAGTGTCCTTCTGCAAATTGTAATTTTGATACTGGCCTTGTATACAAAAAATGGAGGTAGTAACTATTTGACTTCCTTCACCAATGCGGTGACGTCGACGATATCTTGAACGTTGTGGTTTGGCGAAGTGCGTTCGACGGAGCACACCATTGAGGGAGACCACGGTAAGTCGTTCGCAAGTGCCGCCTGCAAGCCGAGACAACCGCCTTCTTTGCATCCAGGAAGTCCGTTGAACCAAAGGACGCGTAAATGTACTAGTACTACACAAATATCGTCGTCCGTCCAGCTTAGTGCGGTAAGGTGGTTTCTCGAAGAAGACGATGGAGAAGGGGAGTCAGCGAAGAGTGAAATGATGGTTGCTTCGTCCATGCTTTGTGATTTGACGCCTCACTGCTTTGTGATTTGTGATAGAAGGGACAGGGGAGTAGACTCCGTGCTCTATACTGTACATGCGTCCAAGCACGGGAGAAAGAGGAGAGAGGTTGCATTTTTCTATTCCTTCAATCAATCAATTAGGGAGCTTCGGTTCCATCTTTTTGGCTTTGGCAGCACCGTCCACAATGGTTCCCATCGATGCCAAAAGCTATTTTCACATTTGGCTACACATTGTGGATGCCCTTAACCGTATTTGCTCCTGTGTGCTATCTATACAAATCTCGATTATATTGATCTAAAAAAAATATAGTATCAAGATTAGTAAAAAGGAGGTGATTTTGCCGCGCGGAAGGCGGGGGAGGTTTCTTATTTTTAGAGGACGTTGGCCTGGCGGTTTGCTAACATGCGGTCCCACGTGTCAGTGCTTTACCAAGCCGATCCGTGTCCCACATGAGGCAGAACAGCGGCAGAAGAAACACGTGGTTAACTTGAAGAAGATGAGGGAGAAGCGGATTCAGCAACGAGTGAAATGATGGTTGCTTCGTCCCTCCAACTTCTTCTTTTTAGCATTACTTCGTCCCTCCAACTTAACTGCGGGAAAGGTGCAGCTTTGTGATTTGACGCCTCATTGCTCATTACTACACCGGCGCCATGAATGGGGTGCTTCACCCTTGGTGCTCTGCACTGTTATTTCGGTATGGCACGTGGACCCAGTTGCTTGATGTCCCACATGTCGGTGAAAGGGACTAGAATATTTATGAAAGCGAGCGCTCCACTCTTACGAGGGAGGAGTACACGACACAGCGGCCCAGTGAACTGTTACTTGTACTGTAGTACTATAGTTTTACTGTTTCGCACGATCCATCAATACAAAACCCGATTAAACAGGCAAGGGCGGGATTTTTCCCGCGTGGTAGATGATACTAGCCATACATTTCAAAGGCAATTTTAATATATGCAAACTGAATAATTAAGTAACAATATGAGATCTAGTAAAACTAAAAACACATATGATTTATTGTGTTAGAGTGTAGTAGTAGTGCTGTATTGCATAGTTGTTAGATGTAACATGCGAGAACGTGTAGAGATGTACTTTTGGAGGGCCTACAGAGAGAAATTGGGCATAAAGTGGATTCAAATATTTGTATTCGTCTTCATAGCATTTGTAACTCATATCTACAGTTTGTACAGTAGACGTGAATGCTTGTTCGTTCTTACGAAACCAATACATCAATAATGGGGTGGCGTGCGCGAATTTAGGCACTGGCACGTTGGCCTACTCGGCTCCACAGAGAGAGCGAGAGAAGAGATAAATACACGGGCGATCAGTGTATTTCAAGCGAAAAGCGTAATACGGTCATCGGATTTCAGAATACGCTCATTCCGGTCACTATATACGTTTTGCGGTGATTATACGGTCACTTGCTCACCGTTCAGCATCGGATTGCACTCTGTTGACCGGACAATTAGTCTGCGTGGCACTATGTTGATTGGTTAAATTGACCACGTTCCTTGTGGGTCCCCCCTGCCAGTTCGCATAGGAAAAAGGTAAGATAAACACAAATTTACGCAGGCGCGACAAGACTCCAACCCATGCGCGGGAATCACCTGGTTGTGTATGTGTCTGTCAGGGCCTAATGTGTGCGCATGCACATGTAGGTTGAGCACTTGAGCATGAGTGTGTGTGTTAGTCGTGTGGTGTGTGCATGCATGCGTGCGTGTGTGTGTGTGAGTGTTGCGTGCGTGCATGGCTGTGTGTGTACGTGTGAGTGTTGCGTGCGTGCGTGGCTGCGTGTGTTCGTGTGAGTGTTGCGTGCATGCAGTTCGTGTGCATGCGTGCCTGTGTGTATAATCACCACATCAGCTCCTGTGTGTTAAAACAGACGGCTCAGCATACCAATACAAGGCCACCTTGTCCGCTGTGCCCGCGGTCATGACTTTGAACCACCGTCCAATATTTTTTTATCGTTTGTTTTCATTCTTATACACGCCGACAGGTGGGCCCAATGGTAGTGAGATAATGTGATGCAACACTAGAGGTGCCACGTGAAGCGTTTAACTGGTCAACTAGTCGTGTCTTGAGCAAATACAGAGTTGTACGGTGAGCCCGTGACTGTATAATAACCACAAAACGTAAATGGTGACCGTAATGAGTGGATTCTGAAGTCCAATGTACATATTGTGCTTTCGCTTCAAATACAATGATCGTCACTGTATATATCGCGAGAGAAAGATGAAACATGCGTGAATGTGCTGGGGGCGTACTTTTAGAGGACCTGGAGATAGTTTGTGTGCGTATGTGAAAGGGGCGTAGAGCGGGTGTATGCGATGGAGAGAGAGATGCTCTTCATTTCTCTTTATTATGACTAACTTTATATATAGTATAAAAATATAAAAATTCACAGTGCGGAATAAATATCATTGAGTGCACCATGCAATGCAAATTAACGTTCATACTCCTCCATATAACTTTGTAATGTTGTATATATGTAGAAATTCTAAAATATTTTTTTGGCCACACTTTGTGTGGTTTTATTCAAAAGGAATGTTGTATGCGAAATAAACGTGAAGAGAGGGCTTTTTAGATCAATGGGGTACGTGATGTAACATGCGTGAATGTGTAGTTGACGTATTTGGCAGGGCCTAGAGAGGTATGTGTATGTATTACGTATTCGAGAGAGGCATGGATAGAGGGGCCGATGGGTGGGGGGGACGTGGGAGAGATAGCACGAGAAATGAGAGAGGTCTAGAGAGAGAGAGAGAGACGAATAGGATGTCACAGCGAGAGATGCCCTTGAGTGTGTATATGCAAGGGGGAGGGGATAGAGGCACGAGGAGAAAATATTTTGTGTGGTGTCTGTGTTGGTATGTGTGGGTGTGAGAAGATAACGAGACCTGGGGGCAGAGGGTGTGTCACCGCGTGAGGTTCGGTGGGCCGAGGTAAGGACCTTTGTTCGGTTCCGTCCTGGGCCACATTGGTCGGCCCGTGACGCATTCAGGGAGACCCATGGAGGACTAGTCGTACAAGACAAAGATACCAGAGTCGTGAAGGACTCTGTGTCCACTGACAAAGCCGGCTAGGATTTGTAACCTTAGGTCCTCGGACTAAGGTAACCCCTTATCTCTGATATTACCATTCATCCAACCTAACTTTAAGGGGCATCCTACAGAATGCTCTGCTAGAATCATACTCGTCAATTAGGAAGAGAGGTGGAGACAATGCGTGCGAGACATGCCTAAAGATAATGTGCATGCGGGAGACACGTAGGCAGGTCTATGTATATAGAAAGGGTCGATGGGGATTGTGCGTGTGTATGCTTGTGAGAGGAAGAGCACTTGTGATAAAGGTTAGTGAAAACAGTCGTAAATGGTTGCGAGAGGGAGGGAAGGTTATATCAAGAGCATGTCTGCAAGAAAGACACCTCGGGAGAGAGTGTGTGAGCATGTGTGAGAGACCACCGATGGATATACACCGTGTGCGCGTATGTGTGAGAGAGAAAGTCAGCGCGTGTGTGAGGAGGGGCCTATGGAGAGTGCAACTACACGTAAAAGACTGATGTACACATTGATTAAAAATATAAATTGTATCCAAATATTAGGATGGGATCATGATATTTGCAATTCGCGTAAGGAATGGTCATTGATCCATCAGACATCTATATTCTATCGAATTTGAGCATGTCTATGTTATTATTCGACATAATTGATCCACAGGGTTAGTATTTTGAACTCCAGACAATGCATTGCTTTAGCAATCGAATATAACATGAGTATAGTTCATGTTGTGTGTGTAAAGCACATTATACATACAAAAGTTACACAATGAACATTATAAATAGCTAGCTATGAACTAGCATACATTTTAATTCAACTTAAGGTGGTTTAAAAAATTATAATTCAACCTGAAGTCCATTCAATTATTTGAATTCAAGATCATGGCATTTGTAAATCATACCTAAATTAAGGGGGCACCAATCTTTGCTCTGCTTTTGTACATAATAGCATATATAGTCGTGTACAAAATAGATTCAAATTTACCTCCTCCATTCCAAAATAATCGTAGTTATAGGATTTTCAAGTGTCAAAATTTCAAAAAGAAGCGCATAATTAAATGAGGTTTGTAACTTCATCTAGACGCCACACAACCGCCTCCGAAAAACATGTAACACCCCATGTCATTAGCCACAGTGATCACCTTTTGATAATGACATGTCAGCAAGTTTAACAGTGCCAAATCATCATTTGCATCATATTGCATTTCAACTCCTAACTCAAAATTCAAATTAAATTAAAGTGGAAAATAAAAGTTGTTCAAACACAGAAACTAAAATGGTCATTAGGTGACAAATATTCTAGAGGCAATTCTAAAATTGTAACCAACATTTAATAAGTTAATTAAGTAACTCAAACCTCCTCAAACAGTGGCTGAAAACAATATTTAATAGCCTTTTATTTAATCTAAATTAAATATGAAATTATGTTTTGCCCAAACTAGTTTTTGGTGTTAGGATATAATGCGCTGTGATTTATGGACTAGGTCACACTTTTTACAAAATTCATTTGAGGCCACACAATTTTGCAAAACAGAAAAGAAAAGAAACAGAAAAGAGAAAATAGGAAAGGAAAAAGAAGCCCACTGTGCCCGGGCCGCAAGTGCACAGTGCCAGCCAAGCCCACTCCGCGCGCCATCCCCCACCTCCCGCACTGCTCCTTGCCCCGTTGTCGAACACCCCGCGCGCGCCGCGCGCACGCACCCGGCCCCCCCTCGCTCGCCGCTCGACAGCGCGTCGCCGCTCGCGCTGGAGGATAAGAGCAACCCCGCACCCCCCTGGCAAACCCTAGCCGCCCCGTTCGCCCCCTCTCCCTCGATCCCTCCTCGCCGAGCGCCACCGTGGCCATGGCCGCCGCGTAGCCACGGCCACCGCCTCTCTCGCGCCTCTCTGACCCGTCCTCGAGCACTGCCACCCTCGTCCGCGTCGTCTGCGTGGAGCAGATCGAGCCGGGGACCGCTACAACGACGCCGGCGACCCCGTCTTCTTCCGTGGACCCGACGCGTTCCGGCGACGAATCCAGCCGCCCCGAGCCTCCCCGAGCCCGTTGCCCAGTCCCTGCGCTCCCGCTGTAAGCCACTGCTCCTTTCCCCTCCTTGCTAGCCGTCGTTTGCTGCCCCTACCAGCCGTTCCCCTCATGCCCGAACGCGCCTCCGCATAGCTCGTCGCCGGTGCTATTCCGGCGACCAAATGGCCTCGCCACCGAGTCCGTTGAACTCGCCGCGTTGCATAGACCCAGCCTAGCTCCTCACATCGCTCGAACGCGCGCTATTTTGTCGATTCCGTTGCACGCCCGAAAGCCTCGCCGCTGACGAGCTCGTGCCGCTCGACTCCGGCCTCCCCAGCACCCCACACCGCCGCCATTCGACGCGCGACGTCGAGCCGCGTCGAACGCGCCCAACCCCAGCCCCTGAAACCCACCGTAGCCGAAACCCGAGCTCTTCCCGAGCCGCGCCGCCGCGTTTGGCTCGCCGGAGCCAACTCCGGTGCGTCGCCGGTTGACGCTGACCTGGCCTTGGTGGGCCCCGCCCCGTGCCACTGACCCCTGGGCCCCAGTTGACCTGTTGACCAGGTCAACTGCTGACTGGGCGCCCCTGTCTCACTGACATATGGGTCCTGCCCAATAAACAAATTAAAATAAAAACAATAATTAGATAATTAGTTAATTAAATCACTAATTAGCCACTGACTGTTGGGCCCCACCTACTAATTAGTTTAGTTAAATTAAATTAACCCTGTTTAATTAGCTCTGTCAATGACATGTGGGTCCCACTGGACCCACCTGTCAGGTTTGACCCTGGTCAGCCGGGTTTGACCTGCTGATGTCATGGTGATGTCATGCTGACATCATCAGACACTGTTTTGGATAATGTTGGATTAAATAAATAATTAAATTCAGAAAATCAATTAAAACTTTAGAAAATCATATAAATTAATCCGTAACTCCGATGAAAATAATTTATATATGAAAGTTGCTCAGAATTTCGATATGAGTCTGAATACGCCCTCCGTATTCCTGCCAGATGCCCCTAGCTAGATGAACATGGAACTTTTTGCCTGATTTCAATAAATGGATAGTGCCCAACTTTAATTAAATAAATCCGGATAAATTCCTAAATTAACTAACTCATTTAGTTAGGCAGTAGAACACCCCGGCATATCATTTAGGCATGTCATACATATTGTTTGCATTTTTGCCGTGAATTTACTGTTTCTTCCCCCCTCCTTCTCTCTCGATAGACGCCGAGACCGACGCCGTTGCAGCTGAGTATGACTACGCTCCAGACGAGCAGCCCGTTGACGATCCCTCTTTCTTTTGCCAGAGCAACCAGGCAAGCCCCCCCTCCCCCCTTGAGCATCCAGATATCGCCCATTCCATTTCTCCTGCTTGCATTAGATCTTGCTACTGTTTAATGTTTGCTCCTATTCTGATGCATAGCCTGCTTTTGTAACCTGTTTATTGTTACCTTACCTGCCTATGATAAACTGCTTAGTATAGGTTGGTAGTGAACCATCAGTGACCCCCATCACCTTACCCTTGTTGCCCCTGCTTGATCATCGACTACCCGATCAACGTGATCGCCGACCAGAGACCGACACATCACTTCACCACCCCTTTGTTGTATGACTCTGCATAGTTATTATCAAGTGCCGAGGGTGATACCTCGTAACGCACTCCTGATGAATACTCTGCAGTGTAGCTGTTCGGTCGTGGTCATCGAGGGTGATTCCTCCTTCTCCACTTCCGATACGACTCTGTCGTGCAACCCCTCAATGTGGACCTCGAGGGTTATGCCTCATACGTTCACCCTTATGATTTCATCGAGTGGAATCCGCCGAGGGTGATTCCTCGGGTTTCCCTCTTGATGTTATAACCACATGGTTACTTTGACCTTTGTCACAGGCGGGTCGACCCTAATGGGTACCCGCAGGGGATCTATGTTGTCGGGTGTGCCGGAAGGGCACTCGAGTGTGATATTGTGGCGGAGCTTCAGAAACTCTGACCGTCTCCGCGTGTTACTAAATGAGCCTATTGGATTTGGGTGTTTGATCTGAGTGGGTCGACGTGCCCTATACGCACTACCACCACGCGGGATTATGGTTTATGGGGCCCTCTACGTCGTATGTTTCTCCCGAAAGCTCCTCAGACGTCACGGTTCACCGTGCGGGCTGATTGTTGGGATTGGGCTGGATACTTCACTGACGAGTTCAGTGTCACGCTTGCACCCCGGCCAGTCTCGCAATGCGCAGGGTGCCCAGGGCGATGGCCCAAGACCTCTGGGTGCATAGGTTAGTCCGGCGTGCTGACCTCTCTGCTGAGCCTAGGTAGGGCGTTGCTTCGTGTTGATCTACCGAGGCCGGGCATTACCCAGCAAGTGTGTCCGGCCAGAGTTGATCGAGCGTGTTGGGTAACAGTAGTGCACCCCTGCAGGGATGAATGATCTATCGATAGCTGGTCCTACGGTAAAGGATGCTCAGTTTGTATACCCCGATCTACTATTTGAACTGGATACTTGTTACTTCATTGAAGCTTCGGGATCGCTTTCTCGCTGGGAGTCGAGGAAGGATCTCTAGGCTTGCTTCCACATGTTTGCTTAATAAAATGCTATTCTACTCTCTTCTAATGCTGCGAGATGGTGGCTACGTGAAGATGTTTGAAGATGCTAGTATTCGATAGGACTAGGCCTTCTCTCTATTCTGGCATTTCTGCAGCCCAGTCCACATATACAGCCTTTCCCCTTTGATAGTGTTGCATATGTAGTGTAGATCCTTGCTTGCTGAGTACTTCGGATGAGTACTCACGGTTGCTTTGCTTCCTCTTTTTCCCCATATTCCCCTACTTGATGATACAACAGACGATGGAGCCCAGGAGCCAGATGCCACCACAGGAGCTTACTACCAGGAGGGTTCCGATGGCACGTACTACTGGATCGAGCCAGCCGACCAGGAGTAGGATTGGAGGCTCCCAGGCAGGAGGCCTACGCCTTTCGATCTAGAGTCGTTGTTTGTGCTAGCCTTCTTAAGGCAAAACTTGTCTAACTATGTTTGTACTCAGATAATATTTGTATGACTGACTTATGTATTCGGATCTTCGTGATCCCTGGTCTGTAATATTGTGGATCTCCGTTTTATTTGTGTTAGAGTTGTGTTGTGATATCTTCCCGTGAGTCCCTGTGCTTGATCGTGCATGTTTGCGTGTATGATTAGTGCATGATTGAGTCGGGGGCGTCACAAAACATTCATGCACCGTGGCCGCCTAAACACACATTCGCTCGGCCGAAATCGCTCCCGCCCACTATTTGGGACACCTGGGATTACCGTCCTACCCCCGACCCGTAGTAGGTCCGAAATTTAAGAGGGGGGCAAAGTTTGTACTTTCCCCAAATTTCAAACAAGCGCGTCCCATCTGTTAAAAAAAACAAGCGCGTCCCAGACCGAAACATGGTTCCCCCTTAGCTCCACCCGCCACCTCCCGTCTGATTCCCCATTCGTAGTCCGTGGGCGCCAAAACTACCTCTCCACCAGCCGCGAAACCCCGGCGTCCTCCGTCCGCCACCCCATCCCACCGATCAACCGCCGCCCTCCTCCATCACGCCGGAGCCGATACCCCGACGTCGTCGTCCACCGCAACCGCAACCGCAACGCCCTCCACGGCTAGTAGTTGAAGCCGAGGCCGAGCTGCCTCCAGGACGCTGACGTGCGCTGTACCCGAGCTAGTTCAACCACACCGTCCTGCGCCTCACCGCTGCCGCTCGAACGTTGCCACAGTCCACCGCACCGGAGTTGTTCCCGCTATGCTGTCCTTCGCCACCTCGGATCTGCTTCTCCTCCGCCGATAGACGGCCACCGCAACACAGTCAACAATTTGGCCATTGGTTCGTCCAAGGCTCCACCCTCCTCCAAAACATCGGTTCCCCCAGTAAAAAGAAGAACATCGCCGCGATATCAGGAGGACACAGCACTGGCAACCGAAATTGGTACTCCTCTTCCCTTATTCGTGCAAATGTTACATGTCTGCTTGCATGGTATTCATCCCACAGAAGACACTAGTTGACCGCTTCTTCCTACACCTTCTTCCTGATACTAGATGTTCCTAGTAACTCGCGATGCACAAGGTTTCTCCTCATATACTATTTCACCTTAGCTAGAGGTCCGTCGCCCCCTGGATTTCAATTCCTGGTCAGTTGATTCCTAATTAAAGGAAGCATTCCCCGGCGTAACAGGCGCTAGTCTGCCTATTACGTCAGGGAAGCAGCGCGTCGGTGTTTATCTTAGGGGTGTGAGGGGCCTAGGAGCTGCTGGCGCCCGATCTGGAGGTCAGCCGGGCTTAAAGGGATGGCCGGGGGGCGCTGCCAAGCACGGCGGTGGTGTGAGGTCGAGGGGAGGGCAGGGCGGCGGAGGCAGGGATCTGGGCCGGTGGTCGCTGGCGGTTCGAGAAAGATCATCAACAGTGACTGGCAGGAGGTAGACGAAGGCCATCTGCCCGTTCCTTGTAGATCGGATGGTTCATAAAAAAATCGACTGACCTATTTATTTTCAGTCGACTGTTATTTTGATAGGACCACATGTGGTGGTGTGCTGGAGGAGTACCTGCATTTCCCAGCCATCCCTGTGCTCATATATTACAAAATCATACGGAGTAGAATCTAATTTTGTTTGCCATGCAATGTTGTAGAGCTATCATATGTCTCCTGTCATTTATTTTTCAGCCACCTGCTATTTGCTACTTTTACAGTGCACTAGTTCTGCACACACTTCACCCATACTCTCACTATTGTTTTTTTATGCATGGGTATTTCAGCCTCTGCCAACCGGTTGATAGAAGCACGAAATAAAAGAGAGAAGCAGCTCCAGCTTTCTTCGGGCTTAGGCAAGGCACGTTTCAACGCTATAAAGGGTGCAGTGTCAGCAGATGGAGACGGTAAACGTAGCTCTGGAGTTGATGATCTCGCTCGCCATGAACCACCATCCCAGGTGCTTGCTTTAACTTCGCGGTGTCATATGTGCTTGCATGTTGCATATGGTGTCTAGCTTGTATTCGAAAGGCCGAAGTCGGTCTTTATTAAGATAAGGAAAGATATTTTTTACATGAACCACCATCCCGGGAGCACCAGAAGACAAATAGCTAGTCAGGGCACTGGCCGAGCTAGTGACAAGCCCAGCACAGACATGCATCACCTGGAAGCCAACTAAAAAGCCACGATGGTGGCGAAGCAGCCCGCCTCCCACCAGGCTCTCAGGTCCTTAATGATCATGCTCACCACTCCAGCTAGATGTCTAGCTTGTATTGCTTCCAATTTGGTTAAATTGCATCTGCTTAGCTTACACATTATACCTTTGAATATGACATGCCTTCCTGTTTTTGGTACATACTAGTACATCTGTCTATTAACCATGTTCTTACATCAAAATAATGTTCTTGTGTATCCCTCATCAATCACTTATGATGAGACAGTCACCCCAGTGGGTTACTGTGAGAAAAGATGCTCTTTTAAAGAATGCAGTGTCAGCCTCCCCACATGATTCTCAAGAAACAGCAAGTCTAGATGAAGATAGTGAACGTAGCTCTGTAGTTGATGACCGCATTTCTCTTACACCACCATCGCAGATGCTTGCTCTAACTTGGCAGCGTGATATGTGGTTGCATGTTGCATATGGTGTCTAGATTGTAATTCTTCCAATCTGGTTAAATTGCATGTGCTATTCTGCTTAGTTTATACATTATACCTGTTAATGTGACATGCCTTCCTGTTTTTAGTACATAGTACATCTGTCTATTAAGCATGTCCTTACATAAAGCTACTATTTTTTTTGTATCCCGCATCAATCAATATGACGAGACACCTTTAGTATATGCAGTGTGATATTGGTTGCATCTTTCATATGATTTATAGCATGCGCTGCTTCTAATTTGTTGAAACGCCATTTATGATAGGACGCTTTTAACTTGGCAGGGTCATATTGGTTGCATCTTTCATGTGGTGTCTAGCTTGCATTGCATCTTATTTGTTGAAATGGCTTCTGCTTAGTTTACACAAATAGTTGTGAATATGCCATGCCGTCCTGTTTTTCGTACATATTCCATCCTGGTATCATGTGTTTGCCTTACATCAAAGTAGTGATTGTCAGTATCATGCATGAATGAGTTCTGAAGAGTGAATTTTATTGCTTTTTCTTGTCGGTTTTACTTGACAATTCAAAATCAATAAAGCGGAAGGAAATTAGCAAGGCAGTGGATAAAGGTGCTCCTTCCAAACGGAGGGCCTCTACAGATTCTACTCCGCCACCCCCAAGAAGATTTGCAAGACAACACATGCATAGACACTCAATGTAGCTGTGTTGATGATGAGCATGTCTCCCCTAGTCCACCATCACAGGTGCTCCCTCTAACTTGGCACTGTTATATGTGGTTGCATGTTATGTATGATGTCTAGCTTGTATTGCTTCTAATTTTGTTGAATTCCATCTGCTTACTTTACACATTATACTTGTGAATAAGACACGTGTTCCTGTTTCTAGAACATACAATATCTGTCTATCACACCATGTTCTTACATCAAAGTACTACTGTTGTGTAACCTACAACAATCACTTATCATAAGACACGTTTAACTTGGGAGTGTGATATAGGTTACATCTCACATTCTTTTGTAGCTTGTACTACTTCTAATTTGTTGAAATGGCACTTATGACGAGACAGTTTTAACTTGGTAGAGTGATATTCATTGCATCTTTCATGTGGTGTCTAGCTTCCATTGCTTCTAATTTGTTGAAATGCCTTCTGCTTAGTTTACACATCATAGCTGTGAATATGAAATGCTGTCCTTTTTTCTTACACATTCAATCATCCTATCATGCGGTCGCCTTACATTAAAGTAGTGCTCGTCAGCATCCTACATCAATGAGTTCTGAAAAGTGAATTTTTATTCATTTTTCTTGTGGGTTTGACTTGACAAGGCAATAAATTAAGAAAGAGGAACGAAAAAATTAAGGCAGGGACTGATGGCGGTCTTCCGGCGAAACCGGCATCCCAAGTGCTTTCTCTAGCTTGGCAGTGTGATATTGTCTTGCATGTTGCATACGGTGTCTAGCTCGTATTGCTTGTAATTTGATTAAATTACTTCTACTTAGTTTACACAAATAGTTGTGAATATGCCATGCCGTCCTGTTTTTCGTACATATTCCATCCTCGTATCATGTGTTTGCCTTACATCAAGGTAGTGATTGTCAGTATCATGCATGAATGAGTTCTGAAGAGTGAATTTTATTGCTTTTTCTTGTCGGTTTTACTTGACAATGCAAAATCAATAAAGCAGAAGGAAATTAGCAAGGCAGTGGATAAAGGTGCTCCTTCCAAACAGAGGGCCTCTACACATTCTACTCCGCAATCCCCCCAACAAGATTTGGAAGATAACACATGCATAGACACTCAACGTAGCTGTGTTGATGATGAGCACGTCCCCCCTTGTCCACCATCACAAGTGCTCCCTCTAACATGGCACTGTTATATGTGGTTGCATGTTATGTATGATGTCTAGCTTGTATTGCTTCTAATTTTGTTGAATTCCATCTGCTTACTTTACACATTATACTTGTCAATAAGACACGTGTTCCTGTTTCTAGAACATACAATATCTGTCTATCACACCATGTTCTTACATCAAAGTACTACTGTTGTGTAACCTGCAACAATCACTTTTCACAAGACACGTTTAACTTGGGAGTCTGATATAGTTTACATCTCGCATTATTTTCTAGCTTGTACTACTAATTTGTTGAAATGGCACTAATGACGAGACAGTTTTAACTTGGTAGAGTGATATTCGTTGTGTCTTACATATGGTGTCTAGCTTTCATTGCTTCTAATTTGTTGAAATGCCTTCTGCTTAGTTTACACATCATAGCTGTGAATATGCAATGCTGTGAATATGCAATGGCACTAATGACAAGAGACCTTTAAATTGGTAGTGTGATGTTGTTTGCATCTTGCATATGGTTTATTTCTTGTACTGCTTCACATTTGTTTAAATGCCAGTTATGACGAGACACTGTTAACTTGGCAGAGCGATATTTGTAGCATCTTTCATATGGTGTCTACCTTCCATTGCATTGCTTCTAATTTATTGAAATGCCTTCTGCTTAGTTTACACATCATAGTTCTGATTATCTCATACCATCCTATTTTTCGTACATATTACATCCTCCTATCATGCGGTTGTCTAACATCAAAGTTCAGTTTCTCTGTATCACGTATCAATTTGTTCTGAAGAACTAAATTTTTATTCCTTTTTCTTGTCGGCTTGACTTGACATGGCACAGAGAAAGAGGAAGGAACACAAAATGGCAGGGGATGGTGTTAGTACTCAGGACACACGGAAACGGAAGCGGAAGAATTATGCAGATTCTGCTGGTACTGATGGTGCAATGGAAGGTCAAAGTCCACCGGAAAATTGTACAAACGGGGTATCCCGTGCTACACGAGCTGCAAAACAATCCAAACAGAAACTAATAGCTGCCACCAAACAAGCAGCGACAGCCCTAGTTGTTGCAACACCTTCCACAGTACCACCAGCTGCACGAGTTACTCGTTTGTCAACTCAGCTAGCAGCACGTTCCCAAGCTCCCTTGCCACCTGACACTACTTCCGAAGCACTCTTGACACAAGACGAGTTGGGAAGATCAGATGAACCTTGTGAGCTTCAACAGCAAGAAGGTAGTTGCTGGAGTCAAGTTACAGTTGCATGCTTCTTTATATGTAGTCTCACAGTTTGATGTACACTAACACTTCCTATGTTCGTTGTTGGACTAGCACCTAGGCGCAAGAGGAAACATACATCACGGATAATGCTCGATAGGTTAACTAAATCTAGAGGAGGAAGAATGGAGATCTATTTTAAGGCAGGTTTAAAAAGGCCACGTGATGCTACATAGTCAGCCAAGTTAGTATCAGAGGCAGCGGTTGCCGTTAGGTGTCATGCACGTATCCTCCCAACATGGATTCAGTACAGGAATGACAAAGGCGAAACTCAGTTCAACACCTTCCTCGACCATTTATATGTAAGTATGGTTATGTATGGAAACTAGTAATATCATCTTGCTCTGTCCCATACTTTCTAGGTTGCTGATAATGAGACTCCCATAATTTTCAACAGATGAGGTTCAAGTTGGATAGCCAAGATGATGCAACCAGACAAGCTTGCACCCATGTTTTCAAGTCTGCTCTGCGACAGTATCGGTATAACTTGAGGAAAACTCACTTTGAAGGCAAGGCTAACAGTGAACTTGCCCAAACATCTCCAGTGGAAAATACATCGGATGAAGACTGGAGAGGCCTCGTTAAACACTGGTCTGATCCAAAGTATCAAGTACGTTATATATATGTGATCAGATCACATGTTGAACTCATATTTACGCATGTGCCTCACAAATCTATCTTCTTGTAGGTGAACTGTTCAAAGAACAAGGCCAACCGTACGAAAGTGAAATTCCAACAAACAAAAGGATCTCGTAGCTATATTGCACACTGCGAGGCTCTTGTAATTAGTTGTTGTTTCACTTTTTTCGCTAAGCCATATTATCAGATCTATATTGACTTGTTCCAAATTCAGAGGAAAGCCCGCAAGGACCAAAAAGTACCTGAACCAAATGCTGTGGAAATCTTCAAGGACTGTCACACCAGCAAGACGAAGGGCATGCCTACACCAGTCAAAGTCGCTGTTGTCAGTCCTTAATCCTCATGCCTTTTAACTACTACTTACTCTGACTTGTGCATTGAACTGCACGGTTTGCAGCCAATGTCTATTACTCTTTTCAATTTTATACACAATTGTCTTAGTGTATCATTGCACCTTACAAGGTTTAAAAGAGAGGAGTGATGTTCCTTTGATCTTGATCTGTAATCTAGTTCCGTGCTGGACTTGCCCACACAACGTTACAATTGCCTGTTTGTCTGTTCTCAGTTGTTTTGTGATATGAATGATGTCATACTATGCTTACCGTATTATAAACTTTGTCTCTTTATCCTTAGCTGTCAATACAATGTGAAGAAATAGACAATACATTAGCCATGGTACATGGTCATATGTTTGGAACCTGGTTTTATTATGTACTTTGCAGTAAAATACAACTAATATTTTACACGGGTTCACCAGAATAAGTTTTGTATATAGACCAAAGCTATTTTGTTTGGTTTTGCTGCCTCCTTAATATCTTCTGTTCTAGTACTACTAATGTAAAAACTCAACTTTTCAGCAAGCTATGGAACAAATGGTGGAACCACCACCTTCTGAAGGTGACGAGGCAACTATAACCGCAATGTCACCTCTTGCTGCAGTGGGTCAGTACATGTCCACTAACAGTGCCAAAAGCACGTTCCTGCGTAATACTGGGTTGGTTGTTAAGGCAATCTCGTCCAAACTGCCTCATGATCAAGATATGCAAGCTCAAAACAATGTTATATCTGCGCTCCAGACACAAGTCCATTCCCTAACAAAGACCCTTTGTGAAACAAGGACAACCATTGTTCGATGTCGTCAAGATATGCATGGTTTTGAAACCAGACTATCAGACATTTGCTATGTTGTTCAGGAGCCTAGGAGAAATGAAGGCGAAGGTTATGGTGCTCCATCGGACAGTACAACATGAAAACGTAACAGTCAGGTCAAATGAACTGAGCTTCTGAACTTCTGGTGGTGCATTTATCTGCCGGACTGTTAACTTTTATGCCAAACTTCCTTTTGTTTTATGGTTGTAATTTGTTTTGTTGCGATACAAAATTTGTTCTTAACATGCAGCCACCGGCTCAAGAAAATAGCAAGCCATTTTTGTATAGTGTAGGGTGTTCCCTATATTTGCACTGGTGGCGAACTTTGATGCCCAGTGGATGTAATCTGTGCAATCGCCTTAATAGCCTAGCGTTAGTTTCTGGCTTATTTATTTCCTAGTCTTCTTTTTCCTTGGTTTGCTAGTGGCCGCAACAATCATCGGCCATATACGGACCGTGGTAACCTTGATCCTGCTACAGGCCGTAGGATCCATGGGCCTCCTACGGGCCGTCAGATAAATGGGCCCACATGGGCCGTAAACGGGTGTAATTGGTATCAGGCTAGCACGGTAACGGGCCGTTAATAGGACGAAAGATAGCAAAGGCTTAATTCTGTCATAGGCATAACGGGTCGTTAATGGGCCAGAATATAGGACGGTCTGGAAACGGCGCAACGGGTTAACAAGCCACAAACGGGCCGATTCTAACCTCGGGCTGAATTTGGCCCATTAGGTGAGCAGGCCAGTAACGGGCCGGAAGTAATCGAGGGCCGGAAAGGAGCCCAAGAACGTATGGGCCGTCAGTAGGCCGAAAGCTAACACGGGCTGGAAACGGCCCATGTGAATCATGGGCCGTTAATGGGTACAAAGAAATTAACTGTTTATTATGGGCCAGAGTCACCGTGGGCCACTAAAGGGCCCAAAGATACGAAAGGCGTCATATGGGCCGAAAGACGTCGTGGGACATACATGGGACGAAAGTGAAACGGGCTGGTGTTATATTCGACGGCCCACATGACGCTGTTGGGCCGATTTCGGGAAGGCCCTAACGGGCCGTAAAATGGGCTATATGCGAACAGACCGTTAACAGGCTTTTCATGGGCCGGCCCGCTAGCTTTTGACCAAGTCAAACGGGCCGGCCTTTGTAAGCTAAATGGGCCAGTGTTGGGCCGTCGCACGTGTCAACATATCATAGGCGCCTATCTGACCCAATGACGAGCTGACACGTGTTTCCTTCGGCCAATGAGAATTTTACACGTGGAAAATCCCCATTGGTCCGGGCTGTTAATGTGTTATCGGATCCAAAACCGGACCCGATAGCTTAACGACGACCTGTTACGGTGAATGCCACGTGTCGGTTACCCTTGACGAAAGCACTTCCATGACGCGTCATTTATCGTCATGGAAGTGAACACTTCCATGATGATAATTTTGGTATTGTCATGGAACACTTCTACGATAGCACAGGTATGACTATCTTGATTCTGTCATAAAATCGTCATGGATGTACATGCATGACAGAAAACATGACCTACTGTGACAAACACGCATCATCACGGAAGTGTATTTTTTTGTAGTGCCGCCAAGGGGATTGTTCAATTTTTTTAAGACCATGAGTCATTGGGTTATTAACTCGCCCTGGATTTCGATTATAAGTCGCCAGTACAAAAGTTGATGGGTCTTTCACAGATTATATATCAAGACCTCAGGAAATTTCAGAGATATTGCAAGATAAGATATGCATATATATGACCAGATCACAGAGGTTAAAGCTGCTG
Organism: Thinopyrum elongatum; assembly: GCA_011799875.1. Taxonomy (NCBI): domain Eukaryota; kingdom Viridiplantae; phylum Streptophyta; class Magnoliopsida; order Poales; family Poaceae; genus Thinopyrum; species Thinopyrum elongatum. The sequence goes on from CM022299.1 coordinate 63,032,287, forward strand.
GAGCACAGGTTGATCAAAACATGCACGAAGGCATGGCAGGGCAGTTAACTATTTTCAACTAAGCTATTACATGGCTACAGCTGAGCCCAAAAGTTTTTCCATGAAGTTTTTTCAGGAGTTACATCACTCCTTTGAAACGGCCTCAGAGCCGCCCGGGTTATGACCCGTCGGGTTAATGTCATCATGGCGCCTTGAGGTAGAGGCTTCTGGTTCATCCCGTGCCAGCTCTTCATCATCTGCCATCTGGAGATTATTCGACATCCAGTCGATGCCAGTTAACGCCTTAAAGGTTGCTTAATCATTAAGGATAAGAGAAGGGTCAATGTCAGGGGCAAAAATTTGCTTACGCCTTTGAGGAGTTAAATCCACAATTTCATGTGAAAGCGGCTTGATACGGGTGTTGTTGCTGTCATAAGCCGGCTGATACTTGGACAGATCCACCTCTTGCGCAAGTTGACATGCTAGAGGCCTCATCTCTTTTACACATCTGGCAAAGTCGGCTTCATTGAAGACAGTCCCATTCCCTTCCATCATCGTTAAATTCTGGACACCCGCCAGCCATCTCTGTCGGGTCTAGCTCTGATTGCCAAGCTTTCGCCCGGCTTAAAGCAGTAATGGCTCCTGAGCGGGCGGCTGATAGCTTTATTTCTTCAATCTGTGATGGCACCATTGATAGATGATCCACCACAGTCTTGATGAGTGTTGGAGGTTTCTTGCTGCTTGATACGGCCACAAGGGTTCGCAGGCTCCCATCATATAATTTCTTTGTTAACGAATAAACAGCTTTAAGCTTCAGCAGCATATTTTGGCCAAGGTTGGCACTCCTAGCACCTGTCATACAGTTAAGAAACAAGTCATTTGAGTAAGAAATAAAGTGTTTTGAGTCGCCAGGCGAGTTAAGTATAAGTTTAAACTTACCAAAGATGGCGGCTGTCATTTGAGATATGTGTTGTTTTAAACCGGCAAGCTCTTCAGTGACCGGCTTAAGTTGCTTTTCAGCGTCTTCCGCACGTTTCAATAAGGCAACCTTTTCAGATTCCAGAGTAGTTCTTTCAGCATCAAAGTTGGATTTCAGTTTTTCTAATTCCTCCAAGGCAGCCTTCAGTTTTAACTCGGCCTTGATGCTCTCAGCCTGTTGAAGCTCTACATTTTTCTTCAAGTCGCCAAGCTGCGACTCCTTCAAGTTTAAAGCTTCCTGACAAAAGGATTAGAAACCATGGTTATAGATCAATGTTGAGCAGATTTGTTATGATACAATTATTCAAGTCCCAAGCACATTGCAAGCAATATACTTGGCACTTGGGGGCTAATGTAGGTCATTTCAATTTATATTATGACCCGGCTCGAAGATAAGTAGGCCCTTAGGGGCTACGCGCGGTGCTTTACAAAGTGGTTATTTGGAAGACCCGGCTCATCTTATCAAGATAAGCCGGCCCTTGGGGGCTACGCGCGGTTCTTTACAAAATAGTTATTTGGAAGATCCGGCTCATCTTATCAAGATAAGCCGGCCCTTGGGGGCTACATGAGTATATATGTGTAAGACGGAGAGGGGTTAAGTTCATACCTCATACTTTTCCTTCATCATATTTACTAAGTCGGCTTCCATGTCACGGCTTGTATGAAGACGGCTTAGATAGCCTGCGTGCAACTCGCCCGCGCTAAACTCTGCATAGCTTTGCAGATCCAGCTTTGTCTTGCCTTTCTCCAATGAAGGCGCTTCTTCTTTAGCACTGTGCTTAGCTAGCAAAGTGGAGGCTCCTGGCGCCTTGTAAGCCGTCCCAGTGATAGTAACATCATCAGTGTTCTTCTCAGAGGGGATTTCTTCACGGGATAATTAGGTTTATGCCCCTAGTTGTGTCCCACTCGTCTATTTTACCCCTAATTTCCAAAAGTCACCATTTCTGTCCAAGTCACTTCACTCCTCTTATGCTTTTGCCTTTTGACCGTTTGATCGTCAGTTTGACAACTTCATAACTAATTGATACTAAATCAGAAAAATGCAATTAAGATACCAAAATGTTCGAAAAAACATCACCTATATGTCAATGTCATTTGCATTTATGACAAAAGTGTTGGAAAGTGCCAATCCGAGTTTTAGCTCTTATGATACCACCATGAATAGTAAAATCTAAAAAAAATAAAAAAAATTTGTGGCAAAGAATGAAAAATGTTTTAAGTGCTTGCCAAGTTTCATCAGGGAATGACATTTGTGGATGTCGTGGCAAAAAAACAATCAGCACTCCAAAATGGATTATTTTTTGCCACGACTTCCATGAATGTCGTTCCCTGATGAAACTTGGCAAGCACTTAAAACATTTATCATTCTTTGCCACCAAATTTTTTTTGATTTTTTTTTATATTTTAGGGACTTTTACATTTCAGCCCTTAACTCGAACCCACTACTCAGATTTACCCCTAATTTCAAAGTGTGCTCAAATTTGCCCCTCTGCTGTTATGTGGTATTATAGAAATACCCCTAAATGATGTTTTTGTCAGGTCTTGTCTACTTTATAAGCTTCGCCATGTACCTCTATAGCTACTGGTGCTTTTCATTCTTTTGTAGCATTCCCGAGCATCTCCATGGATGACAGTTCCTGTTTTTGGGTGTTTATGTTTTCAGGGAAAATAAATATTTCCAGGGATGCTACAAAAGAACGGAAAGCGCCAGCAGCTATAGAGGGACGTTGTGATGCTTATAAAGTAGAGAAGACCTCAAAAAACATCATTTAGGGGTATTTATATAATAGTACATAACAACAGAGGGGCAAATTTGAGCACACTTTGAAATTAGGGGTAAATCTGAGTAGTGGGTTCGAGTTAAGGGCTGAAATGTAAAAGTCCCTATATTTTACTATTCATGGTGGTATCATAAGGGCTAAAACTCGGATGGGCACTTTCCAACACTTTTGTCATGAATGCAAATGACACTGACATATGGGTGATGTTTTTCCAAACATTTCGGTATCTTATTTGCATTTTTCTGATTTAGTATGAATTAGTTATGAAGTTTTCAAACTGACGGTCAAAGGGCAAAAGCATAAGAGGAGCAAAGTGACTTGGACAAAAATGGTGACTTTTGGAAATTAGGGGTAAAACAGCCGAGTGGGACACAACTAGGGGCATAAATCTAATTATCCCTTTCTTCAGCTGGTTTGATAGGAGTGGGACTTGGCGGATCATGGCTATCTGCCGGGTTACCGTCAGTATCCATGGCCTCATAAGGCGTTGCATCAGTCTGCGGTGGCAGATCATTTTGCCGGTTGACAGGGTCTTCAGGATTTTGGATTGGGACCTCAGGGGTTTCCAGCACCTGCTTCTCTGGCTCAGAGACTTTGGGGGCTTTGGAAGAGCCGCCCACCTTTTGTTTCTTCCCAGTTTTTGCCTTGGCCCTGTGACAAGAATATGAGAGCTTATGAGCCTATGACAACAAGTTTTGTTAACAAATGTAAAACACTTACCCTGGGTTAACAATGAAGGCAGGAAGTTGTGTTCCAGTTGAGTCGCCAGATGACGGAGGTGTTCCCTGATAGTTGGAGTCAGAAGGGTTAAGAGGTTGCCGCATGAGACCAGCTCGTGAAAGAGATAGAGTTGGGCTATGAGGCACCTCATTGCAACATTTCCGAGGGGCGAGCATGTTAGATAAGCCGGTCATGAGATCTTCAGAGCCGCCGCTCCGGGTCAGACGCCTGGACTCATGCTGCTGCTTCTTCAAAAGAAAGTTGGGGTCCAAATAAGCAAGAGGGTGAGAAAATCTTACTTTCCGGATGACCCGCCGTGTTTTCTTTCTTGGCAAGGGTTCTGAGTCGGAGGAGACAGTAATTACCTCTGCTTCATGGGCCTGGCTCGTCTCCACTTTGTCCTGAGAGGAATCAGCATCAATAAGTTCCGTGAAAAGAAGACCAAGGGAGTCAAGTTCTACCTCCGTCTCGTCTAGCTCGAGTAGCTCCTCTGCTGTCTGTTTCTTACGGCGACCCGGACCACGAGACTTCACCGCTTTAGTCTTCTTAGTTGGTGGGACTGCTGTTATCTTCTTCTTCTTCCAGAAGGGAGAGTCGGCCTATATGCATACATACATTGGCGGTAATTTAAAAGGATATGAAGCACAAAAGATAGATAAGTAAGATGAAGATTTACTCAAAGTACTTACAGCGGGAGCCGGGTTAAGAGTGCAGAAAGGATTCAACCCCGCTTTACTGCAGTTTTCTAGAGTTTCCCCAAGCAGTGACTTAACCATTTCATTGATCTCCTTATCAGTTAGAGGCTTTTGGTTATAGCGCTGCGGGTCCTTCACATCACCAGTATGTTGGCACATTAAGCCGCTGCGCCGACTCAGTGGTAAAATCCTCCAGGAGACCCAGCAGCGGGTCAGATCAACTCCGGTTAAGCCGTTGGCTATTAAAGCCCTTATCTTTGAAAATATGCGCGCATACCGAGCATGTTCTGCGATGGTTAATCGACCAGGAAGCTCGCTGCTGGTACTGAGCCGGTACGGGCGATAACCCGGCAAGGGATTTCTTCAGCTGGAGCAATATCCCTACAATAGAACCAAGTACAGTTCCAGTCCTTGGGATGGCTAGGCAGTGCAGCTGAGGGAAAGATTACATCTCTCGGCCTTTGGATGGAAACACCTCCAAGCTCAAGACTGGGTCTGTCTGTCATCTCAGTCTGGCGGTTGATATAGAAGAAATCTTTGAAGAGATCAACAGTGGGCTCTTCTTGCAGATACACTTCGCAGAATACTTGAAATTGGCATAGATTGAAGACGGAGTTGGGACCGGTATCTTGAGGATGAAGATTGTAAAAATGCAGAGCGTCCTGGAATTTTTTTTTGACCCGGGTGGTGAAAAGCCACGGAGGAGGTGATCCGTAAAAACTACAACTTCACTCTCTCCGGGTTGAGGAGTAGTTTCAGGACCGGGAACCCGCCAGTGGATAACGTCTTTGGCCGGCAAAACCCCCATGTCCACATACTCAATTGAGCATGGGCTCTGTGACTTCGGAGGCTGGGGTTTTTAGTCATGATTGGCCGGGTTAGAAAGCTGTGGACAAGGAATAAGAGTATGGCGGGTTAAAATTGCAATGGTAAGCCGCCTAAGTGATTACAGGATATTTCAGCAGCAATATGCCAGTTATGATTAAAAGGCTACGTGTTACGGTGAGCCATTGAGAAATTATGAGCTGCCCTAACTATGGGGGTGAGGTGACTACCAGGCTGTTAAGATACGGCGGGTTAAGTTATGAAAGTATAAGCCGGCAGCATACTGGCGGGTCATCTAAGCAGAGACTTACTGAAGATATTGCTAAGTATGGAACAAACATATTTCACAATCAACAGCTATATTTTGGATCTACGGGCAGTTCAAAAAAGAAAAACAATGGCTAAACCTAAAAGGTGACGGCGGATGAACTAGCGGGCAGCCTACTGATCTTAGAAGGGAATACAAGTTGTTCAAGATAGAGATGATATTAAAGCTACTACCGCAGTACTTTCCTGGTGTTTTCGGATCAAAGATAGTTTCTGTTCAAACGAAAGGATGAACTAAGATGAACGCCGATGAACTTTGTGAACTCAGATGACCTAATGCAGATCTGAGAGGGTAGATAAATGGTACCTGACGGCGATGGGGATGAGCGGGCGCGTGCCGCTGAGCTCTGGTAAACAACAGGGTGATGCAGCGGCCTCGACGGGAGCGGCTGATGCGGTTCGACTCATGTGGCGGAGCTCCGGTCGCGGTAGGCGTCGCGAGGAAGAAGAAGAGGAGGAGGAGGCGACAGGGTGGAAAGTGAAAAAAGGCAAGCCCCCCCATGCCTATTTATAAGGAAAAAGGATGGGAACAGTGAACGGCATGTGCGAAAATCGAGGAGGCACAATAACTTCTACAATAAAAAGGGTGCCTCGATTCTCGGAATGGTCGGTTGATACGAAAGATCCGCTGTGATGTCATGATGTTTTTTCTGAATTTATGAAGATGATGTCATCCTTTCATATGGCGGGTTATGAAGATCTGTTTCAGGGTTAAACATTCAGAAGAATCAAAGAAGACTCGCCAACCAGAGGCATTGAGGATTGACATGAACAAGTTCAAATCAATATGGGGCCTAATGTTGGGGATATGACCCCACGGTTTAACCCGCCCTAGAAGGACCGGGTTAGGATGTTGGCGACTTAACAGTAAAGCCTTAGACAGGCCCAAGAGACCAAGACATGAAGCCAGGAAGGCGGCTTACGTGGTGAACCGGATGGAGGCCCAAGGCCAGAAGACGGTGCGTGACCCAGAATTTTAAGCCGCCCGATGATGACTTGCCCAAGAAGGCAGGGCGACTTAGAGCCAGGATCGGTTACGAAGTACAACCCGATCCGGACTCTTGTAAGCCAGGGCCTCGACCGGTGTATATAAAGGCGAGTCCCTGTGGCGGGTAAATCTAAGTTACAATCAATCGATAGCTAGGTCAAGCGAATCCGCTCCTTTGTAATCGATACTCTACCAATAATCAAGGAGAGCAGGAGTAGGCTTTTACCTCCACCGTGAGGGGCCGAACCTGGGTAAACCTGTGTCTTTCGTCCCGCTCACCCCCTTCAAGCTAGTCACCGTAGCGATGGCTCCACACCTAAGTCCTTTCACTAGGACATCTGCCGTGTTCACCCCACGACAATGTATGAAAAAAGTAGATGCTAAAACATATATTAAAAATTATTAATCATATTTTTGAAACATGTTACTTATGTAAAAAAGTAGACATGTATTAAAAAATAGAAAAATGAAAATAAAAAGATGAAGAAACCGAGAAAGAAACAAAGGAAGCCAAAGAAAACCAAGAAAAAAAAAAGAACACCAAATAAAACAAAAAAAAGGAAAAGAAAAATGAAAGAAACTTAATGCGCCATCCAAAAGGAGTGAGCGGGGCGGGCGCTAGAGGCGAGATGTACTTACGAATGTACGGGCAAGTGTGCTGATAGGTATCGCTTGGACGATCGCTCGCATCACATGTCTCCCTCACTGGATGCGGGACGACCCATTATCTCTGTTCTCCTAGCTCCTTTAGTGTGCAGCCTAACGTAATACAATTTGAATGTTTGAAAAATGCTCACAAATTTGACAAAATGTTCATGAATTCAACAAAAAGTCATGATTTGAAAAAAGTTCATGGATTTAAAAAATAATGAATTTGAAAAAATGTTTGAGAGTTTGGAAACACTTCGTAAATTCAAAAGAAGTTCACGAAGTTTTTGTTTTCGCAAACTAAAAAAAGCTCACAAATTTGAAAAAATATTCGGAACTTGAAAAATTCTTGAATTTCAAAAAATGTTAGAGGATTTGAAGAAAGTTCACTGATTCAAAAGAAGTTCGCAAATTTGAAGAATTTTTCATGAATTCAAATGTTTCAGAACTTGGAAAAATTTCCGTGGATTTGTTAAAAAATCATGAATTCCTAAAATCTTCATGAATTTGAAAAAAATATTAATGGCCTTTAAATTTTTCGCTTCATGATTCAAAAAAAAGCTTAAGAATTTGTAAAAAATGTTCAAGGTTATTGAAAAATAGTCTTTAATTCGGAAGATGCTCATGAATTCAAAGGTGTTTGCGAATTTGGAAATGTCCACGAATCACAAAAAGTTCACAAGTAAAAAAACTAACAATGGAGATTCAAAGAGTAAAAGAACAATAAGAATAAAGTTTACACCAGAAAAATAAAAAACCAAAACAAAAAACCCAAGAGGACACTAGCAAAAAAAACTTCTGAAATCTTCCCCAAACTGGATGGAAGGTTCTAGAAGTTTCACAAAACTAGCACCCCCCGTGCTTCGGCTCCCGCTAAATGGGCCGGCACACTCGGCAGTTGTTGTAGGCGATAGCTATGCTAACGAATGCAATAGGCAATACATATCATTTCTGTACGGCCTAAACATAGCCCTGGTTGATCGGGACCGTGGTACATTCTGTGTGTGAATAGGGCAGCATTCAATGACACTCTCTCCTCTCTGTGGGATGCATTCTATCCCTCTTTTCCCTCTCTTTCTTCTTTGCCCTTCTCTCGGGAAATCCCTATTTACCGCTCACTATGGCAAGTAGTCCGAAATCTCTAGTTAAGGGTTACCCCTTGCAAAATTCACCCACCTTCTCAGGCAATGACTTATCGTACCCTGTGTTTTTTTTCGTATATTATTTTATTTAAAACATTTTATCTTTTGAAGCTTTCTTCCAAATCCTGAACTGTCTTCACCGTTGGATTTCTCCCGTCGAGATCTTCGAAACTAGATCCCTTGTTAATAGGTTTTGTCGAACATGTTTTTTCATGAAAAAACCAAAAATTTAGAAATCAGGATAAAAACGAAAACCAAAAGACGCAAATACTAAAAAAACATAGAAAACCCGATCCACAAAGAAAAAGAATACAAATAAAGGAATAAAAAATTGGAACCCAAAAGCATGGTTGAGATTTTTCAATTTTTTGGAAGACATGATGTGCCTTTTACTTTTTTCGAAGAAACATAGTTGTGCTTCTTGCGGAAGATAATTGTGCTTTTCGTGGGAGCAGACATTTTTATCGGAGAGGCGCAACTGTGCTTATTGTGGTAGAACAATTTTTTTTTGTTTTTCGAGCTGTGCTTCTCGCAGAAGCAAATCTGTACTTCCACGAGAAGAAAATATATACTTCTCGTGGAAGCACAATTTTTTCCCCAAGAAGCACAGCTCGCGGGAAGCAAATCTGTGCTTCTCGTGGAATCACAGATTTTTTTCCCAAGAAGCACACTTCGCGGGAAGCAAATCTGCGCTTCTATGAGAAGTAAATCCATGCTTCTCGTAGAAGTACCATTTTTCCCCTTTTAAGAAGCACAACCGTGCTTCACGTGGAAGCAAATGTGTACTTTCATGAGATGCAAATATGTATTTCTCGTGGAAGCATAGAATTTCTCTTTTCTAGAAGTAAATTTGTACTTCTGGTGGAAGCACATTTCTTTTGCGCAAAGAGAAGTTCGTGTAATTTTCTCTCTCCAAAACGTAGGAAAAACCATGCGAAAATTGAAATGTAAAAAAATCCTAGTAAAAGCCCATCTAAAACCAAAAACACGTACAGAAAAAAAAAAACCCAAAGGAAGCGCCCAACACGTGACATGTAGCGATGGCCAGACGCACCATTTAGCGTGCTCACAGACAACCAATTGAACCAAAAGTGATCCTTTGAGGACCTCCGAGAGGATTTTTTTTTTGAGACACACCTCCAGTTAGTTGCTCCCGTCAAAACGCACAAAGATGACGGAGGGGCCCACTTGTCGTACGTCCGAGGCCACCCGTTGTTTTGTTTCATCTTCTTTTTTCCATTTTTGTTTTATGTTTATTCCATTATCTTCTTTTTGACTGTTTCTATGTTTCATATATTCAAATATTTCCTAAAACGTTAAACTCTTCAAAATTTGTTAAATTTTTTAAAAATTGGGACAAATTTCAATTTTTTTCATGCTTTTCAATATTTCTTTATTTTTATCAAAATAGATCACATTTTCAAAATTTTGTTCACAATTTTAAATTTTGTTCACAGTTTTCAACAAAATCTAGAAAACGCAACAATTGTTCGGATTTTAATTTTTTTTCACGGTTTCGAAATTCATTCCCATTTTCAAAAACTGTTTGTTGTTTTAAAAAAATGTTCGTGCCATTAAAAATGTTCATTTTTTGAAATGTTCGCATTTTAAATAATGTTCCAGCATTTAAAACAAATATTCACGTTTTCATAATTTTTTTGTGTTTCTCAAAAAAATGTTAGGAATTGCCAAATTTGTTAACATCTTCAAAAAATGTTTGGATTTTTTACAATTGTTTGCATTTTGAAAAATATACGACATTTCAAGTCTGTTTAGAATTTGCAAGAAATGTTTCAAAAATTTCCAAATCTTTTTCAAATCTCGACGCTGCAATATGTTCTTAAGTATTTCACACTTCAATAAGTCACCAACAGTCATCAGTCATCAAATCTCAATGATATAGTGTTTTCCTTGCGAGGTCACCCCATTTTGGAATTTTTACATCATGCGATGCAAAATAGAAAAGCTCACTTCGCACTCAGTGGGCCGGCCCACTTGTGTGTACCCTGTGCATAGCGCTCCTACACGACGCAAAACACGTCATATAGGAGGTCCCCTTCTCTCGCCAGCTCGCGCACGAACCAAAAATGATACATTTTTTTATTTGATCCTAACAATGCCATATCGATGACTGAATTTGCTAGAATAGCCTTTTTTACGGATTCATCCAAATACAATTTAACAACTACTTCCACTTATCATTCGAACTAATTGCTTTATCTAAAATCATTACAGCATATGCATGGCTTAGCAGAATTATTAATCGCATTCAAAATCATGTGGTCGAGATTTATCAGAATCACATAACTTGATTTATGCAGATGCTTCCACTTGTGTTACTCAATATCTACGTGTTATATGAAGAGCAATATCATAAAGCACATTGCTCGAAAATTACTTGTCCTCATGAATTATAGAAAAGTGAGGAAACACTTTGCAAAAAGAATACTGTGAAAACCCAACAAATTATTCACAATGCCATGATCATGTCAATGGAATTGGTATGACGCATCCTCCAGATTTGCAAAGTTCAAGGGGAGTAATATCAAAAACTATAACCGGTTAACAATCATCAGATTGCATATATTACACTATTTTTTCCTGCAAGTTTCTCCCTAATGTTTTCTAATAAAACGGTTTTAATTAGACAATATAAACACAAGTGTCCGTATAGGCCGTATCATTTTCTCCTTAGATTTTCCCACTAAGGTTATTGAAGGAGTTTTCAATGGCATATCAGATTGCACCCTTTTCCTTTATGTGTTTTCCTTCAAAGTTTCTCATAGCGGGGTTTAACGAGTCAATATCTTTTTAAAATCATATGCGATTTTTTAAGAAAAAAGATCAGATCTATAATAAAATTTCATTGAAAGTAAGAAGCATCTCAAACACAATAAAAATTAAATCAAGATTCCGACACCACAGAACGACCACTACTACCGGCAGAGCGAGCCGCCAACGTGCTACTGTAGCCGCTCCCCTACCGGAGCTGGCTTGATCTTGTCGATGATAGCCGGGAATCTTCATGCTTGTGCCCTATGGACTAGCGCCCTGGATCCGCAATCATCGTCATTGAACCCTTGCATAGATCTGAAGCACCTGACACCAAATCTCTCCACATGACGAGAAACCCTAACCTCACCACCCCAATGAGACGACATGAATCTACGCCAGAGCTTCGTCGACTACGCCAGACAGACGAAATCGAGGAGGATCAAGCCCAAAAGACAAACTCGACGAAGAAGCATCGCCATCCGCCCGAGCGCCACACCTGGAAGGACTAAGAAACCCAAACCTAAACTACTAACCAGAGTGGAGGCACTGGGATTCCCCCCCCCCCCCTGCCACCAGAGCGGCAGGCAGAGGGGAGGAGCACGGACTCGCCGGTGAAGCCTGGTGGGGAGAGTTTTCCCTAGCCATCTAGGGTTAGCGGAGGAAAATGAGAGGAGCTAGCAAACACATTGGCTGATAGAATCCTCCAGGATATAAAATAAGACCATATGCGATATTCTTAAGTTTTTCCCCATCGAGGTTTTTAAAAGAAAAGTATACAACACAAATTTATTGTTCTCTAAACTCACCAATGAGTTTATCTTCTTCTAATGTTTTTCTCTTATGAGTTATTAAGAGACAATAATCATTATATGTTGCATCATTTTCTTCTTATTATTTTCCTCACTGGGTTTAATGGAGTTTTAGCAATATATCTGCACTATTCTTTTCATATTTTTCCCACAAAGTTTTTGAGGAGACTCTCAAGATTATACAAAGAATTTCTCAACATGAATAATGAATATACAAGGAGCAGACATTGTACAAGGGGGAGTGTTAGGAATAAAATTACTTAGGATTAATTGCAATTAGAACTGTCATGGTTGTGTGTGTCCATCACCTCTCCTCTTCCGTGCAGACGTATGTGCCTGTACTGACGCGTTTCTTTGTAATTATCGCTTTAATTGACTATTGTTGCGAGGGTATATATAGCCCAATCATCATCAATGAAATCCAGAGATTCATTCTCAATCACTTTTAACTTCTAACAATTAACTTACTAGAGGCGGTTTAAGTACTCCCTCTATTCCCTTATACAAGGCCACAAACTCAGATTATAGGTACCAAGGTAAAATTTAATGACTGCTTTGCAAGCCAACATTTTTTTTGTTAACCGGGATCATGACTACGCCACTTCCATGCAAGGAAGGAAAGGGAAGGAAGTAGCAAAGTGTCATTATGACTGCATGTATGCAAGTATTAAACAAGTTGCTATAGGAGAAAACATCATTAATTTTTGCCTCGATTATTGTTGGTGGCCTTGTATGGATGCAAAATGTATTTTCCTTTTTTTTGCGGGGGAGTATTTTTTATAGTGACCTTGTATAAGAGAACGGAGGGAGTATTCAAATTAAACTACATGCGAGCTAGAGTTTTTAGAGGCACTCTTTCCAAACCACCTCGAGGAGTTCTTAAAGTCATTTAAGTAAGTTATATAAACAAAATAACCATTTGCATTAGATTTTTTTTGGGGGGGGGGGGAGGTGAAGTATGGGTTTTATTCCACAGAAATAGTGGGGGGAGGTGAAGTATGGGTTTTATTCCACAGAAATAGTGTTACAGTCTGCTAATACAACCTCAGTAATATTGTCTGGAACATGGTGCAACCAACAAGCATTGCTGCATCTAGATCTTTCTATAATAGCTAGACTACGAGCAACTCTATTTTGACCACGCTCAATTTTCAACAGAATAATTAAAGCTAGCTCGTTTTTTGAATTGTAAAGCTATCTTGTTTTGAAAGTTGAAACATACGTGTTTCGGCATGAGACTCGATTTCTGAACATGATTCGTGATCTTGCTGGACCGAGGTGTGCACTGCATGATTAGGAGGGAATCTAACAGCACATATGAATGCAGGCAAAAGCAAGCAAGAGATGGACAGAGAGCAAACACGTATATGACCGGCAACATACTACATATACCATTGTCCCTTTGTGCCTGTAGCTAGCATCACTGCATGATCATCATCGATCCATCTGTCACGTCGTTTGGCAGGACAGACCCATCCGTCGATAGGTTAGCGTTCGCGCCGTGCGGATCATGCAATGATCATATGGCACATGTGCCAGAAAGAGAACATTTGCAACAACGTTTATGCACAGGAGGAAAGGCACAAATCTGGCCGATCTTTGGACCAACCAGTACCTTGCTTGGTGAGAACTTTTCAGCAGCAGGTTGCATATGTGGGCAGGCTACCATGTACCATGCCATGCATGATAAAAGCATCTTACAATCCTGTACATACATGCATGCATGCATGCCTTTGCTGGGCTTGCCAGCACAATGCCCTAATTTGTTTGCATGTGCAGCTAGAACCCTAGCAGCACTGTGTACATGTCATGCATGGAAAAACCTACTGTCCGCGAGGCTCTGGTGTATAGTGCGTGCGTGCAAACAGTACTACAAGGTGACAATGGAATGTCCAAGAAACAGAATGCTTCCAAGCATGCATCATGTGGACGTGGTAAGAGTAATACTACTCTATACATATACTGCTACAGGTTGGCATGCATATGGTTTTCATAAATTTGCAAAGCTTGATTGACATCTAACAGATCCATATGCATAATATACTAGCATATAAACACACGAGCGGCGATCCCATGTTCCTCACCTCTGCGGTTCATCTCCCCTCGCCGCCGCCGTCGAGAAAATATGTTTTACATATAATTACACACACCGATCAAAATAAATTTCTTCCTCAATCATTGCCCTTGTCCAATCCTAAATTACGGGTGATTTGTTTGTATAGCATGTATGACTACGACTCTACGATCGAGCGACTTAGGCAGGTTCATGCATATCAGGGAGCATAATTGCTACAGAGAGTATGGATACAAAACGACACACCGACTTGTGGATTAAACTGTGCTCTCATGAGTCACATATCCTGTGAGTCATCACAAATTAATTACTCCCTCTGTTCCATAATATAAGAGCGTTTTTGACACTACACTAGTGTTAGAAACACTCTTATATTATGAGACGGAGAGAGTAGTATATAGTCGACCATTGGTTGTGTTGTGTGGAACCTATAGCTAGCTGACGCATGTACAAATTAAGGTTTATTGAAAATGATATGTAGGAACTAGGAAGCATCCTCTGTATATAAATGTATATGTCCCTCCAGATCTGCACGTCACATGCAATCGTATTTTACTCGGAAATATTGAAGGAGAAAACACCTTGTCCTTTACGCTCACATGAAGTGCCCACCTACCTGCCCAACAAAACAGAAAACCTAAGGGCAACCACCATCCCTTCTAAACAAAACTAAGGGCACCCACCGCCAAATTTCATGGTCCCACATGTTCCCCTCTTCCCACCCCCTATTCTACACACACTAAAGAGTAGGCATGCCGCATGCATATATGAATTTGATCAATTCTACAACATGTAGGAATGTTATGTTTTTCTGTAATTCCCCTAAGATAACTACGATAATTTGTATGAGAAACTAAGCGTGTCTGAATAAACATAGTAATCAATTAAGATTCAAGTTATGGCGAGAATTTTTCTCATCCAATATAGAGCACATAAAGAACAGAAGCATAGCGTAACTTTTATAAAAATAAACAGAGAACAGAGACATTGAAAAGTTCTTATGGATTATAACCCATGTTGAAAATATTTCCAAATTTTACCACTCTCCCGAAATCCTTTGAAAAACTTTTATATCAAAGGGTATAACAATACAAACCCGGATGATATGTTTTTCTTGAGTAAATAGGGAAGAAAACAACATAATGACATAGGGAGATTAAGGATAATTATGGACTGATAACTTTCTTTAGAAAGTTTATTACCAGACGAGAAATGAAGATTTAGTTAATAATAAAAACCAAACAAATAGAGTGCATCCTTTATGAAATCAATTAAGAAAAGATAATACATTAATTTCTCTGTTTACCATGTCTTAAGCTCACCACTTGCATAGACAAAGGAAGCACTAAATATAAGAAAAATAAACATGGACCAAACATGCATTACCCTATCACATGTGGTAGCCAATCACAAAGCATTATTATAGAGTTGGAGCAATCCAATTGTTACATTCTTGGTTTTTCGGTAGATAGCGAATGTATCCAATAGAGCAGTAGCAAACTAACAATACATTTCGTCACGTAGAGCAAAATATGTTTAAGACTATTAGGAAATGACGCTTATCTTTATGTAGTCACTTTTTTTGACATAATTTTTTTATTTATCTTGTCACTTTTTTTGCCCACTGGTTGCTTAGTGACCCTATGATAACATTAGCAAATAAATTAAAGGCGTGAATCAATGAAAGAGAGAGTGTCCTCTAGCGAAGCGTAGCTCAGTTTCTTTTCTTTTTTTCCCTTTTCTTTTGCGAGAGAAGCGTAGCTCAGTTGGTCAAGTTGATTGTGTGGTGGATTATTTTCGATTTTACTGCCTTTATTCTTCCAACGGTAAGAGAGGTGCCTGTAATAAATTCAATGGTAAGCGAGGTGCCTGTAATACATTCGTCAATCTTAAAACTTACCGTTTCAGTCTCTTCGTGTTGCTTATAGGAGTAGGATGTGCGTCTATGCGTTCATAGGGTGAGTCATCTCTGTTTATACGTGTTTGTGAGCTCGGTGTAACTGTGTTTAAAAGTAAAAAGAGTAGCGTCTCTAACTTGCCAAAAAAAAGTGTAGCCTCTAACTATAAGTATACGGGACGCTCCATTTATGCCCCTTCCCCCCCTTGGCTTCCTACCATCAATCCTCGTTTTTCCTTTCAAGAAAACTCTCCCTGGTCAATTATCTTAGCTTTGAGAGCATCTCCCAACTAGCCAACAAGGTAGGTTCTCCATGGACCAGCACAACCACGGCCAAGCTCCCGCACACCGCGGCGGCCGCAGCAGCGAGGGGGGCGAGCCGACAACGACACGGTCTCGGTGGGCGCCCAAGCCGGAGCAGATCCTGATCCTGGAGTCCATCTTCAACAGCGGTATGGTGAACCCGGCCAAGGACGAGACGGCGCGCATCCGGCTCCTCCTCGAGCGCTTCGGCGCCGTCCGTGACGCCAACGTATTCTACTGGTTCCAGAACCGCCGCTCCCGCTCTCGCCGCCGTGCCCGCCAGCTCCAACAGTCCTGCGGCGGCAGCGGGGACGCGGACCAGCTCCGGTCCAACGCAGTCGTGGCGGGCCACGGCTACCACGGCATCGGCACCTCTCCCTACAACACCATGCAGTACGGGCAGCTGTGCGGCGGCGTGTCGGCGGCCGCGGCCGCGGTCACCGGGGCTCCCCGTTTCTCGGTAGACGACGCCGACAGCGGAGACGATCTTTTCGCCATCCCCCGGCAAATGGGCCTCATATCACGCGGTGGCGAAAACCAGTATGGCTACACGGCTATCGACGCATCGCAACTAAGCTACCAAGCAACTGGTTAGTCCTTATAGTGATTGTACATTGCTAGTATAGCCCGTAGGTCGTAGCCATCATGCAAAACCATGGATGCCTCTGCGTTTTGCATTAAGAAACCTTGCAAGACATAACTGATGATGATCAGATCATATGTTTACTAAATTGCTTATGAAAATGATGGGTTGGGTATGGCTTCCAGTTCCAGGGACGACGATGCCTGTGTTCATCAATGGCACGGTGTACGAGGTGCCAAGCACCGGTGAGTTGGACGTGGTAGGCACATTCGGGCGTGACGTGATTCTGGTGCACTCCTCCGGCGAGATCCTCCCGGTGAACGAGCGCGGCGTCCTCATGAAGAGCCTGCAAATGGGGGAATGTTATTACCTGGTAATTAATCACTTCTTGTCTTAATTGGTTCTAATCTTGTATTCCTTCACCAAGTCTCTAAGACGTCTTATATTTATGTACAGAGGCAATATTTCATTAACAAAATCGACATGACTATTTACTCTCGTTCCTCTGTGTGTTTGTAGGTATTCAGATCGATCTGATTAATCAGCTCCATATCTGGCAGATTAGAAGAATCAAGGTCGCACCCGCAAAAAAAAAAGAGAGAAGAATCAAGGTCGCGGTATATGTATGCAAGGAAGATGCTATAATCAAGCTTCAATGAGAGCGATCTTGTTGTCAAGATCAGGGTGTGTACTAATGTTGTTCTTGCATATCAATTTATGTTACTATCTCTGGAGGAATGGTCCCCTTGAGAGTTCATTCTTTCAGTGTTGACGATGTTGTAGCAGCTTAAAATTACTGGGAGAAATAAGTTACCAAATAGTTCTGCGAGCATCTCTTTGGTTCTAGGGAAAATTTTGTTTCTGCCACTCTAGATTTTGCCAATTTTACTTATGCTACTCTCAAATTTGACATTTCACTTTTGCCACTCTTAGGTTTTGACAATGCATCACAACTGACATTCCATGGCAAAAGCAAAAAAATTAGAGTGGCAATTGTGATACATTGTCAAAAGCTAATAGTGGCAAAAGTGAAATTAATATTTTTGCTTTTGCCATAAAATGGCAATTCTTATACATTGTCGAAAGCTAGAGTGACAAAAGTGAAATGTCGAATTTTAGAGT
This sequence comes from Thinopyrum elongatum, assembly GCA_011799875.1. Lineage (NCBI taxonomy): Eukaryota > Viridiplantae > Streptophyta > Magnoliopsida > Poales > Poaceae > Thinopyrum > Thinopyrum elongatum. The sequence continues at coordinate 63,049,933 of CM022299.1, forward strand.
GACATAAGCAAAATTGACAAAAGTTAGAGTGCAAAAACAAAAATTTCCCTTGGTTCTATTGCATTGTCATGGATGATGCATATCGGTCAGACCGGGTTAGTCCGCGTCCGTTGTACCGATGAACTATCTACAAAGTATTCTTGTAATTCGATCTAGCCGATAGGCTTGGATCGGTGAGTCCGAGTTCAATGTAGAGTAAAAAATTTGTCAACTCAGCTCACTAGGCAAGTTAAATCACACAAGGATTTGCAATGAATTAACTGAAAGATTTGCAAGGAATTTGATACAGAAAGAAAAGCAAAAAAAAGGTCTAGATGAAGGTTTTTTTATAGGGGGAACAAGATAGCAAGAAATATATGCAAGAACACAAAGTAAGTGAACAAAGAAACACTAGAGAACTTCATCTAGAAGGGTTCGGTGACAAAGTCACCTTTGTTAGAGTATATTGACTTAGGAGTCAAGTGAGATCACTTGATCATAGGTCATACTCATCGTTTAAGCTCAAAATGGGGTTACCATTTTTCGTTTAAACATTTTGATGTATTCTCATCTTGTTGAGTTGCTTTGACCCATGACTTGGTGTAAAGCTTCTCTAAGATGGAATGACATACCTTGGGTTGTGTTGATCTTGGTCATGTAGTTGAACTTGTGTTGGATGCTCAAGGTTGATGTAGTCCATCAAGAGTTGGGAGCACCACTTGAAGTTTGAGTTCATCTTCCTACATGGGTTAGTCTTGCAAGGAAAAGCACTTGTGTATCCAAAATGACATTCATGAAACTAGATACCAATTGAGATAGTCAAAAAGGATATGTTGAGTGGATTCATGCTTCCTTGAAATCAACAACCATATCATAGGAACTTGGTGATGTTGAGATTGCTCAAGATGTGAGTGACTTGCAATCTCATAGATTTGGGCTCGTCCAAGTACCTACAAGGGTTAGATAACATGCAAGGGTACCAAAAATTGATCCAAGACATATGATCATCATCATAAGAGAAATATCAATGATTAGTCACAAGAGGCTCATGCCTTGCATGTATCCGAATGGAGTTTCTACTCCAAGTTTGAGGCATCAATGATGTTCAATTCACCTCTCAAACGGCAAAATACTTTCTCATCAAGCGGTTTGGTGAATATATCCGCCAATTGCTTATCGGTACGAACATGCTTAAGATTGATGTCTCCTTTAGCAACATGATCTCTAATGAAATGATGACGAACTTCAATATGCTTAGTTTGAGAATGTTGCACGGGATTGTGAGCAATCTTAATGGCACTTTCATTGTCACAAAGCAATGGAACATGTTTCACATATATCCCATAATCCTTAAGGGTTTGGGTCATCCAAAGTAATTGAGCACAACATGATCCGGCGGCAATGTATTCCGCTTCGGCGGTGGATAAGGATACCGAGTTTTGTTTCTTGGAGGACCAAGACACAAGAGATCTACCAAGAAATTGACAAGTACACAAAGTGGACTTTCTATCGACCTTATCACCGGCATAGTCCGAGTCGGGGTAGCCAACAAGATCAAAAGAAGACATCTTAGGATACCAAATGCCAAAATTTGGTGTGTGAATTAAGTATCTCACTATCCTTTTCACAGCCTTAAGATGACATTCTTTAGGGGCCGCTTGATATCGTGCACACATGCACACACTTAGCATAATATCGGGACGGGAGGCACATAGATATAACAATGAACCAATCATAGAGCGGTAAACCTGTTGGTCAACCGGTTTGCCATCCTTAGTCAAGTCAAGATGTCCACTAGTAGGCATGGGTGTTTTCATACCTTTGCTTTCTTGCATGTTGAACTTCTTGAATAAGTCCTTGGTATACTTTGTTTGAGAAACAAAGGTACCTTCCTTAGTTTGCTTGATTTGCAAACCAAGAAAGAATTTAAGTTCACTCATCATAGACATCTCAAACTTCTCCGACATTAGCCTTCCAAACTTTTCACTAAAATGTGGGTTAGTTGAACCAAATATGATATCATCCACATAAATTTGGCACACAAACAATTCACCATTAACCCTTTTAGTAAAAAGTGTAGAGTCAATCTTCCCAATTTCAAAGCCTTTTTCAATAAGAAACTTGGTCAAGCATTTATACCATGCTCTAGGAGCTTGTTTAAGACCATAAAGAGCTTTGTGAAGTTTGTACACATGATCAAGTTTCTTGGGATTAACAAAGCCGGGAGGTTGTTTAATATAGACTTCCTCCTCAATTTCACCATTTAGGAAAGCACTTTTAATGTCCATTTGATATAAGGTGATATCATGATGATTGGCATAAGCAAGTAAGATGCGTATGGACTCAAATCTAGCAACGGGGGCATATGTCTCATCATAGTCCATACCTTCGACTTGAGTGTAGCCTTGAGCGAAGAGACGGGCCTTGTTGCATACAACTTGTCCATCCTCATCTTGCTTATTCCGAAATACCCATTTGGTTCCAATGACATTGTGCTTCTCATCGGGCTTTTCAACCAACGCCCATACTTGATTCCTCTCGAAATTGTGTAGCTCTTCATGCATGGCGTTCACCCAATCCGGATCATCAAGAGCTTTTTCAACCTTCATAGGTTTAATACTAGAAATGAATGAATAATGTTCACAAAAGTTAGCCAAACGAGTTTTAGAGCGAGTGATTCTCCCGGTTTGAATATCATCGAAGATTTGTTCGATGGGATGATCTCTTGAGACTCTTGCTCTAACTCGTGAGAGCTTTTGTTTGGGTCGGGGTGGAACATCCTCTTCATTGTCTTCTTCTTCTTCTTCTTGTCCTTCTTCATTGTTGTTGGCATTGTCGTTCTCTTGCCGAGGTGGAGAAGGACGTCGATGAGGTTCATCTTGTTGCACTTTCTCGTTTCCTTCGTCTTGACGTATTCCACTTGTGGATGCCTCCAAGTCAACTTGTGGTTCACCTTGTCATGAAGTTGAGGCTTCCACTTGAATGGACAAAGTACTCTCCTTCACCTCCGTTGGTCGAATCTTGCCAATAGACAAATCTTGAATTACTTCCGAAGGATCTTTGTCTCCTATATCAATTGGCAATTGCTCTACTTGCGAGCCGTTAGATTCATCAAACTTCACATCTACCGTCTCTTCAACCTTTCGAGTAAAATTGTTGTAGACACAGTAAGTGTGAGAGTTTGAGCCATAACCGAGTAGGAAACCTTCATGAGATTTAGAGGTAAATTTCGAACGACGATGCTTATCTAGAATATAGCACTTTGAGCCAAATACTCGAAAGTATCCAACTTGGGGTTTGTCACCGGTGAGAAGCTCGTATGCCGTCTTGCCGAGAAGCTTGTGAAGATATAGTCTATTCGTAGCATGACAAGCTGTCTCAACCACTTCCGCCCAAAAGTGTCTTGGCGTCTTGTATTCATCAAGCATCGTTCTCGCCATCTCAATAAGTGTCCGGTTCTTCCTCTCAACAACTCCATTTTGTTGAGGTGTGTACGTAGCCGAGAACTCATGTGAAATTCCTTCTTCGTCAAGAAAGGTATCCACATTGGCGTTCTTGAACTCCGTTTCGTTGTCGCTCCGAACCTTCTTGATCTTCACTTCAAATTGATTTTGGGCCTTCCTAGCGAAGTTATTGAAGATCTTTTGAACCTGCGATTTATCATCAAGAAAGAACACCCAAGTAAATCTAGAAAAATCATCAACAATGACCAAACCGAATGAGTTACCACCGAGACTCTTGTAGGCGTTGGGACCAAAAAGATCCATATGAAGTAGCTCGAGCGGTCTTCTCGTGGTCATGATGTTCTTCATGGGATGACTTCCTCCAACTTGTTTTTCTGCTTGACAAGCACTACAAAGTCTATCCTTGTCAAATATAACATCTTTAACACCAAGGATATGATCACCTTTAATAAGCTTATCAAGATTTCACATGCCCACGTGACCTAACCTTCTATGCCACAACCAACCTTTAGAGGATTTAGCAATTAAGCAAGTTCTAGGTTGAGCTCTTTTAGTGAAATCAACAATGTATAAATCACCTCTACATATACCGGTAAAGACCATATTATGATTATCTCTTCGAAACACTTGGCAATCTACTTCAGTGAATAGAACATTGAAACCGAAATCGGCTAGTCTAGACACGGAAAGTAAATTGTAGCCAAGAGATTCAACGAGCATAACATTTTGGATAGAGTTGTCATGTGAGATGGCCACCTTACCAAGGCCAACCACCTTACCCTTTGAGTTATCACCAAAAGTGACATACTTTTGGGGACCATCGTTTTCAGCAAGCTCACGAAACATGTCCTTATCTCCGGTCATGTGATCGGTACATCCACTATCAAGAACCCATTCCTTTCCTCCAGCCATGTAACCACGAAGGTTAGCCATAAGACCAAAGTGTCTCATTGACTCATCAAGATCAAAGTCACTATCATCATCCTCATCATAATATCCATGCTCATCATCATCATGTGAATGATCATCACCTAGAGAGAATGATTCATTAAATTTATGACCATGACAATGTTCATATTTATGAATTCTAATGACTTGTGAGATGATGCTACTAATGACTCCAACATCTCCTTTGGCACGCTAAGGTCACGAAGCTCAAATAGACAATCGTCAAATTTAGGATCACTAGGTTTCATCTTATGAAAAGCAATGGACTTTTGAAGAATCTCTTCTAGATTTTTCAAGGAATAGTTTGGAAAGCGTTCCTCAAGATATCTCCATATAGTATAAGCACATTCAAATGTAGGCAAGCATGCAAGCAAATTTCTAGGCAATCCTCTTATGATAAGATTAATAGTTCTAAGATTGCGGGTCATGTCAAGGTACTCATCGGGGGTAGGATGCAAGGGATCAATAGGAGGCACACAAGGGCTAGTAACATACTTGTTCAAATTATACTCATTGAAAATCTCAAGCATCTCATTTTTTTCCAAGCACTATAGAACTCTCCATCAAGCATAGGCACTCTACGTCTAATACTCCCAATCGTAAACTCATCCATCTTCCTTCAAAGGTGATTAAACCAAAGCAATGGAGACCAAAGATATGATACCAATTGAAAGGATCGAGAAGAGGTGTCTAGAGGGGGGGATTAGACCCTCTACAAGAAAAAGGTAGCAGTTTTTAATTTCTTCAAGTTGAGGTGGAGTTTTTGCACAAGTTTAAGCATTCACGATATATTTCAAGCAAGCATGGCAAGAGTATGAGTAGCGGAAAGAGTAAAGCATGCTAATTGCAAGAAAGTAAAGGGATGTGATTGGAGTGTGCAAACGCAATGTAGACACGGAGATTTTTGGCGTGGTTCCGATAGGTGGTGCTATCGTACGTCCACGTTGATGGAGACTTCAACTCACGAAGGGTAACGGTTGCGCGAGTCCACGGAGGGCTCCACCCATGAAGGGTCCACAAAGAAGCAACCTTGTCTATCCCACCATGGCCATCGCCCACAAAGGACTTGCCTCACTTGAGTAGATCTTCACGAAGTAGGCGATCTCCTTGCCCTTACAAACTCCTTGGTTCAACTCCATAATCTTGTCGGAGGCTCCCAAGTGACACCTAACCAATCTAGAAGACACTACTCTCCAAAAGGTAATAAATGGTGTGTAGATGATGAACTCCTTGCTCTTGTGCTTCAAATGATAGTCTCCCCAACACTCAACTCTCTCTCACAGATTTGGCTATGGTGGAAAGATGATTTGAGTGGAAAGCAACTTGGGGAAGGCTAGAGATCAAGATTCTTGTGGTTGGATTGGAATGTCTTGGTCTCAACACATGAGTAGGTGGTTCTCTCTCAAAAAATGAGTAGTGGAAGTGTAGGCACGTTCTGATGGCTCTCTCACTAATGGAGAAGGGGGTGGAGGGGTATATATAGCCTCCACACAAAATCCAACCGTTACACATATTTGACCCAACTCGGTCAGACCGAATAGAAGAACTGGATGAGACCGATTTAGTTCAAAATATGAACATTAGGAATCTCGGTGGGACCGACATGATCAACTCGGTGGGACCGATGTGCTAGGGCTAGGGCAAAACCTGATCTCGGTGAGACCGATTGCATGAACTCGGTGAGACCGATTTCAGCAATGAGTAAACAGAGAGTTGGTTAGGCAAACTCGGTGGGACCAATCGCTCATTTCGGTGATACCGAAATGTTACGAAGGGAAACAGAGAGTTTGCAATGCCATCTCGGTTAGACCGAGATCCGTATCGGTGAGACCGAATTGTCTAGGGTTTCTGGCAGTGGCTATGTCAATTGAACTCGGTGGCGCCGGATAGATCAAATCGGTGGGGCCGAGTTTGACTTTGGGTTTTGGACATATGTGGAAATGAGAAAGTGGCTGAGGGTTTTGGAGCAATATCACTAAGCACTTTGAGCAAGTAGACCATTAAGCAACACCTCATCCCCTTTTAATAGTATTGGCTTTCCTATGGACTCAATGTGATCTTGGATCACTAAAATGAAAAAGAAGAGTATTGAGCTTGAGCCAATCTTTGTCCTTAGCATTTTGAAAGGGGTTCCTCATCCTCTTGTCCTTGTCACGCCATTGTTGAACTGATCTGAAATACACTAGGTAAAGATATTAGTCCAACAAGAGATATGTTGACATTAATTACCAAAATCACCCAGGGAGCACTTATGCTTTCAATCTTGTCAAGAAATTGAAAGAGAGAGTGCAAACGAGGACGGTGCATGTATGCTTTATATTCTTTTTCTCTATAAAAAAGTCAACCCTTTTATTTTAAGTGATATTTTAAATCATTCATATATGGTAAACCAAAATTCTGTCCTTTTATATATTTGAATTCTTGGCGGCAAGACCTTTAAAACCAGACCATTTTGGATACATTTCAAAGTCGTTTAATTTTCACAATTTTCACATTGGTAGTTGTGATGTGAAATTTCAATTTCATATTTCAGCCTCACATTAATTAAAATACATATTTATAACTAATTGAAGTAATTTTTTTGAAAATATTCTCAAAACTGTATTGATTTTGGAATATTTACATGTTACTGAAATGGATGTGGTTCTGAAACTGGTCTGAAAATTGATACAACTAGTATGAAATTCATATGCTAACAAAGTGATAAGATACTGAAGCATATGGTATTGAAATTCATGCGCTTGTGATCTAGTCTTGGAATGCATCTGGTGTCGAAATGCATCTGGTACTAAAATTTATCATTCGCATTTTGTTTTATGTTATTGAAATGGATGTGGTACTAAAAGTGGTCTGGTAATTGACATGCAACTGTTATTGTAATGGATTTGGTAGCGAAGCGGTATGGTAGTCAAGCATCTAAAATTGAAATGAATCACATTGTTGAAATATATGATATTATGTGAAATTCTTAGGGACGTTATTATTGAAATATATGATATATGAAATTGTAAAGCATCTGGTAACAAAGTAATTTGATAATTGAAATGCATCTGGTAATTGTGTTATTGAATGTATGACATAAAGTGATATATGGATTTCATTTTAATTTTGAAAAATAATTAAATTTGTTAAACTCATTCAATTCCAATCAATTTGTGAAGCAACAATATTTGAATGAGTTTAAAATATATCCAATATAGGTCTTGTTTGAAAGGTCATATCATTACAATTTCAAATAAAAATAAATAAAAAAGGAATTCTGGTTTAGAATATATGAAGCATCTAAGAAAAACACTAAGAAAAGAATGCACATATTTTCCATGGGAGATGGGATGGAGAATGGTAGAGCCATGCATGTATGTTGCATCCTTTTCTCAAAGAAAAAAAAACTTGGTGGAGCACACGAACCCAATAATGTGACTTAAATTTGCTATACTAGGTGACAAGCAACGCAAGTACATGGAACACCACATGCATGTGAGTCCAAAATGCTCGAATTTTGGCGAAAATGAATGGTGGATTCGAGCATGGTACATACCTTTCCTGCTAGGAAGGATTTTTTTTTTGAACATCAATACAGACGCAAGCGCTCGTACATACGCGCATACACTCACCCTTATGAACGCACACACGCACACCCTACCCCTATGAGCACCTCCGGAAGACTGAGCCGGCATGTCATCTTGAAACTTACGAAGTCTCTTGAAATTTACGAAGTCACCGAAATCCAGAAATAATGCGAGCACCAGGACTTGAACTCTGGTGGGCTGGGGATACCACTGTCCCTCTAACCATCCATCCACAGGTTGGTTCGCTGCTAGGAAGGACTTTGGCATCGTATTATCCATTCAGTTTTAATCAATGTGTCGCATCATTCAGACGTAAGCAGGATGTAATTAAACCAGGGATACAATTAACGAACACAACGGAAATACATACAATTGTACGGATACGTAGACTACACACTAGAGATCCTTCATTTACAAGTTCGGAGACAAGAAAAGTTCGTAGACAGCAACGATAATTGCATCCAAACAAGCTCCAAATTTATTGCGTACGGAGTAGTAGTCCCTCTCCTCAGTGGTAGCCGATCGGCGCAGCTACCTCCCGCAGTGCATGCCCCTGGCAATGTATGTCCTGCACACATATGATGCACGCATTTTAAGTACAAAGAAGACTGCAATTGATATCAGCTTGGCAAATTTGACGGAGGCGACGCTTACGGAGGCGTAGTGGTTGACATCCCGGTGGTGCGCCTCGTCGGCGCGGACAACCCTGACGACATCTTTCAGGGTGGCGCCGGCCGGGAGGCGCCAGTAGTCAATGGCGATGGCCGGCGCGGGCACGTCGTCGATCTTGCCGGCCTCGAGGTCACGGAGGAACTCGGTGTAGGAGTGCACGGCCTCCTCCTCCAGGTACCCCACCATGCGGTGCGCGACCTTTGGGGAGGCGAGGTAGGTGGCGAGGTAGGCGTGGAAGAAGACGCCCTGGACGGCGACGACGAGCGCGCGCTCGTACCACCGCGGCTGGGACACCTCCATGAAGGTCATGAGGTGCATGCGCTCGTTCTCAGCCTCCTCCAGCAGTGCACGGATCCACCCGCCGCTCTGCTCGAAGCGCCGGAGCGACCGGAGGTGGAGCACCGCGCCAGCCACCATGCCGGGGACTGCGGCCACCGTCTCTAGCATCATCGCGCGGCAACCGTACCTCCTCTGCGTGCGTACGTACATAAGCAAAGAAGAACTGTGAGCAAGTCAAATGTACAATTTTTTTTTTAGCTGTGGCTAGTCGATGGAAAATGTACACAAATTGTTTCGATTGAACTTTTTTTTTTGCAATCGATCCACTGCAAGTAGCATAACAAACATGAGTACTAATCGTCTCACTTCAAATTTGATATGAAAATTCAGGTTGGTCAGCGGAGAGTTGCATCAAATAGGTGGTCAAACCCACTCCACGCATCACAAAAAAAAACCCACTTAGGTTTAATTATTTTATAGTTAACAGATTTATAAAAAATAATAAAATACTAAATAATGGAAGTACTATGAATTTGCAAAAAGGAAAAATAATCATTTAAATAATGTTGTCAAAAAAACCAGTTTCAAAAACGGGGAAATGATATTGTGTAAAATAACAAAATGTTCACATATTCAGATAAAAATGTTAATATGTCTCCCTCCCTAAAGAAATATACGAGCGTTTAGAACACTAAACTAGAGATCTAAAGGCTCTTATTTCTTTACGGAGGGAGAATGATTAAAAATATTCTTTTCATATTTTAAAAAGTACACAAACAATTATATTCTTGTATTAAATTAGTTAGAGTATTCCAAAAAAATCATCGGCTCAAAAATGTTCATATATATGAATAATATATTATTTCATAGCACCAAATTATTGATGTATAAAAAATTAGATTCAACAAAAAATTACATATTTGTTTTTAGGAAAATCATGTTTAGTTAAGATATCACACATATGAAAAAAAATCACATAATTAAAAAACTTCTATATCATGCATATAATTTATGTAATTTTAGAAACATTAATAATTTTTAAAATTGATCATGTATGTGAAATAAAATGTTGAATCGCATATTTAGAAATAGTTCATGAATGCAAAAAATTATATTCATATGCTCAAAAAAGTTTAGCCAATTTTGTATAAAATCAAAGGAAAAAGACTTAAAGAAAGAAACAAAAAAAGGATAAAAAACCAAATAAGAATAAGAATGATGGAAGAAAAATAACAAAGAAACAAAAAAGAAAAAAAGACAGAAGAGCTGTAGAAATTGAAAAGCAAAATAAAAAAAAACATAAATCGTCACAAAGGCCAGAAAAACTGAAGAAGAAACAAAAAAACACGGGCTGAAGAGGTCGGTCTGCATGTTTGGTCGTTTGACGCGGTGAGCATCGTATAGGATTTGCTGCTTAGTTAGTCGGAACACGTCCACCTCAACTCAGCGGACGGTCCAGATCGTCCGCTGCCAAGCGCCCACGGATTCAGGGAATACAGCTTTGACTTGTCAGTATATAATAACCAAATGGAAATACATTTAGGACAGGAAACTGTGCTAATCACAACGAAGAATGAGGAAGTACTACCTGGAAGAAGAGGTCGGTGGGCCAGCGCATCGCCTTGACCGTCCACAAGGCCACCTTGTCCCCGAACGTGGCCGGCCGGTGGTGCTTCGTCAGATCGATGGACACGTCCGCCTCGTACGCATCCCATGGCTGCGGATGCGCCATTCACCCATGCATGCATGCATGCAGCTCAGTCAACACTTGCCGTTTGAGCTCAAAGCCATGATAAGTGACGTCATGAATAATCAGGCAACAAGCTCACGGGCAAGTACGTACCCTGAAGCACGACCACTTCCACTCGGTGCCGTCCTCCTTGACGAGCCTCGCCGGCGCCACGCCCCAGTAGCTCGCCGCCTCCTTCTCCCCTTTCTTTGACGTCGCAGCCGTGCGTTCGGCGCCGACGCCGAGCGCCGCAGGTGAGCGGCCGGCCACGGAGAAGAAGCGCGTCCCTAGCTGGGCCGTCGCCACCAACCTCGAGCCGCGCCGCGCTACCGACTGCGCCATGGCCATTTCTTGCCGAGCCTGGACAAGGACACTAGTGTTGGTGTATATTTGGGGCCTATGGGTATGGGTTTTGGTGTAGATGAGAAACGGTGTGTACGGTGGCGGGTCTTATATACGAGGCGGGGGAGAGACGAGACGTAGGCAGTTACGCTTGCGCTTCCTAGCTGCTGACCCTGCATGCAGTGCATGCCAAGTTGGCAACTTTTTTTTAGGGGAGCCAAGTTGGCAACTTGAAGAGCATGCATGCATGCGAGTGTACCACGCTGTTTTCTCCTTTTGCATGCATGTGCTCGGATCCTCTGTGGACCAGAGCTTGTGCAATGTTACTTCGTGTAGCGACAACTCGTCGCAGTGCCAATCTGCATGAGATCGAACGGTGCGCTGCCATGGAGACTCTAGCTAGTCAGTAGAGTTGCGACGAAAATTTGAGAGAAAATTGAGTTACGTCGCCAGCTTAGTTGTCAAGAAAATTGCCATGGCAAACACGTCAAGAACCTCTCTTAAAGGAAAATGAGATGTGGTTTCGTTTTTCTTAGCAGATCTGAGATATAGCTTGCGATGCTGTTATTGCGTGGAATGCATCTCGTACGGAATGATTTGCCTAATCCTATTGTCTCCCGTCCGATGCGGCTGACATCAGCAATGACAATTGTAAGAGCACTCCGGACGAATTATATATTTCTTTTATAATAAGGTTCTGTACTGATGTGGTGAAGTCCACCTGCAACACGAGACATAAAAAAGGCGAACAAGCGGAATGGAATATAAGTTGCACAGTTACGTTCACACTAGGTGGATGCATGCCAAAGTGGGACGCACTCGCCATCACTGGGGCATACATCGCATCTCATACACTGGGTGGCATCTCTAACACACACCCTCAAACTTTGCGCAACCTTATCGACCGTGCTGTCCGGACCGCGGAAGTCATCCAACGCGGTCTTGTATCGGTCCACAGAGTGGTCCTGATGAGATTTCTCCCGTAAATCGGAGACAAACGTGGGGAGGTTTGCGGGAATCCGAACCGATCCCAAACCCGCTTCTGACCGCCCTGACCCACCAAAAACTCTTCCTCCCTCCTGCGCGTTTTTGGTGAGCGCCGCTTCAATGCGTCAGCGTCCGCATTCATGCCCGGCCAGAACAGACGCGACCGCTCACTGGCGTTAGCATTGAAGCGGCGCGTCGCCGAGAGAGCGCCGCTTCACTGTGCAGACGACTGCCGCGCGTTCAAACGGCATGACGGCCCCCCGTCCGTCTGTCTGTCGCCCGCATTGATGGCACGCGGTTGCCGAGGCGTCTCCTCCGGCGGCACCCGTCCGTCCATCCGCCGCCCACCGGTGCTATATAGACCACTGCCCCGGCCATAGCCACAGTCATCTCTCTCCGCACCACTCCCCGTCATGGATCCCTCCGCCGCCAAAGCTCTCTGGGACGGGCTAACGTTGGAGCAGAAGAAGGAGATGGCCGCCATTGCTGCCGACTAGCAGGCCGACAGGCAGTTGGAGGACGCCTCCGACGATGAGCCAGCGCCACTCTCCTCTTCCTCCACGGCACCCTCCTCCTCCGCTCCATCCTCGCCGGTGCATTGCACCATGACCGTCGGAGAGGACCGTGCCCATTATATAGACATGGTACAGGAGGAGCGGGAGGAGCAGTTCTAGGAGGCGCAGGCCGACGCCAACCACAACCACAACCTTCTCCAGGAGCATCTGTAGGCGGAGGAGCAGGTCGCCGTCGGTAGGGAGGTCATGCCGGACGCGGACCTTGCGGAGCAAGAGGCGCTGCTCGAGTCCTACCGCTCCTCCCGCGAGATCCGCCTCGCCCGCTGGCGGTACCGGCAGCGGGTGGCGGAGGTGGCGGCCGCCGGCAAGGAGTGCGGCAACGAGGCGGGCGAGGCTTTGTTCGGCGAGACCGACAAGGAGGACATCACCGAGGCCGCGCCCCGGCGCCACGACCACGAAGATGCTGACACGTCTGCGGGCGCCGTCGGCAGCAAAGAAGAGTAGTGCATGGTAGGTCGCCGCCGCTCGTGTCCCAGGAAGGCCACCGCTCCTCCCCTCCCATCGACGCCAAGCTTGGTGGGCTAAGCATCTTCGGCCGATTAGTCGCTTGGCGGCGATGTGGAGACAGAAAGCTTCACTTCCCGGGCCTCCGGAGACGGAGGTTACGAAGGCAGAGCTGGAGAGCGCCGAGGCGAAGCTGGAAAAGGCGAAGCTTCAGTTCTCTTGGTTCATGGTCGGACACAGGGAATAGGCACCGGCGACCATTTAGACCTAGCCAGACGAGCTCCGCTTAGTTGATGTAAATGTAATGAAATTCGTCATGTATAGATGAAATCCGTCAAGTTTAAATGAAATCCTGCCGTGTTTATATGAAATCCGGTCGTGTTTGATCGAATTACGTCCGGTTAGTTTGAGTCGTTATCAAAATGTATGCGGCTAGCGTTGGATGGCGGCCTCCCGCATCCGTGTCCACACCCTCTCTCCACAGACGGATGCGGGAGGAAATTTGCAGGTTGTTGGAGATGTCCTAATACAAGACGTTTTTGCAAGCTAAAATAACTTGCAAAAACTTATATTGTGAGGCAGAGAAAGTAGTGTCTACATTTCTGCCAAGACTCGAGTTTTCGAATTATTTAGACCTTTGCCAAATGTTTCTTTATTCCTTTGTATTTATCGTAGGTGATACATCAGTTAAATCAATATCATGATTAGTAGCATTCATCCATCAAAATTTATCTTTTTTATCATCTACATGCTCGAGGACGAGCATGGATTAAGCTTGGGAAGCCGATACATCTCAAACGTATCAACATTTTAGTATGATTTCTGTTATAGTGCTATCAATTATAAACACTCTGTGCATTTTTAAAATTTTATTGGACTAAGATATTAATCTAGTGTCTAGTGTCAGTTTTTATTTTTAGGTGTTTTTGTATTTTCAAGAAAATACCTAAAGAAAGTCCGAGGAGGGCTAAGGGAGCCTACAGGTTATGGGCCCCTGGCTAGCCTCTCGTGCCCCATGGCTTTTACCCCATTTGCGCCTTCAATTCATTGAGTATTTCCGTCACGGCTACATCGTGTTTCCGAGGCAATCTTTGTTTTCAGCCATAATCTAGAACTCTGTCGGAAGTCGAATTCATTTTCATCACTACCAACCTCAATCATCGCGTCTCAAGATGAGTTGAGACCGGCCAATGGTAGGGGCTCATCTATGTACACATGGCCGTACGCAAGAAAATGCCTCTATTTTTTTAGAAAAAATGTCACAACTGTCAATTATGCCATTGTTGACTTTCAATAAATCTAACAGTTGACGTGCTTCTTATATCTCTCATCTTCTTTCTCCTCCAGCCACCCAAATCAGTGCCGGCTATTCTGCGTGCTCCCCCCTGGCCGGTGGTGCTGATGTGTGGGGGTCAATGGCACCCAAGCCACCCTCAAAGTCTCCTCCACCTATGACTGTTCGTGGCCTTGACGTTATCGCTGTGACACCTTGTTGCGGCCGCCGCTGCTTTGCAGTCTTTGATCTCGATGCTAATGTATAATCGAATGACGCGAAACAAATGTGCGGGCTCTGATAAATAGCAAAGCACAAAAAAAATGAAGTGTCGCTTTCTACTATAATGCTGACATTTGGGACCTATCAGGTTGTCAACCTAGTTAATAAAATTAGAGAATTTTAGAAGGAGAAGCTGACACCCAAAACCCAACAGCTATTAACTTTTTTTTAGACCGCAAGTGTCAACTGGTTTGTTGCCCACCCATCCTAGGTTTTTTAGCATGCCCAGCCCAGTCCAATATGTGTTTGCCCAGCCAGTCGCAAATCTTTCAAGAGAGGGATATATTTGAGCCTTGAATGAACATTTAGTCTTATCTCTAGGTTGGCCCACTTAGTACTCCCTCTGTTTTTTTAGTCTGCATATAAGATTTGGTCAAAGTCAAACTTTATAAAATTTGACCAACTTTATAAAAAAAATATCAATATCTACGATACTAAAGCTATATGGTATGAAAATTAATTTCATGATGCATCTAACAATATTGATTTCATATTGTGAATCTTGATATTTTTTTCTATAAACTTAGTCAAAGTTAACAAAGTTTGACTTTGACCAAATCTTATATGCAGACTAAAAAGAAACGGACGAAGTAAATGGGGTGTAAATTCTAGAAAAAATAAATTCAAATGGGTTGTATGTACACCACATGTTTGGAGGCTGATATTTGAGGCCCATCATGTGGAAGGTTATGCAAGGCCTTGCCAACTTACTCAAAAAACGATATTGGCTATCGTGTTTCTCCAGTCTCTCGTCTTCTTCATCCAGCCGCCCTAGTGTTGGTGGGGACGCCTGCTCCCGTCTTTCGCAGCCAACAGCGCTGCCGTGCACACCTCACCGCCCCAATCTACCTTAAACCTTTGGCTAGGCCATCCCTCTAACCCTACACAACCCATGTTATTCTCCGGCGACGACAGCCCCACCCCGCACCCGAATCAGTTAACCCTCGTACTCCCCTCCGTCTAGGATTCCATTGTCGTGTCCTCCTCGGATCCGGTTCGTTTCCGTCCAAGGCCTTGCCACCCCTCTCCTTGGTGTGCTCGCTACAGCGCCGCCATCTGCTGTTGTCAACATGGTTAACAAACAAGATCCGCCGGAAGAGGATTGTACAGGAAGAGACTAATAGTCGGTATCCACCAGGTTCATGGCCATACGTAAGCAAGTTTCTCCTTATTACGAGCAAAAACATGTTTCTTCCCAATGAGATTCTGACATATGGGACCCATAGGGTTCAAGCCTATTTGTCCGGCCAATCGTGTATTTACAGTCTCGAATGATGAGCCGTAGACGAGTACGGAGCGGTACGTGTCATACTAATCGTATAGTGTACACTTGGATAAATAATGCGCATCAGAAATATAAAGAGTACGCATTCAACTAGTAATTAACACGGTCAAACTGACCGAGAGAGATCGAGAGACTACTAACACAACTTGTAGAGCCTATCTTGCCATGGATAAGCACGTATAAGGCTAATGCCATAAGAATAGGGCAAAGGCAACATTTAGTTTAAGAAATTTGCCCCAGACTGAGTCTAAATCATGTAAATGTACAACCATGTTGCAAACATGCAGGCCAACTAATACTCCCTCTGTAAACAAATATAAGAGCGTTTAGATCATTAAAGTAGTGATTTAAACGCTCTTATATTTACTTATAGAGGAAGTACATACATGCGTACGACCGAGGTTCCGAACAATCACGGAAAGTACACGCACGTACTCGCCCATACGACCATACTGCATACAGCGGGCAATATTGTACATCGGGAGGCAACACTCGGTGGCAAGCAACGGCTGGCCGACTAGGTGGGGGTATGCAGCAACGGGGCACTGGATCGAGAAGCAACATCCGGCTGCAGAGGTCGGGGCTGCGTTACGTACGCAACAATGGGGAGCCGCGAACTGGGCGCTGTACATCGAGAGACAACTGCTTTGGGATGGGGGTACCCTGCTACATCCAAAACATGGAGGCTGAGATATATGATGACTCTTGAGTTTGCACGTTGCTTGCCTAGCCTCCAAATGCATATGGAGCATATATGACGACCCTGCTAGACTTGCTTTTAGCATGTCGAAGATCTTGCGGTCGCCTAAATATCCCATGAGGTCGCCTCCCTTGATATTCTTGCAAAAGGGGCAAAGGAGCAAACGTGAGGACGACTTGGGATGCAGAGTAGTGCATGGATGAACTCGGGTACGTAAGAACCCACTTTGAAAAACACATTTTTAAATGCTAAAAAAATCTGAAAAAAGTAGCATAAAGTTTCATGGAAAAATAACTTTTTTTTGTGGCCTGTGCAAAAAAGGCAAAAAATTATGTCGTGGAACACTATTTAGAAGAACTGAAATTTGTCTTTTTTGCGGAGACAAAACAAAAGGATATTTTTTCACAAAACTTTATGCCGCGTACACACATTTGCGAACATGTATGCATAATATTTTCTTTTGAATTTTTTTTACATTTTAAAACGTGCTTAAAATGCATTTAAAAAAAAAAGTGGGTGCATATGCCCATGGGTTCAGGGGGTGCCCTCTCTGGGATGCATAGTTAGTTTGTTAGCTCAAAAAATAAAACCTTCTTGCACATAACAGTTTTCCCAAACTTTACCTTCTTTATAATGAGAAAAAGGAGTTGCAAAATAAAGATCATGAGAATATAACCTTCCCATGTTCAAGACCCAGCCCATAAATATCAAGTTTGTTTAGAAGCATGACTTTGTGGGAAATAGCATCCACAACAACAGTGGGAGGGCAATGAGCTTAGTTCCTGCCCACCACTGCATTAAGCAGCAAACTTCCTTTGCTTAATTTGTCTTGTACAGCTGCAACTTTGTCATGAATTTACTAAATAAGCGGATTAGGTTTCATCGAACGCTTAGGGGCCAGACTCTGGGCATGTGGCTGGCCATGCATAATCCAGCTTGTTCCCTACCGTGATTCCGCCATGTGATCCTTTGCCATCTACTGTATATGGCATGAATCCCATTTCTGGTGCACAATGTGCAGTGATCCTGATGATCTCCTCAATGTTCCTTTTGTCTTATGTCTTACTGGTTGATCGCACCGTTGACCTTTTCATCTGCGCAGTGCACAATTATCAGCAAGAAAATGCAGGCATGTCTGTGTGCCATTCCGCCTCTTGTGTACTTCCATCTGCATTTTAAGTAGTTTAAAAAACAACCACGTGAAAAGTTACTTATTCACATTTACTTTCCAAAAAAGAAAAGTATCCACACTTACACCTTTTGTTATGGTTTCATCATTGTTAAATTGCCAAGATAGAAATGTCTGATGTGGATTCCATCTCGCAATGGGGGTAGATGTAGATCTCTTGGTGTTTAACTAATGCAATGCAGGGGGGAGAGACCGATAAGAATGTTGCTATGGAAGAAGAGTGTCAGCTAACACCGTTTGGTAATTTTAATGGAACAACATGAAAGACCAAGGGAAGCCATCAGTATGCTGCCCCAGATGCAACATGTTTCCTCTGTGGGATTTCCCTCCGATTTGGATCCTCTGATCAGAGATCATGAGATGATTCTCTGAATTGTGCTTTTATCCTAATTTCATTCATATTTATCATAATTTCATCCCCAAGACACCAGAATCTACCACAGGTGTGAACCAAAAAGCATAAAAAGATGCAGCTCCGTGCTCAACGAGACTCAACACTACTACTGCTAGTACCAAATACATAGCTCCAGGTGTAAAAATACTCTTTGTGTACTCCCTATTATTGCTGACGTTCAGACAATTCCTCCCTCCCCTGTACATGCAGAAGTTGTCGACACTCTAGGAATGCATGCATCAGACTTAACTAGCCGAAAACACACACTCCGGCTCCTCACCGGACTCTGCAACCAGTTACCATGCTGCTGATCAACAAACTTTTCATAAGCTCCAGGCCTAGGTTCCAAGAGAACAAAATACGATTGCGGATGCTCTAGCAAGGCTGCGTCCATCCAGTTAAACAAACCCTCGGTATTCTTTCAAGATATAACACCTCAGTTCTGAATCGATCTGTCCTAGACTCCCAAATTTTGCTCAAGGCGGTGCGGAGCACTATGTAGGGTTCAGGCGACATACAAACAGATCCAGCAGCTCACATGATCTTGAATACCTGGAAAAAGAATGTAAGAAGTGTTTATGCTCTGAATCATATGTACCAGTGCATCTTCTTTAACAAGAACAGGCTGATAGAGAGATTTTCACACCTAGGAAATTATAATCAAGGAAAATAAGAGGAGTACTTCATACGAAACAGTAATTTGTCCAATGTTATTTTTAAGGGCCAAGAAGCAATCGTCTAATCATGGAGCACAAGAAAATTTACTTTAATTAGGATCTAATTGCTATGTAAAACATCATCTATACACAACCATCAGTTTGCTTTGACTACAGAAGTTGTACATGGTTGGCTGGTGTTGCCATTGGAGCAGCATGTCCATCAGTCAGAAGTTTTCAAGCAAAATTACCTAACTACTGTGTATTCTATCTGGAGTAACAATGCAGAATATAGACAAAGCCAAGTCAGAGAACGTTTTCGAGTCCCAAAATTCAAGATAATCTCTAGAGTATATAAGCCATCACAGAAAGCAAACATGTGGATGTGTAGCCCAGATAACATAACTATAAAGTTGAATATTTTAGCAAGGGTGGAAAAAGGAAAACCATGAACAAAAAATAGAGAGTGTATGCAATGAAGATCTAAAAAAGGATAGTTCCTTCATGAGTGGTATGTTTCCAAGATTAACATGCACAGGCCTTTATAAACTCTCTAGGAAATCGTAAATGGATGCAAATCTCCTTGATGTCAAGAAGAAGGGATGAGAGCTATAAGAGGCAGAATAGGCTATTGTCAGATCCTGCAAGCACTAACCAAACAGTAGGTAAATAGATGTTTTAATGAACTACACAAACAACACAACATACACATTTCTATTCTTGCATTGACATATATAAACGTGTCAGTAAATAGTATAAAATGTTGCCATCGGTCCGGTCTGGACCATTGTCTCAGTAAATAGTATAAAATGCTAAAGCATACACTTCATAAAGACATTAGATTCTCACTAAATGGTGAGCTGCATTTTGAGCCAACGTCCTACATAAAATTTACATCTCAAAGCATTGTCAAAAGGTAACATGGGAAACCAATTATTGTGTTAAAACATCTTTAGCTGAAATTAGTTGTTACATATGATTTTCTCCCAAAAATCAGCCTGATGACTTAAACTTATTTTCCCTATTCCAGTTCATCCTATATACCACGAAAATGAGGAAATTTATTGGAACCTGTACCACAGAGACCATAGCCATGCATCTGATTGTTTACTTTCTTAAATAATGCCAATGCTTATAACCCAACTCTATGTGATAGTTCAAAGTTTATTTAAGTGAGCATCTCTCTTTCGCAGATAACATGTACAGATGTGGGTCCTGCTCAGTTATCCTACAGCCCAGTAGGTATTTCCAGTAGGACAAATGGCTCCAAACCGTTACATCTAAACCAAGTAAAGTCGTACTAATTTAGCATAACTTAAGTGAACTCACTTCCAGAGACTTTCAATAGCTGATAGCTGAAAGACTACATCTATAATTAGTTAGCTAACTAGAGCAAAAGTGGATCGCTGTGAATCTGCATATGAGCAAACCTAAATTATTTTTAGATCAAACAACAACTGAAAATAAGATTAAGCCAGAGACAGGTTAATTGATACTCCTAAATACGAATCACTAACACCAGGAGGCAACATCCACTCCAGTTGCTCTCAGAAAAGACTATTTACCTAAATAAGATCCTCCAATTATCCACTATGAATTGCAAAAACATGAATAGAACATTAGGAGTTCATTACCAACAATGAAGGAGACCTTACCTTGGCTCATCGGGGCTGTTTGGATGCCGCCCGTACCAGCCTTGCCAAATCAGGGCTCGCCAAAAAAATAGTGCACTATTTTGCCGCGTGGATACGACAACAACCTGATGCTAGAACTGAACGAGCAACCAAAACTTTGGCGCATAACCAAAAACTCTGCTTCCAACCAAAGGCCAACAAGCCAGTCAATACCCAAATATTTTTGGTAAGGCTGTTGCTGGCTGGATGCAAACAGGCCCATTGTCTCAAACTCTCAATGCACCAGCAACTAACTTGAAAACTGAAATTTTAATTTGCATTGCAGAATGGCTTCATCTCACACTTTCTTAGTTCCAATACGTGTGTTTAAAATCATTAATGCGGACGGAAAAGTTCATAACGAAGCCATGGTTTCTTCTCAACTGAATGATGACACTACATATCAGGATTCAGAAACAAACTATCAGTTTCATCACACGTTAGCAACGACTAGCCCAGGATATCTAGCAGACATACATCAACGGACAACCAGCACACAGTTACGAATTTTCATAACCCGTTCATGGCTCATGTGAATCTGAAATTAGTCGGCATTTCCCCTTTGCAAGCGGCATCATAGTCTTTTGTGAGGTGCGGTGCAGCTTCCTTATGTGGGCATATGAACTTCTCCATGAATACCTTCTCTGCTAGCATGACTGCACAATAGTAGTCTCGGTCATGATCTAGCAATCCATTTTCCTTAAGAAACTTTAGAACATAGTACCGGGGTTTGATCCGGCCCTCCAGGCTGTACAAGAGCAATGCCGGCCGATGAGCGATGTATGCCGGTTCCAACCCCGCCTCAGAGATTAGGAACTCTGACTTGCTCTGCAGCATCTGGTTAGAACTTATCAGCACAGATGGAAACTTGGACACAACAATGCCGACCTCAGCATCTGACAACCTAAACGTCGCCTTCAAGTAATCCACTTTGGCGGCAATCTTCCCCTTGCTGAGGCGTCCAACAGCATGCAATGCGTGTCTGAACATCCTACAGCCACGAGGCACACCTATACCTTCGGCAAGTGCCACCACTTCCCGGACGCGCTCCAAGTTGGAGGCGAGCAGCCATGGCTGAGTGATGCACAACTTGGCAATGTCGGAGTCACCTAGCCCGCACTCCCGCAACGCGACATTGGGCTTGACCACCGTCTCGAGGTTGGCCGAGAGAAGGCATAAGCCACGGCTGACAGCACGGAGGAGGTTCTCGAAGGAGCCGAATAAGCGCAGGTAGGTAGTACTGCACATTGGAGACGGTGGACATGCAGCGGAACCTGTCACGGGAGAGCGAGACGAGGCGCGCGATCTCGGAGCGCGACAGGCCGAGGCCGGTGAGCCCCGCGACGACGGGGGCCAGGGTCCTCTCCACGCCGGCGCAGAGGAACAGCGGGTCCTTGGCGACGACGGAGGCGACGTCGGCGCCGGAGAGGCCGAGGCCGGCAAGGAAGGCGAGGACGGCGTCGGGATTAGCGGGGGACTTGAGGTGGGAGAGCTTGGCGGAGGCCTCGACTGCCTGGGGTCGGGCGAGGCCGCAGGTTTCGACGAGGTAGTCCTCTACGGCGAAGCTAGTAGGGTTCGGGGAGATGGTGGGCGCTGCGGCGGAGATGAGGCGGCGGAGCTGGGAGGCGGGAGACAGGGGTGGAGAAGAGAGGAGCTGAGTGAGGACGCAGCACCGGAGCCGGAGCATGGCGGCGGCGGGGGCTGCAGCGGCGAGGGGATGGGGAAACGAGCGGCGGCGGCGGTGAGCGATACTTTTTCTATGTGAGCGTAGTGGGCCTTTTTCTATCCGGAGGGTCGTGGGCCTTGAAGCCTTGTCACTCCAAAAAATGGAACCCTTGCCGTCTCAGGGGCCGTTTGGTTAGCGCCCAGCATCTCTATTCAACTTGTCCAGATTCTCGATTCTCAAAAAAAAAAAAAAAAGTCCTGGCACTTTATATACAGCTCACGTCCCTCAAATTCAAAGTGAGAGTACAAGAATATATTGGAGAGTCAATAATAGGCACACCACTATCATTATTCACTCAATCCAAAAACTAATGAAATTAGAGTGCAGCCTTGTTTTTTCTATATAGGTGGCCCAACAGGGTACTTGTCTGAAGACTCTGAACTCTGAACCCTTCACGAAAAGCAGCAGATAGAAAGCAACAACATTGCACTCCAGCATTCAACAACAGAAACCTCCCATTGTACGGCTCCGATCAAAGGGCTCCGTTGCGCTTCAAGATATTGGAACAAATTCTAATTAATCTAAGGCCTAAAAGATAGTAATACTCTGAATTCTGATGCTTTATTGATCGTGGGAGAAGCCCCGTATATAACAGGAATAACTTGGCTGACAAGCTGACTCAAAGGGAATACAATCTGGACTCTGGAACAAGTTCTAATCTGGATTCTGCACTTATTTCGAATCTGAATAAACTAACTAATCTGGACTCTGAACCTTAAGAACTACTTGTAGCAGTACAGGAATCCTAGCCACTTTGGGCTGGACCAGGGGGTGGTGCGACCAGGGCTTGGGCCCTCCGACCATATGTGGTTCCCCACATAACATCTCTCCCTCCCTCCACAAACAGCTCGTCCTCGAGCTGAAACGTGGGAAAACGAGCAATGAACTCATCCAGCGGCTCCCATGTTGCATCATCTTCAGAAGCCCCAACCCACTGCACAAGAACATGCTTCACACCGCGGCGAATGCTGGATTGAAGAATCTTGGTTGGTGCCGGCACCACACGACCATCCTCAATGGCAGGAAGTACAGCAGGAGTAG
Organism: Thinopyrum elongatum; assembly: GCA_011799875.1. Lineage (NCBI taxonomy): Eukaryota > Viridiplantae > Streptophyta > Magnoliopsida > Poales > Poaceae > Thinopyrum > Thinopyrum elongatum. Next base: position 63,073,140 of record CM022299.1, read on the forward strand.
CTGGTGGTTCACCATGAAATGTTTTAAGGAGACTGACATGGAATACATCATGGAGCTGAGTTCCAGCAGGCAGCGCGAGTCTATATGCAACAGAACCAATGACTTCAGTGACTTGGAAAGGCCCATAGAAGCGAGAAGACAATTTGCCATGCTTGTGACCTGGTAACGATGCTGCCGCACGATGGTGAAGGCGAAGCCACACCCAATCACCGACGCCAAATGCCAGCTCCCGATGCTTGTCATCATAGTAATGCTTTGCCCGCTGTTGTGCTTGATGGAGACGCTCACCAACCTCACGAACGAAGTTGGCGCAATCCTGCAAGGCGGTGTCCACAGCTGCCACCTTGGCCTCGCCAGGAACATAATCACGAAGACGTGGCGGTGGCCGACCATATACAACCTCGAATGGAGTGGCACGAAGAGCGGAGTGGTAGGATGTGTTGTAGCAGAATTCCGCCCAGGGCAACCATTCGACCCAGCGTCGTGGCTGATCACCAGTGAGGCAATGCAGGTACATTGCGATGATTTTGTTGACAACTTCAATCTGCCCATCAGACTGGGGGTTAAAGGCTGAGCTCATGTGAACCTGAACGCCAGACAACTTGAATAACTCACGCCAAAAATTGCTGGTGAAGACAGGATTTTGGTCACTGACGATGGACTGTGGAAGTCCATGGAGGCGCACAATGCCCTCAAAAAATGCCTTTGCCATAGAGGCAGCCGTGTATGGATGGGACAACGGAATGAAGTGTGTATATTTGGAGAAACGGTCAATGATGACCGAGAGGATCACAGACTTGCCATGCACCCCTGGTAGCGCCTCGATGAAATCCATGGAGATATCACTCCACACAGTCGTTGGGACCGGCAGAGGCTGAAGTAACCCGGCAGGCAGGAGTGTTTCTGTCTTGTTGCGCTGACAGATTACACAAGCACGTACCAAGTGCTGAACCAATTGGCGATCACCAAGAACATGGAAATCAGCTCGGAGTGGATGAAGTGTCTTTTGGACCCCCTCGTGAGCGCCGTGAGCATGTTGCAAAATCACTGGTATGGACGGGGACGTGGGCAACACATGCACCCGACGCCCATGAAGAATCAAGTTGTCAGCACAACTCCAGGGGTGGTCGTGATCATCGGAGCGAATACCATCATGAAGGGAGGTCAGCTCAGGGGAAGCGTCGATCTCACGTCGTAGGTCCTCAAAGATGGTGAAGATTGGCAGCGAGAGAGCACAAAGCGTAGATGCTGCATCGGCATCACGACGGGAGAGGGCGTCAGCAACAATGTTGAGGCGGCCCGGGCGGAACTCGATAGTGAAGTCGAATCCAAACAATTTACTGACCCATTGGTGTTGAGGGATTGTCGAAAGCCGCTGGTCAAGGAGAAACTTCAGGCTGTAGTGGTCGTTGCGTACGGTAAAGGCATGACCCCAAAGATATGGCCGCCAGTGACGTATAGCCTGAACCAGTCCAATGAGTTCCCGCTCATAGCCAACAAGCTTGGCATGGCGTGAAGCAATGGGCCGACTGAAAAAGGCCAAGGGCCATGGACCCTGGTGAAGAACGGCACCAAAGCCAGTCCCGGAGGCGTCGCACTCAACAATGAAGCGATTATCAATGTCCGGCATCTGGAGCACCGGATCTTGACCAAGGGCATGCTTGAGCGCCTGGAAGGCATCCTCTGCCTCTGGGCACCATCGAAATCCCTCCTTTCTGAGTAGGCGTGTGAGAGGAGCAGCGAGTATGCCAAAGTCCTTGATGAACTTGCGATAGTAGCCTACCAGCCCCAAGAAGCCATGTAACGCCCGGACCGAACGAGGCATAGGCCAGTCAGCAACCGCGCGCACCTTATCCTTATCCATGGCCACCCCATCAGCATCAATGACATGACCCAGGTAGGCCACGGAGGACTCACCAAAGCAACACTTTTTGCGCTTGAGGAAGAGGGACTGCTGCCGCAGGACCTGAAAGACAACACGAAGATGGCGCAAGTGCTCCGACCAGGATGAGCTGTAGATTAAGATGTCATCAAAGAAAACAAGGACAAATTTGGGCAAAAAAGGGCGCAAGATGTCATTCATCAAAGCCTGGAAGGTTGCTGGTGCGTTGGTTAAGCCAAATGGCATAACCAAGAACTCATAGTGGCCATCATGTGTGCGAAACACCATCTTAGCAACATCATCAGGGTGCATCCGTACCTGATGATACCCCGAGCGCAGGTCAAGCTTGGTGAAGAACCTGGCGCCCCAGAGTTCATCCAGTAGCTTGTCAACGACAGGAATTGGAAACTTGTTCTTCACGGTATGATCGTTCAACACACGATAGTCGAGGCAAAAGTGCCATGAGCCATCCCGTTTCTTGACAAGGAGGACGGGTGAAGAGAAGGCCGAGTCGCTGGGGCGGATGATGCCTTGGGCCAACATCTCCGTGCACGGGCGCTTGAGTTCGTCCTTCTGAAGTTGCGCATAGCGGTATGGCCGGACAGCAACCGGCATGGTGTTAGGTAGAAGCCGAATGTGGTGGTCGCGAGAGCGTCCTAGAGGCAACATGGTCGGAGTGGCGAAGAGGTCAGCAAACTCGTCGAGCATGTCACCCATGAGGCCAGAGTCCTCGCTCGTGATCGTGCGAACAGCAGGCAAGGCGGGCACCACCAATATATTCCATGTGACTTGGGAACCAGCAAGGACAACAGTCACACTGTGGTGATCAAAATCCCACAAAATCGGTCCAAGGGAACGGAGCCAGTCGACACCAAGGACAAGGTCGAAGCCGCCAAGTGGAAGCGTGAAGCAGTCAACTCGGAAGTGGCAGCCGTCAATGTTGATGGAGATGCCGCGACATACGCCAGCACTAACAAGCGTGTCCTCATTGGCCACCATGACCCGTAGACCGGGACGAGTCTCTGGAGTTAGGCCGAGTGCATTAGCCACGGCTGAGTTGATGAAACTGTGTGTCGACCCTGTGTCCAGCAAGGCAGTGAAGGTATGAGTGCCGATGACGATACACGGCTGTATGGTGTCAATCACGCAGATACTCCAGAGCCCGGTGATGGTGTGAAGTGAGATGTGTGGCGTCTCTGGTTCCTCCTCCAAAGGTGCATCCTCGGGCGCAAAATCATCGAGCTCGATGAAGAACAAGCGTGCACATCGATGACCTAGGACGTACTGCTCATCGCAGTTGTAACAGAGACCTTGGCGGCGGCATTCATCCATCTCGGTAGGCGTGAGGCGGCGTGTAGCATGAGGAGGAGCCGGTGTAGGGGCAACAGTTGCAGCAAGAACGCTTTGTGGCATGGGACGTGCAGCAGGCGGCAAGGTCGGCCCTCATGCCCAAGACGTCGAACCACGGGGACGTGTCAGGGCCATGAGTGGTGGGAACGGATGGCGTTGTTCATATGCCTTAGCGAGGGATACTGCCGTGTGGAGGTCCACTGGTTGCTGAAGCTCGACATCGACTTTGAGGCCTTCAAGAAGTCCGGCTGTGTACAGGAAACGCTGCTGGGCTGAGCTTAATGGTTCGCTGGTCCTGCACAATAGCGCCATAAATCTGTTGGTGTAGTCGGCAACGGTAGAGGTGAACGGAAGCCGAGCCAACTCGCCCAGGGGGTTGGCGCATACAGATGGCCCAAACTGAAGGTGACACGCCTCCTTGAACTGCTACCAGGAGGGAATGCCATGATCACGCTCAAACTGGAGGTACCAGAACCGAGCATTGTCGACTAGGTGGTATGCCGCTGCCCACACCTTGTTAGCCTCCTCCGTGCGTTGTCCCCGGAAGAATTGCTCACACTGATGAAGCCAGCCAAGCGGATCAACGGAACCATCGTAAGTAGGAAAATCGAGCTTGTGAAAGCGTGGGACACCGGAGCCGGAGCCAGAACCAAGGTGCTGGTATGGGAGGGGGGCAATTGACATGAGGTATGGTGAGGCGGCATAGGTGGGCTGGGTCTGTAGTGTTTGAGGAAGTGACTGATAAGAATTGGCAGGTGGCTGTTGGTAGGGAAGTGATGGCAGAGATGCGTGGTGGAAAGTTGGGTTGAACGGAGGGTAAACATGAGGTTGCTGTGGGAAGAACCGGGATGCCGGAAATTGGGGCGGTGACGGCGGTGGGGGAATGCATGGATCAAATCCTGCGCTCAGGAGGGTGGGGACAGTGGTGGGGGCGGTGGTGGCGAGGGCGGCGGAGGTACTGGACGGTGTGGAGGAGGCGGCGGCGGAGGAGCCGCTGGCTGCTGGCTGCCGGCAACGCCGCGTGCAGGTCGATCCAAGGTGGAAGGTGGAGCGCTGGGGCGCTGCTCCAAGGTGTTGGGGCGCTGGACGAGGCCCTCCATGAAAGCCTGATCCGTGGCCCGTTGCACCACCATCTCCTTCAGCTGGGTTGCTAGCTCCTTGAGCGCGAGGTTGATGTTGCCGCCGTCGTCTTTGTCATCGTCCACCATCGTAGATGACGCTGATACCAGATGGAACAAACTCTAATTACTCTAAGGCCTAAAAGATAGTAATACTCTGAATTCTGATGCTTTATTGATTGTGGGAGAAGCCCCATATATAACAGGAATAACTTGGCTGACAAGCTGACTCAAAGGGAATACAATCTGGACTTTGGAACAAGTTCTAATCTGGACTCTGCACTTATTTCAAATCTGAACAAACTAACTAATCTGGACTCTGAACCTAATACGAATCTGAACCTTAATAACTACTTGTAGCAGTACAGGAATCCTAGCCACTTTGGGCTGGACCAGGGGGTGGTGCGACCAGGGCTTGAGCCCTCCGACCATATGTGGTTCCCCACATAACAGATATGGTGAAGGATGAGCAGCTGGTCCTGCAAATATCATGTCTGCAATTCTCATCTAACCTTTTAAGCATCTTACCATCCTCTCTTTAATAAGTGGCACTCTTCTGCTGTCAGAAGAGTAATTCACGTCGGATGGTAATAATGAAAAAGATTTTAAGTAGTTTTCCAACGAAAACAAGTGAATTTTCATAAAAGGGCTAAAACCCAGAATTATTTACAGCATTATGAGGGTTATTAAGGGGCAACATTAGGTGGAGCACCAGCATACATACAAACAGAGAGAAAGACCAAGGACAGCGGCGACGCTCAAGCCGCAAGGTGCCCAGCCGCCTGCGTCACCTCAAGCGCGCGAAGACAAACATCAGTGTGGCAGCGCTGATCCACCTTGCACCTCCCATGCCACAACAACGCGTCATCCCGACAACACTTGAGGACGTGGGGTAGGGAAGGAGAGAGGCCACAGAACACAACAGCATTCCTATGTTTCCACAGGTGCCTGCAGCAAAGCAGCATGGAGGCGGAGGAAGAAGCATCGCCGACGGTGGTAGAGACGTCAAGTAGGTGGAGCTCCCGCACAGACGCATCGATGACAGCCAGCCTCAGCAGCGGTGACTGATCGTCTTCCTGAGAAGCACAAACCAAAATATTAACAGCAGCAAGCTTTAAACCAGAAGCATTTTCAGCATTTAAAGAATAAATGTAGCAGAAATAGAGTCGCTTTTTCTAAGCTATTTTGCTCCCTCACCTGCCTAATTGTAGAGAGATTCATCCGGGAAGATATTCCAGCCATCTGCGCCAACCGTAGCAACATGGACTAGGACGCCTTCTTCTTCTGAGAGGCACTTCCTGAACTCTTGCTCGCGTGGGCAGTCAACCATGTACAAGCGCCTCAATGAGCATAGGTTCTTTGCCTGACCTAGTGCTGGGCAGTCCTGCACAAGCAAGTCCTGAAGCTTACAGAGATTGGAGATTCTCTTCAAACATGTGTTGTTCTTCACTTTGAGCCACACGACTGCGGGAAGGTCAGCGACTTCTTGCAGCTTGTGAGCACCTTCAATGTGGATTCTCTTCAAGTTAACAATGTTGGGCATGTCTTGAGGGAGAGCTCTCAGTTTTGGGCAATCAAGAAGCAACAGATGCTTAAGGCAAGGCATCAGAGAGATATGTTGAGAGTTATCACTGTGATTCCCAGTGTTGAGGGACCAACTTTTCAAACTGAACATGCCAATGACCAGAAGCACTTCAAGCTTTGGGAAAAAGGCTGCTGGACTTCCCACTCCTTTTCCCAGGAGTTCTTCGCCAATTGTTTCTATGGCATCTGCACCTTTAATCTTAAGAAATTGCAGTTGTGGCATATGACCTGCTGGTGGAAGCTCTGAACATGATATGCACTCATCGAGGTGCATCTGACGCAAGCTTGGCATGTTAAGCTCCGGTTTCGATCGTAGCCATTCTGGGAATATAGTACCCGGGAACCCAACAAGAAAAATGTATTCTAGGCTTGGTGACGGGACGAGCATATCATAGACTTGCTGAATTTTCTGAACCTTGTCGTGCTCATAGCGCTTTCTATCATGAGTACCCATCTTCATTGTGCAGCGTAGTCCCAGTTCTTTAAGATTACGACTGTTCTTTAGTACAAGTTCGCCCCCTGGCATCGCTTCCTCTAGCTTACTAACGCAGAGACGTTGGATATTGGGGAGGCATCGCAATTCCTTCAACCTGAATCCACTACCGCTCTCAAAAACTCCTCTTAGGTTGTAGAGCTGCTGAAACTTTGAGATCCCTTTTGGAACATGATCAATTGAAGTGCGATCTAGGTGCAAAAAACTTATCTTGGACAGTCTCATTAGACCAGCTGGCAGGCTATCCAATTGACTGCAACCAAGCAAAGAGAGGTATTCAAGACTGATGAGGCTTCCTGTGGACTCTGGAAGTTTGTTAATTTCTGTATAGCTCAGATCTAGCAACCTCAATAGCACCAAATTTCCCACTGAATCCGGTATGTCCTTGATACTTGTTCCACTGAGAACCAAGACACGGATATGCTCAAGCTTCCTGAAAATATCCTTGTGCATTGATTTGAAATTCTTGTTATTAAAAAGTAGGAGGCTCCTCAAGCACTTGTACTCTTCTAGAATGGGTATTTCTTCTACAACATGACTGATGCCTAAGCGGCGGAGGTTCGACATATCTGTCGGAGTAAATGACCATGGGTAGCCCCACCAGCTCCCTTTGGTATTTCAAGACATCGGGGCAGGCTGCGCCCCTCAAACATCAAGGACAAGGGCCGCCTTCTTGAGGCCGGCTGGTCCAAGCAGCCGGTTGCAAGGAGGCGGCGGAGTCCACAAGACGGCCATGAAGCAAGCCGACTCCTGGCAGGCGGCCTCCTGGGATGCCGAGTCCTAGCAGGCGGCCCCTCGCGCCCTCAAAGTCAACACCAACATAAACATGATGAGACAGGGTTTGGCTACAGTACAGGCCTGCCACCCCCGAATCCAGGGCGGGGCGTGGCCACGGTACTGCGTACCGGGCAGGAATCCTGCGCCCGACGCAGGACTGTTGCCATGCCACTCGTGACGACACCCATGGCAGAGGGAGCCATGCTCCCATGACAGGCGGCCAGTACGGCCCGCAGGCGGTGGGCCCTACCTGTCCGTGACAAGCCAGAAGGCGGCAAGCCCTGACCAGTCGGCTCAGTGGGAGGCCGGCTCCCCGCAGGCGGCCCTCCTCCTTCCTCGAAGTCCGTGCGCCATTAACCAGATACGACGGGGTATGGCTACAGCGAGTTCCCGCCAGGCGGCGGGACTGTATCCACGTTCTCCTTGACCAAGCCTGCGTCATCAGTAGCATGGCTACAGTGCTACACAGCCGACAGGACCCGCAAGCGGCGGGCCCAGCTTGTCGGCCGAAGACAAGACCGCCGGGGGGACCCACCAGGCGGCGGGCCCCTGCAGTCGGCGGAGAAAGGCAAGGCAATTCTCAGAGACATACACCAAGGCGAGTGCGGCCACCACGCGGCATCCAGATCCCTTGTCGCCAAAGCTTTCCGCCATGGTTTCTTCTGGCCGACTGCTTTGGAGGACGCCAAGGATCTGGTCAAGAAATGCAAGGGGTGCCAAAAATTCAGCTCCAAGCAACATCTGCCGGCTTCTGCACTCAAGACCATCCCCCTTACCTGGCCCTTTGCCGTCTGGGGGCTGGACATGGTGGGCCCATTCAAGACAGCACGCGGTGGCATGACCCATCTGCTGGTCGCCGTGGACAAATTCACCAAGTGGATTGAAGCCAAACCAATCAAGAAACTAAATGGTCCGACTGCTGTGACCTTCATCGCGGATCTCACCGTCCGGTACGGTGTGCCACACAGCATCATCACCGACAATGGCACTAACTTTGCCAAAGGCGCCTTGGCCCGTTTCTGCTCGACGCAGGGCATCCGACTAGACTTAGCGTCCGTTGCCCACCCGCAGTCAAACGGCCAGGTAGAGCGAGCAAACGGCCTCATCTTATCCGGCGTCAAACCCCGACTGGTCGAGCCGCTGGAGCGCTCGGCCGGCTGCTGGATCGACGAGCTGCCGGCCGTCCTCTGGAGTCTCCGCACCACTCCGAACAGATCAACTGTTTTCACCCCCTTCTTCCTCGTATACGGGGCCGAGGCCGTCATCCCAACTGACATCGAGTTCGACTCGCCTCGCGTCACCATGTACACGGAGGCGGAGGCGAAGGAAGCACGAGAAGACGGCATCGATCTGCTGGAAGAAGGTCGGCTGTTAGCACTCAGCCGGTCCACCATCTACCAGCAGAGCCTGCGTCGCTACTACAATCGGAAGGTCAAGCCACGATCCTTCCAAGAGGGAGACCTTGTGCTCCGGCTAATATCAGCGAACAGCCGGCCAGCACAAGCTCTCGGCCCCTTGGGAAGGCCCCTTCATCATCAGCAGAGCCTTGGGCAACGACTCCTATTACCTCATCGACGCGCAGAAGCCCAGGGCGTGCAAAAGGGACGACTCCGGCAAGGAAGCAGAGCGCCCATGGAACGCAAATCTTCTCCGAAGATTTTACAGTTAAAAACAGTATGTACCACGTTACCTTTTGTACTAAGGGCAAAGGCACCGGGTCCCTCGAGGAGCACTCGGGGGCTACCTTTCTTGTCTGTATGATAAGTTTCATGCCTGTGAGTATGTTATTTCATTCCTACGCCCGGCACCGGGTCCGACCAGTCGGCCTGGGGGCTTGCCGCCTTGTACTATGTTGGCTCTACCTGCAGTCGGACAAGTAGTGTGCCGGCATCTAAGCCCACCCTTGCCATAAGCCGCAGCTCGCAGAGCGACTGTCCGGCCGGCAAGGGTCAAAGGCAAGAAATGGTGCTCACATGAAAAATGGCTAAGGACGAAAGCACCCACACAGGCCAAGCCGGCTCATCGCCTAGTCGTCCGGTTGCTGAGCAGCCGGCCGGCCGGCTTCTCACTTAAATTGCTATGTTCTAAGCGGCCAAAGTACTTGTCTTCCCAAAATGGCCAAGTACCTGACCCGGCCAGCAGACCGAGAATGGTTGTCTGGCCGGCAAAACGGCAGCCAAGGGGAAGCGGCAAAGGAAAAAGCCCAGAAGAACAGAAAGCAAGACAAGTCAGAGCTCGGCGAGGCACATCTTGTGCGAGAATTAAATTACATAGCAAGAGGCCCTCGGCCAGCATTCAACAAAGTTTGAATACACCCAGCGGGTGGAACTGCGTGAATTTAACAAAGTTTGTTCTAAAGATTACCAAGGCAGGAAAAGATAAGATAAGTTGGCAGCCTAGGCCAAACGAGCAACAGGCGGGTCCGGCAGGTTGGTGGAGTGGCCGTCTGGCGAGTCTCGGCTTGGTCGCCTTCAGCAGCAGTCGGTGCACTCGCACGCGGCTCGTTGCTCGAGGCCCGATCGAGCTGAAGCTGGGCGTCCACTCCGCCTTCCGGTGCGTCGCCTTCACCATCCTCATCTTCCTCGTCCTCGCCTTCGTCGCTTGAGGCGATTTCTTCCGCCGAGTCCTCGCCGTCATCCGGGTTCAGCCCGAACCAGTCCATCGGCATCTCGGCACCTTCCTCGTCCAGCTCGGGGAAGAAGACGCCGGTGTCGGTGTACTCGGCGATCGCCACCGCGTGATGGGTGAGTGCGGGCCCCGCTGCCACCAACTCCTCCATGGCCTCCTGTCGGAACGTGGCCAACTAGGCTAGGTCCAGCCCAGGATACCACGCCTTGACAAACTCCAAGGCTTTTTGGGCGCCTGCCCGAGCGGAGGAGCCCCTCCAAACCTCGAAGCGGCCGATTGCCGCCTCCAACCAGTCGGCGGTCTGACTGGGGGTGCGTGGAGCCTGGCCGCCTGGCCAGAGGGCGGAAACCAGCTGAGACCCGGCACGCTGAAGGCGGCGGAGCAGACGGTGAACCGGCTGTAAACGCGTCCTGACGGCCAGGAGCTGCTCGTTCATGTTCCGAGGCGCATCGGGCGGGATCTCCACTCCTTCCCTCCTACGCCGGTCGCGCCGCGCCTCGATGGCCTGGCTGACGGCGACAGCGTGGCCAGGAAAGAAGTCTACGCGAAAGAAAGACAGAAATCAGAAGCCGACTCCCGATGCAGTCAGCAGCTATTCCAAAGAAAGAAGCTTACCGTCGATCATGTCCTCAATCTCGCCGTAGCCCGCGGCGAGGATCGCCTCCTTCTCGGCCCACTTTGAGCGTTCGACCTCAAACTCAGCCTGAAGGGCGCTTTCCGCCTCCTTGAGCTTCTGGAGCTCCGCCTTGTGCTAGTCCGCCTGGTCCGCCAACTTCTTGGCCAGGCGGTCGCGCTCCAGGGCCGCCTCACGGCGCTCCTCCTCCTTAACGCGCAGCTCGGTCTGAACTTCACCCAGATGCTGCTGCAGCGTGGCGTTGGCTCCTGCGAAAATGAGAAAGAGAGGACAATCAACAAAGATGACTAAAAAAGAAAGTGGTTGCCGGAAGATCCGGCCCGACTGCTCAGCAGTCGGCCCAAATCTCGGGGGCTACACCCAGCGGGTGCGCTGACGCGCCCCCGCGAGGAAGAAGACAGAACGCTTACGTCGGCTTTCGGTGAGGTCGGCGGTCCGCTTAGCCAACTCCTGGACTTGGGAGTTGAAGGCGGCTGCGCGGATGTTGTGGTAATCCTGTAACAAAGACAAAAGAAGAGGAAACAAGTTAGCACTCGGAACTTACCTTAAAGTTCCGGGCCGCCTGACTCGGGGGCTACACCCAGTGGTTGCGCTGGCGCGCCCCCACGGAAGGCTGCAAGAATAAAAAAACAAAGCAAAGAAGCATACCCGAATGGCCGTCCGCGTCGCCAAGAACGCCTTCGTACACTGCTGGAGGGCGGCGCCTTGGGCCTGGAGCTGGGCCTGCACGTCCTGCGCGGCCTTGTTCAGCACGCCCGTCCCGCCCCCAGGCGTCCATTTCGGTGGGGGGGCGCTGGTGGCCTCTGCGTCCAGGGCCGACGAGCTCGCAGCCCCGGCCTCCTGCGCCCGCGGCGCCAAGGCCGCCTTCGCCACACGCCGGCGCACCGAAGGGCGGACCACGGGAGTCGCCCCCACTACCAACTCGACACCGATCGGCGACGCCGGTGGCACGTCAGGCCGATTGCCTCGGGCCTCAGCAGTCGGCGCTTGCGGGGGCACCTCCGCCTCCGAGACTATGGCGTCGCCCCCTCCCCTCTCCACGGCCGGCTGGTCATCGCCGGCTCCTCCAGTCGGCTCCGGGACCTCTGGCGCTGGCGGCGCCGCGCGCAACGGAATGACAAGTTGCGGGGCCTGGCCGCGCGCGGTTTCTTCCGCCTGCGCCCTAGCGGCCGCGTCCGCCCGAGCCTTGGCGGTGGCGTCCGCCCGCGCTGCCTTGGCCGCCTCCGCCTCCTCCCGCTCCTTGCGTGCCTCCCGCGCGTTCCTCTCCGTCGCCGCCCGGAGGTCGGCGAGCGGGTCCACACGGCGGTTATTGGCGGAGCCTTCCGCCTCCCCGATCACGGAGGCGGTGGCAGACCGCTCAAGAGTGAGTGGGGCCCTGATTCAAGCAAGACAAGAGAAAAACTCAGAAAAAGTTTGCAAGGAAGAAGAAAGGGAAACACAGACAAACACTTACGCGGATACCATCGGGGGCTGCTTCGGGGCCCTCTGGAACTGGGCCGCTTTGGCGGCAGCCTCTTGCCGCCTGGTCGCGGCGGCCGCGTTCTTGGATTTCTTTGGCCGGCTGCCGAACAGCAACGAGCCGGCCCGGCGCTTTTTTGGGCCGCCTGGTGCGGTCGGCGCTGCTGAGGAGCTCGCGCCCACCCAGTCGGTGCCGTGCGGGCGGCGCGGCTCGTCCTCCTCCTCATCGTCGTCCGGCCAATCCTCAAGGGCGCCTCCTCCCCCGGAGCCGCCTGCTCCACCGCCGCCACCTGTGGCGTCGTCCTCCTCCATGGCGGCCGCCCCCAGGTCGGGGTCTTCCACGTCGCTCCTTGTCCGTTCCGGCATGTACTCCTGACCTGGATCCAGAGCGCCGGCGGCCGACTGGGCCGGGAGGACCTGCACCATGGCCGACTGATCAGACGGCGAAACAAGAACTCGGACCAGCAAAAGAGAAAAAGAACTACAAAGACTTACTGCAGGCGGCGGATGCGTGCGGTCGTACCGCCGCTTGCCGAACCGCCAGTCCGTCTCCGACAGCTTACAGTCGGAGATGTAGTTGACCAGCCGGACCACCTCCATGTCCGGCAGCTCCCGCGTGCACATCCGGCATGGGTCCCGGTGCCCGCTCATGCAACTGATGATGTGAGGCCGGGCTTGGAGGGGGAGAACTCGGCGCGTCACGAAGGCGGCCAGCAGGTCCGAGCCCTTTAAGCCCTCTGACTCCGTCATCACATGAAGTCGGGCAAGGGCGGCGGAGGAGGCGGCCGATAGAGAGCTCGGCTTGAACCGCCAGTTGGCACGCGGCTCGGCCAGCGGGCCGGCTGCGTAAGCCGGCAAGTTGACGTAATCGCTAGTCGGATGGATGTTTCTGACATAGAAATAAGATTTCTGCCACAGCTTGGCGGACTGCAGCAGAGAGATGGAAGGGAAGCGGTTCCCGGTGCCCGGGCGCCGCACCGCCACGCAGGCTCCGCACTGAGCCGCCTGGCCCTTGGCGGCGGTGCCGAGTTTGAGGTAGAAGCACTCTCCCCAGAGTTCGAGGGTGGGGAGAGTGCCGAGATATCCTTCGCACATGGCGACGAAGGCGGCCAGCAGCACCACCGTGTTTGGCGTGAGGTGGTGCGGCTGGACGTGGTAGAAATCAAAGAAAGAGCGGAAGAAGTTGCTTGCTGGAAGGCCGAAGCCGCGAAGGAAATGAGACCGGAAGACGACGCGTTCGTCACCCTCCGGGGTCGGCGAGATTTCTGCCTTGGGAGGGACACGCACCTGCACATTCGCCTCTCGGGGCAGCCGACGCGTTTGGCGGAGGAAGGAGAGGTGGTCTTCATGGATGTTGGAGCCGTCCCAGTCGCCGGCTCGTGAACGCACCATGGGCGACGGAGCTCGTCGCCGGCGCGGCGCGGTGACGAGTGGACGAGGCTGCAGCGGAGCAAGGAGGCCGCTGCGAGAGGACGCACAGCGACGGCGAGCTGCGGCAGCGCTTCGGCGGGAGGAAGGAGCGCTGCGGCGGCAGGAAGAATGAGGAACGGCGAAGGGAGAGGAGGGCGCGCGTGCGTCTGCCGCCCCCCTCCTCCCCCTACTTATAGCCCAGGCGGCGAGGCCGAGGGGGCGGGGACGTGGGGGGCCTTGGGGATTAACTGCGCCCACTCCCCCACGATTCCCGCGATTATGGCGCCAGTAAAGGCGTGCATTAACTGCCACAGAATACCAACCGACCGCCTCGGCCGCAGCGGATCCGCGCGCGCGCCGAGGCACTGTAGTGGTGGGCCCCGGCCTGCGGCGCCGTCCCGTCGCACGCGTGGGCTGGCAGGCCGGCTTGACCTGGTGACGCCACGTGGCCGACATGTACGGGCGGCAAGCCTGACGCCTGGCTAGCGCGCCACCCGGTCCCCGCCATGACGTTTCAAAAACCACCAGGCGGCCCGCCTGGTCATGGCCGACACCAACCAGTCGGCTCTTCGGGAGACAATTCAGAGTATGAAGCTGCTGAGGCTTCTCGCCCCTTCAGCCGCAGCACCTCATCAGCTTCGGGGACTACTGTCGGAGTAAATGACCATGGGTAGCCCCACCAGCTCCCTTTGGTATTTCAAGACATCGGGGCAGGCTGCGCCCCTCAAACATCAAGGACAAGGGCCGCCTTCTTGAGGCCGGCTGGTCCAAGCAGCCGGTTGCAGGGAGGCGGCGGAGTCCACAAGACGGCCATGAAGCAAGCCGACTCCTGGCAGGCGGCCTCCTTGGATGCCGAGTCCTAGCAGGCGGCCCCTCGCGCCCTCAAAGTCAACACCAACATAAACATGATGAGACAGGGTATAGCTACAGTACAGGCGTGCCACCCCCGAATCCAGGGCGGGGCGTGGCCACGGGACTGCGTACCGGGCAGGAATCCTGCGCCCGACGCAGGACTGTTGCCATGCCACTCGTGACGACACCCATGGCAGAGGGAGCCATGCTCCCATGACAGGCGGCCAGTACGGCCCGCAGGCGGCGGGCCCTACCTGTCCGTGACAAGCCAGAAGGCGGCAAGCCCTGACCAGTCGGCTCAGTGGGAGGCCGGCTCCCCGCAGGCGGCCCTCCTCCTCCCTCAAAGTCCGTGCGCCATTAACCAGATACGACGGGGTATGGCTACAGCGAGTTCCCGCCAGGCGGCGGGACTATATCCACGTTCTCCCTGACCAAGCCTGCGTTATCAGTAGCACGACTACAGTGCTACACAGCCGACAGGACCCGCAAGCGGCAGGCCCAGCTTGTCGGCCGAAGACAAGACCGCCGGGGGGACCCACCAGGCGGCGGGCCCCTGCAGTCGGCGGAGAAGCCGGCAACCAGAGATACTGACGGCCGGGTCCTACGCCCGGCCAGATTACCATTGTACCCCTGGGGGGTAGGCCTATATAAACCCCCCAGGTCACCCCATGCACGGGGGTTGGCAGAGGCCTCGACGAGCACTCACGACACACACACACACACACGCAGAAAGAGTGGGGTAAGGGCTAGCCTTGCCCTTCTTCCTCCTCCAGCCAGGAGGCTCAAGGAGCAAGCTTGTAGCCACCTGTTGATATAGTGATCATGCGGAGACCCCGCAGAGCAGGACTAGGGGTGTTATCTCCTAGGAGAGCCCCGAACCTGGGTAAGATTCGCAAGCGTACGCGGTCTCGCTCACTCCCGCTTCTAGAGCCCGGCGACGTACTTTTGTCCCCATCCACGATAAGCCATCCCTTGGCATATGTCGCACGATACCCCCGACAATATCACCGATTCTTTCCACATTCATGCACAGGGAGTGATCCTTTGTCAAATACTGTCCAAGTGACCTCAATAGATCATGCATCGTTGACGCAGCCTTGTCTACATACTCCGGTACAGGTTGAAGAAGATTCCTCCAAACTAGCTCAAGGTAATATTCTTCAGCAATTTCATGTATCGAGAATCCATGCTCTTTCCTCACTAAACCTTCAGCAACCACCAGTAAGCTACAGCATCACGATGGATTTCAAATTTAGGAGGCAGCAACGCACACCAGAGAAAGCACTCCTTAAGTTGAGGGGGTAAGTTGCTGTAACTTAAATACAGGGGGCCTCCAAGTTCTTTGGGGAGTCCATGAATGGACCATTTGCTATCTCGGATACTCTTCCATTCCGTAGTTGTTCTTTTTGTAGATAGGACACCTGCAACAACCTTGATGACTAGAGGAAGACGTCACATTTCTTTACAATTTCATACCCAACTTTCTCAAATTCACTTATTTGCTCGTGCGGCTGGAAGGACTTCTTCAGAAGCAGCTCTAAACCATCATGATAATTCATTGTGTTTACTTGGTGAGTATATGTTGCATGCATTTCTGCCAATACATCCAGGTTTCTTGTGGTGACAACGACATGGAAATTCAAGGCTCTCCTGAAGGCGATAGAAGAAGATCGATCCAGACATCGGATTTCCACACATCATCCAGCACAAGAAGAGCACTCTTTCCTTTGATGGAGTCCACTAGAAGTGGAAGAAACTCGGTCTTGGTCTCTAATTGATCACACTTTTCTCCCGCCATTCGTATTGCCTGCTTTATCAACCCGGTCTCTGTGTAGCTCTGTGAAATGCACAACTATATACGAACTTGGAATTTCTCTCTTACCAATGGCTCATTGTAAATCTTCTGAGCTAATGTTGTCTTACCAATGCCTCCCATCCCTTGAATCCCCAAAACACTTGACCTATTCTCACGACAGCTACTGACAATCATTTGTACCATGTCCTCAACTGCCTGTTTGATTTCTGTTCCAACAACCTCTAGTTCATCTACAGGAGATGTCTGCTTTCTATCCACAATTGTTACTTGGAATTGTTGATGTGTGGTTCTGCCCAAGTTGAACATCTCTGTGTTCATTTTAATCTCATCAAGCTTTTCATTTATGTCCTTAATTCTTCTAGCCACCCTGTGATCAAATGAAAGCTTTCCAAAACAAGAGATCATGGACTGGTTGCAACATACTGATCTAGGTGTCAGCAAAAGCTTTTGCGAATTAACCATAACAAGATCTATGATGACATCAACATCAAACATTACATTGCTCATGTTCTTCCACCATGCCTCTATCCGTTTATCTTCCATGGCCAGAGCTTCAGCATCCTCCCGAATTGCGCTAAAATGTTCTAGATTATTCTTTAGCCTCTTGATATCCTTCGTCACACTTAATGCCATCACAACCTCATTCTTGATAACCTGACCCAGCTTTGTCAAGAATTTGAACGTGAGGGCATCCAAAATTGTGCCCATATTACCCAAACATATGAAATCTGACTAAGATGCAAGTATGCCTGCTTAATGTTTTGCGGGCCTTGTTATGGTGTGTGAGCACTGCTCTCAGTTGTTCCTCACAAGTTAATCGCCAGCACGATGCATTTCTCTGCACAAGTCAGTGACAATTCATTTCATCAAAATGAGCTCAAGAAGCTCCTAAAGATATTAACTCTTAGAAGCAAAAACAGTGGGAATTTCTGTAGTTTTTTCAGAAAAAATACCATCAACATTCCAAACAGAGGCTCTGTAATCTACAACTTCAGGTGTTTCTAAATCGATAACAAATACTCCCTCCGTATTAAAATATAAGCCGTTTTTAGGCTAAACTAGCCTACAAAAACATCTTATATTTTGGTCCAGAGGTAGTAAGAGAATAAATTTGTAGATGTCATGATCTGACAGCACAACAACTGGAGCATCTAAACTAGAGCTTGGAATGACAAGGAACAAAGCAAAACTAAAGGTTGTACCTTTATACTCTGCCTGACAGATGAACGAAGGAGCTGGGTAGAAGGTGACGGAACGGTCTAGGACAGTGGCCGAAGCACGATGAGGCTAGCAAGGGGGCATCTGGAATAATGAACAATGAATGGTTATCTCAAGCCTGGACCATATAAGAAGTCAGATGTGCAACTTCTGGCGCAGAGGGAGAGAAGAAGATGCCATACTCATACCTCACTGGGAGCCCTGTTCGCGCTGCGAAGTGGAAGCGGAATCTTGTGTCTAGCTTGCCTCGTAGGATGCTTGCTCACACCTCAAGGTTGCTTCGTTTACTTGGAAGGTGGGAAAACAAGACCAGTCAATTTGGCTGTCATCAAGACTGACTTAAGACCAGTCCGTTCCTGTCATGGCCACCAAATCAAACACGACTTTTTCGACATTTTCTTCCCACCTTCCTCGCTGTAAACTATCACTACTTCTATACAATAAAGAAAAAGGACAATCTGCAGATTTGCCCGTTTAAAATATGAACAGTGGAGCCCCCTTTCTTGACTCCATCCAGATTTCACACCTGTAAGTTCGAAGCTCTTTCTGCCTACGAGGCTACAGCAACCGGCTACAGGAACCATACGAGTCAACTCGGAGAAAACATCTCATAGCAATACATGCATGATTTCCTGGGCATTTCATCAAACAGTTCATATGCATCCACACACTTACTATTGCAGTAGCGCCAAATCTCCAAGAAGCTTTCAGCCAAGGAGTATCCAATCATTTTAGTTACTCTATATAATTGCTCCTCGGCCAGTCAGTCAATGTTAGACGATGGAAACAGACAGTTGAGGCTTACTGCAGCCTGTTATTGCAGGAGAAGGGGCTTGCTTACACAGCTTACTGCTTACGTGGTTGAAGCAGCAGCCACCGGCGGCAGACGGACGACGCGGAGCTCGCCCTTTTTCGCGGTGCCCACGACGCTCAAGGTCTCGCTGTGACGGTGTGGTACACGTAGGCGACGCCGTCCTTGGTGCGGGCGGCGGCTGAGGGGCAGGGCTCCGCCGCCAGGCCTCCCCTGTCCTGCTGCTGCTGCTGCACGGAAGCGGAGAAGGGAGGAGGATGTGGGATCCGACCATGGCTTAGGCGGCGAGCACGGGAAGACAGGCGGCGGTAAGAGCAATTTGGAGCCACCGCCGTCGCTGTGTCAGGTCAGGACCCTGCCTGAAGAGTGAGGACTCAAGGATGACCAACTGCAAGCTCGTGACTGAAGAACTCGACATCGAAGCGAGAGGTGTCGTCTTCCATTTCAGTTAACGGACGGCAAAGATTGAAGCGGACGAGCAAGTAACATCCAACGGATACCCTATCCCCACCCCTAACTTTAAAAATCGCAAAATCGTCAATTAAAAAAAAACACTCTAACAAATATTATTATCCCAAATCTTATCTCTGTGAAATCTAGTACTACCTCTGTTCATTTTTATAAGACGTTTTAGACATTCTGACACTGTTCAAAACAGTATGTACAAAGCAAGCTGTCTTGGAACGTCTTATAAAAACAAACGGAGGGAGTACAAAGGATTGGTTCCTATCCTGTACATGTACAGGAATAAGGTTTCATTCCTGCAAACCAAAGAGCTTGGAATGAAATTTTCCTACAAAATTCCCATCTATTAGAGTTCGTACTACAAAATAAAATTGATGTAAACCAAAGGAGGCCTGATTGACTGGCCAGATCTACATGTCAGTCCTTGCCACGGTGACGACAACATATGTTTTATCAATGAAATTTCTCTCTTATTTTACACTTTTCTTTGATATCTCTGTTACTTTCCTCACTGATCAGCATGGTGTAGACACACTACACATTCCTCGTTGTGGTGCCTTTTTTTTTTTTTTTGAAAAATCAACCACAGATACACTATTATTATTACTCAATCAATCAAGAAACCAATGAACCAAAAGAACTAAAAAACAATGAAATTGTTCTTATAACACAACTTGCTAAAAGGAATAAGAATGCAGAAATGACAATTGGCTAGAAATCAGCTTCAAGTTTGTCATGTCGTTTTTGCTGTCAACCTTACTTATCCTCCGTAGGCGGCCCAAGTGAAATACTCATCCAAACTGCACAAGAACACACTGAAAGGAGAATTTGGTATTAAAGAAAAGGCAACAACATTGCACTCCAGCATTTGACAAACAGAGACCTGCCATTGCCTGTCTCAGAACAAAGAGCTCCATTGCACTTCAAGGCTTCACAAAATTTTCGAGCATCCTCTCTTCAATACGAACTGCTCTTGTAAGCCTGTAAGAAGGGTAACAGGTTGAAGGTCACTTTGGTTGGTAATAATGAAAACAATTTCAATTGGGTGTCCACAGTTTTGGAACCAAAAATTTAGAATAATAAAGCAGTAGAAACATTGCAAGTTTTTCTTAGCTATTTCACTTACCTGTCTAATTATAGAGAGATTCATCCGGGAAGATATTGCGTCCATCTGTTGCAACATGGACTAAGATGCCTTGTTCTTCAGCTAGACGATTCCTGAACTCTTGGGCATGCGAGCAGTCAATCATGTACACACGTTTCAGCAAGCACAGGTTCTCTGCTTGATCCAGCATAGGGCAGTCCTGTGCAAACAGGTCCTGCAGCTTACAAAGGTTAGAAATCCTCCTTAAACACTCGTTGTTCTTCACCTTGAGCCACACAACAGCAGGAAGATTGACAACTTCATGAAGCTTGTGAGCACCTTCAATGTGGATTCTCTTCAAATTGACAATCATGTACATGTCTTGAGGCAGAGCTCTCAGTTTGGGGCAATCAAGAAGCAGAACACGCTTAAGGCAAGGCATCAGAGAGAACTGCTGAGAGTTGTCCTCCATGTCATCGCACATATTTCTTATGTACAGTGACCATTTTTCCAAATTACACATGCCAATGATGTGAAGCAGTTCAAGTTTTGGGAAGAAAGCCGCTGCACTTCTCACACCTTTCCCCAGGAGTTCTGTGCCAATAGTTACAACTTTATCTGCTCCTTTAATCTGAAGAACTAGCAATTCTGGCATCTGACCTGCTGGTGGAAGCTCTGAACATGATATGCAGTCATTGAGGTGCATATGGCACAAACTTGGCATATTAAGCTCTGGTTCTGAGCATAGCCATTCTGGGAACCTTACGCCCGGGAACCCATCAAGATAAATATATACTAGGCTTGGTGATGGAATAAGCATGTCATAGACTTGCTGAATTCTCTCAACCACACCAGTCTGGTAATGAGTTCTCTCTTTGGTACTGGCCATTGTGCAACGCAGTCTCAGTTCCCTAAGATTATGACTGTTCTTCAGTACAAGTTCACCCACTGGTGCCGCTTTCTATAGCTTCTGGACCCACAGACGTTGGATATTGGGGAAGCATCGCAATTCGTCTAATCTGAATCCAGTCCCACTCTCGAAAACTCCTTTTAGGTTATAGAGCTGCTGAAACTTTGCAATTCCTTTTGGAACATGATCAACTGCAGTCTGCTCTAGCTGCAAAAAACTTATATTGGACAGTCTCATGAGACCAGCTGGCAGGCTATCTAATTGATTGCAACCAAGCAAAGAGAGGTATTCAAGGCTGATGAACCTTCCAGTGGACTCCGGAAGTTTGTTAATCTCGGTATAGCTCAGATCTAGCAACCTCAACAACACCAAGTTTCCCACTGAGTCTGGTATGTCCTTGATGCTTGTCCCACTGAGAACCAAGACACGGATATGCTCAAGCTTTCTGAAAATATCTTTGCGAATTGACTTGAAGTTCTTGTTATTAAAAAGTAGGAGGCTCCTCAAGCACTTGTGTTCTTCTAGAGGGGGGATTTCTTCTATAGCATGGCTGATACCTAAGCGGCGCAGATTCGGCATGGAATTGTTACTTTCCGCATTCATGAATAGGGAGTGATCCTTTGTCAGATATTGCCCAAGTGACCTCAATAAATCATGCATCGTTGACTCACCTTTATCTACAAAGAGAGGTATCGGTTGCAGAAGATTCCTCCTGATTAGCTCAAGGTAATACTCTTCAGCAATTTCATGTATTGAGTGGTCATGCTCTTTCCTCACAAAAGCTTCGGCAACCCACCAGTAAGCAACATCATCACGACCTATTGCAAAATTAGGAGGCAACAAAGCACACCATAGAAAGCACTGCTTGAGTTGAGGGGGTTAAGTTGCTGTAACTTAAATACAGGGGACCTTTAAGTTCTTTGGGGAGTCCATGGATGGACCATTTACTATCTCGGATGCTCTTCCATTCGGCAACTGTTCTTCTGGTAGATAGTACACCTGCAACAACCTTGATGGCAAGAGGAAGACCATCACATTTCTTAACAATGTCATACCCAACATCCTTGAATTCACATATTTGCTCCGACGATTGAAAGGACTTCTTCATAAGCAGTTCTAAGCCATCACTGTAATTCATTTTGTTTACTTGGTGGATATATGTTGCGTGCATTTCTGACAAAACATACAGGTCTCTTGTGGTGACAAGGATATGGAAGTTCAAGGCTCTCATGAAAGGCGATAGAAGAAGATCAATCCAGCCATCAGATTTCCACACATCATCCAGCACAAGAAAAACACTCTTTCCCTTGATAGTGTCCACTAAAAGTGGTAGAAGCTCGGTCTTGGTCTCTAATTGATCACACTTTTCTCCAGCCATTCGTATTGTCTGCTTTATCAACCCGGTCTCTGTGTAGCTCTGAGAAATGCACAACCATATATGGACTTGGAATTTCTCTCTTATCATCTGATTATTATATATCTTCTGAGCTAACGTTGTCTTACCAATGCCTCCCATTCCTTGAATCCCCAGAACACTTGTATTATTCTCATGGCAGCCACTGACAATTATTTGTACCATGTCATCAACCGATTGCTTGATCTCTCTTCCAACAACCTCTAGTTCATCTATAGGAGATGTCTGATTTCTGTCCACACTTGTTACCTGGAACTGTTGACGAAGGGATCTATCCAAGCTGAACATCTCTGTGTTCATTTTAATCTCATCAAGCTTTTCATTTATGTCCTTAATTCTTCTAGCCACCTTGTTATCAAATAAAATCTTTTCAAAACAAGAGATCATAGGCTGATTGAAACAGAGCGATCTTGCTGGCAGCAAAAATTTCTGTGAATGAACCATAACAAGATCTATGATGACATCAACATCAAACATAACATCACTCATGTCCTTCCACCATGCCTCTATGCGTCTATCTTCCATGGCCAGAGCTTCCGCATCCTCACGAACTGCGCTGAAGTGTTCCAGATTTTTCTTCAGCCTTTTGATGTCCTTTTTTCACGCTTAGTGTCATCACAACCTCATCTTCAATAAGCCGACCCAGCCTTGTCAAAAATTTCGAAGTGAGAGCATCCAAAACTGTGCCCATGGTGCCCAAACCAGTGGTTTCTGACTAGGGATGGCAATGGGTACCCATTACCCACGTACCCTGCGGGTAAAAACCCTATTAGGGTAAGGGTATGGGATAAAACATTATCCATGGGTATATAAATAAGGAAATGTTAAACCCATCGGGTAGAGCGGGTACGGGTATGGGATCATATAACTCATACCCACATACCCATATACCCATATATAATCTATATGAACTCAAAATTATCTCAACGCTTTGTGATGAATTTGTGAGCTCAAAATATATGACTATGTGATGATGTTTTGATGTGTTGTTGTTTACGAGAAAGTGATGTCGTTTATTAAATATGTTGTTCTTTATGATGTCTTGTTGTTTAAAAGTGGGTGTTGTTCTTATAATCTATTGTTGTTTATAGATTATAATTATATGTTGTTTTTTATGACTATGAGTTGTTCAAACTGATGCTTTGCAAACATAAGTAATTTAACCCACAGGTACCCATCTACCCTGTCGGGTAACGGGTATGGGAAAAAATTATACCCATTGGCGGGTATGGGTAAGGGTGATGGGTAAGCTCAGAGGGGACGGGTAAGGGTATGGGGTGGCTCCACCCGTACCCAAACCCTGCGGGTGCCATCCCTATTTCTGACTTTGATGCAAGTGTGCCTGCTTTGATGTTTTTGCGGGCCTTGTGCTGTGTAAGTTCTACCCTCCTCCGTTCATCACAGGATTATTGTCCAAACAATGCTCTTCTCTGCATAAGTCAGTGATAATTTATGTCAGCACAACAAGCTCAAGAACCACACCCCCCACCCCCCACCCCAAGCGAAGACATAAATTCGTACAAGAAAAACAATGGGCAATACTCTAGTTCTTTTTGTAGAATAAATAAGACTCGTCACATTTCAAAAAATATCCTTTGTAATCGACAAAGTGGAACTCGTGTGGCAGATTTTCTAAATCAATAACGAATAAGATATCAAATTATGAAAAATCAGGATCTTGAAAGAAGCAACACAGAAGTTTGCAGTGACAGAAAATGAAGGTAAACTTAAGATTGTACCTTTCTCCTCTATTGACAGATGAACAAAGGAGCACAACACATGATGGCGGCACTTCCTATGATTTTGTGGTTGAAGCCACCATCAGTTGTGGTCTTGTGGAGACATCTGGATAAATAAATGATGAATGGTTGCCCCAAGCCAGGACCATAAAAGAGGCCATATGTACAATTCAAGCACGGGGGATAAAAGAAGCAGTCATACCACAGTATAGAGGAGCAGCTTTGACCCTGCTCCAGAAGGAGAACCTCCTGCCTAGCTGAGATCTTGCTTGGCTGCACACACTAGCTTCTTGGATGCTTGCTCCCACCTCATGGCTGCTTCATTTATATGGAAGGTGGGAAGACCAGCCGGTCAGTCTCTTGTCAAGCTTGTCTTAGGACCGATCCGTCCCTGTCATAGCCACAATCAAACACATCTTTGTTTCATTTTCCATCCCACCGTCCCACTTGCAAGGTGAAGACCTTTTCAGTATCTATCCTTTTCTTGATTTTATTGAGATTCCATATCTGCAAGTTTAAAGCTCTTTCTCTGAACCATACGCCAGAGACTTCAACCAGGACCAAATATGTAGCAAAAAATTCACACATGTTTACTTGGACATTTCAGCAAACAATTCATAAGCAAAGCTATAGAAAGCGTGGAACCCAGATATAGTACTGCATTTTTAATGAAAGAAGGTCATACCTTTCGATTGTAACAACAAGATGTGAGAAGGAGCAGAGGAAAAGGCGGCAGCGCAGTGGTGGTCTCTTGCTGGGATGAACAACCAAAGGATTCTTGCAAGTCAGGAGCCCAGGACGATGTAGCATATGAAATTCAGAGTAAGAAAGAAGATCCGGCCTCGGTGTAGACAAGCGGCGGCGGTGGCCCTGCTCCAGCTGGGAAGTGGTACAGGGAGTCTGTTGCTTAGGTGAGATCAAGCAGCTCTTGCTGGTTGGTTGCTCATCAGAACGTCAAATGCGGAATCGGTCACCTAATCAATTTCTTATAATATTTGCATCGGATTCCATTTGTATGAAATTAGCCAGGAAAGGACAATCATTGCTGCACTTGAAGTCGTTCAGTCCGTTTATTTTATTGAGCCATAATATGGTATGGTTGTCCTCTTCTACTTGCACTGGCAAGGCCTCAGTTTAGGTGTAGAATCATTATATAGCAAGTGCCAACTTGGCTTGTCACCTACGAAGTTGCAAGATTTTGATTAGGATAGCGATTTTTGAACGCAGAAAACACGTAGCGGCGAGTGAGATTAGGAAGCGCACCTGAGCATTTCGTCGAACAGCTCGCATGCATCCAGTGAGTTGTTGTCTAGCAAATATTCAACGGAGTGCTAGTATCCAACCATTTCCGTTCCTGCTCTCCCTGTGTCTCACGAGTCACCGAAGCAATCAGGGAGGCAATCAAAGTTAGTCATAAGAAGAAAACGATGGAAGTAATATGCTAGAAGGGGCTTATACAGTCAGCAACCACCGGGGCGGTGGGCAAGGGCAAGCAAGCCGGCGAGACCGGTCAAGGATTGGAAATTGCGATGTGCGATCATGTCATATAGCAAGTGCCAACTTGGCTTGGCTTGGCTTCCTACGAAGCTGCAAGATTTTGATTAGCACAGCGAATTTCGTTTAAACCAAGAAACAGAGGAGCAGCTATAGTGAGATTAGGAAGCGCAAGTGAGCATTTCGTCGAACAGCTCGTATGCATCCGCTCATTTGTTGTCCCAAACATTCGTATTCAGTGGAATAATGCTAGAAGGGGCTTATACAGTGTTGAAGCAGCAACCACCGGGCGGTGGGCAAGCCAGCCGGCGACACCGACCAAGGAGGGGGTTCCGAATCCGCCTCCGCAGCCGCTTAAACTCCCACAATCACATGGCGGTTGGTCCTTCTTGAAGAGAGCACGACCTCGGACGCGCCGCTGATTTGGCCCGATCTTTCACGATGCAACAACCGCAACTAAGTTTCACTAATAAAAGTTCCCAATTAGGCGAACGATACATGCAACCTGAAACTATGAAAACAACAACTGACAAGCAATACCTCGGCAAACAAGGCACCTCCCGTCGAAGTAGAAGTAACCGGCAAGTAATCCGTCGCCGCGGACGGACCTCTAACCAATAGCTAGCAAATTCTCAATCACGAGAATCCTCTCGCCAAAGTGTAATCTTCTTAATAGAAAATCTCACATAGAAAAACAAGATGATCGCCCAGAGGGCTGCTTCATAGTCTGTTCTGTAAACTCTAGAAAATAACCTAATCCTTAAAGTCTCGATAACAAATACTCCCTCCGTTCCTAAATATAGGGTGTATAGTTTTTGGCACGAAAATTAAAGAACGCACGTGGAGGAAAATTTTCACAAGTTTTGGGCAAGATTTTACCTGACTAATTGACATGAGAAAATAGAGGAGCTTGCCTGATATAAGGAAATGTAATCAAATCCCTAAAAAAATTATCCAAACGAGTCGTGCAACACAGTACATCTTATATTTCGGATTTTTTCTCAAAAAACTATACACCTTATATCAAGGAACGGAGGGAGTAATATATATAGCCTAGGTACAAACCGACTCAGATGAGTTCGGCCTAAACAAGGCACGCAGGCCATATTACACATACGTATCTGATTTATTTTCCCCTACGTGACTTGTAGTGCAATCGAAATCCTGGCCGTTCTGATCTGCTACCTTTGTTTTAATTTTCCAAACGTACATAGCTGGCCGATTTGGAAACATATCTCCACGTACGTGCAGGCTCCTTCTCTTCCTTTTTTTTTTAAACTCACTATAAAACTTTATTTAAGCATCCCACCCAAGGATCTCGTCTGACATAACCTGCAAAATGTAGTCCGGGGGTTCATGCAACCAAACCTTACATAAATTATTCGCCACATCCTGCCTAGCTAACAAATGAGCTGCATTATTAGCAGAACGTCTAACCCAAGTGACCTTCCATCTCTCCCTCAAAGACAGGAGTTGCTTAACCTCTTCGATGACCGGGCCCAGCAGTGATAGGTCCTTCTCCTTGCTCTTCAGTTTGCACACAATCTCGCGGCAATCCATCTCAACATGCAGGTTTTGTACGTTGAGCTCTTCTGCGAGTTGTGCTGCTCTTCTGCATGCGTATAACTCCACCCTTGCAGGTTCCTTGCACCGAGGAAAGACATGGCAAGAACCGCCCATGAACGCCCCCTCCTGGTTCCTAAGGACAACACCTGCGCCTCCCAGCTCCCCATCCTTGGACATTGCAGTTCGGGAGTTTGTATGTTCCGTGAAACACAACTAATAAATCCGTTGCATGTAGGCCTTTTCCTTTTATTCTCCATGGCTTCCACGTCCGATTATTTCTCCAAATGCGTGCATGATATCCTGTTGCACGTTGGTTAGGGCATGTACAATGGTGCTATCTTAGAAGTGCCACGTATGATAAATGATGAGGTGGAGGAGAGAGAACTCATAAGAAAAGGCTTGTCTTCTCTTATTTAAGAGAAGACAAGAGATGATCTCTTAGCACAATATGTCTCACCGCGTTTTTAGGAATAACTAATTATTGAAGATAAGGCTAAGAGATGATCCATTATAAATAATTTTTTTGTCATCTCTAAATTATATGCAAGACTTAAGATAAGACTATCTTATCAACCATTGTACATGCCCTTAGGAAACAAACAACTATTTCCTAGTTTTGTGTGTGCATGCACTTGCATGAACTCCTCTAATCTAGCATTGCTCTCACATTTAACACACACTCTTTCTTTAGGTATAATTGGCGTAAATCCAGGACCGCATAGGATACACAACGTTCCATCTTTACCTTTGCTAAAATGTGTCATCTCCTCCATAATATTCTGATCCTCGTCTTGGTTAACTTTCTTTTCAACGTCCGCCTCATCCACATGCATTGTCGTCTCCTCATCCATAATATCCTCCATTTGTATTCCTTCTTGAAGAGAGCACGACCTCGGACGCGCCGCTGATTTGGCTCGATCTTTCACGATGCAACAACCGCAACTAAATTTCACTAATAAAAATTCCCAATTACGCGAACGATACACGCAACCTGAAACTGTGGAAACAACAACTGACAAGCAATACCTCGGCAAACAAGGCACCTCCCGTCGGAGTAGAAGTAACCGGCAAGTAATCCGTCGCCGCGGACGGACCTCTAACCAATAGCTAGCAAATTCTCAATCACGAGAATCCTCTCGCCAAAGTGTAATCTTCTTAATAGAAAATCTCACATAGAAAAACAAGATGATCGCCCAGAGGGCCGCTTCATAGTCTGTTCTGTAAACTCTAGAAAATAACATAATCCTTAAAGTCTCGATAACAACGAACGAGCAGAGCAGAGCAGCTGGCCCGGAACAATGAGCCAGCAAGTCGAGGCAGCGAGCTGCTCGTACTGGATCGGGTTGATGCGGCACGAGCAGATGGGAGGTGCCGAGAGCAGTTTGGAGCCAGGGGGACGCCGACGCCGATAAGCCACCACAGCGGCTACATGCCGCGCTTGGCGTGTGTCACTGGCTGCGTGTCGTTGTGCGGGGTCAAGACCGGTCGCCCAGCCTCTGTCTCTAATGACGTCGAGAAAAGTAGTATTAGTATGTTTTTGTCTCTCAAGTTTCTCAAAAGTACAGACTTAGTCTCTTATGATTTTTTGGTAGACATTTAGTTCTTCAAGTCTCAAAACTGGATAAGTTTTGTCCAAAATCAGATTTTGAGCACGTTGACCGGGTTTGACCATTTGACCAAAATTTGTCTTTTTTGTGAGCCAAAATTTGTTTTTTGCCACGAGCTCCTCGAATGTCGGAACGCCACACAAATTTTCACGCACCTAGCACACCCAAAGCATCTTGGTCGCACGAAATTTCTGATTTTTTGGCTATTTTTTTGAATTTACTGTTCAATGGTCAAACCCAGTCAACATTGTCAAACCCGGTCAACATGGTCAAAATCTGGTTTTAGACGAAAGTTATCCGGTTTTGAGACTTGAAGGACTAAATGTCTACAAAAAATTTTTGAAGGACCAAGTCTATACTTTTGAGAAATTTAAGGGACCAAAAACATAATTTTCTCAATGATGTCTGACCGACGGGGTGAACACATGGTACCAGTCCAAGACACATAAAACAATTCAACCATGCCGACGTAGTCGTTTAAGATGAATAATGCTATAGTATTATTGGCGATAAGCCATGAGTTGAGTTATGGATTCAAGTGCGTTATTCCATATTACATCATCATATCTTACATTAGTTGCATTACCGGTCAAGTGAGGAAGAGAACCACTGGTTCGTCAATTATTGTTGGCAAGAGATCTATATGTACCGAGACAAACATAACTTGCAGATTGGTGCTCGATGATTTAAGGCATGTGCCCGACATGAGGTTGGATTTATTGCCAGTGGTCAAGCTTGATGATATCAAACATCCTGATTATTTTGGTGAAGAAAGTAGAATCTTACCATACGCTCTTTAATTGTGACTCAAGAAAGTAGACAAAACTTTCTTCATGTGACTAAAATGAAATTGTGCAATGATGTGTTTGTTGGGGAACGTTGCATGGAAAACAAAAAATTTCTACGCACACGCAAGATCTATCCATGAAGATGCATATCTACGAGAGGGGGAGAGCATCTTTATACCCTTGAAGATCGCTAAGAGGGAGTGTTTATCAACGTGGTTGATGTAGTCGTACACCTTCACGATCCGTCCCGATCAAGTACTGAACGTATGGCACCTCGTCGTTCAGCACACGTTCAGCTCGATGACGTCCTCGCCTTCTTGATCCAGCAAGAGGGGCGAAGTAGTAGATGAGTTCCGGCAGCACGACGGCGTGGTGACGGTGGTGGTGAAGAACAATCTCCGCAGGGCTTCGCCAAGCACAACGGAAAATAGACGGAGGATAAACTAGAGGAGACGGGGTTGCCGGCACACGGCTTGGTGAATCTTGATGTGTTCCGGGTGCTAGCCCTGCCCCTCTATTTATATGTTGAGCCCTAGGGTCGTTTCTTAAAGAAAGAGCCTCCTCAAAGTCGGTTTGGCACGCAAGGCAAGAGTCCTTCTCGGACTCTAGGACCAGACGCCAGGGTCCCTGGCGTCTTGCCCCTGGCCTCCGCAGAACCTCCTTTTGCACCTTCCTAAAGCCCCATGGGCTTTACCCCTTGGCCCAAATAAAGTGTTCTCGCACCAGAACATTTCAGGAAACATCTGAAACCCATTTCGGTGAATTCCGGAACCCTTCCGGAGACCAAACACTATTATCCCATATATCAATCTTTACCTCTGGACTATTTCGGAGCTCCTCGTCATGCCCGTGATCTCATCTAAGACTCTGAACAACATTCGGTCACCAACATACATAACTCATATAATACTATATCGTCAACAAACATTAAGCGTGCGGACCCTACGGGTTCGAGAATGATGTAGACATGACCGAGACCCTTCTTCGGTCAATAGGCAATAGCGGGACCTGGATGCCCATATTGGTTCCTACATATTCTACGAAGATCTTTATCGGTTGAACCTTTATGACAACATACGTAGTTCCTTTTGTCCGTCGGTATGTTACTTACCCGAGATTCGATCGTCGGTATCTCCATACCTAGTTCAATCTCGATACCGGCAAGTCTCTTTACTCGTTCCGTAATACATCATCCTGTAACTGACTCCTTAGTGTAACGACCCGAGACCGACGTTCCAGACGCCTTCCATGTTTTTCGTTGTTGCCGTGTTTTTTTTGTTTGTTGCATTCATCATCGCATCATTTGCATTGCATCGGCACTCCGTTGTCATCGTGTTTTCAAAACTTGCATCCATTTGTAGTTGCCGCTTCTCCCCGTTGCCTCCGCTGACCTTTCCCAGATCAACCGGGTCTTCGTTTTCTCTCTTGCCTAAGCCGGAGTCTCTCTGCACAGTGCACAGACCCCCTGCATGTGTCTGAAAACATCCCCGAACCCGAACCGTCCGGTCATGACCGATGGGTCCGGATCATCGCCAAACATCCCTAAAATATCTTCGGTTCTTTGTTGGACTCCCCTAAGCTATTTATTCTCGACCGCCCGATTACGATCGGAGGGACCAAATAGCCCCTACCCAAAATCCACTTGCTATATAAATAGTCCAACCCTAATTTTTAGGAGATCTGTCCCATCCTTCCCGTCGCCGACGCCACCCGTCAAATCCATCCACCCACAGCGCCACCCACCTCCCTCGTTTTCTTCACCGGGCCAACCAGCGCCTCCACCTGATCCCGTCCAAACCAATCAGCTCCAGCCTCCTACCACCTCCCGATCTTGTTCATCCATCGATCCCCTCCACAACCACCGAAGCCTGCAGCCTCCTCCTCCCACCTTGGGATCATCTCCCGGCCAACCCGAGCTCCTCCTGCGCCCGAGCCCTCCGGCCTCGAGCTCCACCACGCCTCCTGCTTCCCTGAGCACACGCGGGATATACACTACAAGAAATCTGTTAATCCATGATAGATTTCTGATGACGTTCCTACAAACTGTCACAATATGATACCATCCATGATGGTAAAACAAAAACGTCATGAAAACCGTCATAATGGATGATACTTCCATATATCCATTGCGCTCTGATTTTTTTCACAACATCTAAACTGTCATGGATTTGCCACGACTAACGTGTCATGTTGTGGTTGGGCCACTCTCAGCCGAACTGAGTGCTGTTGTGCGACATGTTTTTTTTCACACTAACTGAACCGTCATGGATGTACTGCAGCCGACGTGCCGTGCAGTGGTTGGCCACACTACGGCAAACGTCAGGTTTTAGACTGTACTGCACATTTTAGCGAGACACTATACTCGAACGCTGCAGATTTTAATTAAAAAATAAGAGGTGGCGGCCGGCGTACTCGAACCCAGCGCCTCCACCTGATCCTCGTTTTCTTCACCGGGCCAACCAGCGCCTTCACCTGATCCTCCCGGATCCCGTCCAAACCAATCAGCTCCAGCCTCCTACCACCTCTCGATCTTGTTCATCCATCGATCCCCTCCACAACCACCGAAGCCTGCAGCCTCCTCCTCCCACCTTGGGATCATCTCCCGGCCAACCCGAGCTCCTCCTGCGCCCGAGCCCTCCGGCCTCGAGCTCCACCACGCCTCCTGCTTCTCCGAGCACACGCGGTTCACTACAAGAAATCTGTTAATCCATGACAGATTTCTGATGACGTTCCTACAAACTGTCACAATATGATACCATCCATGATGGTAAAACAAAAACGTCATGAAAACCATCATAATGGATGATACTTACATATATCCATTGCGCTCTGATTTTTTTCACAACATCTAAACTGTCATGGATTTGCCACGACTAACGTGTCATGTTGTGGTTGGGCCACTCTCAGCCGAACTGAGTGCTGTTGTGCGACATGTTTTTTTTCACACTTACTGAACCGTCATGGATGTACTGCAGCCGATGTGCCGTGCAGTGGTTGGCCACACTACGACAAACGTTAGGTTTTAGTAACATTTTAGCGAGACACTATACTTGAACGCTGCAGATTTTAATTAAAAAATAAGAGGTGGCGGCGGGCGTACTCGAACCCACGATCTCCCGTGTAATATTTCCCCTCTGACCAACAGGCTACATGCAATAGTCTGCTTTGTGAACAGACCTTGAGCCTTATATCCGTGGAAGAACCTGCAACGGGCTTACGCCCATATATTCGTTAGCCGAACCTGTTTTGACCTTTTTTCGGTTTGTTTCTTTTTGATGGTTTTTTAGCCTGTTTTCTATTTTGTGATCAGTTTTCTATTAAAATAATTAGAAATCTAAAATTGTACAAAATTTTGAAAAAAATGTTTGTGAATTTTATTAAATATTCGTGAATTTAAAAAATGTTCATGAATTCCAAAAATGTTCGTGAAATTGATAAATTGTTCATGAATTTATAAAATATTCACAAAAATTTAAAAATATTTGACGATTCAAATAATCATCACAAATTTGAATAAAATGATCACATAATCAAAAACTATTCATGAATTTTAAAAATGTTCGCTTATTTTAAGGAATGTTCACAGAGTTTATAAATGTTTCAATTTTGAAGAAATGTTCCTCAATTTCGAAAAATGTTCCATGAGTAAAGAAAAAAAATCTGAAATTCAAAAACAAAACATAATTCTTCAAATATATTTTTTATGAAATGTTTAAACCTTATTTGACATAAATGTACATCAACTGGAACTACCTCGTATAAGCACACATAAATTCATTTAAACCATAAAAAATATTATATCATCTCTAAAAATATTGAAACTCCTATGAAACAACATCTCTACTCCTAATGGAGCAGTTGGTAGGATTGCATCCCCACTTTTTGTTCGGTTTTTTTCGCCCCCCCAACCCTCCCCCCCCCATGCACGCACTCAAAAAAAAAAACCAGCCCGCACGAACCACCACTCCTCCCTATCCACGTACCTGCTCCCTCCGTCAATCCCTAGCTATCCCTAGGTCGTCTCCCGTCTCCAACCGCCGCTGTCGCACCCCAATCCTCGATCTGGCTCTTCACCTCACACAAGTTTTAAGTATATATATGCCATCAGTAAAAAAAATAAAAGTCCCGTAGCAACACACGGGCATTCTACTAGTATATGTAATATATTAGATGTAACACCCTATAACGGTATACAAGATGAAAATTTGAGAAGGTTCCGCAAAAGTGAATGAATTTTTTAGCAAAAATGGGTGAAAAAAAATCCTATTTGTGCTAATCAGTTTATGTGCATTGTCCTAGAAAATAAGAGGAATTCCAAACACCAGGGGACGAAGACTCGACCCAGGACATGGAGCATATTGGTTTTTTATTTCTAAAAAATGCAAATGGAGTTTGAAAAACATGAAAACTGACTTGATGTCATTATATGATCTCTATATATTGTGGTCATAATTGAGAAATCACAAAGGTTTTGACATACATTGCTTGGAAACCAGACCATCTCCGAAGAAGATTCAAGGTTTCAAGAGGGAACGGGTCAGATTTGAAGGCGAAGCAACTGTTCTTCATCCATTGCCCTTGATATTTTTTGTTACACTCAACATACACCATTGCATGATCCATGTTAAAATTTGGAATTTTTCAAGATCTCTTTGCTATATTTAAGTCATTTAGTGCATTTCTAGGCATTTAATGAATATAATTTAATTTTGAAATGCAAGTGCATCAAAAAGTTAGCAAAACTAGTTTTGGAAATCCTATTTGTGTTCTTGAGTCTATGTTTAGGTCTTATCCAAGAAATGGAAAAGAATTCCAAACACGAGGATGCCAAGACTCGACCCCGGACATGGAGTTTATTGTTTTTAATTCCAAAAAATGTAAACGAAGTCTGAAAAACTTGAAACTTGGCTTTGTGCCCTCGTGTGACACCTAAAGGGTGTGGTAAATAATTGAGAAGTTTTTACAGAAGTTGTGACGTGCGATGATTACAAACCAGACCATCTTTGAGGAAGATCAAATTGTAATTATATTCACTAAATAGAAAATGTATATTGTTAGGGCATCTCCAACGGCAACCTGCAAATTTCCTGCCACATCCGACCGTGGACAGGGGGGACCAGTCCACGGACACGGATGCGGGAGGACGACATCCAACGCTAACCTGTATATGTCCGCCAGTAAATTCAAATTCAAATGTGCTTCGGTCCATACAACGTGCCGGATCACACCAGCGTTGAATCGCAAGCTCGATCAAAACCAAAAAGAGGCAAATATGCTTAGCTTTTACATGCCCAAATCAAAAAGAACATTAGTCCGACAGTCCTTACATTTCTGCCCTGTTGGACCGGCAATCCCAATCATATGCTGGCCAATCAAGGTGGTGCCATCGCGTCAGCGTCCGGCGCGTCCTCATAGTCATCCACCGCCAACTCATCTTTCTGCTGCTGCAACATCTGGTAGCGGACGGATTGCACGATGATTCTTGCATCGGTATCCAAAGAGTCCATATTCAAGGTTAAAATCTTGGCGTCCTCCGCATTGGCGGAGATCTTTACCCTCTTTTTCTCAAGCGCGGCATTCCTCTCTTAGATCATGGTCCTCCTCTCTTCGAGCTTGATCTTCTTGGTGGTTGCCTCCATCAGCAATTTGAACCTCTCCGCCTTCCTCTTCTCATTGATTTCCGAGCGCTTCACGCATGCCTCCTCCTTTTTCGTCAAGATGTCCTCGAACCTCTCCGTCAGCTTGGCCGCCGCACCTTCCCGCTTTGCCTTGTCCTCTTCCCACTTCTTCCCTCATAGAAGTTACAAGTACTGTGTAAATTTTCTATAAACAAAAGAATTAGTTAGCTCAGTTGGTTGTTACTTTGAGAATACATGCTGAGGTCGTGTGTTTGATTCCCATGCTATGCAATAAGTTTTTGATTTTCTTGCTATTAGCTGGGAAAGAGATCAACATTAGTTGCGTTAAAAATGAGAGGAAAAAAATAGCGTGTCTTAATTCTATTTAAAATGAGAAAGAAATTCATATTAATTATGGCGCTCAAGGAAGGAAATTAATTGCGTTTAAAATGACAGGGAAAGAAACTAGCGTGCATTAATTCTGTTTAGAACAAGAAAGAAATCCGTATTAATTACGACGCATAAGGAAGGAAATTTAAAAACTAATCTGAAAAATCATAGTCAACGCCGCGAGAAAATAACGCGCGGAATTAGCGGGTGGAGGAAAAAAAAGACGATTGTGAGATCTAAACCGTCGCGAGCGTCTCGAGCGCGAAATGTGGATCGAACGGTATAGCGTCGCATTCGGATCTGTTGTAGAATTCCCATCGTTCGGAAATTAGGTTTCTCGAAAATTGAATGTTTGTATCCATTTTTTTAAATAATCATATATATATATATATTCAACAAAATATAATCATAAACAGAAATAAAAAACAACGAGAGAAAAACAAAAATGGAAATAGAACATTTTTTGATTTTTAATGAAAATAGAACATGAAAAAACAGGGCACAGATACTGAGGTGGCTCGTTCAATGCTTGGGCTAAATTGTACCAAAGCCCATTAGGTTTCCGCAAGAGGCAAATCCCTGCGCTCTGATCGGTCCAGACGACCTTCACGCGGATCAAGCATCTCTACCGTTCATTCTAGCTAGATCCTACGGTACACAAATGTCCCTTCTCTATCTTCTATCCTCCCAGCCTCGGAGACGGCCGCTCCCAGCTGCCACTTTCTTCCCCTAATCTCTCCCCCGTTTCTTCAGCGGGAGGTGGAGGCAGCACCGCACTGAGGCTGCAACTCCTCAGCGACGTCCAAGCCGCCATCGCTCCATCCGGTGGTGCAGCGCCGAGCCACCGAGCGATCCATATCAAGCCGGTCTCGCTCGCGAGACGACTAATGGAGTTGTGCCGTGGTGGCCCGGCCGGGTATTCCTCTTGAGGCGTTTGTTGGAGTTGCGCCGCGGCGTTCGTCGGGTTGCGCAGAGCCACCGCCGGGTCCAAGCCACTGGGGGCGAGCTGTGTTGTCCGCTGCCGTACGTTCCTCGCCGCGGGTCTTCTTTTATCGTCTTGCCCGTACTCACCGTCAGCGTTTCTGCGAGCCGCTTGCCCTAGGTCTCTCTCCTCCTTTTTCTTCGGATTTCCCCCACCATTTTGCTTCTGATTCATCGAGGCGGTCTTATTGTTTGGCGACGCGCAGGTAATGAAGGTTCAATGGCGTCCGCATCGGTGAGATGGTGGCGGATATGGTGTCTTCCGCTGATGATGTCCGCGGGGATGGCCGGATCTGCGACCAGAAAGGCACGGGGATGACCTCCGGTGGACGTATGGCGAGCGCTGGCCGGCGTTTGAGGTCGCAGTGGTGGTTGCAGTGTAGCGTAGGGTTCTCCAGGAATTGTTTGTAATTTTTTAAGTTTTTTGTGGTTTTTTCCCTTTTGCTATTGGATAGGTTTATTTGTCTTTAAAGTCTGTAATTTATATTTTGTGTGGGTCTTTTTGTCTTTGCTTGAAATGTCATTTTCTCGTGTCCTTATGTAATATGGAATGTGCTCAAAATATCCATTGACCAACAGAAAAGAGATGGGCTTACGTTTTGGACTGAATTGTCTAAAATATTTTGGACCAAAATTCTAATTTGGCTGAACATTGGTTGTCTGTGTTGGACTGGGCTAAATTTTTGTGGACCAAAATTTAATTGGGTTGAACATGGGTTGTTAGTGTTGGACCGAGCTAAATTTTAGCGGGCCAAAATTCGAATTGGGCTGATCACAAAATGGGCTGCCATGTCAAATCCTTGTCACATGATGACGTGGCATGTGCGTTAACACCGTTGTTAGCACGGCAGTTAAGTGCCTTCTATGACGGTCAAGAGCCGTCATGGATCCATGACAGTCTTGTAAGATCCGTCATGGAGTGCATGGTGGTCAAGTTATGACGCGATATACATGACGGATTTCAAATCCGTCATGGATGGTCCTCCATGATGGTTTTGTACTGAGATGTGACGGATTGAATCCGTCATGTATTAACAGAATTCTTGTAGTCTCCTCTCTCCCGTCGTCAGCCATGAGCCCCGTCCCCGAGCTCCTACAGCCCCATGGCGCCCCGACCTCCAGATCGAGATGGTCTCGATCCCGGGTCGCCAGGTCGAACTCCCTCGCCCTCTCCCCTGCTCTCCTTCCCTTTCTTCCCCATCTCTCTCTCTCCCGTGTTTCACTCTCTCTCTGTCTCGTTGAAACAGAGAACTGCTGCAGGTTCCCGTCGCCAACGGTCGCCATGGATGCCTCCTGAGCTCCAGTTCGCCTCACGACCGCCAGGAACTGGTGTCCCGCGGCCGGATCCATCAAGCTCCGCCCCTCGCCAGGTCTCGCTTGCTCGCCGCCGTCGCACCAAGTCCGCCTTCGTCCTATGCTTCCCCTGCAACGTGCAGTAGCCACTGCCGGCCTTCAACGCCGTGAAGGAAATATGCCCTAGAGGCAATAATAAAGTTGTTATTTTATATTTCATTATTCCTGATAAAAGATTTATTATTCATGCTAGAATTGTATTGATCGGAAACTTAAATACATGTGTGAATACATAAACAAACACCGTGTCCCTAGTAAGCCTCTACTAGACTAGCTCGTTGATCAAAGATGATTAAGGTTTCCTAACCATAGACATGTGTTGTCATTTGATAACGGGATCACATCATTAGGAGAATGATGTGATAGACAAGACCCATCCGTTAGCTTAGCATATTGATCGTTCAGTTTATTGCTATTGCTTTCTTCATGACAAATACATATTCCTTCGACTATGAGATTATGCAACTCCCGTATACCGGAGGAATACCTTGTGTGCTATCAAACATCACAACGTAACTGGGTGATCATAAAGATGCTCTACAGGTATCTCTGAAGGTGTTTGTTGAGTTGGCATAGATCGAGATTAGGATTTGTCACTCCGTTTATCGGAGAGGTATCTCTGGGCCCTCTCGGTAATACACATCATAAAGGAGTTAGTTACGAGATGATGTATTATGGAACGAGTAAAGAGACTTGCCGGTAATGAGATTGAACTAGGTATGAAGATACCGATGATCGAATCTCGGGCAAGTAACATACCGGCGGACAAAGGGAATTACGTATGTTGTCATAAAGGTTCGACCGATAAAGATCTTCGTAAATATGTAGGAACCAATATGGGCATCCAGGTTCCGCTATTGGTTATTGACCGGAGAGGTGTCTCGATCATGTCTACATAGTTCTCGAACCCGTAGGGTCCGCACGCTTAACGTTCGTTGACGATATAGTATTATATGAGTTATGTATGTTAGTGACCGAATGTTGTTTGGAGTCCCGGATGAGATCACGGACATGACAAGGAGCTCCAGAATGGTCCGGAGGTAAAGACTGATATATGGGATAATAGTGTTTGGTCTCCGGAAGGGTTCCGGAATTCACCGGAAGGGGTTTCGGATGTTTCCCGAAATGATCTGGTGCGAGAACACTTTATTTGGGCCAAGGGGTAAAGCCCACAAGGTTTTTGGAAAGTGCAAAAGGAAGTTCTGTGGAGACAAGAGGCCAGACGCCAGGGTCCCTGGCGTCTGGGCCCAGGCGTCTGGCCCTGGAGTCCGAGAAGGACTCTTGCCTTTTGGGCAAAACCGACTTTGAGGAGGCTTGTACTCCAAGATTCGACCCCAGGGCTCATCATATAAATAGAGGTGCAGGGCTAGCACCCAAGACACATCAAGATACACAAAGCCGTGTGCCGGCAACCCCGTCCCCTCTAGTTTATCCTCCGTCATAGTTTCCGTTGTGCTTAGGCGAAGCCCTGCGGAGATTGTTCTTCACCACCACCGTCACCATGCCGTTGTGCTGCCGGAACTCATCTACTACTTCGCCCCTCTTGCTGGATCAAGAAGGCGAGGACATCATCGAGCTGTACGTGTGCTGAACGCGGAGGTGCCGTACTTTCGGTACTTGATCGGGACGGATCGTGAAGGTGTATGACTACATCAATCGCGTTGATAAACGCTTCCGCTTAGCGATCTTCAAGGGTATGAAGATGCTCTCCCCTCTCGTAGCTATGCATCTCCATGGATAGATCTTGCGTGTGCGTAGAAATTTTTTGTTTTCCATGCAACGTTTCCCAACAGTGGCATTCGAGCCAGGTCTATGTGTAGATGATATGCACGAGTAGAACACAAAGAGTTGTGGGCGGTGATAGTCATACTGCTTACCACCAACGTCTTATTTTGATTCGGCGGTATTGTGGGATGAAGTGGCCTGGACCAACCTTACATGTCCACGTACATGAGACCGGTTCCACCAACTGACATGCAACTTGTTTTGCATAAAGGTGGCTGGCGGGTGTCTGATTCTCCTACTTTAGTTGAATCGAATTTGACTACGGCTGATCCTTGAAGAAGGTTAAAACAGCAAACTTGATAAATCACCGTTGTGGCTTTTGCGTAGTTAAGAACGGTTCTTGATAGAAGCTTGTAGCAGCCACGTAAAACTTGCAACAACAAAGTAGAGGACGTCTAACTTGTTTTTGCAGGGCATGTTGTGATGTGATATGGTCAAGACATGATGTGATATACGTTATTGTATTAGATGATCATGTTTTGTAATTTATTGGTAACCGGCAGGAGCCATATGGTTGTCTCTTTATTGTATGAAATGCAAGAGCCATGTAATTGCTTTACTTTATCGCTTTGCGTTAGCAATAGTTGTAGAAGCAATAGTTGGCGCGACGACCCCGACGCAACGATGGAGATCAAGGTGTCGAGCCGGTGAT
Organism: Thinopyrum elongatum; assembly: GCA_011799875.1. Taxonomy (NCBI): domain Eukaryota; kingdom Viridiplantae; phylum Streptophyta; class Magnoliopsida; order Poales; family Poaceae; genus Thinopyrum; species Thinopyrum elongatum. The sequence goes on from CM022299.1 coordinate 63,113,017, forward strand.
GATGGAGATCATGACGATGCTTTGGAGATGGAGATCAAAAGCACAAGATGATGATGGCCATATCATGTCACATATTTTGATTGCATGTGATGTTTATCCTTTATGCATCTTATTTTGCTTAGAACGACGGTAGCATTATAAGATGATCTCTTCACTAAATTTCAAGATAAAAGTGTTCTCCCTGAGCATGCATCGTTGCTAAAGTTCGTCATTTCGAAGCACCTCGTGATGATCGGGTGTGATAGACTCTACGTTCACATACAACGGGTGTAAGACAGTTTTGCACATGCAGAATACTTGGGTTAAACTTGACGAGCCTAGCATGTACAGACATGGTCTCGGAACACTGGAGACCGAAAGTTCGAACATGAGTCATATAGTAGATATGATCAATGATAACCCACAAGTATAGGGGATCGTTTGTAGCCTTCTTCGATAAATAAGAGTGTCGAACCCAACGAGGAGCTAAAGGCAGAACAAATATTCCCTCAAGTTCTATCGACCACCGATACAACTCTATGCACACTTGACGTTTGCTTTACCTAAAACAAGTATGAAACTAATTTACAAGAATAAAACTACAAGTATTTTGCGAGAATAAAACTATGAATAAATTGCAAGGTAATAAAAGTGGATACTTTTGTCAACAAGAAAGTCATTTGTCCCTAGGCAATCGATAACAAGTACCGGTAATCATTCTTGTAATTTTATATGAGGGAGAGGCATGAGTTAACATACTTTCTCTACTTGGATCATATGCACTTATGATTGAAACTCTAGCAAGCAGCCGCAACTACTAAAGATCATTAAGGTCGTGAAACCCAACCATAGCATTAAGTATCAAGTCCTCTTTATCCCATACGCAACAACCCACTTACTCGGGTTTAAGCTTCTGTCACTCTCGCAACCCACAATAAGCGAATCATGAACATATTGCAACACCCTACAGCGAGGATCCCTCACGTTTGCATGAGACGGAGGGCACCGTAGGATAGCACCATAAATAAAATATACAATCATACCAACCAAGATCACGATTAACCCATAGGACAAAACGGATCTACTCAAACATCATAGGATAACCATAGATCATTGGGAAATAATATATGAAGTTGAGCACCATGTTTAAGTATAGATTACAGCGGAGAGAAGGGGTGCTACACTGCTGCATAGAGGGGGAGAAAGTTGGTGTTGACGGTAGCAAGATTGTTGATGTAGATCGCCGTCACGATCCTAGCCCCGGCGGCACTCCGGCGCCACTGGGAGAGAGAGGGGGGGAGAGCCCCCTCCTTTTCTTCTTCCTTTGCCTCCCCCCTAGATGGGAGGAGAGTTCACCCTCTAGTCCATGGCCTTCATGGTGGCGGAGGGGCGGGAGCCCCTCCGAGATTGGATCTCCCTCTCTGTTCTCTTCTGTTTCGCGCTCCCCAGATCAGGCCCTTCACCGATTCTTAAATTCCCGGAGATCCGTAACTCTGATTGCGCTGACATTTTTACACGATTTTTTTCCATAAATTATCTTTCTTGCGCCAGAAGAAGGGCCCCAACCGACATTCGAGGAGGGCACAAGATACCTGGGCGCGCCAGGGGGTGCCCGGCACGCCCTGGTGGGTTGTGGTCACTATGGGCCCCCGTTTGCGTTGATTCCACCTCCCAAAAATCATAAATATTCCAAAATAATTCTCTGTAAATTTTTATCGTGTTTGGACTTTGTTTGATATGGATTTTCTGCGAAACAAAAAACATGCAACAAACAGGAACTGGCACTGGGCACTGGATCAATAGGTTAGTCCAATAAATCATATAAAAAGTTGCCAAAAATATGTGAAAGTTGTATAATATTGGCATGAAACAATAAAAATTTATAGATACGACGAAGATGTATCAGCATCCCCAAGCTTAATTCCTGCTCGTCCTCGAGTAGGTAAATGATAAAAAAGATAATTTTTGATGTGGAATGCTACCTAGCATAAACTTGATCATATATCTAATCATGGCATAAATATTAAGACATAAATGATTCAAAGCAATAGTCTATAATTTGACATGAAGACATCAATACTCAGGCATCCCAACAAACAATCGTGTCTTTCAAAGTATCGACGCTAAAGAAAGCTATCCCTACAAAATCATATAATCTTATCATGCTCTGTCTTCTTAACACAAAGTATTTATCATGCACAACCCCGATGACAAGCCAAGCAATTGGTTCATACTTTTTAACGCGCTTCAGCTTTTTCAACCCTCACGCAATACATGAGCGCAAGCCATGGATATAGCACTATAAGTGGAATAGAGTATGATGATAGGGGTAAATATTGAGAAGACAAAAAAGTAATAAAGTCTCACATCGACGCGGCTAACCAACGGGCTATGGAGATGCCCATCAATTGATATCAACGTGAGGAGTAGGGATTGCCATGCAACGAATGCACTAAGAGCTATAAGTGTATGAAAGCTCAACATGGAAACTAAGTGGGTGCGCATCTAATCCTATAATGAAAATTTCTCACTAGTATATGAAAGTGACAACATATAAGGCTCTTTATATGAAAAACATGGTGCTACTTTGAAGCACAAGTATGGTAAAGGATAGTGACAATGCCCCTTCTCTCTTTTTTTCTTTTTTTTCTTTTTCTCCTCTCATGTCCGGAGTCTCATCCCGACTTGTGGGGGAATCATAGTCTCCATCATCCTTTCCTCACTGGGACATGCTCTAATAATGAATAATGATGACCATCACACTTCTATTTACTTATAACTCAAAAGAAATAAAAATTACAACTCGATACCTAGAACAAAGTATGACTCTATATGAATGCCTCTGGCAGTGTACCAGGATGTGCAATGATCTAGCATAACAATGATATCAAAAAACGGACAAGCCATGGAAATACCATGCTAGCTATCTTACGATCATGCAAAGCAATATAACAATGAATGCTCAAGTCATCAAAACGGAGGCGGTGGAAGTTGCATGGTAATATATCTCGGAATGGCTATGGAAATGCCATAATAGGTAGGTATGGTGGCTGTTTTGAGGAAGATATAATAAGACTTATGTGTGATAGAGCGTATCATATCATGGGGTTTGGATGCACCTGCGAAGTTTGCACCACATCTCGAGGTGAGAAAGGGCAATGCACGGTACCGTAGAGGCTAGCAAATTGCGGAAAGGTAAGAGTGCGTATAATCCATGGACTCACATTAGTCATAAAGAACTCATATACTTATTGCAAAAGTTTATTAGCCCTCGAAGCAAAGTACTACTACGCATGCCCCTAGGGGGATAGATTGGCAGTTAAAGACCATCGCTCGTCCCCGACCGCCACTCATAAGGAAGACAATCAATAATAAATCATGCTCCAACTTCATAGCATAACGAGAGATTATACGTGCATGCTTCGGGAATCACAAACCTTAACACCAATATTCTTACTAACCACAACCGTTTACTAGTACCTCCCACATATTCCATCTCTATACCGCAAAACTATTGCAAGGAATCAAACATATCATATTCAGTGATCCACAAGTTTTATTTAGGATTTTATGACTAACCATGCAATTGACCAATTCATGTTGACTCTCTAAATAGATATAAGTGAACCATGAGAGTTTAATTCTTTCTACAAAAGATCATGCTCTAATAAATATAAGTGAAGCAAAAGAGCATTCTACAAATAACGGTTTTCTATGTGAAGAGAAACAGGCAATCCAAACTTCAAATGATATAAGTGAAGCACATGAAGCATTCTATAAAGCCATACTCAAAAGATATAAGTGAAGTGCCATGAGAATTCTATAAATCAACCATGGACTATCTCATACCAGCATGGTGCATAAAATAAAAAAAATAAAAAATAAACACAAACGATGCTCCAAGATTCACACATATCACATGAACGAAACGAAGACGAAAACATACCGATACTTGTTGAAGAAAGATGGGATGCCTTCTGGGGCATTCCCAAGCTTAGACGCTTGAGTCTCCTTAGATATTTACTTGGGGTGCCTTGGGCATTCCCAAGCTTGAGCTCTTACCTCTCCTCCTTCTCCTCATATCGAGACCTCCTCGATCTTTGATCACTTCATCCACACAAAACTCAACAGAAACCTCGTGAGATCCGTTAGTATAATAATGCAAATCACTACTTTAAGTACTGTTGCAAACCAATTCATATTTTGTTTTTGCATTGTAGCTACTGTAATATAACTTTTCAATGGCTTATACCACCGATAAAAATCGATAGTTTCATCAAAACAAGCAAAACAATGCATCAAAAACAGAATCTGTCTTAAACAGGACAGTCTGTAGTAATCTGAACATTCACCATACTTCTGTAACTCTAAAAATTCTGAAAAATTAGGAAAAAATAAAAAATTTGTATAGAAATACTGTGAATAAAGTTTTAGAAGCTTTCGACATTCCAGTAAAAAATGTAAAATCGCTCACTACAGCCAAAGTTTTGGTTTTGCGCCGCACATACCAACAAACAATCTAATTATCCTAAAGGCAAATCTTGGCACATTATTTTTATAATACAATGGATTTGTACAAGGGGACAATTATTTTTGTGAGAATCTTCATGAAAAATTTACATTGTTTCCATGAGCATGAACACAAGTGTTCAAGGTCGACCCTCACTTCTCCAATGCATCACCTTTCAATCGCTTCTCTTTTTTAAAAAGTTTTAAGTTCCCCTCTATATTTTTTTGTTTTCAAACTTTATAAGAGCACTAAATAGAAATAAATGACTCTCTAAAACTTCCGGGTTGTCTCCCTGGCAGCGCTTTCTTTAAAGCCATTAATCTAGGCATAAAGTGCTCAAGTAATGGATCCACCCGGATCCCAAGGTATATCAAAGCCAATTTTAATTAGCAATGATTTGACATTTAGTAGTGAGCACAAAGCAACATAAATCATGCAATGACAAAGTCTAACTCTCTTCCTATGCATCGGTATGTCATATAAGAACAATTCATGCACATTAAGTAAAGGCCAATACATAGCATAAGCAGTTTCTTGCAATTTTATCATGTTGGAAACATAGAGAGGTGGAGATATAGTTCCTCTCTCATAATAATTGAAAGTAGGAGCAGCAAGCACATGCATATTATATTCGTCAAAATCATCATGTGTAGTGGTAGAACGCAACCCATCAATATAATCCTTAATAAGAGCAAACTTCTCCAATATAGTGTAGTTTGGAGAATTCAAAAAGATAATAGGACTATCATGTGTGGGTGCAATAGCAACAATTTCATTTTTAACATAAGGGACAATAGCAAGTTCATCTCCAAAAGCATAATTCATATTGGCATCAAGGCCACAAGCATAGCAATCATCAAGTTCATCAAAAAGGGATATTTCAAAAGAATCAATAGGATCATAGCAATTATCATAGCATTCATCCTTCGGTAAGCATGAAGGGAAATTAAATAATGTACGAGTTGAAGAGTTATTCTCATTAGAAGGTGGGCACGGGTAGCTAATCCGCTCTTCCTTCTTTTGTTCTTCGCTCTCCTCATCATCTTTTTCATCCAATGAGCTCACAGTTTCATCAATTTCTTCTTCCATAGACTCCTGCAAAATATTAGTTTCTTCTTGGACAGCGGAGACTTTCTCAATAAATATATCAATATCAGAATTGTATTTATAATTTTCGTAGCAATATTTAAGGATGGCAAAATTTTCAGGTCTATAAACATCATCATCAAAAGCTTCATACTTTAAAAACAAAGATTCAATTTCATAAGCTCCCTTAAAAGCAACAAATTCTTCTATTCGTTCCACATCATAATAATCATATCTACCATTGGCATAAGAAGCCAAGGTTTCATTATCATTAAATTTGCATGAAAAGGGAAGGTGTGGAGCATTCATCCTAGAGCAACAAGTAAAATCATATCTCTGGCATAAATTCCAAGCATGCCAATGCAACATATCAATTTGATCCCATAATAATTTCCCTTTTTGTGTCAAGCGATAAACCCTAAAGTATTCACGTTGATCCAACGTTACTCCCATTATCAAGTTGAATGGGGTTTTCTCGGGATTATCAAAGTAGTGCATAATATTTTTCACATAACGATCATCGAGGGTTTTAGGAGGTTCCCCATCTCCATGAGTAGCAAGTACAACTAATTTTTTTGGTGTTTCGTGTTCCATATCCATAACTAAAGATAGAGAACAACTTAGGACAGTAAATAAAAACTACTTAGTAATAAAGCAAACAAGCACACACGAGAATATTCACCCCACGCTATTGCTCCCCGGCAACAGCGCCAGAAAAAAGGTCTTGATAACCCACAAGTATAGGGGATCATTTGTAGCCTTCTTCGATAAATAAGAGTGTCGAACCCAACGAGGAGCTAAAGGCAGAACAAATATTCCCTCAAGTTCTATCGACCACCGATACAACTCTACGCACACTTGACGTTTGCTTTACCTAAAACAATTATGAAACTAATTTGCAAGAATAAAACTACAAGTACTTTGCGAGAATAAAACTACGAATAAATTGCAAGGTAATAAAAGTGGATAGCTTTTGTCAACAAGAAAGTCATTTGTCCCTAGGCAATCGATAACAAGTACCAGTAATCATTCTTGTAATTTTATATGAGGGAGAGGCATGAGCTAACATACTTTCTCTACTTGGATCATATGCACTTATGATTGGAACTCTAGCAAGCATCCGCAACTACTAAAGATCATTAAGGTCGTGAAACCCAACCATAGCATTAAGTATCAAGTCCTCTTTATCCCGTACGCAACAACCCACTTACTCGGGTTTAAGCTTCTGTCACTCTCGCAACCCACCATAAGAGAATCATGAACATATTGCAACACCCTACAGCGAGGATCCCTCACATTTGCGCGAGACGGAGGGCACCGTAGGATAGCACCATAAATACAATATAAAATCATACCAACCAAGATCATGATTAACCCATAGGACAAAACGGATCTACTCAAACATCATAGGATAACCATAGATCATTGGGAAATAATATATGGAGTTGAGCACCATGTTTAAGTAGAGATTACAACGGAGAGAAGGGGTTTTACACCGCTGCATAGAGGGGGAGAAAGTTGATGTTGACGGTAGCAAGATTGTTGATGTAGATCGTCGTCACGATCCTAGCCTCGGCGGCACTCCGGCGCCACCGAGAGAGAGAGGGGGAGAGAGCCCCCCTCCTTCTTATTCTTCCTTGGCCTCCCCCCTAGATGGGAGGAGAGTTCCCCCTCTGGTCCATGGCCTCCATGGCGGCGGAGGGGCGGGAGCCCCTCCGAGATTGGATCTCCCTCTCTGTTCTCTTCTGTTTCGCGCTCCCCAGATCTAGCCCTTCACTGTTTCTTAAATTCCCGGAGATCCGTAACTCCGATTGTGCTGAAATTTCTACACGATTTTTTTCCATAAATTATCTTTCTTGCGCTAGAAGAAGGGGCCCAACTGACGTTCGAGGAGGGCACAAGATACCTGGGCACGCCAGGGGGTGCCCGGCGCGCCCTGGTGGGTTGTGGTCACTGTGGGCCCCCGTTTGCGTTGATTCCACATCCCAAAAATCATAAATATTCCAAAATAATTCTCCGTAAATTTTTATCGCATTTGGACTTTGTTTGATATGGATTTTCCGCGAAACAAAAAACATGCAACAAACAGGAACTGGCACTGGGCACTGGATCAATAGGTTAGTCCAATAAATCATATAAAAAGTTGCCAAAAATCTGTGAAAGTTGTATAATATTGGCATGAAACAATAAAAAATTATAGATACGATGGAGACATATCAATCAATATAGAGATGCTCACCATTGATGACTACCCCATCTCACGTGATGATCGGACATGGGTTAGTTGATTTGGATCATGTATCACTTAGATAACTTGAGGGATATTTATTTAAGTGGAAGTTCATTAGTAATTTGGTCAATTGAACTTAATTTATCATGAACTTAGTCCTAATAGTATTTACAAATTATGTTGTAGATCAATAGCTCGCGTTGTAGCTCCCCTATATTTTTTGATATGTTCCTAGAGAAAACTAAGTTGAAAGATGATAGTAGCAATGATGCGGACTGGGTCCGTGATCTGAGGATTATCCTCATTGCTGCACAGAAGAATTATGTGCTTGATGCACCGCTAGGTGACAGACCTATTGTAGGAGCAGATGCAGACATTATGAACGTTTGGCAAGCTCGATATGATGACTACTTAATAGTTTAGTGCGCCATGCTTTACGGCTTAGAACCGGGACTTCAAAAATGTTTTGAACGCCACGGAGCATATGAGATGTTCCAAGAGCTGAAATTGGTATTTCAGACTCATGCCCGTGTTGAGAGGTATGAGACCTCTGACAAGTACTTTTTCTACAAGATGGAGGAGAATAGCCCAACCAGTGAGCATGTGCTCAGAATATCTAGGTACTACAATCGCTTGAATCAAGTGGGAGTTAATCTTCCAGGTAAGATAGTGATTGATAAAGTTCTTTAGTCATTATCACCAAGCTACTAGAACTTCGTGATGAACTATAATATGCAAGGGATAACGAAAATGATTCCCGAGCTCTTTGCGATGCTGAAATCGACGAAGGTAGAAATCAAGAAAGCGCATCAACTGTTGATGGTTAACAAGACCACTAGTTTCAAGAAAAAGGGCAAAGGAAAAGAAAAGGAACTTCAAGAAGAATGGCAAGCAAGTTGCCACTCCCGTGAAGAAGCCCAAAGCTCGACCTAAGCCTGAAACTGAGTGCTTCTACTGCAAAGGAAATGGTCACTGGAAGCGGAACTGCCCCAAATACTTGGCGGATAAGAAGGATGGCAAAGTGAACAAAGGTATATTTGATATACATGTTACTGATGTGTACCTTACTAGTGTTCGTAGTAGCCCATGGGTATTTGATATCGGTTCAGTTGCTAAGATTAGTAACTCGAAACAGGAGTTGCAGAATAAATAGAGACTAGTTAAGGGTGAGGTGACGATGTGTGTTGAAAGTGATTCCAAGGTTGATACGATCACCATCGCACACTCTCTCTACCTTCAGAATTAATGTTGAACATAAATAAATGTTATTTGGTGTTTGTGTTGAGCATGAATATGATTAGATCATGTTTATTGCAATACGGTTATTCATTTAAGTCAGAGAATAATTATTGTTCTGTTTACATTAATAAAACCTTCTATGGTCATACACCCAATGTGAATGGTTTATTGAATCTCGATCGTAGTGATATACATATTCATAATATTGATGCCAAAAGATGCAAAATTGATAATGATAGTGCAACATACTTGTGGCACTGCCGTTTAGGTCATATTGGTGTAAAGCACATGAAGAAACTCCATGCAGATGGACTTTTGGAATTACTTGATTATGAATCATTTGATACTTGCGAACCATGCCTCATGGGCAAGATGACTAAAACTCCGTTCTCCGGAACAATGAAGCGAGCTAATGACTTATTAGAAATAATACATACCGATGTATGCGATCCGATGAGTGTTGAAGCACGCGGCGGGTATCGTTATTTTCTGACCTTCACAGATGATTTGAGTAGGTATGGGTATATCTACTTGATGAAACACAAGTCTGAAACATTTGAAAAGTTTAAAGAATTTCAGAGTGAAGTGAAGAATCATCGTAACAAGAAAATAAAGTTTCTACGACCTGATCGCCGAGGCGAATATTGGAGTTACGAGTTTGGCCTTCATTTAAAACAATGTGGAATTGTTTCACAACTCACGCCACCTGGAACACCACAGCGTAATGGTGTGTCCGAACATCGTAACCGTACTTTATTAGATATGGTGCGTTCTATGATGTCTCTTACCGATTTATCACTATTGTTTTGGGGTTATGCATTAGAGACAGCTGCATTCACGTTAAATAGGGCACCGTCAAAATCCGTTGAGACGACACTGTATGAACTGTGGTTTGGCAAGAAACCTAATCTGTTGTTTCTTAAAGTTTGCGGATGCGACGCTTATGTCAAAAGGCTTCAGCCTGATAAGCTCGAACCTAAATCGGAGAAGTGCATCTTCATAGGCTACCCTAAAGAAACTATTGGGTACACCTTCTACCACAGATCCGAAGGTAAGATCTTTGTTGCTAAGAATGGGTCCTTTCTAGAGAAGGAGTTTCTCTCGAAAGAAGTGAGTGGGAGGAAAGTAGAACTTGATGAGGTAATTGTACCTTCTCTCGAATTGGAAAGTAGCACATCACAGAAAACCGTTCCCGTGATGCCTACACCAACTAGAGAGGAAGCTAATGATGATGATCATGAAACTTCAGATCAATTTACTACTGAACTTCGTAGGTCAACCAGAGCACGATCCGCACTAGAGTGGTACGGTAATCCTGTCCTAGAAGTCATGTTACTAGACCAAGGCGAACCTACGAACTATGAAGAAGCTATGATGAGCCCAGATTCCGACAGATGGCTTGAGGCCATGAAATCTGAGAAAGGATCCTTGTATGAGAACAAAGTGTGGACTTTGGTGGACTTTCCCGATGGTCGGCAAGCCATAGAAAATAAATGAATCTTCAAGAAAAAGACTGACGCTGATGGTAATGTTACTGTCTACAAAGCTCAACTTGTCGCAAAAGGTTTTTGACAAGGTCAAGGGGTTGACTACGATGAGACTTTCTCACCCGTAGCGATGCTTAAGTCCGTCCGAATCATGTTAGCAATTGCCGCATTTTATAATTATGAAATCTGGCAAATGGATGTCAAAACTGCATTCCTTAATGGATATCTTAAGGAAGATTTGTATATGATGCAACCAGAAGGTTTTTTCGATCCTAAAGGTGCTAACAAAGTGTGCAAGCTCCAACGATCCATCTATGGATTGGTGCAAGCATCTCGAAGTTGGAATATACGCTTTGATGAGGTGATCAAAGCATATGGTTTTATACAGACTTACGGTGAAGCCTGTATTTACAAGAAAGTGAGTGGGAGCTCTATAGCATTTCTAATATTATATGTGGATGACATATTGTTGATTGGAAATGATATAGAATTTCTGGATAGCATAAAAGGATACTTGAATAAGAATTTTTCAATGAAAGACCTCGGTGAAGCTGCTTATATATTGGGCATCAAAACCTATAGGGATAGATCAAGACGCTTAATAGGACTTTCACATAGCACATACCTTGGCAAAATTTTGAAGAAGTTCAAAATAGATCAGACAAAGAAAGAGTTCTTGCCTGTGTTACATGGTGTGAAGTTGAGTAAGACTCAAAACCCGACCATGACAAAAGATAGAGGGAGAATGAAAGTCATTCCTTATGCATCAGCCATAGATTCTATATCACGAGTGTGTTCAAACTCCCTTTGGAGTTATGTGATGATCTAAATAGGATGGTGCGGAATTATTTCTGGGGTTCGGAGGATGGAAAAAGGAAAATCCATTGGTATGCATGGAGTAAAATGACTAGACCAAAAGGACATGGTGGCCTCGGATTCAGAGATTTTCGCTTGTTTAACCAAGCTTTGCTAGCGAGGCAGGTTTGGCGTCTTTTGGTCTTCCCGGATAGCTTGTGTGCACAGGTTTTGAAAGCAAAATATTATCCCAATGGGCGTTTGGAGGACACCGTTTTCTCGGGTAACCCCTCTTCTACCTGGCAAGCTATTAGTCATTGCCTTGATTTATTGAAAAAAGGACTTGTTTGGAGAATTGCAAATGGACAAAATGTTCGGATATGGCGTGACAGGTGGATAGCTCGTGTTCCCACGGGTGGCCTTATAACACCAAAAGGTAGATGTCGATTCCGTTGGGTTTCAGAGCTTCTGGACCATAATGGCAGGTGGGATGATGTTAAACTGCAGCAGTTCTTTCTCCCAATGGATATCATGGAAATAAAAAAGATCCGGCCATCCCCAAGATTCGGCTCTGACTTCCTTGGGTGGGCGCCTGAAAAAACTGGGCAATTTTCGGTCAAAAGCGCTTATAAGCTGGCTTATAATGAACTTCATGATGCATCGATTAGCTCTTCCAGTACCAACATTCAAGGGGGTCGGGACATATGGAAAGCTATCTAGTCTACCCAAACGCCCATTATTGTTTCTTACCGATTTATTGAAAAAAGGACTTGTTTGGAGAATTGCAAATGGACAAAATGTTCGGATATGGCGTGACAGGTGGATAGCTCGTGTTCCCACGGGTGGCCTTATAACACCAAAAGGTAGATGTCGATTCCGTTGGGTTTCAGAGCTTCTGGACCATAATGGCAGGTGGGATGATGTTAAACTGCAGCAGTTCTTTCTCCCAATGGATATCATGGAAATAAAAAAGATCCGGCCATCCCCAAGATTCGGCTCTGACTTCCTTGGGTGGGCGCCTGAAAAAACTGGGCAATTTTCGGTCAAAAGCGCTTATAAGCTGTCTTATAATGAACTTCATGATGCATCGATTAGCTCTTCCAGTACCAACATTCAAGGGGGTCGGCTTGGAAAGCAATCTGGTCTCCAGCCCCCCCCCCCCCCCCCCCCCCCCCTTTCTTTTGGTTGGATACTAGCTACTAACACTCTGGCGACTTGGAGTAATAAGATGAAAAGAAATATGGCTGTGAGTGCAACATGTCTGATTTGTGGTTTGGAGATGGAGGACACTTTCCATGTATTCTGCTCCTGTCCAAATGCTAGGCAACTTTGGAATGCATTGCTATTGGATTGGTCTTTGCCAGCGTTAACATGCATTAGTGCGACTGGGGATGATTGGTTCTCAGGGTTCTTTTGCGACCTGGAAGAAGTAATGAGTGCACGAGTGCTACTGCTGTTCTGGAGGATGTGGTATGTCAGAAATGAGATTGTGCATTCAAAACCAGCTCCCCCAGTTGACGTGTCAAAGAGGTTTTTATGCAGCTACCTGGATACACTATACTCCATTAGCACAGACCCAAATTTTGATCCAGTTAAAGGAAAAGCAGCCACCACGTTGTGCTTTCCACATGTTGATTCAATACACAATAAAAGGCTGCAACCTGATGTGATGTGGTCGCGCCCTGTGTACGGCCGAAATAAATTGAATGTTGATGGTTCTTTCCTCAACAATGAAGCAGGAGCAGGCATGGTTCTCAGAGACCATGAGGGGTCAATTATATTCAGTGCGTGCAGGCAATTATTTTTTTGTAATGATGGCCTAGAATCTGAACTTCTAGCCCTTCAGGAAGGTATATCTCTTGCACTGCAGTGGTGTTCCCAGCCACTGGATATTGAAAGCGATTGCCTTGAGGCAGTCATGATGATCAAGAGTAGAGAAGGCAACAAATCGAAGTACGCTTTTTTGGTCGAGGATATCAGAAGAAGCATGGAGGAACGGGATTCTTGCATTACTCATATTCGCCGTAGCCAAAATAAATCTAGTCATTTCATGGCAAATTTTGGGAGATCTGAACGCCGCACTGTTGTTTGGCTTGGATCAGGCCCCCCTGGCGCTTTACAAATTTTTGAACTTGATGGTAAACTTTGAGTTTTTGGAGTAATACAAGAATTTATTCGCAAAAAAAAAATCATTCTAGTTTTCCTTTGACAAGCCAGCATAAATGATTTGATCTTATTTTTTCCATGCATTTGGTCCACATCCTACAACGATTTGTGTTGCGTCGATTGTTGCAGGGTCTGATTGATCGCATCATCTTACGCCTCATAGCAGTACTCTCTCCTGTCAACTTCACGGCTAAGCTCTGAGTTGGCATAGTACCAATGGAAATAACTTTAGCTTGGAGACCGCTGTGTACTCAGAAAATGGGCGACAGACATATGCAACCTAATGTCCTAGAGCAAATACTCGATGGAAGCATGAAGCCTATGGATCTACGTTTAGCTCTTCTAGAGAACATCACGGATAATTTCTCTGCAGAGCGAAAAATTGGCGTCGGTGGATTTGGAACTGTTTACAAGGTAAAATTTATTTCCCAGCAAAATTTACATTGAATTATCTCTACAACCAAAATTCCTATATATGATATCTATACGTGATCCGAATGCTCACAAGGCAAGTTAAACAGGATGTTCTACGAAACGGGAATGTTGCTGTGAAGATGATGAACAGCCACTCAATCGATGAGAAGCCATTTCGTCGTGAGGTCAATAGTCTCATGAAGGTTAACCATATAAATACAGTTCGGTTCCTTGGCTTCTGTTCTAACACAGAGCATAAAGCTATACAAATTAGCGGATCAGAAGAATATATTTTTGCCGAGATAAGACATCGATTGCTTTGTTTTGAGTATATCAGCAATGGAGGCCTTGATAAACATATTACGGGTACGACAACATTGCTTGTCATGCAGATCTTTCCTTCTTTTTTATACATACTTTCCTCTTCAATTGTTCAAGTATAAGCACAGGGACAACAGACTGGACAAATAAAAATATTATGTCTTGCTGCATATAATTCATCATGCTCAGATAAAATGCCAGAATATTTCTTCTACAGATGAATTGAGGGGACTTAAATGGAGCACACGGTTTGATATAATTAAAGGAATCTGTGAGGGCTTGCAACACCTTCACAAGGAAAATGGCATAATTCATATGGACCTCAAGCCAACCAAATATATTACTAGATGATCAAATGGTACCAAAAATCACTGATTTTGGCCTTTTGAGACTCGAAGAAAACTCACAAACTATGAGTACTAAAGTTAACAGTAAATCAACCTAACCCCTCCCGCGACCCCCGCGTCGCCTCCCCCGGCGGCGGCGGGGGAACCCTAGCCGCGGCCCCCTCCCCACCTCACCCCACCTCCTCGCCGCCGCCTGAGGCAGCCGCCGGGCAAGCCCGGGGCGCCAAGGATGGTGGCGGCAGGGCCTCGGCTGCCCTGACTCTGCGTGGGGAGTCCCGGATCTGGAGCGGCGGCTCATTTGGCGAGGCACGGTAGGCTCCGGCGAGCAGCAGTGCGGGCAGTGGATCTGGCGTCCTGGCCGCGAGGGCGGCGGGATCCTGGTGGTCGTTAGCGGCTGGCGGCGGCTTCTGCGGCGGTCGGTGCGCGCGATCTGGCGCCTCCCCTCCTCCCCTGTTCGGCGTGCGGGCCAGCCTAGTCGGGCCGCGCTTCCCTTGGTCGTCGGTTCTGTACAGGAGGCGCTGGTGGTGGCGGGGATCTAGTTCGGGCGAAATCCCAGGCCGGACATGATCGGCCGCGCCGACGGCGACGCCTGAGGGCGCCGTTCCCCTCCTTGGAGGCGTCGGCATGGACTGATCTCCTCACTTCCCCTTCCCCTAGGTCTCCCGGGCGAAAGCCCTAACTTTGTTGGGCGGCGGCGGCGCTCACGGCGCCGTTCCCTTCTTAAAGGCACCGCTTTGGGAACCTTGGGGTTGGGTGGCGCTTGTGGGTGGAGGGCGACGGCGGTGGTACGGACCTATCCTAGCATGGATCTACGTCTGTTGCTTGGAGATGGACTCGCGTAGGTGGAGGTCGTCGTTTGGCGTCGTGGTGGCGTCCATGGCGGAGGACCTTCCAAGGCTCGCGTAGCTGGAGGTCGTCGTTTGGCGTCGTGGTGGTGTCGATGATGGAGGACCTGCCAAGGTTGACACCTCAATCTGCTCTGAAGATGGACCAGTGGAAGATGGCAGCGACGACACATGTGAGTGCGTCGGACCGGTTTGTGCCCCGGACCCGGTAGATGGCTCGGTCGGGGCCTCCGGCTTTAGATGTTAGGCTTAGGTGAGAGGCCTGGGTATGTGGCCCAGCTTGCACCCCTTCATCATATGGATAGGAGTAGCGGCAGATGTTGCCAAGATGGTGGATTCAGACATATTGTTGTTCTACTTTGTAAAGTCCTCGAGAATAATCAATAAAATGGCCGCATGCATCTCCCAGATACAGAGGCCGGGGGTCAGCCTCCTTTTCTAAAACAAAAAAAAACTATGAGTACGCACCGTTTTTTATCACTATACGTAAGCTCTGCATCAAGCGAACCAATTCCTTTACCAGCTGGCTTTTACTCGTCTAGCTTTGCTTCAAACTGTTGTATTTTTGTGCAGAGGATATTGTGCTCCAGAATACCAATTCGATGGCAAGATGTCAGTCAAGTCGGACATGTACAGTTTGAGCGTCATTATCATCGAACTGGTGACCGGAAGAAAAGGAATTCCTGATAATAAAAATGATGTAAGACGTTTTATCCCGGGCTGTATAGGTTGTCAATTTTCAGAAATATGTGCCAAAATTTTGCATTACATACAGTTGTATTCTTTCATTGTACTGCTAATTTGCTTACTCTCCACATATCTAGTTTAAATAACACTAGTCATCAGTTATGCGTTTGCACAGACTAGCTCAGAATGTTGAGAAGTGTTAATTGTATATAAATGCAACATTAGTCATGAATATATACAGTAAGTAAAATCTTGAGCATTTTTAATTCAATACAAAAACATGTATTAAAGGTAATAAACAGATTCTCTGGGTGTGTCACCTTTCGAACAGGGTGAGGGGGTTTATTACCTTTAATACATGTTCCGCGCCTGCACCGCAGATGTAGCTTGCAAAGGTAGAGGGAGAAGGAGATGTTGGCAAGTGACCAGTGGTGCAAGCATGGGTAGGCTCGATAGGACATGAGAGAGAGAGAGAGAGAGAGAGAGAGAGAGAGAGAGAGAGAGAGAGAGAGAGAGAGAGAGCATCAAGCGAACCAATTCCTTTACCAGCTGGCTTTTACTTGCCTAGCTTTGCTTCAAACTGTTGTATTTTTGTGCAGAGGATATTGTGCTCCAGAATACCAATTCGATGGCAAGATGTCACTCAAGTCGGACATGTACAGTTTGGGCGTCATTATCATCGAACTGGTGACCGGAAGAAAAGGAATTCCTGGTAATAAAAATGATGTAAGACGTTTTATCCCGGGCTGTATAGGTTGTCAATTTTCAGAAATATATGCCAAAATTTTGCATTACACACAGTTGTATTCTTTCATTGTACTGCTAATTTGCTTACTCTCCACATATCTAGTTTAAATAACACTAGTCATCAGTTATGCGTTTGCACAGACTAGCTCAGAATGTTGAGAAGTGTTAATTGTATATAAATGTAACATTAGTCATGAATATATACAGTAAGTAAAATCTTGAGCATTTTTAATTCAATACAAAAACATGTATTAAAGGTAATAAACAGATTCTCTGGGTGTGTCACCTTTCGAACAGGGCGAGGGGGTTTATTACCTTTAATACATGTTCTGCGCCTGCACCGCAGATGTAGCTTGCAAAGGTAGAGGGAGAAGGAGATGTTGGCAAGTGACCAGTGGTGCAAGCATGGGTAGGCTCGATAGGACATGAGAGAGAAAGAGAGAGAGAGAGAGAGAGAGAAGTTAGAGATTGTTGGTTCCTTCAAATTAAGTATTATTTGAGAATTAGCGATGTTGGCTATGTATATATTCGCTAGGCACATATATAATTTTGCATTGCGTATCCATGTTATCATAGACTATCTTTATGAAATGACAAGTACTTAGAAGGTGGAGACACAGATGGAACAGATCAGGAAACAGAACACCCTTGTGTTATCAACAAGTTTCGAAGTGCATTGACATAGCTCTCCTTTGCCAAGCAAAAGACCCCTATGGGCGACCTTTTATATGGGAAGTAATTGGCGATATAAACGAAATGGGATGTAAGAATGGGAAACTCAAGGATGTTAATGAATCTACATTTGACCAAGTAAGCTAGTAATCTCCTCAAGATACCTCTTAGCTTAGACTAGTACTTCCTCCCTATTATTCCGTGCCAGGAATTCTTAAATATTAAAAAGGAAAGTATTCTACCTCTTCATCACAATATGTGGACAACCATGATTTAAAAAAATGGTGCAAATGGGATCAAAGCCAAACAAGAAAGAATAACTAATTTTCATGTTGTTGTAAGTTTGAGGCAGCATTGACCACAACATATGACATATAGTCTGGGGAATATAAATTGAGATAATGATTCATATCTTTTCTTACAGTTAAGCCCTTATTTGGACGATGGCATGCTTGTGGTTGAGCCGCTCGAGCTGCGTTTTCCCTATGACCTTAACAAGAAGATATCATGCTCACTTGAGCTGACAAACGAGACAAATGCTTATATTGCGTTCAATATCGAGATGATGAGCCCCCTTCCATACTGCACACAACCAGAAAAAGGCGTCGTGTCACCACGATCCAAGTGTAGTGTTAACGTAACATTGAAACCACATGACATGTCTCCAAGAGATATCCAGCATGCATGCAAATTTATCATGCGAAGCACCAAAGTGGATGAGCTTCTTTTGTCTGAGGATTTAACCAAAGACATGTTCATTAAAGAGGATGGTAATGTGGTTGATGAGGTAAATGTGGATGTTGTTTTTGATGCACTACTGCGGACTGATGTGCCACCATTAGGTGTACTGCATACTGGTCCAGTAGATACAGTTCCTGAGGTCAGTTTACTCAATATCCTAATATAAGAACTCATTTGTGTACTGACGCCACACGTTTTGATCCATTCAAAGCTTTATGTGCTTGTATATTACCATTCTGTCTCCACACACTAAAATATCCTTATTTTATAATTTCCTTAATTGCAGCAAATGTAGTTAGGTTGCATCAACTTTCCACTAACTTCACATCTCACACCTAAGCCCTTTGTAACTCAAATTGTTCCCCGCAGGTACTCTCACTCTCCCATGAGTCGGCTCAAACCCTGGTAACCAAGGTGGTGGATTTGACAGTTTCTTCAGGCACACCGTCTCTTATACCGCAAGAAGATAAAGGCATGTACGAAAGTCTAGACAGCAGCTGTCTATAGTACCATCCATGTCATTTATAGACACACTAAATACAGTTTCTGTAGTGTGTCATGTAAAATTCCGAAATGGAATGAACACCAGTAGAAAAAGGCCCATTTGTCCCGGTTCCAGAGGCCCATTTGTCCCGGTTCTGGAACCGGGACTAAAGGGTCGGGACTAAAACCCAATACCTTTAGTCCCGGTTCGCCTACGAACCGGGACAAATGAGGCTCCACGTGGCCGCTGCGGCTTGCCCAGGCAGGAGGGCCTTTTGTCCTGGTTGATAGCACCAACCGGGACCAAAAAGCATCCACGTGTCAGCAGTTCAGGGGCTGGGTTTTTGTTTTGTTTTTTTTTGAAAAGGGGGGGGGGGGGTTGGGGGTTTTGTAGGGTTAATTTAGGGGTTCATATACTGGTTAGCTAGCTAATAGAGAGAAGTGTCTTCTCTTATCTCGTGCTTGGTCGACGCTACGTTACTTATACTATAGAGAGGACTCGGCACGCTAGCTAGTAAGCAAATGAAGGAAACCATTAAGTACACAAGATCGTCATGAACATATACAGAGAGAAGTGATCGACCTCTCCTTCTCCGAGAGATTGGTCGAACAACAAGTTTTCGTATATCTATCCGACGCTACTCGCTACATATATACAATATAAGATCTCTTACAATCCCTAACATCTGATGTCAAGTTCCACATGGTATTCTCCGGCTTTATTTATGACGTGGTCAAGAAAGAATCCCGCCAATTCCTCTTGAATTGCTCGTATGCGATCTTGTGGTAGGAGTTCATCCCGCATCTGCCACATCTAATTTGAAGAAGGGGGTCAATACATATATATGAATGAAACTCAACACAAATGATGGTAATAAAATAAAATTGTGAATATTATTGCTTACGCACTTCATATTGTTTTTTAGAGTAGCGCCGCTCACAGGTCGTGTGGCGGATGAACTCGCAAACGTAGTATCCACAAAAATCATTCCCGCCTTCCTGCCACAACCACTTTACAAGAAATAGAGGTCAATCAAACTGATAAGCAAGCATGCTAAATGGTATTGATGAAACTAGCTAGAATCAATGGGAGATGCGCGGAACTAGCTAGTAGTACTTACTTTCGGGTGTGTAAATCACAGCTCCCCCGGCAGTCCCGGAGCTTCTGCGGTAAACTCTTTCCAAACCCTGCCAGACAAAGAAAACAATTACTTTATATCAGGAAATGAATAAAGTTGCCGATATGGTGCGATAACGATCGATCGAACTTACTTCTCGAGCATTTTAGTCATGGCCGCATACTCCTTGGGATCTTTTCGTCTCGAGTCTAAGACGGTTACTAGTCCCTGCTCAAGCTTAATCTCTAGGAGAATAAAGTGGAAGCTGCGCACGCATGCATAACTCATCAATTACATTACTATAACCTCAAGTAATTAGGGAAACCGAATATGCAGAAGACAGTAACACTCACTTGAAGTTGCAAGGAAAGAGTATTTTATCTTTGTTTTGATTTTTAAGCAACGATTGTAGCAAGTTGGCCTCGGTTTCTTTGGCATTATATTTAACCGTCCATTCATCTATGAGATTTGTGTTAATGAACCCAATATCATAGATTTGTGCTTTTCTGCATTCGACGATCTTTAATCTGCATAATATAATGAGGATAATTATATATACATGCAATGAAAGAGCTGAGCTATATATAGAGACTTAATTACAGAAGTAGTACTTACAGACAGTAGCAAGTGACGATTATTTTATTAAGGGCCTTTTGATTGAAAAATTGGAAGAACTCCTCAAATGAAACAGACAACAGATCAATTCCAACGAGGTCGTGCTCCTCTTTAACTCTCAGCGTCAAAGTATCCTTCCCAGACTCGCTGCAGGTGTCCATGTACCACTCATGGAATATTCGCATCATCGTTGTTAGAGGAGGATGACCAAGTTTGATGAGAGGCTTCACGTGCCGGTATTTGTGTTCGTCCACCTTCATTGTATCAAAATGTGCATCGTCGGGCAGGTAATCTGCAGGATTGGTATCGGGCACCATCCCCGGATGATTAGCGACGATATCTCTAGACACCTTGAGCGGGGGGCACGATTGGTTCGCTTGTTCGCCGAGTTGGGGAATTTTTTTCCCACTTCTTCGTTCTGCTAACCTTCGATCACTGCAAGTACTTCCCGACCGCTCCGCTTCCTGATATGTCCTTTCAATAATGCGCTCATAGTTGATTTGCGGCGGAGACGGTGGTGGTCGCTTCAGGGCATCGAGAGTGCGCTTCGCTTTCACCGAATCTATCGTCTCATTCGAAGGTGGAGGTCTCTTTGCAAAAAAGTCCCTCACTTGGGCACGAGAGATGTCCTCGTTTTCCTTGTCGGTCCTCTCATATGGTAACTTTTCCAGAGGCTTGAGAGATGGACCGTATCTAAATTGCCTCCCGCCTCTGCTTGTACTGCTAGCCGCCGGAGCGGCGGCGTCTCTCTTCCGCCGTTGCTTACGAGGCGGAGAAGGAGGCGGAGTGCTCCGACACGCCGGAGGAGCCGGAGCGGCGGCGTCTATCTTCCGCCGTTGCTGACGAGTCGGAGGAGGAGGCGGACTGCTCGGACGCGCCGGAGGAGGCGGAGTGGCCTCACGCGCCGGAGCAGCCGGAGAAGGAGGTAGAGTACCCTGATCACTCGCCGGAGGAGGAGGAGGAGGCGGAGTGCCCTGACTCGTCGGAGGAGGAGGACGAGGCGGAGGCGTCCAGTTCGGAAGCTTGATGAGCTCCTTCCTGTTGGGGAACGCAGTAATTTCAAAAAAATTCCTACGAACACGCAAGATCTATCTAGGTGATGCATAGCAACGAGCGGGAGAGTGTGTCCACGTACCCTCGTAGACCGAAAGGGGAAGCGTTTAGTAACGCGGTTGATGTAGTCGAACGTCTTCGTGATCCAACCGATCAAGTACCGAACGCACGGCACCTCCGCGATCTGCACACGTTCAGCTCGGTGACGTCCCTTGAACTCTTGATCCAGCTGAGGCCGAGGGAGAGTTCCGTCAGCACGACGGCGTGGTGACGGTGTCGATGAAGTTACCGACGCAGGGCTTTGCCTAAGCACTACAACGATATGACCGAGGTGGAAATCTGTGGAGGGGGCACCGCACACGGCTAAACAATCAACTTGTCTGTCTATGGGGTGCCCCCTCCCCCGTATATAAAGGAGGGGAGGAGGGGGCCGGCCGGCCTCAAGGGGCGCGCCCAAGGGGGGGAATCCTACTCCTACTAGGAGTAGGTTTCCCCCTTTCCTAGTCCAACAAGGAGGGGAAGGAAGGAGGAAGGGGAGAGAAGGAAGGAGGGGGGCGCCGCCCCCACCCCTTGTCCAATTCGGACTGGGGGGGGGGGTGCGCGCCACCTCCTGGCCGGCCCTCTCTCCTCTAAGGCCCATGGTGGCCCATTAACTTCCCGGGGGGGGGGAGGGTTCCGGTAACCCTCCGGCACTCCGGTTTTATCCGAAACTCTCCGGAACACTTCCGGTGTCCGAACAACATGGTCCAATATATCAATCTTTATGTCTCGACCATTTAGAGACTCCTCGTCATGTCCGTGATCATATCCGGGACTCCGAACAACCTTCGGTCGGTACATCAAAACACATAAACTCATAATACCGATCGTCATCGAACGTTAAGCGTGCGGACCCTACGGGTTCAAGAACTATGTAGACATGACCGAGACTCATCTCCGGTCAATAACCAATAGCGGAACCTGGATGCTCATATTGGCTCCTACATATTCTACGAAGATCTTTATCGGTCAAACCGCATAACAACATACGTTGTTCCCTTTGTCATCGGTATGTTACTTGCCCGAGATTCGATCGTCGGTATCTCAATACCTAGTTCAATCTCATTACCGGCAAGTCTCTTTACTCGTTCCGTAGTGCATCATCCCGTAACTAACTCATTAGTCACATTGCTTGCAAGGCTTCATATGATGTGCATTACCGAGAGGGCCCAGAGATACCTCTCCGATACTCGGAGTGACAAATCCTAATATCGATCTATGCCAACTCAACAAACACCTTCGGAGACACCTGTAGAGCATCTTTATAATCACCCAGTTACGTTGTGACGTTTGATAGCACACAAAGTGTTCCTTCGGTATTCGGGAGTTGCATAATCTCATAGTCATAGGAACATGTATAAGTTATGAAGAAAGCAATAGCAACAAACTAAAACGATCATCGTGCTAAGCTAACGGATGGGTCTTGTCAATCACATCATTCTCTAATGATGTGATCTCGTTCATCAAATAACAACTCATGTCTATGGCTAGGAAACTTAACCATCTTTGATTAACGAGCTAGTCAAGTAGAGGCATACTAGTGACACTCTTGTTTGTCTATGTATTCACACATGTACTAAGTTTCCGGTTAATACAATTCTAGCATGAATAATAAACATTTATCATGATATAAGGAAATATAAATAAAAACTTTATTATTGCCTCTAGGGCATATTTCCTTCACTTCCGCCATAGACATGGAGTCTTCAGAGCAAGACATAGCTGAGTCTCCCCTTCACCGGTAGGGTGGTCAAGCTCGAGCTCCTCAAATCCCTCCGTTATTTCATCCACCATCACAACAGCATAGCCTTGTGGAATCGGACGGCAGTGAAAAGTTGCGTCGGGTTCAGGAGGTGCAATAGAGCCGACAGCCGCCTTGACTTTGAGGTTCTGCCATTGCGTCATAAGGTGGCAATGTTGAGCCTCCGTGATAGCATCCACGGGGTAGCTAGGAGCCGTGAAGTCAGGCTGCTGAAGGAGCTCTGTGGAAGCCACGCTGCTTCTCCGCTGAGATGGCGGGGTAGCTTCTGGGGTAGCTCCGGCAGGTCGCTGGCTGTGAACTGCTTGTTCCTCTAGCTTTCGTACCCTTTCATTCAGCTTCTGCATTTCACTCAGCTCCTGTTTCCTCTTCCTCTCCCGGGTTTTGTAACCGCCTGCGCCGGGAAACCCAACCTTCCACGCAACGGAGCCTGCCGTGCCTCGTTTTTGTCCTGGGTGCTCAGGATTCCCGAGGGCCTGTGTGAGCTCGTCGTTCTCTCTGTCGGGAACGAACGTCCCTTGCTGCGCTGCGGCGATATACTTCTGAAGCTTCTTGACCGGTATTTCAAGTTGCTCGTCCGTCCAAACACACTTCCCTGTTTCAGGGTCCAAGGTTCCCCCAACCCCGAAGAACCAAGTCCTTGAATGGTCTGGCCGGTGCAATGTCTCTGGTTCGACCCCTTTATCAAGCAGATCATTCTCAGCCTTGTCCCACAACGGCCGGGCTTTGAGGTAGCCACCTGACCCCGTGCAATGGTGATGCTCCTTCTTTGCAGCATTTAACTTGTTTGTCGCTGACATCTTCTTACTCTTCTCCGATGTCTTGTAGGCCAAAAATGCGGGCCAGTGATCTCTTATCTTCTCAAATCGGCCGGTGAATTCTGGAGTCTTCTCTTTGTCGACAAACGTTGATTTCAACTCATTCTTCCACCTCCTGAATAGGTCTGCCATCTTCTTAAGAGCATGAGCCTTGACCAATGGCTCTATAACTGGCTTATCCGGATCCTCCTCTGGTGGTAGGGTGAAATTTGCCTTCAGCGCGGTCCAAAGATCATCTTTCTGTCTATCGTTGACATAAGACACTTGAGGGTCTTCCTTCTTAGGCTGATTCCATTGGTGGATGCTGATCGGGATCATGTCCCTAACAAGAACCCCGCACTGAGCAGAAAATGCTTCCTTGGTCCGGCTGGGTTCAATCGGTTGGCCATCACCCTTGATTGCTATGATCATGAACCTTTCATCCTGGCGCAACCTTTTCTTCGGGCCTCGTCTTGTTACCGAAGTTTGGCTTGATCCGGAGGGCTAGAAAAGAAGAAAGAAGAGAGTTAATATGTGTACATACCAAAACAATTAATGCATCAATTAGCTAGTCAGCACAGGCTTAATTAATATATATACCTCGCCGGACTTTGCAACAGCTCCTTCCTCCGTTCGGTCACCGGAGCCGTCATCACGGTCTCCTTCTTCCACCGGCATTCGGTCACCGGAGCCATCATGATCATGTCCTTCCACCTCCATTGTTCGATCACCGGAGCCTGCTTCACCCTCTCCTTCCAGACCATCGGTGTTGTTGAGATACGACATGACATCACCTCCTCCGCGGATGATGTCCCCCAACAACTCTTCTACTTCGAAGTCTCTTTGATGATCCATAGTTTCTGTAAATATTACAACATGGCAATTAATATACAAACATGAGAGATTGATATATTAGTGGCAAACGTAGACCTAGCTAGCTCGACGCTTATACGGTTTGGGGTGGCCCTCGACAACGCTTCTAGGGTTTGGGCCGGACCGCCTCTCTGATGAATGTCCGACGTCCGGGCCGACAAGGGATTTAACAAAATGACGCCATTCTGGATGTGCAGAAAATGGTCCCTATTTTTCCTGATCTCATCTACCCTTCTATATGTCACGTTGTCTATTGTCAAAAGATTCAAGAAAACCATGGCTTCATCATTAGCCGGAAGTAACAGGCGCATGATGGTATGAAGCTCTCCAAAATTATTTTGGAACGGAGTCCTGATAGGATAATTCGCTTTTTGGTACGAAGTTCAGCAAGAGCCTTTCGAATATCGCTATTTGGATGGCCTTTGCTGAACTTTGTACCAAAAGGCGAATTATCCTATCAGGACTCTGTTCCAAAACAATTTTGGAGAGCTTCATACCATCATGCGCCTGTTACTTCCGGCCAATTATGAAACCATGGATTTCTTCAATACTTTGACACAAGAGAACGTGCAAATATAGAATGGTAGATGAGATCAGGAAAAATATGGATCAACTTAATTATGCACATCCATAATGGGGGCATTCTTGATAAATCTCTTATAAATCTCGAGAGAGTTTGTCGGGTAGGGGCGGGAGGGGGTAGGAAACCGACACCGACATTTTACCTTAGTAACTTAGAAAAAAATGTTATCGGGGAGGGGTATATCGACCCCCCCCCCTCATGTCGAAGTTATCGGGGATGGGGTATATCGACAACAACGACATACATACATGGGGAAAAAATGTTATCGGGGAGGGGGTATATCGACCCCTCCCCCTCATGTCGAAGTTATCGGGGAGGGGGTATATCGACAACGACGACATACATACATGGGAAAAAAATGTTATCAGGGAGGGGGTATATCGACCCCCCCCCCTCATGTCGAAGTTATCGGGGAGGGGGTATATCGACAACAACGACATACATACATGGAAAAAATGTTTATCGGAGGGGGTTATATCGACCCCCCCCCCTCATGTCGAAGTTATCGGGGATGGGGTATATCGACAACAACGACATACATACATGGGGAAAAATGTTATCGGGGAGGGGGTATATCGACCCCTCCCCCTCATGTCGAAGTTATCGGGGAGGGGGTATATCGACAACGACAACATACATACATGGGAAAAATGTTATCGGGGAGGAGGTATATCGACCCCCCCCCCCCTCTATGTCGAAGTTATCGGGGAGGGGGTATATCACAACGACGACATACATACATGGGAAAAAAATGTTATCGGGGAGGGGGTATATCGACCCCCCCCCTCATGTCGAAGTTATCGGGGAGGGGGTATATCGACCCCCCCCCCTCAAGTCGAAGTTATCGGGGAGGGGGTATATCGACAACAACATACCCGATAAAAAATAAGAAGAGGAAGAAGAAGAAGAAGAAGAAAGAGGAGAAGAAGAAAGGAATAGAGGAGAAGATCGAAGAAAAAAAAGAAGAAAAAAGGAGAAGAAGAAGGAATAGAGGAGAAGAAGAAGAAATAGAATAATATATTTATTATTCTATTTCTTCTTCTTCTCCTCTATTCCTTCTTCTTCTCCTCTTTTCTTCTTCTTTTTCATCTTCTTATTTATTTCTCCTCTTCTTCCTCTCCTCTTCTTCTCCTTCTTCCTCTTCTTATTATTTTCCTTTTTCCTCTCCTTTTTTTCTTCTAAATATGAACATATACATAAATGACTTTGATCATACATAATTTTCCTATACATACACAATATGAACAGATACATAAATTGACAAAGAAAATTCTATGAACAAAAAAAAATCATAAAAATTCTATGAACAAAATTACAACAAAAAAAATCATAAAAATTCTATGAACAAAATCATCATATATCATCATATCATCATCATCATCTACTACAAAAAAAATTGACATATTCTTTGCATATGAACATACAAACATTTGCATATTCTACAATAATATCACCAAAAAAATCTATGAACATAAAAAATTCTAACTTTTGCATATTCTTTGCATATGGACATACATACATCATCATCATCATCTACTACAAACAAAAACATCACACTAATTTCTATGAAAAAAATTCCACAAACATCTCATCTCGTAACAAAAAATGCAAAAAAGAGCATTATACAACATATACAGAGAATATACATACATACATCGTAACAAAAAAATGAAAAACAGGCCGGTGGTCGGCGACGGCGTGGTCGGGGACGGCGATGAGAAGGAAAGGGGAGGAGACAGGGGCTCACAGCGCGGTCGTAGGGAACGACAGCGGCCGGGCTCGGGGAGGGTTCGAGGTCGCCGGCCGGAATCGGTGCGGCGGCAGATGAACGGCGTCGGGGATGAAGGGGTCGCGGGCGCCGGCGTGGTGCTTCCCCGCGGCGACGGCAGAGGCGAGCCTCGGCGACGACGAACATGGGCGACGGTGACGGCGGGGGCGGCGGGCGGCGTCGGGGCAGCCTGGCGGCATCGATGTCGTCGGCGTCATCAGGGGCTAATGCGAGATGAGAACTGAAAATTCCTAAGTGCTACCTTATATACCCAGAGCATTGGTCCCGGTTGGTACCACGAACCGGTACAAATGCACCCCTTTCGTCCCAGTTGGTGCTACCAACCGGGACCAAAGGCCTTGTGCTGGCGTGGTGCGGTGGGATGTTTAGTCCCACCTCGCTAGCTGAGAGAGCTCGAGAGTGGTTTATAAGCGCTGTTGCGCCCACCCTCTCGAGCTCCTCTCAACTGCAGGCTTTCGGGCCTAATTTGTCACTCCTAGCCTGTGGGCCTATTGGGCCTGTTGCGAGCCTGAATCCTGGCCCAACAAACTGGTTGGGTTTCTAGTCGTATTCAGGCCGTGGTGGCCCAGTAGGTGGCATTTTTTTAATATTTTCCAGTTTTTTTGTTTTCTTTTTTGCTTTATTTATTTTATTTTGTTTCTACTTACAGCTAAATACTTACTGTTTTTCAGTGATTCTTTTTGCTTTTAGGTAATAAAAATTATAAACTTTCTGTTAGTGCCATTAGTTTTCCAATTTGAATAGTTTAAATTTGAATTTTTTGAAATTTGTGTGAATCACTAGTTTGTGAATAACTTTACTATAAAAATAGATTTTTGAGTGATTATTTTTCCTACTATTTAATATTACTGTGTTTTATCATTATATTTAATTTGGTAATTTTTAGGTTATTTGAAATGTCTGTTTTAATCAAAACAGATTTGTTATTTTAGTTTGCTATTAAAGTTTCACAAAAAAAATTCTTTATGAATTCTTTTTGCTATATGTTTTGAGCAAAAATACTTTGATAATTTTAGTTGCATAAATTTTATATAATTTTAGTTTCAAAAATACTAGACGTTTATAAAAGCTTTTTAGTTGATTCCTTTTGCTTTTAGAGTTTCATAAAAGTTTTCTAGTTCATTCTTTTTGCTATTAGAGTTTCATTAAAGTTTTCTAGTTCATTATTTTTGCTATTAGAGTTTCATAAAAGTTTTCTAGTTCATTCTTTTTGCTATTAGTTCATTTTTTTGAGCTAAATGACCCTGAAATTGAAAAGCACTTCAAATGAACTCTGAAGAGGTTGAAAGTTGGCATGGTATCATCATTTCACCCACATAGCATGTGTTAAAAAGTTGAGAGGGTTACGGCAAAAACTGGATGCACTTCGTGTACAAAATGAACAATCTCTTTCGAAGTATCAGGGTTTCGAACAAAAACTCGTCTTTTACAAAGGGATTTCATTTTTTTGAACTTATTTGAACTCCAGACTTTTTGTGTGTTCAAAATGCACCATTCAAAGCCACATCATCAATTTTCAACCCTTTCTGACTTTATTTGTTATTTTTCATGCATTTACTGATTTTTTTGAGCTATATGACCCTGAAATTGAAAAGCACTACAAATAAACTCTGAAAAGGTTGAAAGTTGGCATGGTATCATCATTTCACCCACATAGCATGTGCTAAAAAGTTGAGAGGGTTACGGCAAAAATTGGATGCACTTCGTGTACAAAATGGACAATCTGTTTCGAAGTATCAGGGTTTCCGGAAACTCGCCTGTTACAAAAGGCATTTCATTTCTTCACATGTAACTGCAGTGATATTCTAGATCAAAGGCATCATCATAATAGTTGTGGAGAGAAAGTCTTCACTTTTTCTTCGCTTGTGTCCTTTGCTTATTGCGCCGTAACCATGGATATTCTTCATCGCTTAACAGGGTGCTTGGGTCAGCCTTGACTTTGAAGGGAGGAATTTCATGAAACTTTTCATAATCTTCAGACATGTCTGTCTTGCCCTCCAATCCCACGATGTCTCTTTTTCCTGAAAGAACTATGTGGCGCTTTGGCTCATCGTATGATGTATTCGCTTCCTTATCTTTTCTTTTTCTCGGTTTGGTAGACATGTCCTTCACATAGAAAACCTGCGCCACATCATTGGCTAGGACGAATGGTTCGTCTGTGTACCCAAGATTGTTCAGATCCACTGTTGTCATTCCGTACTGTGGGTGTACCTGTACCCCGCCTCCTGACATATTGACCCATTTGCACTTAAACAAAGGGACCTTAAAATCATGTCCGTAGTCAAGTTCCCATATGTCCACTATGTAACCATAATATGTGTCCTTTCCCCTCTTGGTTGCTGCATCAAAGCGGACACCGCTGTTTTGGTTGGTGCTCTTTTGATCTTGGGCGATCGTGTAAAATGTATTCCCATTTATCTCGTATCCTTTGTAAGTCAATACAGTTGAAGATGGTCCCCTGGACAACGAGTACAACTCATCAAAAACAGTGTTGTCACCTCTGAGACGTGTTTCCAACCAACTGCCGAAAGTCCTGATGTGTTCACATGTAATCCAGTCGTCACACTGCTCCGGGTGTTTGGAGCGCAGAATGTTCTTGTGTTCATCGACATACAGGGTCACCCAGGTAGAGTTCTGTAGAACTGTGTAGTATGCTTGAGACCAAGAATGCCCGTCCCTACATATTATTGAGTCCCCTCCTAGCGTGCCTTTTCCAGTCAGTCTCCCCTCATACCGCGATTGAGGGAGACCAATCTTCTTAAGGCCAGGAATGAAGTCAACACAAAACCCAATGACATCCTCTGTTTGATGGCCCATGGAGATGCTTCCTTCTGGCCTAGCGCGGTTACAGACATATTTCTTTAGGACTCCCATGAACCTCTCAAAGGGGAACATATTGTGTAGAAATACAGGGCCCAGAATGACAATCTCGTCGACTAGATGAACTAGGACGTGCGTCATGATATTGAAGAAGGATGGTGGGAACACCAGCTCGAAACTGACAAGACATTGCGCCACGTCACTCCTTAGCCTTGGTAGGATTTTTGGATCGATCACCTTCTGAGAGATTGCATTGAGGAATGCACATAGCTTCACAATGGCTAATCGAACGTTTTCCGGTAGAAGCCCCCTCAATGCAACCGGAAGCAGTTGCGTCATAATCACGTGGCAGTCATGAGACTTTAGGTTCTGGAACTTTTTCTTTGCCATATTTATTATTCCCTTTATATTCGACGAGAAGCCAGACGGGACCTTCATACTGAGCAGGCATTCAAAGAAGATTTCCTTCTCTTCTTTGGTAAGAGCGTAGCTGGCAGTGGCAGGACCTTCATACTGCTTTGGAGGCATGCTGTCTTTTTCGTGCAAACGTTGCAGGTCCTCCCGTGCCTCCGGTGTATCTTTTGTCTTCCCATACACGCCCAAGAAGCCTAGCAGGTTTACGCAAAGGTTCTTTGTCACGTGCATCACGTCGATTGAAGAGCGGACCTCTAGGTCTTTCCAGTAGGGTAGGTCCCAAAATATAGATTTCTTATTCTACATGGGTGCACGTCCCTCAGCGTCATTCGGAACAGATAGTCCGCCGGGACCCTTTCCAAAGATTACGTGTAAATCATTGACCATAGCAAGTACGTGATCACCGGTACGCATGGCGGGCTTCTTCCAGTGATCTGCCTCGCCTTTGAAATGCTTGCCTTTCTTTCGACATTGATGGTTGGTCGGAAGAAATCGACGATGCCCCAGGTACACATTCTTCCTGCATTTGTCCAGGTATATACTTTCGGTGTCAGCTAAACAGTGCGTGCATGTGTGGTATCCCTTGTTTGTCTGTCCTGAAAGGTTACTGAGAGCAGGCCAATCATTGATGGTTACAAACAGCAACGCATGCAGGTCAAATTCCTCCTGTCTGTGCTCATCCCACACACGTACACCGTTTCCAATCCACAACTATAAAAGTTCTTCAACTAATGACCTTAGGTACACATCAATGTCGTTGCCGGGTTGCTTAGGGCCTTGGATGAGTACTGGCATCATAATGAACTTCCGCTTCATGCACAGCCAAGGAGGAAGGTTATAGATACATAGAGTCACGGGCCAGGTGCTGTGATTGCTGCTCTGCTCCCCAAAAGGATTAATGCCATCCGCGCTTAAACCAAACCATACGTTCCTTGCGTCACCTGCAAACTCCTTCCAGTACTTTCTCTCGATTTTTCTTCACTGCGACCCGTCAACGGGTGCTCTCAACTTCCCGCTTTTCTTATGGTCCTCTCTGTGCCATCGCATCAACTTGACATGCTCTTTATTTCTGAACAGACGTTTCAACCGTGGTATTATAGGAGCATACCACATCACCTTCGCAGGAACCCTCTTCCTGGGGCGCTCACCGTCAACATCACCAGGGTCATCTCGTCTGATCTTATACCGCAATGCACCGCATACCGGGCATGCGTTCAAATCCTCGTACGCACCGCAGTAGAGGATGCAGTCATTAGGGCATGCATGTATCTTCTGCACCTCCAATCCTAGAGGGCATACGACCTTCTTTGCTGCGTACGTACTGTCGGGCAATTCGTTATTCTTTGAAAGCTTCTTCTTCAATATTTTTAGTAGCTTCTCAAATCCTTTGTCAGGCACAGCATTCTCTGCCTTCCACGGCAGCAATTCCAGTACGGTGCCGAGCTTTGTGTTGCCATCTTCGTAATTGGGGTACAACCCTTTTTTGTGATCCTCTAACATGTGATCAAACTTCAGCTTCTTCTTTTCACTTTCGCACTGTCTCTTTGCATCAACAATGACCCGGCGGAGATCATCATCGGGCACATCGTCTGGTTCCTCTTGATCTTCAGCTTCCCCTGTTGCAGCATCACCGTATTCAGGGGGCACATAGCTGTCATCATCCTCTTCTTCTTCGCTATCTTCCATCATAACCCCTCTTTCTCCGTGCCTGGTCCAAACATTATAGTGTGGCATGAAACCCTTATAAAGCAGGTGGGTGTGAAGGATTTTCCGGTCAGAGTAAGACTTCGTATTCCCACATATAGGGCATGGACAACACATAAAACCATTCTGCTTGTTTGCCTCAGCCACTTCGAGAAAATTATGCACGCCCTTAATGTACTCGGAGGTGCGTCTGTCACCGTACATCCATTGCCGGTTCATCTGCGTGCATTATATATAATTAAGTGTGTCAAAAACCATTACAGAATATCATGAATAGATAAGTGACCAAATTAATAGAAGTTCATCATCACATTAAAACCAAAGTACATACATAGTTCTCATTGAACAACATATAGCTCTCCAGAGCATCTAATTAAACCATACATTGAAACTATGTAAAACATTTCAATGCAACAACAAATGCGATCATAATCGCAACCAAGGTAACAATTGATCCAACAGCATAATGATATCAAGCCTCGGTATGAATGGCATATTTTCTATACTTTCTAATCTTGAAGCGCATTGCATCCATCTTGATCTTGTGATCATCGACGACATCCGCAACATGCAACTCCAATATCATCTTCTCCTCCTCAAATTTTTCAATTTTTCCTTCAAGTAATTGTTTTCTTCTTCAACTAAATTTAACCTCTCGACAATAGGGTCGGTTGGAATTTCCGGTTCATATACCTCCTAGATAAAAAAGATCTATGTCACGTTGGTCGGCATAATTGTCATAAACAATAAATGAACCAAATAGTTATAAAATATAATATATACCACATCCGAATCATAGACAGGACGAGGGCCGACGGGGGTGGATACCAAAACCATCGCACTATATAATAACAAACAATAATAAAAGTAAGAAAATTATACAAGTATCTATCTAAATCATACAAGTAAGAATTTTTCTCTTTTAGAAAGAAGATAAGAACAAGAGGCTCACCACGGTGGTGCCGGCGACGAGATCGGCGCGGGCGATCGACGGCGGTGAAGACGGGGACGGGACGTGACGGACCGCTAAACCTAGACAAATCTTGAGGAAAATGAAGCTTGGAGGTCGAGCTTGGAGAGAAGAAAGCTTAAGTAGTGTGGCTCGGGCATTTCATCGAACACCTCATGTGCATAGGAGGTGAGCTAGAGCACCACAAAGCCCTCCCCTAGCCGGCCAGAAAAAAACAGAGCAGTGGAGTGCTCTGCTTGCAGGCGAGGGGGTATATATAGGCACCTCATTGGTCCCGGTTGGTGGCTGGAACCGGGACTAAAGGACCTCCTTTGGTCCCACCCATTGGTCCCGGTTCATGGCTGGAACCGGGACCAAAGGGTCCAGACGAACCGGGACCAATGCCCCACGAGGCCCGGCCGGCCCCCTGGGCGCACGAATCGGGACGTATGCCCCCATGGGTCCCGGTTCCTTACTGAACCGGGACTAATGGGCTGGCCAGGCCTGGACCAAAGCCCTGTTTTCTACTAGTGGAAACTTAAAAACTCAATCGATTAAACATTGTATTAATTAAATTTCTGTGATTTTCTTAGATAGACCTTGCAAAATTACATATGCGTAGTGATTTCTTCTTGAAGACGTTATGTTAATGTACCACACTCGATGTTCAATTCCATGTTGTTCTAGGTTTGGATTTACGTTGGAGGTGTTGGCTATCACAAGAACATATGTTTATCTTGGGGTTTGTTACGCAATCTCGAGTCCGCTAACACCAGCGTTCCGATTCATCTGCGTCATCAGGCCCAACCGGAGAGCAACACCGACTTATGAGAGGCCTTGGGCCCTCTCCCCCCCAAAGACTAGCCTTTTAGCTCGGTATCCACATAAGGTGGAACCCACCTTCCTGGTGGGCGCCATGCTGGGATTCTCAACATCTTAGTTCTTACTAAGAAGAGTTCTAATGCTATAAGCACTTTTGGGTGCTATCATGCATGCTACAAATGCACAGTAGATCCATGGGAATATACTGAAGCTTTAAAGATGAACAGCTATACTGTATATATTGAAAGTTGTGATTTCTTTTATATGAAGTCTTCCTTTTAATTGGGTGTCCCACTAGCCAGTCGCATGTTACTTTGATACCATTTGCAGGTTGTTTACTGTAACTTTCGTATGATGCTTCTAGCTTAGGATAGAGTAGGTTAGAGCAGTGGGTTAGTGGTCAAGATGTTTAAGGTATAACATTTAACTAGCAACTTGTTTTATAGAACCAATGCTTATCTGTTAACCAGTGCAAGCATCGTGGGATGTATACAATGATTGGCAGCAAAAGGAGCGAGAGATTGGGCAGCTTAGTCAACGAAACATTTTCTTTTCTTTCTATAATACGGAGCCAGCTGTGATGACCTTCTGTCGTTAGTTAAGAACCTTCGATATGATAGATCAAATAATTCCTACCTAACCCTATGTTTTCCCTTTTATGAAAGGGATTTTCGGCCTGATTTCATTAACGAAACCATATATAGGCTCTTACAAGGTCTCAAAATAGCAAAGCAAAATGGAAAGACAACATTATGTCTACAAGATTACAGACATAACAACAGCATAAACATGTCTTAGCAGGACACTACACACACTTCTGATATGCCAACAAACAAGTCCAACAGCGGCGTAAAAGATTAGCTACACAATAGATCTATTGAACACCCCAGTGGCTTCAGCCGTGAGTCTTCTAGATCGGCGTCGGAGAAGCTTCAATAAATTTAAATACCAAGTTAAGTAAATCAAAGAAGTGGGATTGCCAGGAAAGACCCCCCCTGAAAGCAGTGGCGGAGCTAGGGGGGACTGGCAGGAGCCATGGCTCCCCCCATGACCCAGGAAGTATAGCATAATACCCTTATTTTCCTTCAGGTTTTAAGAAATTTTGTGACGATTACTAATACTTGGCCCCTCTCATCAATACTGTCACGCATTTGGCCCCCCTAATCGTTTTTTTCCTGGCTCCGCCGCTGCCTGAAAGGATGCATTGTTGTGTATGCTTTCCTGACCGTACAAACAATACCAGCAATGTCAGCTGCAACAAGCTTTTTCCGCATTCCGGAAAAGCAAGCTAGTAGCCCAACACCTATAATCGTACGCGCCATAGATAAATGAAACGCTCATTGAGCAACATTCCAAATATATCTAGCTATAGTGCATCTGAAAAATAGATGATCGATAGATTCATATGCAGAATAGAAATTACAGTTTTTTCTCACCATGCCATCCGCCATGTAAGAGTGTCGCGGATGATAAGGAAAGCCATCTACGGCATTTTTATCAGTGGGAGTTGCATAAGTTGTCTACTTGTCTGTGATAAAGAATGTTGGACGTCTTTTGGGATTTTTGTATATAGGAGTAAACTGGCAGCTGGATCAAGAAAATGGAAGTCTTGGCTACACGCAAACTGGTTTGTTGTCATCAAAGGAATCCAATAGAACGTGGGGTGCAGAGTAGACTTTGCAGGTCTTCGATCCCAACCACCAAGAACATATATAAAGAAGGAAGTCAGACTTGAGAGTTTGTTTCATTCCGTTCCTCGAAGCTCCACTCCATCCGTTCCCAGCCACAGGCTCTCCTTGGCTAGCTAACTGGTATGCCAATGTACTTTTACTTTGGCCTATGAGCCTAATATCATTCTGGTTTGCTTCTCCGGATCTATGGAATATCATCTTAGTATATGTGATTCCTTCATTTCTTTTTTCCAGAAAG
Organism: Thinopyrum elongatum; assembly: GCA_011799875.1. Classification (NCBI taxonomy): domain Eukaryota; kingdom Viridiplantae; phylum Streptophyta; class Magnoliopsida; order Poales; family Poaceae; genus Thinopyrum; species Thinopyrum elongatum. Next base: position 63,149,030 of record CM022299.1, read on the forward strand.
GAGGTTAAAACCCCTTTCCTCTGCACCATTTTGATGCACACAACCAAAGATGCAACCTTCATATATTGTTTAACTCCACGTAAGTGTTTAGCTTTATATATAGTCAGCTATATATTATTTTTTGTGACAGTCGTCTTAATTCTACAAGCATATTTTTTTCCTCTATATGTTTAGTCTACCTCTTAAGAAAATTTCCACGCCTAAATTAATGCAGATTTTGATCACATCATTGTGCACCTAATATCACTTCTGGGTCGTGCTCTGCCTTCAAAAGGTATGGACTTCAAATAAGAGCTCTTTTACGGTGATTGGAGAGTTACGAATTATAATTTTGTGTAACTCCCCCACCGATTTTTTTCCATCGTTGATTTTTAACCTGTTAATTAAAAAATTGAGTTTAGTCCATAAGGGTATTATGGTCATGTATGTTTTTTTAGTACTCCGCTCGTCAAACCCCCACATCTGGCTAACCCATCTCGCGAGACGGCGGCGCAGGAGCGAGGACCTTGGCCACGACGTCGGTGCGAGGACCTGGAGGCGAAGACGCCGGCGCGAGATCCAGGAGGCGAAGCCCAGGCTGGTCTTGGTCGTACTGGCCACTCCCGCACGTACGTCCCCGCCGACGCCGCCGTGAGGTCCCGGCTTCGCTTTGTCGTAATGATGGACGAACAGAGGTATCTCTTCCCCTGCCCTCATCTCTTCCTCCCGTCCTTCCCTCCTCACACCTTGCGCTGGCGGCGGAGGCGTGGAGCAACTGCACATTGCAGCACCTTGGACTAAAATTCAGTTAGCAATTAGGGTTCAGATTGCTAGTGGATACGCCAGCAGTGCGTTCGCTAGATTGCATAACTTCCGCAATCACTAATGGCATGATTAGCGGCTGCCCGCGTCCGGCACTTGAGTTGTCCTCGATGCCTGTAATGATGATGCTGCTGCTGCTACATATTTGGCATGTACGCATCATCAACACAAAACTCTCAAGGAAAAAGGGATGTGATATGATTTTTTTCCAGCAAGGAACATCATTTGGTTTGTCACACAAACCCACGATTAGAAATCTGCAGCCTTAAAGTTTCCAGAATCAACAAATAATTGTGTATGCCTATGGTCATACTCCTGTATCATACACGTACACAAATTCATCAGGCCATATATGTATAAAATTCTGTTAACTGTCTAGCCTTTATTCAGTAATGAAATCTTGAATTTTGGATTACTTGTAGCAGTTTGTTCAAACAACTGAAATTTTGCTGCAGCACACACATACAAGTTCAGGTCATACATGTAAACTATGGCTTGGAACAACTTAACTAGTGCTAATAACAGTTTCATAGTTCAGTTGCATGTGTTTGTTTTGAAGTTCAGAATAGACACAGATTCAGAGTTCACAAATTTCTTACAACATGTAGCATTCCCCAATGGAATTTGCTGCATATAAACTACAAAGAATACTGATAATAAATCCCACTAAGCATAGGTAGAAGAGAGGATCAAAATACAGACATATGATAAACTACAGAGATAACGTTTCTGAAAAGTTGTTAAATATTACTTGCTATGATAACGTTTTCAGAACTATGAAGAGTGTTATATACGGCTTAGAGACTGTATAGCTGGAGTGGCCTAACAATTCTAGAAGACACTATGCACAACTGGTTTTCTGTGTCATAAATTCATAATCTGTAGTATCAGTCTTCTTAGTGCAAAACTGGAGACTACATTTCCATGGCATGACATGCTATTACTATTCTTGCATTAAGATGTACTACATAAAACCAAGGCTAATTTGTTTGACTTCCAAGTCCTTGACTTTGCCATGAAAAATCTGTTTGGCCACAGTTCATGTAATTTGCCAAAGCAAGTGAAACTCTTACTATTTTCTGTAAAACTGAAGTGTTCTCATTGAAATCTTCTGCAATGCATGCAGTATTTCGTGTAGGAGAAAGTAAGCTGTTCATAGTCCTCGATTGTTGTTAGAGTTTGTGTATTCCCTACCACAGCAAAAACAACGTCGATTAAGGCAGCCACCAGTTCAAATGGTGAGCATCAGGTACTCTATTTTCAGCACTCTATTTTATCAGATGTAGTTTAAACTCGCTATGTTTAATCTAGCAGATCCTTTTTCCGTGGAGTCTACCAGGTTTAGTATTGACATTTTATTCTATCTTTGTATACATGACGCTAGTCATCAAGGAAATTTTTGACAATTGTACAACCCGACAGAGCAACCATGCTTTCCTGCACATCACATAAAATTAAGTGTACTTAGGATTGATTTAGTGCAGCCAGCTCTAGTTTTCTTTCTTTTCAATGCAATTGATGATTTAGTTTACTTCATCGTTAGGGCACTATAATCAATGTTTAGTAATAAAATTTAGTGACTGTCCCATGTAAACTTGATTTTGTGGCTGCAGGTTTATTGTATGTCTTGGGTGGTCATTATAGCAGTAATGTGTGTACTGGACAGCCTTCAACCACCGACGTTTACCTCTGACTCGCCGGCCAGCCACCATCGTCTACCTCCTGTCTCGTTGGATCGCCGGACAGCCGCCGTCGTCTACCTCGCGCCTCACCGGACAGCACGGTCGTCTAACTCTGTCTCACCGGGCAGCCACCGCCATCTACCTCTGCCTTGTAGTTAACCGTGTGCTAGCAATTCCTTCGGAGAACTTGCTGGGTTATTCTAACTCTGCCATGTATCCATGATCTTGTTTTCTGAATATGTAATATTTTATAGTGATTTTCATTTTATTTTTCATGGCACTTCCATGATTTATTTCATTTTCTGGTATATATTTTTGAATATTTTGATTTATTTTTCCCTAATGGCCATGGAGTGAGAGCAGACTACTAGCGGGCTGGGGATGATCACTGCTTTGGGCGTTACACCGAAGAAATTTTTGTCAAAACGAATTAAAACTAGAAGCAAAATTAGAATTTAGGAGCATTTTCGGTCAAAATTTGTTGAAAAAAATAAGTTTCCATAAAAATTCTCAAAAATTCACATTGCCCTATATTTGATCTGGGAAAGTTTCTAGAGTTGTGGCGAACAGAAAAAAAACAGAAGCAAAGTCCAAATGCAAGACGATTTTGGCTCAAATTTTGCCCAGAAAACAAGTTTCAGAAAAAAAAAAATCCAAAAATAGTCCAAAAATTTGCTCATTCAATCTGGGAAAGTTTCAAGAAGTTTTGCCAAACAAAAAAACTAGAAACAAAATTAAAATTTAGGATCATGCATTATGGCTCAAATTTTGGGAAGAAAAAAGTTATCAGAAAAATCTCAACAATCCACACTACCCTTATATTTAGTCTCGGAAGATTTGAAGAAGTTTTCTCGAACAGGATCAGGATTACCCATATTAGTAGTCATGGATTTGAACGCCCCATAATGCTAGTAGGATCGGACGACTCATGGTGCTAATTGTGGTCTGTATCGCCCATTGTGCTAGTCGTGGTCTGGATGACCCTTAGTGGTAGTTGTTTGTCCGGATGACCTATTGTGCTAGTCGTGGTTCGGACGACTCATAGTGCTAGTTGTGTGTCAGGAGTACCGGTAGTGTTAGTAGAGGGACCACACGACCCGTAGTGATAGCTGCGTATCATGATGACCTTTAAAGGTAGTTGCTGGTTCAGAACACCCATACTAGTAGTTCTGGGTTCAAACAAATCATAGTGCTAGTTGTGGGACTGGAAAACCCATTGTGGTGTTTATGGACCAAGATGACCGATAGTGCTAGGTTCTGGGTTCGGATGACCCATAGTGCTAGTTGGGGATGAGACTCATACTGTTAGTTATGAGTCCAGATGGCCCACAGTGCTAGTTGTGGGTTTGGACGACCCATGGTATTATTAGTGTGATCGGCCCCAAATACAGGTTTTTCTCGTCCGGACCAACTACTATCGATCTTCGTCGTACGGACCCACAAGTACCGATCTTGGTCGTCTGGACCCACAAGTGTCGGTCTTACTCGTCGGGCTCACTACAATCGATCTTACTTGTCCGGACTTAAGTACCGGTCTTACTCGTTCAGGCTCACTACTATCGATCATAGTCGTTTGGACCCACAATTATCGATCTTAGTCGCCCGGACCCACAAGTACCGATCTTGGTCGTCCGGACCCACAAGTGTCAGTCTTACTCGGTCGGGCTCACTACAATCGATCTTACATGTCTGGACTTAAGTACCGGTCTTGCTCGTTCAGGCTCACTACTATAATGACAACTACAACCACAAAAGAGGTGAGAAACCAACATGATCTTCGATAGCCACTTGACAGTTATATTGCGATATGGAAAATTAAAGAGAAAATCTCAGTTGTACATATATTTCCTCATTATGTTTACGCACAGCAGCCAGATGGCATCAAGTTTCAGCAGCTCAGACTCAATCCTATAACATTTTGAACTTTTCATCGGTCAACATAGATGTTTACAAGACAAGGACACATAGCATAACCAATCAGGACAGTTGACTACTGCTAATAAGACTCATGCCCTAGCATCCTGTTGGAAATATACCCTAGAGGCAATAATAAAGTGGTTATTATTATATTTCCTTGTTCATGATAATTGTCTATTGTTCATGCTATAATTGTGTTATCCGGAAATCGTAATGCATGTGTGAATACATAGACCACAACATGTCCCTAGTGAGCCTCTAGTTGACTAGCTCGTTGATCAATAGATGGTTACGGTTTCCTGACCATGGACATTGGATGTCGTTGATAACGGGATCACATCATTAGGAGAATGATGTGATGGACAAGACCCAATCCTAAGCATAGCACTAGATCATGTAGTTCGTCTGCTAAAGCTTTTCTAATGTCAAGTATCATTTCCTTAGACCATGAGATTGTGCAACTCCCGGATACCATAGGAATGCTTTGGGTGTATCAAACATCACAACGTAACTGGGTGACCATAAAGGTGCACTACAGGTATCTCCGAAAGTGTCTCTTGGGTTGGCACGAATCGAGACTGGGATTTGTCACTCCGTATGACGGAGAGGTATCTCTGGGCCCACTCGGTAATGCATCATCATAATGAGCTCAATGTGACTAAAGAGTTAGCCATGGGATCATGCGTTACGGAACGAGTAAAGAGACTTGCCGGTAACGAGATTGAACAAGGTATAGGGATACCGACGATCGAATCTCGGGCAAGTATCATACCGGTAGACAAAGGGAATTGTATACGGGATTGATTGAATCCTCGACATCGTGGTTCATCCGATGAGATCATCGTGGAACATGTGGGAGCCAACATGGGTATCCAGATCCCGTTGTTGGTTATTGGCCGGAGAGATGTCTCGGTCATGTCTGCATGGTTCCCGAACCCGTAGGGTCTACACACTTAAGGTTCGGTGACTCTAGGGTTGTTATGGGAAATAGTATGTGAATACCGAATGTTGTTCGGAGTCCCGGATGAGATCCCGGACATCACGAGGAGTTCCGGAATGGTCCGGAGGTAAAGATTTATATATGGGAAGTTGTTATTGGGGTTCCGGAAAAAGTTCGGTTTTTTCGGTATTGTACCGGGAAGCTTTCGAAAGGTTCCGGAAGATTCCGGAGGGGTCCGGAAGTCCGGAAAGGGTTCCACCACGTCCAATACAGCAGCATGGGCTGTAAGGGGGCGCCCTAGCCTTAATGGGCTAGGGGCACCAGCCCCCCTAAGGCCCATGCGCATGGGAGAGGGGAAACCCTAAAGGGGGAGGGCCTCCACTTGACTTGGGAGGCACTCCTCCCCCCCTTGGCCGCCGCCCCAACCCTAGATGGGATCTAGGGGGCCGACCCCCTCTCCCCCTCAGCCTATAAATAGTGGAGGGGTGGGAGGGAGGCCACAACCTTGCCCTTGGTGCAGCCCCTTCCCCTCTCCAACACCTCCTCCTCCTCCGTTGAGCTTGGCGAAGCCCTGCCGGAGAACTGCAAAGTTCCACCACCACGCCGTCGTGCTGTTGGAGCTGTCTTCCTCAACCTCTCCCTCCTCCTTGCTGGATCAAGGCGCGGGAGACGTCACCGGGCTGCACGTGTGTTGAACGCGGAGGCACCGTTGTTCGGTGCTTAGATCAGAATCGACCGCGATCTGAATCGCTACATGTACGACTCCTCCAACCGCGTTCTTGCAACGCTTCCGCATCACGATCTTCAAGGGTATGAAGATGCACTCCTCTCTCTCTCGTTGCTAGTCTCTCCATAGATTGATCTTGGTGATGCGTAGGAATTTTTTTTTGATTTACTACTACGTTCCCCAACAGTGGCATCATGAGCTAGGTCTATGCGTAGTTTCTTGCACGAGTAGAACACAAGTTGTTGTGGGCGTCGATTTTGTCAATTTTCTTGCCGTTACTAGTCTTATCTTGATTCGGCGGCATCGTGGGATGAAGCGGCCCGGACCGACCTTACACGTACGCTTACGTGAGACAGGTTCCACCGACTGACATGCACTAGTTGCATAAGGTGGCTAGCGGGTGTCTGTCTCTCCCACTTTAGTCGGATCGGATTCGATGAAAAGGGTCCTTATGAAGGGTAAATAGAAATTGGCATATCACGTTGTGGTTGTGGCGTAGGTAAGAAACGTTCTTGCTAGAAACCTATAGCAGCCACGTAAAAAAAAATTTGCAACAACAATTAGAGGACGTCTAACTTGTTCTTGCAGCATATGCCGTGTGATGTGATATGGTCAAAAGGATGTGATGAATGATATATGTGATGTATGAGATTGATCATGTTCTTGTAATAGGAATCACGACTTGCATGTCGATGAGTATGACAACCGGCAGGAGCCATAGGAGTTGTCTTAATTTATTGTATTGTAGGAGATATGCCCTAGAGGCAATAATAAATGTTATTATTTATCTCCATGCTCATAATTAGGTTTATGTTCCATGCTATAACTGCTATGGTTCTTGAGTCTACAATAACCACGAGGCTCGGAGGAAGACTCATATGCACGTGTGGAATAATAAACGGTAAAATGTATTCCTAGTCTAGCCTCTAAGACTAGCTCAAGTGTTGCATGATGGTCCTGTTTTCCTGATCATGGGCATGTCTATGCCAGCAACTTTGAGGGCACAATGTTAGAAGAACATTTGTGTTGAATCGACCCGATTGATGTTATGCTATGAGTTACATTCGTCACAAGTTAATGGTTAATAACACAGAGATGGTTAACGTTTGCATGATTCCTTAGACCATGAGAGTATCGAGTTTCTTCATGCTTGCTTCATGAACTTTGGGGTTTGTTAAACGTCATCCGTAAATGGGTGGCTATTACGGCGGCTTACGGGTTCATGGAAAAGTATGTCAAGTAACTTGATAGCTCAAGATTGGGATTTGCTCCTCCAACGATGGAGAGATATCTCTGGGCCCTCTCGGTGTTACGGTATCCATCATCGTCTGGCCAGACACTTTGTGATTTGATCACAGGGATGCCGGAACACGGTAACGAGAAAAGAGAACAATACCGGTAACGAGGTAACTAGCACAGTGGACAAGTTGTTGATCCACGGGAATGCCAACATGTCTCACCTGGGTATTTGTAACATATTGTGAAGCAACAGGAATAGCACACGGCAACTGGAGGTTCACTCGAATATTCGTTCGTGTGGGTATAGGGGTCAATATGGGTGTCCACGGCTCCGATGTTGATCATTGATCGGAAGGGGTTCCGTGTCATGTCTATACTTCACCGAACCTATAGGGTCACACGCTTAAGGGTCATCTATCTGCTGAATACTAGACAGGGAGTCTGAGAGAAAATCACCGAAAAAGTTTTGGACACCGAAAAAGTTTCGGACAGCGGAAAAGTTCCGCAGAGAGAACACCGGATGAGTTTCGGTGAAACTGAAAAGTTGTTTCGGGGTATTCCATTAAGTCAAATTGGTTTCGGCACATGCCTGATAATTCTTGGAGGGTGCCAGAATCATTCTGGAATCTTTTGGGAATTTTCTGGAAGAAAAACCGGAAATGTTCCGGAGCTGCCGGAACCGCTTCAGATGCTTTTCGCAGATGAAATCACTAAACTGGAATTGTTCCAGAACACGTTGAAAATTATTTTAGTGGGTACTGGAAATGTTCTAAGCCCACATAAATATTTTCAGTTTGAACGGACGCTGAAAAATGTCGTCATGAATAGTGAAAGTGCTTTTTGGGTTACTTTTTGGAAAGCCATTATTTTGGGTTTTGTCCCAAGATATTTTTTGGGGGGTAACATGGATGGATGAGGCTCCCTTGGGGGGGCCCCTCCTAGGTGTGGCCGGCCACATGGGGGCTCCTCCTTGGAGCCCCCTCTTGTGCCTTGGTTTCACATTTGGGTCCTTGTGGAAGGACTTCATTCATGTGCTTTTGGGTTTTCTTGTAAAACCACCCTACCCCTTGGGATTTCCTATAAATAGAGGTGGAGGGGCAGCCCTCCACACTCACTCCTTCTCACATACAAGTGCCATTGCATGATCTGGCTTCTCTCTCCCTCCCCGCAAAATAGTTTTGCAGAGCCGAAAGGCTGTCTGGGTTCCGGTGGGAACTAGTTCTGGACGGCGAAGCCCTGCCGGATAGATGACACCGTATGTGTGCAACTCTGTAGAGAGGTCGTAGTTTCGATCTTAGTGCCCGAGGGGCTGTTCGTGAGTGCCTCCCGAAGGGCTGTCCAAGTGACGGTCCACGTTCTGTGAGTCCTCCCGAAGGGCTGTCCGAGTGACCGTTCGAGTTTCGAAGGTCCTCCCGAAGGGCTGTCCGCGACACCGTCCGGGGGACTGTTCGACCGCCTCCCGGAGGGCTGTCCGAAGGGAAGACGAGGGTATACATCCTCGCGGTTGGGAGGTTGTAAATCCTAGCTGCGGGGATCTGCAGTGCCGATCGTCATCGACTCTACTTCCGCTGCGCTACGAGTCGGTAACGAAAATGATCAAACCTTGTATGCAGTCTCCATAGTGGTCCTGGGCTGGTGCGTAGGTCGGAAATTTTTTGTTTTCTGCTGCGTTACCCTACATGTATGACCTGCGTGTCAATGAAAAACGCCATGTAATTACTTTACTTTATTGCTAACCGTTAGCCATAGTAGTAGAAGTAATAGTTGGCAAGGCAACTTCATGAAGACATGATGATGGAGATCATGGTGTCATGCCGGTGACGATGATGATCATGGTGCCCCGAAGATGGAGATCAAAAGGAGCAAAATGATATTGGCCATATCATGTCACTATTTGATTGCATGTGATGTTTATCATTTTTTCACATCTTATTTGCTTAGAACGACGGTAGCATAAATAAGATGATCCCTCGCTAAAATTTCAAGAAAGTGTTCCCCCTAACTGTGCACCATTGCGAAGGTTCGTTGTTTCGAAGCACCACGTGATGATCGGGTGTGATAGATTCTAACGTTCGAATACAATGGGTGTAAGCCAGATTTACACATGCAAAACACTTAGGTTGACTTGACGAGCCTAGCATGTACAGACATGGCCTCGGAACACGGAAGACCGAAAGGTCGAACATGAGTCGTATAGAAGATACGATCAACATAGAGATGTTCACCGTTGATGACTAGTCCGTCTCACGTGATGATCGGACACGGCCTAGTCGATTCGGATCATGTATCACTTAGATGACTAGAGGGATGTCTATCTGAGTGGGAGTTCATAGAATAATTTGATTAGATGAACTTAATTGTCATGAACTTAGTCTAAAATCTTTACAATATGTCTTGTAGATCAAATGGCCCACGCTAATGTTGCCCTCAACTTCAACGCGTTCCTAGAGAAAACCAAGCTGAAAGACGATGGTAGCAACTATACGGACTGGGTCCGTAACTTGAGGATCATCCTCACAGCTGCCAAGAAAGCATATGTCCTTGAAGCACCGCTAGGTGACGCACCTGTTTTCCCGGCAACTCAAGACGTTATGAACGCGTGGCAGTCGTGTAGTGATGATTACTCCCTGGTTCAGTGCGGCATGCTTTACAGCTTAGAACCGGGGCTCCAAAAGCGTTTTGAGCAACATGGAGCATATGAGATGTTCCAAGAGCTGAAAATGGTTTTCCAAGCTCATGCCCGGGTCGAGAGATATGAAGTCTCCGACAAGTTCTACAGTTGTAAGATGGAGGAAAATAGTTCTGTCAGCGAGCATATACTCAAAATGTCTGGGTTGCACAACCGCTTGTCTCAGCTGGGAGTTAATCTCCCGGATGACGCGGTCGTTGACAGAATCCTTCAGTCGTTTCCACCTAGCTGCAAGAGCTTTGTGATGAACTTCAATATGCAGGGGATGGAAAAAACCATTCCTGAGGTATATTCAATGCTGAAATCAGCGGAGGTGGAGATCAAAAAGGAACATCAAGTGTTGATGGTGAATAAAACCACTAAGTTCAAGAAAGGCAAGGGTAAAAAGAACTTCAAGAAGGACGACAAGGGAGTTGCCGCGCCCGGTAAGCAAGCTGCCGGGAAGAAGCCAAAGAATGGACCCAAGCCTGAGACTGAATGCTTTTATTGCAAGGGAAACGGTCACTGGAAGCGGAACTGCCCCAAGTACTTAGCGGATAAGAAGACCGGCAATACCAAAGGTATATGTGATATACATGTTATTGATGTGTACCTTACCAGCGCTCGTAGTAGCTCCTGGGTATTTGATACCGGTGCGGTTGCTCATATTTGTAACTCAAAACAGGAGCTGCGGAATAAGCGGAGACTGGCGAAGGACGAGGTGACGATGCGCGTCGGGAATGGTTCCAAAGTCGATGTGATCGCCGTCGGCACGCTACCTCTGCATCTACCTTCGGGATTAGTTTTAAACCTCAATAATTGTTATTTAGTACCAGCTTTGAGCATGAACATTGTATCAGGATCTCGTTTGATGCGAGATGGCTACTCATTTAAATCCGAAAATAATGGTTGTTCTATTTATATGAGAGATATGTTTTATGGTCATGCCCCGCTGGTCAATGGTTTATTTTTATTGAATCTCGAACGTGATGTTGCACATATTCATAGTGTGAATGCCAAAAGATGTAAGGTTGATAATGATAGTCCCACATACTTGTGGCACTGCCGCCATGGTCACATTGGTGTCAAACGCATGAAGAAACTCCATGCAGATGGACTTTTGGAGTCTCTTGATTATGAATCATTTGACACGTGCGAACCATGCCTCATGGGAAAAATGACCAAGACTCCGTTCTCCGGAACAATGGAGCGAGCAACCAACTTATTGGAAATCATACATACTGATGTGTGCGGTCTAATGAGCGTTGAGGCTCGCGGTGGTTATCGTTATGTTCTCGCCCTCACTGATGACTTAAGTAGATATGGGTATGTCTACTTAATGAAACACAAGTCTGAGACCTTCGAAAAGTTCTAGGAATTTCAGAGTGAGGTAGAGAATCAACATGACAGGAAAATAAAATTCTTACGATCAGATCGTGGAGGGGAATATTTGAGTCACGAGTTTGGCACGCACTTAAGGAAATGTGGAATTGTTTCACAACTCACGCCGCCTGGAACACCTCAGCGTAATGGTGTGTCCGAACGTCGTAATCGCACTCTATTGGATATGGTGCGATCTATGATGTCTCTTACCGATCTACCGCTATCATTTTGGGGTTATGCTTTAGAGACTGCCGCATTCACTTTAAATAGGGCTCCATCAAAATCCGTTGAGACGACACCGTATGAATTATGGTTTGGGAAGAAACCTAAGCTGTCGTTTCTGAATTTTTGGGGATGCGAGAAACTTCAACCTGAAAAGCTCGAACCCAAATCGGAAAAATGCGTCTTCATAGGATACCCTAAAGAAACTATTGGGTATACCTTCTACCTTAGATCCGAAGGCAAGATCTTTGTTGCCAAGAATGGATCCTTTCTGGAGAAAGAGTTTCTCTCGAAAGAAGTAAGTGGGAGGAAAGTAGAACTTGATGAGGTACCCCCTCTTGAACCGGAGAGTAGCGCAGCTCAGGAAGATGTTTCTGTGGTGCCTGCACCGACTAGAGAGGAAGTTAATGATGATGATCATGAAACTTCGGATCAAGTTGCTACTGAACTTCGTAGGTCCACGAGGACACGTTCCGCACCAGAGTGGTACGGCAACCCTATCTTGGAAGTCATGTTGTTAGACAACGGTGAACCTTCGAACTATGAAGAAGCGATGGCGGGCCCGGATTCCAACAAATGGCTTGAAGCCATGAAATCCGAGATAGGATCCATGTATGAAAACGAAGTATGGACTTTGATAGACTTGCCCGATGATCGGCAAGCCATAGAGAACAAATGGATCTTTAAGAAGAAGACATACGTGGATGGTAATGTGACCATCTATAAGGCTCGACTTGTCACTAAGGGTTATCGACAAGTTCAAGGGGTTGACTACGATGAGACCTTCTCACCCGTAGCGAAGCTGAAGTCCGTCAGAATCATGTTAGCAATTGCCGCATACTATGATTATGAGATATGGCAAATGGACGTCAAAACGGCATTCCTTAATGGTTTCCTTAAGGAAGAGTTGTATATGATGCAGCCGGAAGGTTTTGTCGATCCTAATAATGCTGACAAGGTATGCAAGCTCCAGCGCTCAATCTATGGGCTGGTGCAAGCATCTCGGAGTTGGAACATTCGCTTTGATGAGATGATCAAAGCGTTTGGGTTTACACAGACTTATGGAGAAGCCTGTGTTTACAAGAAAGTGAGTGGGAGCTCTGTAGCATTTCTCATATTATATGTAGATGACATACTATTAATGGGAAATGACATAGAATTCTTGGAAAGCATAAAGGCCTACTTGAACAAGTGTTTTTCAATGAAGGACCTTGGAGAAGCTGCTTACATATTAGGCATCAAGATCTATAGAGATAGATCGAGACGCCTCATTGGTCTTTCGCAAAGCACATACCTTGACAAGATATTGAAGAAGTTCAATATGGATCAGTCCAAGAAGGGGTTCTTGCCTGTATTACAAGGTGTGAGATTGAGCACGGCTCAATGCCCGACCTCGACAGAAGATAGAGAAAAGATGAGCGTCATCCCCTATGCCTCAGCCATAGGGTCTATTATGTATGCCATGCTGTGTACCAGACCTGATGTGAACCTCGCCGTAAGTTTGGTAGGAAGGTACCAAAGTAATCCCGGCATGGAACACTGGACAGCGGTCAAGAACATCCTGAAGTACCTGAAAAGGACTAAGGATATGTTTCTCGTTTATGGAGGTGACGAAGAGCTCGTCGTAAAGGGTTACGTCGATGCTAGCTTCGACACAGATCTGGATGACTCTAAGTCACAAACCGGATACGTGTATATTTTGAATGGAGGGGCAGTCAGCTGGTGCAGTTACAAGCAAAGCGTCGTGGCGGGATCTACATGTGAAGCGGAATACATAGCAGCCTCGGAGGCAGCACGGGAAGCAGTCTGGATGAAGGAGTTCATTACCGACCTAGGAGTTATTCCCAATGCGTCGGGCCCAATGACTCTCTTCTGTGACAACACTGGAGCTATTGCCCTTGCCAAGGAGCCCAGGTTTCACAAGAAGACCAGGCATATCAAGCGTCGCTTCAACTCCATTCGTGAACATGTTCAAGATGGAGACATAGATATTTGTAAAGTGCATACGGATCTGAATGTCGCAGATCCGTTGACTAAACCTCTTCCACGAGCAAAACATGATCAACACCAGAACTCTATGGGTGTTCGATTCATCACAATGTAACTAGATTATTGACTCTAGTGCAAGTGGGAGACTGTTGGAAATATACCCTAGAAGCAATAATAAAGTGGTTATTATTATATTTCCTAGTTCATGATAATTGTCTATTGTTCATGCTATAATTGTGTTATCCGGAAATCGTAATGCATGTGTGAATACATAGACCACAACATGTCCCTAGTGAGCCTCTAGTTGACTAGCTCGTTGATCAATAGATGGTTACGGTTTCCTGACCATGGACATTGGATGTCGTTGATAACGGGATCACATCATTAGGAGAATGATGTGATGGACAAGACCCAATCCTAAGCATAGCACTAGATCGTGTAGTTCGTCTGCTAAAGCTTTTCTAATGTCAAGTATCATTTCCTTAGACCATGAGATTGTGCAACTCCCGGATACCGTAGGAATGCTTTGGGTGTATCAAACGTCACAACGTAACTGGGTGACCATAAAGGTGCACTACAGGTATCTCCGAAAGTGTCTGTTGGGTTGGCATGAATCGAGACTGGGATTTGTCACTCCGTATGACGGAGAGGTATCTCTGGGCCCACTTGATAATGCATCATCATAATGAGCTCAATGTGACTAAAGAGTTAGCCACGGGATCATGCGTTACAGAACGAGTAAAGAGACTTGCCGGTAACGAGATTGAACAAGGTATAGGGATACCGACGATCGAATCTTGGGCAAGTATCATACCGGTAGACAAAGGGAATTGTATACGGGATTGATTGAATCCTCAACATCGTGGTTCATCCGATGAGATCATCGTGGAACATGTGGGAGCCAACATGGGTATCCAGATCCCGCTGTTGGCTATTGGCCGGAGAGATGTCTCGGTCATGTCTGCATGGTTCCCGAACCCGTAGGGTCTACACACTTAAGGTTCGGTGACTCTAGGGTTGTTATGGGAAATAGTATGTGAATACCGAATGTTGTTCGGAGTCCCGGATGAGATCCCGGACGTCACGAGGAGTTCCGGAATGGTCCGGAGGTAAAGATTTATATATGGGAAGTTGTTATTGGGGTTCCGGAAAAAGTTCGGTTTTTTCGGTATTGTACCGGGAAGCTTTCGAAAGGTTCCGGAGGATTTCGGAGGGGTCCGGAAGTCCGGAAAGGGTTCCACCACGTCCAATACAGCAGCATGGGCTGTAAGGGGGCGCCCTAGCCTTAATGGGCTAGGGGCACCAGCCCCCCTAAGGCCCATGCGCATGGGAGAGGGGAAACCCTAAAGGGGGAGGGCCTCCACTTGACTTGGGAGGCACTCCTCCCCCCTTGGCCGCCGCCCCAACCCTAGATGGGATCTAGGGGGCCGGCCCCCTCTCCCCCTCAGCCTATAAATAGTGGAGGGGTGGGAGGGAGGCCACAACCTTGCCCTTGGCGCAGCCCCTTCCCCTCTCCAACACCTCCTCCTCCTCCGTTGAGCTTGGTGAAGCCCTGCCGGAGAACTGCAAAGTTCCACCACCACGCCGTCGTGCTGCTGGAGCTGTCTTCCTCAACCTCTCCCTCCTCCTTGCTGGATCAAGGCGCGGGAGACGTCACCGGGCTGCACGTGTGTTGAACGCGGAGGCACCGTTGTTCGATGCTTAGATCGGAATCGACCGCGATCTGAATCGCTACGTGTACGACTCCTCCAACCGCGTTCTTGCAACGCTTCCGCATCGCGATCTTCAAGGGTATGAAGATGCACTCCTCTCTCTCTCGTTGCTAGTCTCTCCATAGATTGATCTTGGTGATGCGTAGGAAAAAAAATTGATTTACTACTACGTTCCCCAACACATCCCACCGCTCATGTCGTAGCCCGCATCGGCATCTCCGATATGATGCTCGAGCAAGCAGGTACTTCTCAAAGTCCTTGAGGTAATCCAGAAGCACCATGAATGGTTAAGAGAAGGAACCCCCCAAAGTAGCTGCTACTACCACCTCCTTTGCCGAAACGGAACCCACCGCTTCCATCATCCAGTTTAGGCCCTTGAACTTCCCCTGAAACGGTAAACAACATACCACAAGCAAAATTAAGTCAATTGCCTGCTCCGAAGAACTAGATTAAATTTGCAGTGTGAGAACAAACAAGAAAAACCACCTTTGGGATCAGATCGTTTGACGGTTGCGGTTGAAGATTTGCACTAGACACTTTGGGTTTGAGCAGCATTGCATCTTACACTCTGAAGCAAATAGAGTTGTCAGAGAAAAAGGGATCATCAAAGGATCTGATAGTGAAGCGGGCCATCAGCAATTTATTATCAGTGTAAGACGACAATAGCTGCTCAAACCTGGGCATAGATTGTAGTTCTCTGCACATTAAAAAAAATGTCACAGATGAATATGATAATAGCTGACCGTAAGGTTGTACATGCCAGCTTTAAATGGGTTGCAAAAGCCGGTAAAGACGCATTTTACTCTTGAAATAAATCCTGACATCACAACACATGCGAGACCTAGTGGAAGCATAGAAATCTAAAAACGAAAATTAGCATCCTTGCCGCAAAGATTATGTAGGTGCTGAAATTTGTGAATAAGTATCGTCCAACATAAGTGGGAATTTTGTGACCCTGCATCAACTTGAACTGGGGGATAAACCATGATATGGGGCAGACATTGATTTGAGTAAAAAAAGCACGCTCTGGCAGCTGCTGTGTTTGCAGGTTTGTACATACGAAGAATTGCCAAAAAGAAAAAACCTAGGGCAGGCAGATTGAGGACGTATCACGTATGCCAATAGTAGCTGGAGTCTGTGGCACATAGTGCCGCCGGTGCCGAGGTGTGCTTGCCGCTCACGCATGATGGGGTCAGACTGCCTCAACCGCGTCCAACTCGATGCCTGCTGCAGCTGCGGCCTGCGTGTACTCTGGCCGCCGGACGATCCTACAGGCAGCCTGCTGAGGGGAGACACGCCGGTGAGGTGAGGCCGCATCGAGAAGTGGGGCGGTGGAGTGGATCTGATCTGGCGGCGATGCCGGATAGATCAGGGGCGACGCGGTGGAATTGTGAGCTCGACGGTGAGAGGTTGGAAACAAGGCGATTAATTAGGGAAGAGATGAATGAGAGAGATTTGGGAGAGATAATGGGATAGGGGTGCGTGGAATCTGTCCTGGTCCACTCCCTTTCACAAATTAATGACGGATTTACCCTTTCACAAATTAATTGGTCCCACCTAAATTTTGTAACGGCCCCACCATTACATGTAATTTCATGTAATTTCATTTTCGTAACTCCTCGTAACTCTGATTTTCCAACCGTCAGATTAGGGTGAATGGACGGCTCCTAAAATCGCCAATCATCGTAACAGTTGTGCCAAAGACTCTTGTTAAATGTCCCATGCAAAATAACTTTTCCCCCTCTTAACTTCGAAAATGCACTTTGTATTTAGAATGGACGCTAGACATATGCAACCTAATGTCCTGGAGCATATACTTGACGGAACATGAAGCCAACGGATCTACGCTTAGCACTTTTAGATAACATCACAGACAATTTCTCCAAAGAGCGGCAAATAGGCGAGGGTGGGTTCGGAATGGTTTACAAGGTAAAATTTACTGTTTAGAGAAAAATTATGGCATGATATCTAAAGTTGCATAAAGTATTTCTGCAAATCTGGGTGGGCTATGAATTATTTCCTCAGTAATTTACTGGGCCTTCAAACGTTATCCCAACAGGGTGTGCTCGGAAATGGGAATGTCGCTGTAAAGAAGATTATGAACACTCACACAATTGATGAGAAGCTATTTCGTCGCGAGGTTACCAGCTTGATGAAGGTTAACCATAAAAATGCAGTACGGTTTCTTGGGTTCTGTTCTAATACGGAGCATAAAGCCATACAAATTAGCGGATCGGCAGAGTATATTTTTGCTGAGTTAAGACAACGATTGCTCTGTTTTGAGTATATCAGCAATGGAGGCCTTGATAAATATATTACGGGTAAGACAATACTGTTTATTATGTAAATCTTATCCTTCTTATTTCTTAGTTCATACATATGTTCCGCTTCAACATTTCAAGTACTAGATGACCCGTTGCGCCGATGGCGCAAAGGGCGAGAGCAAGATAAGTTTTGAAAGAGTGAACATAAATATATTTAGAAGCAGATTGGAATACATGGATTATTCATGATACATAATGTCCTAAGAAGCTTACGATAGAATATTTACAATGCTATTAGGAAGAAAGATAGATGGGAAGAGATACATCTTATAGAATTTAAACCATGTATATGTGACTGATTTAAAATTAAGAGTGAATTCCGGTTTTTACCCCCTATTTTGACATTTTTGACACTAATTACCCCATTTAGCAGGATTTCATCTGTTTTACCCCATTTAGCAAAAATGCTGCCACAATTTACCCTGTTTTAATGTTTGTGTGCGTTCTGACCGGCTGGCATGCAACTGCGATAGTTTTTTCCTGCCTATTTTTCTCCCTACTCAACTCGTTTCCAGTTTGAAGTATTCTGATGGGACGACTATACTTGATCAGCATGGCATATTACCATTGAATAAATTATAGGAGAAATTGTTACTGATATAATCTAAAATCATGTATGTTTTTCTTCAGTTATCATATACGGCCTTAAGTATGCAGGGTTCTATGGATTAGATTAAAGTGGTGTAAATATACTACTTTACTAACTGTCATACACCTACATATATGAATATCTAGGTAGCAAATATGTTGACCGGAGGAGTGTTAATACAGTACAAGTGATAGCATGTGTTGCTACTTGCTAGCTGTAAAGGAATTTTGAATCTTTGTATCTTACGATGCATGATCAAACATGTTTATTTACCTTATTAGAGTAGATTATGATTTATTAAGATTGCAGCCACTAATTCATTTTTTATTTTTCTTACACAAAGCGGATGGCAACCAAGATGTGTAGTGTTAGGCATATTTTACATGTCTTTGGATACCAGAATCCAGAGCTAGAGATGATTGGGAGGGATTTCATTAGTTATTTTGATATAAAGGAGAAGATCAAGGAATTGTGATCCAACCCTTGGGACAACGTTTATTATCAGAAGAAGGTGGTCAATGAAAACTCCATGGTTTAGTTAACAGATGATGCAGGCATGATGAACATGCTAGAGGAATTTGATGCTTATACGGAAATCAGTTTGCATGTTTGATTGGGGGTGAGCAACGCAAACGAGAAGCCACGGGAGGCGAGCATGGCGCGCGGCCGACTTGGGCGTTGTGCTTTGGACATGACGCGAGCGACCGCCATCAGGCCGAGCCAGTCAGAAGAAGCTGCGCGGCCCGGTTCAGCAGTGAGAAAAATAGCCAGAAAAAACCACTGACGTGGCATGCCAGCTGGACCTAACAATTGTGACCGACCGGTCAGAATGCTCACAAAATTTTAAACAGGATAAATTATGGCAACATTTTTCTTAAATGGGGTAAAACGGATGAAATCTCGTCAAACGGGGTAATTAGTGTCAAAAATGTCAAAATAGGGGGTAAAAACCAGAATTCACTCTAAAATTAACTTAATAGATACTTATATTCTATTATTATATGGTACAGGCTAAAAGGTAGTAAGATAAGTAGGAATAGATCGCACGAAACGGTACAGATCATACCAGTACATGCAGTACAAATTAGCAAGAAAAACAAAATTACAACTATGCCATTGGGACAAAGAACCGCACATTCTGGACACCTATACGTGGTTGACTGTTGGTCTTGTTCCATCCACCAGTTCGTCTTCGTCCCATTCCTTTCGCCATTCTACTCGTACTGAAGTGAGAAAGCACCTGGTGGAGGCCGCCGGCGCCGACACTTTGGGCTCCATCTTGGAGGCGGCTGACGCTGAAGCTCACAGGCAGAGCGGCTCCATCTGCATCTTGGTGGCCCGACAGCTACCGCTGTAGCTTGGAGCCGCGGAATCAGCAAATGGTGCCGCTGTTGCTCGTACCGGCGAGCCAAATCCTCAGTTGCCGCTGTCGCTCCCTGCCGTAGGTGGCGTCAGTTTCGGCAGTGCCGGCACTCCCTGAAGCTGGTAACTTTTCACGGCAAGGGATGCTCCAGCAAGACCACGACAGCCACCGTTGCCGCTCAGGTAAGAACTAACCTCCTTCGGTGTTTGATGAATCTGTAGAATTTTTTGTTAGCCAAGTCTCGAGGACAGTGTTGATACTTAGCTGAGTGATTCAACACAGGAGCACTAATTAGCGGCTGGGACTGCTCCAATCATCCAGCTGGGTATATTGTATAAGATACATAGTTAGGTGACCGCCTTTAGATGTTTCATATGCTGAAGAGTATTTTCTAATTAAATCATCTGAGTTTATTATGCTTTCTCTGCAGCAGCAACCTGAAGCCAAAAGAACACAAAACTGCACAAACTAAAATAAAAACATGTCCACATGCCTAATAACTTTGAAAGTCTGAGTCCTAGTGTCCTACAACAGTTCAAACAGTCAATAGTCAGAAGAGGCTAATTAAGGTACTGGTATAAGGTACTTAACTTTAACTGGGCACACATAATATAGGATTAAAGAATTTAGATAAGATGCCAAGGGTTCTTCAGTCTATATGGCACTCACCTGAACACTAAAGCCATGGTTGTCATTGCATAGCTCTAGACTAAATAATAAGAGCATAACCAAAGGATTTATGCATTAGTGCATGAACAAATAGAAAAAAATAAGCCTATAATATCCCATGCTATATGCCCACCAAATGAAGGCCAAACAGAAGATCACCAATACGAAAAATAGAACTATGTGAGTATAAATTTTCAGGAAAATGATAGAATGGTGAGCTACATTGTGTAATAATGATTATAAGCTCGGGTATGTACATTTGAACAAATAGAAGATTAAGAAAGGGGAACATGCAACAATTTTTTTTCGAAAAGCAGTAGTATTTTTACCTTTGTAACAGAGGAAGTACTAAAAAGTATTAGTTGGCATTTCTCCGGATGGCGAATTGCTTGGGAAAAAGGATCGGTAGGTATAATAATGGCGTTACTTTCATGCGCAAGCACCAAAACTTCGCCAAAAAGTAAAATATATTGGGCGCATTGCACCTTTATTTTCCCTGCAATCCTTGCCTTTGCTTCTACAATGTATCATGGCCATGCAAGCATCTTCAGTTTAGTCCATCCAAAAAGCACACCAAAGGTAACAGTTGGATTGATTGTATCATCCTTGAAACGCCATTATCAGAAATTGAGTTGCCCCTTAATAGTAAATAGAAATGTACTGCTTGCTTACCATGCTTACTTAGGACTCGTAGGCTTTATCTAATCCCTCTCCAAAGCAAACCATCTATCTATGCGAAATAGGCAAGAGGTAGGCAAAGATGCTATATACCCAAGGGTATATGTCAATCTAAACTAAAGTACTGCTCACAAGAAAACGAGCATGATAACACGTCGTTGCTTGCTCTAATAATAAATAAGTTGTTGAAAAGGAGCAGGAGGCTATTTTATTTATAAAGTTTGGTTTAGTGATTTAGTACAAATAAGGACGTGTCCAAACCTGACAGGCACAACAACCTCAAATGCATGGGGTTGGTTTGGTTAAATCAGGAAGAGCAGAAATGAAACGCACCATATACATTTTCCATGCTTCAACATATATCCGTGAAAAACAGAGAACAGTTACGCATCCTCATATACTCACTAAAGAAATAGAGAATAGCAATTGCTACTAAACTATTTGTATGCATCCACATACACTCATTAGAAAAACAGAGTAATATGTGCATGTTATATAAGTTAGTCGGCTACCAATCGTACCAACCTTTCTTTAGCATGTTTGAGAAGAATAACACAGCAGGATCGACCAAAGTAATCTTTCGCTTGACTTGCTTGTCCTTAGTCGTTTCCACAATCCAGGCAGAAAATTATGTACATATATGGTGTTCCTCCATAGAAAGGATCTCCTCTGGCACTGGGGGACATTTGCATTTCTCTACTATCTCTCCTCGGACAGTGCCTCATCAACAGTTGAAACCAGGTCTCCCCCTCCAAGAGTTTGTTCTGAATGTAGATCATTCTTGAGAAGCACACGTTAGAAAAATGTAGGTTAGTATGCCTAGACATAATTATTCTGAATGCAAACAGGAAATTAAAAAGAAAGAGAAAGAACTTACTTGCTAACTGGGTGCAATATATTGTTAAGAGACTGCATAGCCTTGCATCCCATGACTTCAGAACACCGGAATCTTGCATCTGCAATGTGAGGCCACACATTGAATGGTGATAAAAGAGTAAGGTTAGTGTTACTACATGGAAGAAATTTGTTTTTTATAATTGTCTTAAAGAAGTAAGCCCTGAGTTGCATAAGATAAATTAAGCAAACCAACAGCTGATAAGTTTTTCCTTTCAGATATTAAGAGTAGATAATGTGGAGCGTCAAGATACTCTTACTAAGGCTGCGTTCGGATTCCCTCCGCTCCGCGGCTCCGCGCCGGAGCAGAGCGGCAATCCAGTTATAATTTGCGGAGTTGATTAAAGGCCGCTCCGCGCGCTCCGCTCCGCGGAGGACTGCCGAACAGGCGCTAAGTAGAAGGCTGCATAGAAATACAAAGCCAGAACACAAATAAAAATTTGAATGCTTCATCTAACATCATATCAATTTATTGGTCCAGAAATCAACATGGGTTCACAAGATCTTGAATGAAAGATACGGTAACATCAAGCTACATATACGACTATGTATGGATTAACATCACTAACCACTGTATGTCTGAGTGAAAACGTAAAACTGAATCAGTGATGTAAATTTTCTTATATGGCTATCAGGCTACTAATAACACACGGCCACATCCACGTTGAACAAACACGCGCTCTGCGCCACCGTTATTACGCCTCTTCTATACGATGGCGCCTCCTGGGTATATATCTGTACTCTAGTGTCTCGCACACCAGCCATGACACCTCAATAGATCACCAAAAAAGCTTTCTAGTTGTTTTTATGCAGTTATAGCCAATTGTTTAGAGCCTACAAAGCTTGCAAGAACGCAGAAACATACCAGCACAATGCCACTGTGACAGTATATAACGTGTGAGTGACTAAATTCAAGTAGAAGGGACGTTCCCGATCAACCTCAGTTGACTTAGCATTGATGAGATTTTCAAGCTGGTAATTGCAAAAAAAGAGCATATTTAGCCCAGTAATTCAACAGAAAGTATTGCTCTTATCATTTCTCAACTAACACTATGCTAACCAGATAAGACATAAAAGAACAGTGACAAGGATTTCCCCACTGCCGCTAGTCTTAAAAATTACACCTCATAAACAGGAAAATTATTGTAGTGAGTGATCATATGTTCATGCATACATAAGTTAAAAATGGTAAGGATTCTAACACTGAGGTCATGCAACTCACAAATAAAACTTTCTCAGTGATGCATGTTCATTACAGTTATACATATAAAAATTGTGTGCAAGTACCACTAAAAGGCTCCTTCAGCAGTGAAGGACAAATTAGAAGAAATTTGCTATATATATAGCGTTAACCAAATAAAACAATAGGTAAGTTTCCCTTAAAAAGCAGTATATGTTTTAACAGTAGGAAAAGAAGAACTGTTAGCTGAACTGAATACAGAGCACACTTGTTATAGCTGCAACTGAGTTAACTCAACAGTGCAGAATATATAAATAAAAAAATTGAAGAAAGAATGCATAGATTATATAAATTTTCCTTGAATCTATGCTACCAAGGAAGCCTCAAGAATTGGCAAAAAAGATGAAGTAACGTGGATCTAGTGTAGCTTGATTTATCGTAGGGGCCCATCTCCACACGAAAAAAGGAGGCAGGTTTTTTGTTTTCTGCAGCTACAGCCAGTACAAACAAAAGGTGAGATGCATATTGCATAGAGTAACACTACAGCAGGCTACATGGGGGGGGGGGGGGGGGGGGGGGAGGACAGCAGGACTAAAAGGTACCATGCCATTGATCCAAATTATGCACATCATTTATCTGAAGCATCATATATATTTTCTCAATCTACATATCTCACTGGCCAATCCGTGAATTTGTGCCTCTCCATCTGCATCTATATCGATCGACCACTACCAAGTAAGCATAAACCAAAGCATAGATTTTACTGGAAAATTGAGGAAGTGGCGAGGAGGAGCTGGTATACCGGATGGGTCAGAGACGCTGTTGTGCGCCCGTCACAGTTCTCTCGCAAGATTATTTGCATTAATTAATCCGCAGAACATGCAAAAAAGTAAGAATATTTTAGGTACCTTGTGGATAAGTACCTTGATATTGTTCCTGTTTCCAACATTATTCTAGCAAATATTAAATAATCCAGCAAGAATATGCAATTCTTGATACTGACACAAACATTAATCCAATTTTCAGAGAAATGCAAAATAAGTGGAAAAATCTTTTCGAGCATGGTTAAGTGGGATTTAGCTCCCACAAACAAACTATCAAACACGAACTAAAAAATGTGGATGCTATGATTTTGCTCAAATTTCCTAACCTGACCACTTGATATGCAACAATGGCATGGAGGATTTATATGTTAATGAACTCTTAATACCCCAAGTTCCAAACAACTATTTCTAAACAAAACTGCAAGTACAATATAAGAGCTCACTGAAGCCATCATAAGATAAGTAAAAATGGAATTAAGAAACTTACACTAATAAAAGAGCACATGGGGACAGTAGTCCCCGCAATTGTTTTTTTCTCTTCTTGGCCAATAAAACTAAAATCGTACAAAGCACAATTATATTTGGAAACCATGCTTACTATTACACAATGGCAAAGAACAAGGTGCCTTCAATAAAATCATGAATCTAGAGACGGATAATGGACAGGCAATGCTTTTCTAAGAAGTTTGAATACCATCATTGAAGCTTTGTTCTGAACACTGTTCTAAAATTTAACTTAGTCAACCAAAGGAAGTAAGATGGTCGAATAATACCTAGCTGCATTTTGCTTTCATGAAAGCACAGCGGTACATGTTGGTGGCATCTAAGATAGCATGAACAGCCTCTTTAAAAGAGGCACTGAAGCATGCATCCTAGTTAGTACCATCAGGCTACCGGGTCATGCCAATAAAAAGGCACCGTCAGGTCACTGGTCTCAGGGGAGTTGGCCCTTACGGTTCCTTCGATGAGAAGTTCCTGTCAAACAACAACACATTTAATAAGATTGGTTGCGATCGCACAAACCCCCTTTCAGATGAAAAGGCTCTATGCATGAGTAACAAAATTATCTGAATTCAAATGACATTAGGATATTCCGAGTGACCAAAATCTCAGCAATAAAGGGGAGAAATAGCAGTTCACCACTGTCCAGATTCCATTGGCGCTTACATCAAACTATGATATGTTTACCACCCACTGATTTGCAACAAAAATGTTCCCAAGCATATAAACTCTAGTGAATAACCCTCATCTTGTTTATCAAACTTAAACAGATGAAGCAAGCTTTGTTCCTTCAGCTAGGATCAAAGTCCACCATATAACTAATACCATTAGTTTATCACAGAATTAAAGGTAAGACACAAGCCTAACCTTCTATAAACATCATTCATCTTAAGAACCTTATCTTCATAGCATCCACACTGCCAGAGAACACAAAAAAATATATAAACTGTAAAACATTCACACTACAACTAAAACCATGATAGGTTGAGCATACGGAGGCATCAAAAAAGGAAATAGGGAAGAACTCACCCGATCAGAGCCAACAGAACAATGAGAACATCCAGCTTACATGCAGCACCATCGGTGGTAGAACTGTTGTCGTCCCTAAACTGAAGAAAATATCAAAGAAATTAAAACATCATGTCCACAAGCAACGAGTGGATTTGTAAGAAAGCCAACAACATGAAGATGTCCCTTGATGTAGTACTAATTAATAGGATATGGATATGAAGAAAACAATAATTAAATCATGCATTGATAATCCAACACAGGTACGTACAAAAGAACAAACAACTTTCGTAATATTTGGTCGAAAGTAATCCAGACATTAATGACTAATTATTAGATGTAGGCCAACTGAAAAAACACAACCATCTACAAATAGAAAACATGGGTTGGCATACAACAATCAGAAGCGGACCATGCTGATTTTCGCTTGATACGAAAACTTCTATTGATGCAGAATTTACTGAACCCTGAAAACAAACTACAACAAACAACTGAAATCTAATACTCTACACATGCTGGATTATGTTTTTTACTAAAAAAATGAAGGCATAAACAAGCTTAAGTATCTTGGTTTTAGCTACCAAACCAGAAGGATTGCTACAGTACATTCAGTTCAGTAACACAGTTCGGCGAGGTTGCAAAGTGGTGTTTGTCGCCTCTGCTGCCATCCTTGTGGAACCCAGCCCCATCCAAAGCCTAGATGACTGAAAAAATAAATTAGGAGGACATGAATTAGAGGGAGGAGCTCACACAAGGAATTGCAGTCAAAAGGGAGCCGGAAGAAAACCTAGCTGTGCTCCGGTGGGAGAGGCGGGTCGTGGATCTGGACCGCCATGGCCATGAAACGACGAACAAGCACGGGGAGAGGCTGACAGCGAGGGCTTGGTTGCAGCCGCCGACTGCCCTAGCATGGGCATGGGGCACCGCGTCCCCGCGGGTCACAGCTCGCAGCCTCGTGAAGTGGCACGAGCGCATCGGAGGGGGTGGGGACGACGGCGACGAGGAGCACGGCGGAGGCTGATGGGGAGCCGCCAGGGTGGAGAGGACGGCGACGAGAAGGGCTGCCACAAGAGCGAGAGGGAGAGAGGATGGGAAGGAGGAAGATGCAGGGTGTGGCGGTGGAAAGAAGGGGATTTTGAGGCGGCTCCCCTCGCCTTTTTCTTCTGCGGTCTCGCTCTGCCCGCGTTCGGTCCCCTCCCCTCCCCTCCCCTTTTTCTTTCTGTGGTCTCACTGCCCGTGTTGCTGCCCGCGTTGCCCGTCGCTCTTCACTGTTCATAGCGACGTGGAGGCCTTGGTTGTGCCTAGCAACCAGCTCGACCTTTATATGTTCAATGTTCAATTAGCATGTGGCAACTAGACTGGACCAATAAAAATATTGTGTTTTGTCGCATAATTTTTATCATGCTCAGATCGAATGTTGGAAGTTTTCTTCTGTAGATGAATTGAGGGGACTTGAATGGAACATACGGTATGACATAATTAAAGGAATCTGTGAAGGATTGCATCACCTTCACAAGGAAAACGGTATAATTCATATGGATCTTAAACCGGCCAATGTACTACTAGATGATCAAATGGTACCAAAAATTTCCGATTTCGTCCTTTCAAGACTTGAGGAAAACTCACAAACCATGAGTACACACCGCTTCTTATCACTGTACGTAAGCGCTGCATCAAGCAAGCCAATTCCTTTCTCTGGCTTCTACTTGCTTAAATTAGAAACAGTTTTTTGTATTATTATGCAGAGGATACTGCGCTCCGGAATACCAATTTGATGGCAAGATGTCATTCAAGTAAGACATATACAGTTTGGGCGTTATTATTACCGAACTGGTGACCGGACAAAAGGGCATTCCTGCTAATAAAAATGATGTAAGTGTTTTGTCTCAACATGGATATGGTCTCTTTTAGAAATATTTATGTCACGGTTCGGCATTTGCTTGTCATTATCTTTTCTATGTTTTATTATTATGCATACTGTAGTATGAATAAATGGAAGGCATGTCAAATTTAAATAATACTCCTTTCAGTTCGCTAAACTCACACTAGTAGAAAACGGGCCTTTAGTCCCGGTTCCAGAGGGCCTTTAGTCTCGGTTCTGCAACCGGGACAAAACGATCAGGACTAATGCCCATTACTTTTTGTCCCGGTTGGCTTACGAACCGGGACTAAAGGAGCTCCACGTGGCCGCTGTCTGGAGCGGGGCTGGAGGACCTTTTAGTCCAACCGGGACTAAAGGAATTTTTTTGAAAAAAAAAAATCAATTTTTTTATTTTTTCCCAATTTTCAAATTTCTGAATTATTTGACAATTTAATCTCTAATCACCCCTCATCACTGCTCAAGTGTGGAGCACTCATTCCAAATCGTCTAACTTCCCGGCCGGTCACCCATCCTCTCACTACTCCAGCCTAAGCACGCTTAACTTCCGAGTTCTATTCCCCCTAATTTCCAAGTCTGCACTTGTTGTTTTCCTGACAATAGTAAGCTGTCAATCCTATTAACCCTTAGGAGTTGAACTTGAGCATGAAGTCACACGTTTCACCGTTTGAGTTTGAAACTATTATTCTAAAAAATAATTATTATTTAGTAACATTAATATTTCTTGAATAAGTAGTTTGACCATAGTTTGATCAGAGTTTGACCAAAAATTCAAAAAACCTTAAATTTGAGGATAACGTTTTTTCCTTTCAGAATTTGAGGATAACGTTTTTTCCTTTCAGAATTTGAGGATTCTAAAAATTTGCAAAATGGCCTACGGCGGTCGAAATCGGAACCGGCTTTTCGTGCTGAACATTTTGATATATTATACGTTTTTTTCGACATCGTATGCAAAAGTTATAGCCGTTTTACTTTTTCATAATATTTTTTTGCAAAACATGTCGAAATTTATGTTTTTTAATTTTCCTAACTAGTAGATGTAGTAACATAACTACATCTCGAAGGATTTTAATTTTTGAAGTTTTTATCATTTTCTTTTGTTTTTTTCAAAACTGAAATGGCGATACGCGAGGGAGGGGGGGTATAGTTTGAAAATTGCAGAACCCCTTTAGTCCGGGATGGTGTCCATCCAATCCTACCATCGACTACATCTGCTACCACCGTCCCAACCAGAGTCACAACTAAGGTTAACCAAGCCAAAGTCACGTTCTATTAAAGTGGCAAAAAGAATTACTTTTTAATATAGCAAAACTAATTCTATCAACTATTATTAAAGGCTAAACAACTATTAATATAAAACAGTAGCAAAATTAATATTAATTAATTATAAAAAGTTATCTACTGTTGGAGACACCAACCGGGACTAAAGCCTCAACCCCTTGAACCGGGACTAATGCCTGCCCGGCGCCCTAGCCGCTCGAACCGGGACTAATGCTCACATTAGTCCCGGTTCGTAATGCAACCGGGACTAATGTGTAGATCGAGCTTGAACCAAAGCCCTGTTTTCTACTAGTGTCACATCAATGTAAGCTCTGATTCAGAGAATGAGGATATTACTCAGATTGTTGAAGAGTTAGATAATCACAGTACTTGTATACCAGTTGGTGACAAAAACACTATGAGCAGAGCTAAGAGGAGGCATAACAAAAAACAGATACCGTAGATGTGTGGAGGCTTCTCAGTATTTGTGTCTCTTCCCCCATGGTCATTGATAGAAGAAAACACCAACAATGGGATCAATACATACAAAGCCATATAGTGTCAAAAACTACAACTATATTCTTTTAGATGAAAAATTATAACTATAACTATTACTAAATAAAATCCATGCACATAAATTATGTTCTATAGGCAAATTCAATGCATGTATTTTCTAGATTTTTTTTAAACTCGGAAACTCCATGTGCCCCATCAGGTGCGAATCAACTAATTATAGAAAAATTGCATTCCTACTTTATCACATTGAGTATTCTTGGCTTGGCTTGTAGAGGAAACCAAGAGTACAAACATGTGTAGTTTTCAACTCAGACTCCATGTCATGAACTTCCAGTACAAGCTATACATCATAGATTGTCATCCTCGCTAAACAACAAACTATGTGAATATGTGTGGCGGTCAGATAGGACTTCCTTAATTAGCCTGCAAATTGTAGTGCCATGGAGATTCCTCTCATCATAGCACCACGTTAATTATAGGTAGGCAAGCGGTTCATAGATGTTTACTGAGTTACTTAAACAGTGAACATGCTCTTTCTAGAAAATACATAGATTTGAGGACATGCATATATATATGTTGGCATCATCGTAGTTGTCTTTGTGAAATGGCAGGTACTTAGGAGATGGAGGCATAGATGGAGTAAATCAATGAAGGGGTCGGCCTTGTGTTACCAACAAGTAAATAAGTGCATTGATATAGGTCTACTTTGCCAGTCAAAAAACCCCTACGGCCGACCTTTTATATGGGAAATAATGGAAGATATCAAGAAAATGGAGAGTGTGAGCGGGATAATTGACGGAGCTAGCGAATCTCAGCTCAGCCATGTAAGCTAAATTAATTCTATATACCTTTTAGCTTATACTTACACTCTCTGTGTTGTTCTCTACAAACAAATCTTAAATGGCAAAAGGGGGAGTCTTTTGACATCAAAATCAAATACCTTTATTTTTGGGAAAGAATACACTTAACCGTGCCTTCTCATGGCAGCAAAACCAAACAGTTTACTTACAAAATAGAGAGAATTGTAAAGAAATTGTCATTGTGAGGATACATTCAATTTTGGCCATAACATATGAAATGGCACGTGGGCTTTATATGTCTTGGTGATCATGCGATCTTTATTTTATAGATGATAAACCCTTACTCAGACGATGACATGCTTGGGGTTGAGCCGCTCGAGCTACGATTTCCATATGAGCTTAACAAGAAGGTATCATGCTCACTCGAGCTAAGAAACGAGACAAATGCTCATATGGCGTTCAACATCGAGACATTTAGTCTCCTGCCATACTGCACACAGCCAGAAAGAGGCATCGTGTCACCGCGATCCAAGTGTAGTATCAATGTAAATTTGAAACAACAGGACAATTCTCCAAGAGATATCCAGCACCCTGGCGTCTTTATCATGCGACGCACCAAAGTGGATGATGTTCTTACATCTAGTGACATAACTAAAGACATTTTTGTTAAAGAGAGGGGCAACGTGGTTGATGAGGTAAATTTGGATGTTGTTTTTGATGCATAACTACCAGCACCTTGCCACTCAGGAGAACCCACACCACGGAGGATTTTTCACTTGAGACTCTTACACTTTCTGGTACGGGCAATCTGAAGGCATCTGGTGCCCCACAGTTAAGTGCAAAAGAGATGGGAGAAACAGTTTCTGAGGTGAGCTTACTCAATGTCAAAATATAAGCATCAACTTTCTGGTAACAGCCTATCTCATTTCTAAACCCTTCATGTTTTTAACTTGTTTCTCACAGGTAGTCTCAGCCTCCAGCGAATCAAATGTAGCCCTTGATGCCAAGTTGATGGTAGCTTCGGATGAACTACCACAGCCACCATCTCCATTGCTTGAGGAACACAAGGACATGTACGAAAGTCTAGACTGCAGCTGTCTATAGTACTCCTTTATGTCATCTGTCGCTCTTTCAAAAATGTCATATGTACACATTTCTACAGTGGGTTGTCTTTTTAGTTGTCTATGGAATTCCAAAATGGAAAGAAACCTGAATAAGCTGTCAATTGGTACTAGATTTTATCTCATGTATCTAGCTTGATTGTGACAAGGTACTAACATTTCCCCGCAAAAAAAGAGAGACAAGGTACTAACATTTGCAGAAAGTATGTTATATATGTAATGCGCCACGAAAATACTGGTTTGAAAGAAAGACTTGTTCACATGCATTAATTGAGCCCATTTGGGATATAAACCTTCCCCTATTTCCGGCTGGGGATGGCTTATTTGGTATGTGGGTGCATGGAAAAATACATAAGACATATATAGTCATTCTTCGATAGGCGGAAACCTAATGTGCACTCCGATGCGACAAGAACGGAGAAAAAAATGGGATAGAGATAGTCGAATCCAATTCCTAGGAGTCCCCTGCCCTTTTTACACTATTCACACAACAAAGCTAATATCCTACTCCCTCCAGTCCAAACTATAATTTGTTATAGTTTTCTGAAATATCAAACTTCTTTAACTTTGACCAAGTTTATAGCAAAACATATCAACATCTACCATATTAAATAAATAAAATATGAAAATACATTTGATGGTGAATCTTATGATATTGATTTGATATTATGGACAATGTATATTTCTCAATAAATTTTGATCAAAGTTAAGAGGTTTGACTTTTTGACAAACTAATACACCTTACATTTTGGAACGGAGGGAGTAGCTTACAAAAGGCAATAACAACTGCACTTGTACTTACCACACAGATGCGCGCCACATCCTCATATTTCATCTGCATCAATTAAAAACAAATTTATCATAGAGGCCCGCTAGCTCTGACATTTGGCCGCTTCTATCCCCCACGAGCCCTCGTCACGGCGCGTCCTAGAGCTTTCGCAGGGCTTCCATGGCGGCAGAAGGCAAGCCCGGGCGCTGGCCGGGGTAAGGGAAGCCATAACTCCTTGATTGCGCACAAATGAGTTCATGTTCCTAGACAAGGCAGCCATGGTGGAAGAGGTGACCGACATTGATGCAGCAACATGGTCATGGTAGGGAGCATCGTGGTGCCCAGTGGAGGGTGTAGGATCATGGAACTGAGGGTGCCACAATTTGCATGTACGGTGTATAAATTGTTATAGATATTGTTGACGCTCAAAAATGGCACGAGAAGAAAATGGTAAGGAACACAATTTTTTTGCTTGGGACTGTTGGAAGATGAAGTCAAATTAAAGGTTGGAAGACACCATTGGATAGCCCTCTCCAAGAAGATTAGAATGGATATAAGGATAACTCAAATCGGATCACACATGTGAGAGTTATGACAAGTTCAAAGGGGCTTGTGTTGGCACCAAATTTTGTCTTGCATCCTTCCGTCCTCAAGATGGCCTCAAATGAAGAGATGTTCAACATAAAAGTTGTTCACTTTATTGAGCCGAATGATTTTGCTTTTTTCGATCATCTCAATCCAAGGCCATATGCAACTTCTGGAGTAAAAAACAATGTGTTGCGGAAAAGTTGCCCCGGAGCCTCCAGGGGACCTCCGGGGTACATATGGATTAGTAGGAACTTTACAATGTTGGTTAAAAAAATTCACCCCGGAATCTCCCGGTACAAAAATATTACAGTATGTTGCCCAATTTTTCCTACTGGAAAGCGTGTGCAAGATGATGCCAATTGGAAATGTTCACAACATAAAAATTGATCATCTCGTCAAGACGAAAAATTTCGCTCTTTCGCTCATCTCAATCCAAGCTTGTATGTGAACTCCAAGGCTAAAGCAAAGAAGTTTTGGATGGGATTTAAGTCCCTTTTCTTGTACAGGAAGTCCAGCCACCTCATATATAGATGAGAGATGATGACCGACTGAGACGAGACAACATACAAATTGACAAATCAATTTACTACTTTTACTTCTATCTTGTTATATTTCCTTTTTTTTCTTATATTTGTTCTTCGTGTTGTAGGGTAGCGAATCTCAAGGCCCTATGGGTGATCAAGTCGACCTTGGGAAGCCCATATCCTCCGCCGTCCTGACAGGTCAATGAGGGCAACATGTCTTTCCCCTTGCGTCACATGCTTCATGTGCTTTACATTAAAGGTAGATGTACTAACCCATATGCAAGGTTCTCCATCGCAATTGAATATTTGCTTGATGTGTTGCGCTTCAATTCATGTTAACTGTAATGTGTTCTATTCTAGTTTTCATTTGTTATGGCTGCATATTTGTTTTTCAGATAGGTTCCACAAAGTTTTTTCAGTTTCTCCTGCTTTTTTTTAGTTGTCATCTGTGCATAGCGCTCTTTATATTCCCTTCTTTTGTTCCTTGGCATCCATGATTGGAGATTCCGACCCAAACGGCTTGCTTGCATGAGAGCTAGCTTTAGATATGACAACTTATAGCATGTTAACAAACTGACTAGATGATGCAATGTTGATAAATATTAGGATACATCTGTATTTGATATACAATACTAAATTTGCCATTTTAAACAAATTTGCACTAATTTTGTAGATTATTTTGTAACCAAGAGCTAAGTAAATATTTTCTCGGTCCTACTTAAAATAAGATGTCATTATCGCGAGTTTCCAAGGTCCAGCGAAAATACAATATAATAAAATCATATGCCTCCACACAATAATTTCTAGGATACAATGAATGATAGTGTATATTTATGTGTTATGGAACGCATTCACGTCTTTAAATATCTTAATAGAGAGCACTAAAGTGTGACTTCTAATCAAGATATTGATAGAAACTTCTCCGGTGTATGGTTACACATATGAATATATGATGTTAACAAACTTTTTTTAAGCAAACAAGGGGTGAAATGCTCGCCATTTGAATATCTCAATTCAAAAAAAGAATATTGGTCCAGTTTATAAGAGAAATCATGCCAAAAACCTCAAAAAATGACCCATTTTAAGAGAAAAACCGCGTTAAAAACTATACAAGTAACAAAGGGAAAGAGAAAAGAGTGAAGCGGGTGCCCATGAAAAAGCACAGCCCGGCTAGAGAATGAGGTATCACAATAACAAGAGCTTCCAGGTTACCGAAGCACATGCGTACATGTTGGTATCCCCACGGTGCGAAACAGAAGCATACACAATCAACGAGTGCTATCGACGTGACCAGGAGCAGAGCCAGGAAATGGACATAAGGGGGTTGAGTCTAAAACGAAAAATTTAGCAGCCCACAGCACAATGTAAATATACCGCTTTTAACAATTATTTATTATAACAAATATGATAATTGCAAAATATTGACCGGGAGATAGATTGATAGAAATTTATTTCTTTTGACTACTAAGAATTAAATTGGGAAATAGAAATATAACAACTATGAGGAATGTTTTTCAAGGAAACGTCTAATTAGTAAATTAATTTATCATCTTAGATGCTAGATTAGTTAGGCTGCTAGGTTGTAAGAGCGTCTCCAGCGGCAGTAGTATGATAGGGCACTATAAGTAGTTTGAGAAAAAACTAGCGCACCAAAAAGTGAGTTTTAGTGCCTATGCAGGACCACTCCTCCATGGAAGGACTCGCCCATTTGTCCGTGGACACATCCAAATATGTCCGGATATCACCCATTTTTTCAAAAAATAGTGATACTCAATGGCATCCTCCAATTGTTCCTTATTTGTTCGAGGAAACGTCTAAGTAGTAAATTAATTTACCATCTTACATGCTAGATTAGTTAGGCTGCTAGGTTGTAAGAGCATCTCCAGCAGCAGTCATATGATAGGGCACTATAAGTAGTTCGAGAAAAAATTCAGGCACCAAAAAGTGAGTTTTAGTGCCTATGCAGGACCACTCCTCCATGGACAGACTTCCCCATTTGTCCGTGGACACATCCAAACGTGTCCGAACATCACCCATTTTTCTGAAAAATAGTGATACTCGATGGCATCCTCCAATTGTTCCTTATTTGTTCCAGCATGTCATCAAACATATGGAACTTTAGAGAGAGGAGATAAAGAGTAAAGAAAGAGGGGAATTGGCTCGTATGGGCCGGTGTTGATATAGTGTTGTATGTGGTTCCACTCACATGTCTAGACAGCCTAATTTCTCCCCCATATATGGGTTGTGTTCGGGGGAGTCCGTACATATGGGACATGTTTGAGAGAGCCCGCTGGGTGGTTGTTTTCGTGTCTGGACTGTCCGGGTGGACATATGGGGCAGAATAGGAGGTACCTCAAACCCCTTAGGGCACCTCCAACGCCGACCCCCAAACCGGACATAGTATTTGTCCGCGGACGAGTCCAGACTCGTCCGTGCACAGTGATACAGGATTCGGAAATCGAACGTTTGCCCGAAACCTCCGCACGTAATGCAAACAAATTTGGACATAATTCATGCAAACACGGTGGAATTCATGCAAACAGACATAAGTTTGGACATACTTTACATAAACCGGACGATATTTCTTCCGTTCAACTAAAACTTAAAACAAAACAAAACTAATTTGTAGTGGACGGTGACCTCGTACGCCTGGTCGGGCTGGCCGGCGCCACCTCCATCACTGTCCGTGACATCGACATCATCATCGTCATCATCAGAGTGGTCCTTCCAGCAGCGGAAGGGCACGGGGCTTGACAACCATGCCAGGCCGCCGACTGGCGCTCGGGGAGGAGCCACTCAGCTTCCTCCTACGCCATGCGGAGGTCCTTCTCAGCCAAATGCCGACCCCGGTCGGGGAGCCCCGCCGTTGCCTCTGCCGGTTGCGGTGGAGGTATCGCAGAGCGACCACTTCTCCTTGATCTTGGCAAGCTCCCTTCAAGGAGGCACAGTCTCCGCGGACGTCTCCGTCATGGTCTCTGCCCGGTCGCTGGCCCAAGCCTCCACGAGGTCAAGGCCTACGAGGACCCAGGTCAGCGCCACGTCAGACTTCACAAACGGCTCCCGGCGTGTCACGTTGTGCCACTCCCTCTTTGTCGCCTCCCTGGCCGCCATTTCCTCCGTCGTCACGGTGCTCCGCAACAAGGAGCCTGTAAGTGCATCAAGTGCCCCCTTAGTGGTTTTGGAGTATTGAAGACAAATAGGTTGAGGGACTAATGTGTTTATGAGTGTACACATGAGTTATAGTCCATGAAGATTTGGTTTAACCCATGGAAGACGACCCCTAAAAATGTATTTATTCAAGTGGAGAATTTGGTGATGAAATTGGTACGACCTTTGAAGAAATTGATGTGAAGAATTTGAAGCTTGAAGACTTTTGTTTTCATAGTTTCTTTCTTCTTATTTGAATCATAGGAAAATCCGTACTGTTAAAGGGGGTCTAGGTGAATCATAGTTCACATTTCCAAAGTGATGCTCAAACCTATACATACCCTAGGCGCTTCGAGTGAATCCTTTGGAAATCTCCGGAACAGCTGACGAATTTGCTAGCGATAGTGACGAAGTTCATCTGGTCACTGACGAATTTGGTCAGGCCGAGGAGTTAGGATTTCGCCAGTGCGATCTGCCTATCGTGAGGAAATTGAGTGCCCCGACGAATTTGAGAGTTTAAATTTCCGACCGTTGCTGCGCCGTGTGCCAGCTGTCGAGTGGATCTTATCCGGAC
Source organism: Thinopyrum elongatum (assembly GCA_011799875.1). NCBI lineage: Eukaryota > Viridiplantae > Streptophyta > Magnoliopsida > Poales > Poaceae > Thinopyrum > Thinopyrum elongatum. The sequence continues at coordinate 63,185,518 of CM022299.1, forward strand.
AACGGTCATGTCTGAGAAGGGCATTTATGACATTTCATGTCGGGTTGCATCCTATCTATAAATAGCCCCCCCCCCCCCTCCCACAACCACTTGTTGGTTGGCTGCTCTAGAGAGAACTTGACACTTGTCATTTGAGAGCAACCCATCCTCTGACGACTTTGAGAGAATCCAAGTGAGGAAAAACCCAACCAGAGCCAAAGTGATTGAGCATCACTGAAGAGATTGATCTGTGTGATCCGACGCCTGTTACCTTTGAAGACTGACATTCTTCCAGACGGTTACGCGTCAAAGTTCTGACCACCCAAGAGTCATTGTGGAGTGTCGGTGAACAAGTCTGTGAAGGTTTTGGAAGTCTACCTTGAAGACTTACCACGAGTGATTGGGCGAGGTCTAAGTGACCTTGGCTCAAGTGGAATACGGTGAGGACTAAGTGTCCTCTAAGTTCATCTCAGCCGCCTCAAACAGACGTACAGTTGATAAAACAACTGGAACTGGTCTACCAAATCGATGTGTCTTTATCGAGCCTATCTGGTTTCAAATTCCTCACCGGTACCTTAAGTATTTCCGCTGCTGAAGAATTTGTGATCTAACTTTTCGAAGAATTTGAACTTAAGACTTTCATCTTACTGTTTTTCATTTCTTCAGTTCATCTTCCTCGTGTCTGTATGCCTGTATGATTGTATGTTCTTCACCTGTATATATCTTGTATGCATGATTTCTGTTTCTGTGATGATTTAGTTCCCTCGCGTTTCTATTTCTTCACTCTGATCTTCGTCAAATTCACCAGAGTTTGACGAATATCTAAAAATCTACCATTCACCCCCCTTTGAAAGTAAACATGCGCTTTCAGAGTCGTTGCCGCCGAAGCCACCGAGGTATAGGAGGATTCGCCTACGTGCCTTCGCGATCACCGGGGACACCTCCTCCTTCACGAACTTGTCATGCCAGACGTGGCGTGTCAGCGATGGCGACTCCTCCTTAAGACAGCGTCTGATTTGGACGATGCGATTGCGTGGGAGAGGAGGAGCACCAGCTCCGCCTTGACGCGCCGGAGAGGCGGTGATGCTAGCTCCGCCTTGATGCGGTTGCAACGTCGGCTCCTCCTTGGTGCGGGATCGCGGCTGCGAGGGTGGCGCCGAACCGCAGTACCTGAGTGACCGCTCGATTATGATATCTATTTGGGCCTGGTACTCTTCGTCCGTCGTCGCCGCCTCCGCTAGGAAGCGTGGCTCCCGCTCATCCTTGTCGTCGGAGGAGATGATGATATCCTCCTTCTCGAAGGATCCATCTGATGTGGAGGTCAATGAGCCTAGGGAGCGACAGCAACGGCGCCAAGATCCGGATCTTGAAGGAGATCCGGCCATCACCTGTCGGCATAGAGAACCACGACTTCGGCATCGTCAACGGAGGTGAGCGAAGACGGAGAGGGGCGAAGAAGCGGTGAGCGGAGAGGAGAGGATGTGGTGTGGGGTTGCAAATGAGTCGAGTTCGGGGGAGTTGGACTTGGCTCAGTTCAACTCATATTAAAATCGAGCGAGCTTGAATTAAGTGAAGCTCAAGGTTGAACTGTAAAACATGACTCGTGCTCAGCTTCAAATGACCTCGATTTGATCTCGAGCGAAATGAGACAGTAAAAATATATAATCCAAGGGGATTATCTCAACTAGATAAGGTACAACACGACATAAGAAAGCACTAAAAATTATTATTTCAATCAAGAGGATGATAATATAAATTTGAATAGAGGATCTGAGATTCAGAGTTATGAAGTCGTGAACTATTATTAAGGTGAAAAGTATCAGTGATAAGGTTGTTCATGAAAATACTACTCAGAATCTACAGGAAAATGTTTTCGAAGTGACACATGTAAGACTAAATATCTATGAAAAATTCATCTTAGTAATCTGAATTACATGCAAAGGATGCACTACACCTGAATCCTTGGTTCTGTTGACGAAGGTTTATCATCCCAAATATGACATTATGGCTTAAAAATTTGTGTTGGAAGGAACTCACCTCAATATATGCTAATTGCTAAATCAAAAAATTATCCAAAATGATAATTGCCACATGTGTGGCATGAGACAAATCCGGTCCTGACTTTTTTACAACTAAAGTTGCCATCTGAAAAGAAAAAAAGAAATTTGTCATCCAAAAAGAAAGTTGCCATGCTGGACAACTAAGGTTGCCATCCTCATGTCATTAAGCTTGTCATAAAAAACGTTTGAGTTGTCATGTGTTCGTGCCAAACGTCTCAGACGTGTGACACTTATCAGGGTCCAAAATTATTTAGAGTAAAACTAATACAACTCAGGGGCGGACCTACGTTGATGGTTGCGGGGGCACCTGCCCCCACTTGATTTTTTCGTTCGCTTATACCTGATCGGGTGTACAGGCTGTGTGCCCCCACTTGTTAGCGCACATTGCCCCCACTAGGCCTAGCTTCATTTGTATTTTTAAAGCCCATGTAGTCTAACTAGCAGCCCACAAAAATAAAGAATTGCTGGCCTGCTGCCCCCTGCGTACGCTTGCCTCGTAGCCTGCCAAGCGGGACGGTTCATACTCCATTACACCATACGAGACAGATCGGAAATACCTTATCTCGCCGCTCGCTCGGAGCCGCCGCAGACACTCTCCGCCGCGCTGCTGGTAATCGCCAATCTGCCGTTGTCTATCCTTAATCCCTCTGGCCCTTGTACAACGGCGCTGCAGCATAGCCCCGTGTCCCCATCACCAAACTTCAATTCTACAATTCCCTCAGTCTAATTGACATCAAGGTAAGAAAGCGGGCAGTATAATCTAGGTTTTGTTTTCCAGATTTTTTTTGTTCTTCTGCAATTTCGAAATTAGAAACCATAGTACTCTCAACCTTTGATCAAGTTATGTATATAGTTTACCTATTTGTATTGTTCAATTTTTTTGTAACATATAAATTTTACTAGTATGCAACTTTGAATTTATTACTAATTATTAAGAAAATGGCTAGTCGGATTGAGAGACTCCAGTCCAATTCTGATAATCACCCTTCATCTTCATGATTTGTGATAACATGAAAATGCCTTTAAGGTTTCAGTTTTGGGCACTTAACTTGCAGGGAAGCTAATGAAGAGATTTAAAAAAAAATTAACAACTTCCGAAATGACTGAACTGGTTGATTTGGACATTCTATCTACACACACTAATGATGATATTTGCTTTGACAAATGGGCTATCAAAAATCTTCCATAGAAAGGATATGAACATTGTTAATGCCATGTCAGATGTGGAATCTACCAAGAGAGAGCTACAGAAGCCTAGATCTGAGCATGGTTAGAATGATCTTCTAAACAAGGTACGTTCTTTTTGTGAGAAGAATGTCATTTTAGTGTTGGACATGGAAAATGATTATGTAAATCCGAATAGGGTAAGGCAAAGGACCGGTATTAATAATGAGCATCATTATCGGATCGATTGCTTCTTTTCTGTCCTAGACATGTTGGTAGAAGAGTTAAATGGCAGATCCAATGTTGGAAATTCCGAGTTACTTCGTTGTATGTCTTTTTTTATTCCAATTGCTAAGTTTAGTCATTATAATGTTAAGAAGTTGAACCTAAAGCTAAACGTTTCCATGCGGTGTAAGTCCGTTGTAGGATGAAACTAAAGGCAATGCCCTGTAGCTCTTTTTTCCTTTTTATTAATACTAACCATTTTTTATGTTTTCATTCTCCCTCAATTTGATAACACCTTTTTCTTCTTGCAGATCATACATTAGATTGTTACAACAATTTGTCAATGTTCTATTTTGCAACTTTGGAACAAGATATTGTCATATTGATTTAATTCATCTTGTCTAAAAGGTTAGTCTGTTTTCATTTTTTTATAAAATTGGTTACCATGTGGAAAATTAAGTGATTATGCCCGTATTTTAGTTTATGTCGTGCTTTTGTCTTGTTTGTTCCTAAATATGGCCAATTTTTTTTGCCCCCTCTCAATTTTGTTCCTGGGTCCGCCCCTGATACAACTTGCACCCTGTCCAAGAGTATTTTACATGATAGATGTATTCATATAGCATTCATTTATTTATAAACTATATGTAGTACCAACTAGATAACGTGAAAGTGGAAAAAAATAAAGCTTACTTGAATCCGAATAGGGTAAGGCAAAGGACCGGTATTCATATGGCAAAAGTTTTCTTGTCGTGCTCGGGAGAGCTCATCGTGGATGAAAGACAGGAAAAAGAAGGTGCATATGCTTGGAAACTTTTGCCAAAAACAACAGGACATTTATGCATGTCTGATCACGTATCATAATAAGGCCTAAATTTTCTCTACACTTAATTAAGCTTCCATGTTTGCTGATAAACAAAATGGAGAAAATCGTGAACAGCATATATGGTAATAAATGTTCCTATTTCCATTTAATATATACTAGCATGATCCATTTAACATAGTTATATTATGCCGAGTTATCAGCTAAAATCGAGCGAGCCAATATTCGCTCAAGATCAGCTCGTTTCTTAATCGAGCTACATAAAGTGTTTGTACTCAGCTCAATTATTTTTGAGTCGATCGCGAGTTGAGCCAAAAGACGAGTTGATCTCAGCGGCTCACGAGCTTTTCTTGCAGCCCTATGTGTGGATGGTGCCGAAGCCGTGCTTAAATAGGCGCGGCCAGGCGAATGGACGGCCAGCCGGCCTCAATGCGGCGCACCAGCCGGAGTACGCTTATCGGTCGCCACGTCGGCATTGAAGCGGCACCGCTCGCTCGGCCGTTCACATTGCTCTGACCGGCATCACTGCCATCTGGAGTCATGACCACTCTGGAGCGGGCTGATCGGCAAGAATGCGCGACAACCGCTTCGCATAGAGAGGGTTTTTCGGGCGTTGAGAGGTTTTGGGTGGGACCGACCGATCAGGCGCCTACATTGCAGTTGTCCGAACTCCAACAAACCTCCCATGGTTTGCGTACGATTTGCGAGATTTCAGACAAGCGAACGCGTCCAAGGACCGATGTTTGGGGGCCGTTTTGAGGGTCCACGTTGGAGATGCCCTTATGCGTTTGATTAAGTGCATTGTTTTTTTTTTTTTCAACAATGTTCAAGGTTTGGACTTAATATTTTGTTACTATTGTTTGTACTAGAATGATTACTTCAGAAGCTTGACTTTCATTATTCCTGATGGATGTTAATGTTTACTCTGAAGCCATATATCTTCTCTAGAGATTGTCGATAATCATCTCTTCCTCTTGTTACATGTCATAGATAATCAACGCAATGCCTGTATTACAGGCCACAACACAAATTTTGATAAACATGTTGATGAATTGACACAACTATTATTTCGCAGGATTCAGATTCATGCTTTCCAGTAATCACAATACATACACATGTTTTCTTCTTCAACTGCATATTAGTCACATCATGCTATTCTCCATGATCTGGCCTTTACTCATCCAGATGACACTGATTCTGCACTCTCCTGTCATTTTTTGGACTTTCGGTTCATATTCTCGCGCAATGCACTTGCCATGCCTACAGGTTTATCAGTCTGCTGTTACATTTGTACATGCATAACTTTCCCCATGAGCGGCCAAACTACATATCTACCGAACGAACTACGTGAATCCAGAGATCTAGCTACAGATTGGTGAACTAGCTTGAGCTGTTGGCTGATTGTTCCCCGGAAAACATGCTTCCACTGGACATCGCCGCCGATCCAGACTGAGCAGGGCCCCCACCACGGCTCCTCTGGATCTGCCTGAGCCTGAATATATCTGGCATGGCTCGACTCTGCGCAGCCGCTGCTGCGTCTTCTTCCTCTTGCCCTGCACACAGTAAGTTTAACACATATTACATAAGCTTTCCCATTTTGTGTTTGTTAGACCGCCTGTATTAAACCATAAGACAACTTCAACTTGAATCAATCGTAACAAAAAAAAATTGTTCAACAAATGCCAGAGCACATATTCTTAAACGAACACAATACTGGCATTCTGGACCAATAAAGATTGGAGAGGGAGGGAGAGTACTTTCAACAGCCTTCCTTTTTGGAGGTCTACGAACTGATCCATTTTGGTTGCGGGGACCCGAGATATCACTTGTGGCAGGGCCAGGAACTGGAGCAGACGGTTTGCCAACATCATGTCCTGTTGGCAGTGTGCTTTGCAGTAGAACGCTAAGCACAATGTCTATATCTGGTGATGGACCTGAAAAGACAAGAATACGATGAATATATCCAAAGGCATTATGCGAATCAAACCAACTTAGAAATAAGGCTATGCTGTGACTATGCACTAGTATTTTGTTCATAGCCATGCTTTCAATAACAAAAGGGGCATGCCCACAAGAAATAGTCAAAATTTCTGAACATTTCTCAACCAATGAATAACATGCACCAAGCCTATGTTAGTGTCTGGTTTTAAACGGACCGGTTACGTGCTCTAAATATAATAGCATCTGGCAAACATTCTACAAGCTATGCATCAGATGACACTGAGTATTCATACAGTAACTCGGCAGTACCTTCAATAGCAGGCAAATTTGTGATGAAAGACATGAGTGGTGGAGAAAGCATTTTGAATATTTCATCAACCTCCTTTGTGTACCCACTGGATGTGGCTGAAATCACTGGTCCTGACAAATTAACGATGCTGCCTCATGAGTGAGATAGATGGGCAATTGCAACTGAACAATTGGTGCATTTACAACTGGAACCGCCATGCATCCAGTTCTTTCTCATTAAACAATGTGCCTACTCATCAATATAAATACCTTTCATCTGTCTAGGATCATAAATAACCATTCGAGAAGTCTCAGGACGGACGACTTTTGTAGACTGCGGCAATAACTTTGCATTGGCACCAACTCCAACAGTGCCTTTATCTGAGCCAAAATTCGTAGGCATATTATAATCAGCAAACACTTTTAATAACATGACGGCACAATTAAGTTTAAACAGGGAGCAGCTTGCGAGCTTACCTAAGGTAGAACCGCCACCACTAGTTAGCATAACTGACCTGTCAGCCTTCTTAGACATGTTCTTTGCAAGCCACTGCAATACCAAAATTGAGAAAGCATTACAAGTGAAATTTGTCAATGGAAACCAAGCATGGACTCTCTTTAGTGTCACAAAATACAGCCAGCATCCGACATAAATTGATGGTGAAGAATGCATTCTTTAGCCAAATCAGCAGAGAATTTGAGGGCTACATCCAATTTTGATATTGTATCATTACTAGATGATGTCAACTTTTTATTTATGGGTGTGCTTCAAAGTTTCGCAATCAACGCCACTTGTTGCTGGAAGTTGCGCACCAACGCCATGTATCAAATGTAAATGTATCGTGTATGTAAACTTGATGATTCAACTAACATGAAGTCCATAGTTCAATCATCAAGATGTCATTCAGTGATTAGGGATATTAAGACAGCATGCCATGCTTAAAGAATAGTTTATCTTGCAATGATAGTTATGCATAGTCAATGTACCTCCTGTCTTGACAGATAATCCAATTCTTTTGATGAGCATGGCCAGAGATCCATATAATTATATCTAGAAACAATGTCATAAAGTGTGTTCTCTAAGGACGATACGACATCTTCTGATGTCCTAGATAAAGCTTCCTTCCTTCTTTGTTCCACCTGAGGAAACAAAATTTATGAGCATACTTATGCTTTAGAGGGGGTAAAAGGACTTGGGCACATAAAAAGCAGAGAACAATATAAACTGACAAAAGATCCAACTTATAATGAACACCCTAACAAATTATATTTATATCTAGTCAGAGATAAGCCATCAAAATAGAAGAAGCACTTAACAACGAATCTCTAAGTCTATCCAATAAATAACTCATAGACCTTGAGACTAATGCAAACTGACATAAAAATACAAGTGCTGCACAATTGTGGATACTGGATATTGCTCATGGCTTCACCCTACAGTGCATGTGTGAAGAGGACCACACCTAATGGGCCGAACATGACAATCAATGATAACCTATATCTGCACTTTGCTTAGAGCTTCATACCTTTAACATGCTTGACAAATCCCCATAAATCTGCTCAAATTGAGCAAATCGTTTCCATACCTGCAGAAGAATAGCAACATATATTAATTCAGAGAACAGACAGACAAACAAATCTATATCTATTTGCATGTTGCACCTCTATAACAAATATCCCACAACATGAGCTCCCGAGGCTATGTGGTACACCACCAAAAGGTGGAAATGATATTATTGCTATTGCTGGTGCTCACATGGCATTAATGCCAATTAAGATAGTTGTGAAAAAATGCACAGCTGAAAGGGCATCTCCTCATAATATAGAAATGTTGAGTAACTCGGAGCAAATAAAAGAAAATATTTACCTCTACGGATTCCTCAGGAGGAAGTAAGCTCAGAGCTCGCTCAAACAATGCACGTACATTTCTATCGTCGTTTAAGCGACACAGGAAGTCTGCATATCTGAATCATAGCAAGAGTCTCAAAAAATCAACAAATTTGATTTGCCAGTAATGGGACAGTGAAATGAACACTTTTTGACTGCCAATAGATGAACACAAAATAAGTAGCATAAAATAATAAGGACTCAACTACAAATCTGACGTCAGATTTTTTACCATGGCAAATCAAATGTTTTTTATGGCAATTTATGTTTGCCGAGGATGGCAAGTTTAGTTGGCAAGCATGGCAAATCCGCCTCAGTTCATTCTTTTAGCCAAGAAATTGCCATGCTTGCAAACTAAATTTGCCATCCTCGCACCAACATAAATTGCCATAAAAAACGTTCGATTTGCCATGCTTAAAAATCTGACGTCAGATTTTCAACATTACTGAATAATAATGGAGAGACATTTGGTTCATGAGTTGGGACATTGATGGACCAAAATACAAAGATTAACGTTAAGGTTTAATGATACTCAAATGGATACTTACTCGAGAACATATCCTGGTTCTTGCATAAATCGCTTTAAACCAACTTCAAAAACATTTTGAGCCACCTACAAGAGAATATTTAGCAGATACTGCACATATGTGAATAACTGCAACCGGAAGAAACATTGAATGCATAGCGAAAAGGTGAAACCTAAAATACTACATAATCCCTTATTATTCAGTCATTTAAGCTCTTACTATTACGATGTCAACCGGCAGTTTAGGTACCACTTGCACCTTTATGGCCAACCTATACTCCAGGCTATTTGCAGGCACGGATACATATAAACCGAGGGCAATGCCAGCAAAAATTAGCATGCCGGTGCGTTCTCACAGGCTTGCAGCCACATGCCACAATTCTAATCAGGTCTAAATGTCCACTTCAACACTCTGACAATCTTTACCAAATCTGTGCAATTTTCAATGGTTGGTAATGTACTGCATAGCACAAAGAAGGGTATGCCATGCCTACTCGATCCTCTCTGCTGAGACAAACAACTAGCTGGGATGGCCAGACCCCAAACAGATGTCCTCTAAGTACCATCATAGACTGGACCTGAAAGCATTGTACTAGCTAGGATGACAAGTTACCTGGTACAAGGCTCAAAGGTGAAAACTAACAGTGCATAATGATGGTGATTTATGCACAGATATTGGATATCCTGTGACGTTTGAGCTTAAAGCTATGCCTTGGATCCTATTGAACCTACTTTTGCAAATTATACTCTTCGTACTGTAATCAAACAGATAAAGAACCGCAGCAAGATAGCTGGCAGTCTGTAACGGAAAAAATGTTTGCATACATGTCATCACTTTAACAACCTTCGCATCTTTGTCGAGGCAAAACGACATTGTAGCATATGCAACATAGACATGATAAGTGCAGCTTGGCAACTTCCGAACTTCCAAAAAGTACTTGCGAGCTGCTTCAATGCCTTCTGTTCTCCTTAAAAACCGAATAAACTGCAGTACAAAACAGAATGGTAAAGACACCATAGGAAGTGTAGCCATAACCATATAAGTACTTTAAAGTAGTAATGGGAACAAACCTGAATGTGTGCAAGTGATGACATGCTTGCATTTTCAGCTATAAGAGACTCGTATATTGTCTTAGCAGGCTGCAATGGGAAAGCGCATGCGAGGAAATAATGATCTTAAGAGTGCTTGTAGCAGTATGTGAGTGCTAAGGAAGCTACGCATTGTAGAAAAATTATCAAAGAAAGAAAATGGACCTGAATCGCCCCTACAGACTCTTCCAGTTCAGCAAAGGCATATTTTAGTACTTCAGAACCTATGAAAAGCAATAGGCAAAATAATTTCAGGAGTTGAAAGAACAGGTCAGGAAATGATACAGTATATTTCAGTTAAACCATCATTCTAGTCTACTGCTCAGTTCAAGCATGCAACTGGATTAGCATTAAGAATGCCTTGTCATCTTTGCATACCTGTCACACGCTCAGTGTGATAGAATTAAGCTGGAGAGTTGTTATGTTCACAGAATAACGAATAAAAAATACAGAATAAGTGGTCACAAAAGATAAACCAGTAACTAGGAGCAGCTGCTACCAATCCATATTTAAGATCCTATCGAAAAATGGATTAAATAAGCCTCACATTAAAAAAAATACTGAAGTGGTATCACCACTGCATGCCCGCACGCATGCAGGCATCCAATAAACGGTAAGGATCGATCAGTGAGAGATCCTAATACTGATGCACGTGTAAAAGGATTGCACATGCCAAGCTAGAGGTAACACGTCCTTAATAGCCTGTGGCACATCCATATGATTGAATTATAAAGATTCATATATTAATATGAGGGTATCTCATCTTGATCTAAGATGTGAACTGAACTGTGCTAAAGTTCTAACATGTGGGCTCTCATCGCATTCACACAGTTGGTCCTGTGGGTTTTAATTTAGTATCCTCCTTAGAAATGTGTTCAGCCTTCCTGGAAGATATATTTGGCGTTCCTTGATGGCATCCTACGGAGGTATTGTCTGTCCCCCAGAGTATATACCAATTCGTCAACCAGTTATTTAGTCCCGGCCAGTTAGCATTTTTTTAGGTGGACTGGGATTGGGCCTGATCCCAATACAACTTAGTAACTTTCATGCTCATGGGACCCTGGCCCATACAAATAAGGGCTAAGGCAGTAAGATAGTAATATGTCTTTCTCGATGGCTGGGAGGCCCTAGAATATCCAGTTTGTTTTCCCACGGATATTTCTGCACTCTGCTCTTAATCTTCCGGCAAACCAAGTATAAGGCGCTAACTTCCAAAAGGATGACTACAGGACTGGCTACCATAATCGAATTGACAAAGAGAACTTCGCAGGATATTCAATTACCAGGGAGTGCTTTTACAGCACGCTGAAATATTTTGATTGCAGAATCCGTAGAACCATTCTTTGCATGCCATGTAGCATAATCATACCATACATCAGGATGATGGTATAGATACATTAGGCACTGAAAATAAAAACAGGTTGATACAATTCATTAATGTCCCCGCTTATAATGGTAAGCATGGTAAAGGTGAGGTATAATGACTGAACAGTTTATTCTAACAGAAGTAAAGGGAATAATGGGGTCGTTAGCTATATGACTTCTTTCCAATATCATGGGGCAAGAGAGCTCAAAAACTGCAACTATAAAGTTAAAAATATGCATGCCATTGAGTACATGAGGTTTACACATGCCACCATATCATCAGTTGACCAATACTATATGCAAAACATAATTATTTGACTACAGATTTAACACCAGTGTGCATCTATGTTCACATACAGAAGTTAGCTTACTTGCTCATAAGTAAAGGTAATACGCCTATTAGCAGCTGTAACATCAATTCTTTGAGGATTCCCCCTACAGTAAACAGAATACTTAGTGTTAGCAGAAATGTAGGGAGTAACCTCGGAAAGAAGTGAGAGTGACAAAGGTGACAAACTGATATGTCAAGTTAGAATAAAGAAACATAGCATACTCGATAATTTTCCTCACTGAATCTCATCCAGGAAATAAAGAACTCAAAGATAGGTTGCAGACAAATTTTCGAGATCAGAAACAAAATTCATTGACTGGGGCAGAGAAGAAAAATTAAAAACACCTATATACAACAAAGAAATAAAATTGCCTTGAAGACTTGCATCAACCGAAAATATTACTGAAAATTGGAATCATGATTACACTTAGCTAATTTGACGCAGATGTTTACTCACTTCTCGAATGTCAGAAGTCTTTTCCATGCCAAACACTGTTGCTCTTCCTGTGAAACAGATTAATGAGTTCTGAGTTACCTGACAGTTAAATACTGGTCATGCATCTACTACTCTACCAGAGAGGATGTCAGAAAACTATTCAATGTGTCGGAAGATTTACCAGCAAACCGTAGACAAGAGAATAAAGACATATAGAGAAAGACAAGGACATTAGTCTGAATTCAATTATGTGCATTTCAAATGATACAAAGAGTGGTTCTTAACAGTAAGCATATATCTTCTCAAATACTATCTCGATTCAGAAATTGACGGGTGTTTTTGGAAAGCATGCAGTCAAACTTCTCTTTCTTTGACAACATATAAAAATTATTTAGGTTGGTTGGGTGGAAATGGTACCATTAGATTTATCACTAAACATATTTTAATAGAATTTTAATAAAATATCCATAGAAAAAGTAACGGTTAAAGTTGTATACTGGAGACCATGTCCATATCAACAATATCATCTATCTATGAATGGAGAGAGTATAAAATAACTAAATAGGATTTTACTAACACGTTCATAGAAAAAGTAACGTTAAAGTTGTATACTGGAGACCGTGTCCATATCAACAATGTCGTCTATCCATGAATGGAGGGGGTATACAATAACTAAATTTCTGTTGCGGGAAAAATATTGAGATTTACAAAAAAAAAAGTGGTGGGTTAAGGCTGTTGGAACTTCGTGTAGGTAATCTTGAAAAGTGGAATTAACAAAATATATTGACAATAATAGATAAAACTCTGTTATCCAGCTTTTCTAGAACACACTCAAAATGTTATGTTCGCAATCAAAAGTGACACTAGTACTGTTTTACCATACAGTTTTCCCTAAGAAAACAAGAGTGGCACAGAATATGTATGGCTTTGAGAAAATGGATAGAGAAACTTTGAAGGAAATTATAATTATGAGATTTTTCCTAACCACGCTACCAAAATAATTATCCACAAAACATAACCGTTTTGTAAAGTCAATAATTGTAGACTGTCACGCCTAGTGTAAATTAACATTATGACCTGATCAACTGCTTACCTTGTAGGAGCCTGTAGAGGGGGTGGCCAGCATGCTCCAATCAATATCATCAATATACTTCTTACGCTCTCTATATACAGCCTTAGCACTGTTAAACTTCGGTTGATACTCAGATAGCAAGCCTTTTGCCTGGAACATGGATAGGTTACAGTGATCTCCACATGAAATGCACACAAGACAGGTTTGCATTGTCTTGAGATTTAATAAAATAAAATAGTAACCGTATTAAACGGTCGAGTGCAGTGAACACTACTGACATACCAGAATGAACTGAAAACGAACAACTTCAACTACTAAAGGACTAAAGACTGGTCTTTTTGCCAATTGAATGAATGGGAGTTATATGCTGGCTGCTTTTTTCTTAATGATTAGTGATCCAAACAGAAAATCTACTTACCAAGGTGCGGCTAACTGAATTTTCGAAGTTATCATAATCCTTCCATAGCTGCTCGACATGACTAGTTGGAACTAAAATTGCCTTCTGATATACTTTACGTATAGTAGTCATGCGGTGTGACTCTTCCTGGGGCGTCATAACCTGAAGAGTTTCAAACAAGGAATCACAAATGAAATAACTCAAACATAAGTAAAAGGGCATAATAATGTTAGGACAGGAAAATGAAGAAACACAAACCGGCATTGACTTCAAGAATGCAATGTACTCCATCCAAACGGGGCCAGATGCCACATCATTGCCTGTCACAATTATGCTTCTTAGATTCATGTATGAAGATGCATGGAGAAGAGAAGAAAGCTATGAAGCCGAAGAGCAGGAGGGGTAGCCGAATGACCCACGTGTACCGCAAGCTCCCCATGTTGATTGGGGGCTTCCATAAGAGAATGAAAAGCTCTCTTTTTACAATAAAAAGTGAACCAGAGTTCAAAAATCTATTGCAAAAGTGGCTTAATAACAATGCACTGCTTATTATCTAAGGTCAACACTTAATAGAAGTACTTGGTACCTACCGACATAGTTAAGCATGAAATCAAAAGCCTTTTTTGTCTCTTCCAGACCCTCAGAGCCCCTTTTGCTGTTTACTTTTTTAATAAAGTTGATGTAACAACGCCTGCAAGTTACACCCAACCCGATAGGAAAATGTCAATACTGCAGTTGCAAACAAACTGGAAAATTTATGTTGAAAAGAATGTAACTAAGAGCAATATAAGGTTCAGACTTCAGACACATCAATTATGTATTATTTACAAAACAATGAGGTGGTGACAAGTTCGTAACAATTTTGATCAGACAAACAGGGCATTGCTGACTGGTTACAAGATCAGGCGAAATGAAAGAAAACTGACACCTCACGTGGGCATCAATGGAGGAACGTGTTGGTAGAAACAGTGACTCTAATAATTTGTGCAGTGACAGTGAAGGAGAATTTTTCATCTACCGCAAAACACAAACTAGGGCATGTGGCCATAGATCATCAAAAAAATGTGGAATCCCCTCACCAGAGATTAATATGAGGGCAGGTGAGCAAGCATCTGCTGAATATCTGCTTGGCGGTCTCCTCGTCGTTCGTGACAATATATGATTCCACATACTGCTTCCAGTACTTAGCCTGCGTGCACATTAAAGCCTCAGCCCAAGAAGACTGGCAACATGAACCGAGGAAATCGGCAGAGCAGGAACCCAGCCAAACAAGCATTTGATGGAAAATTCAACTGGCTCACCGCTGTTGGGAAGGTGGCGAGCAGCTTCTCGTAGATGGGGGCGGCCTCGCCGATGGGGAGATTCTGCAGGAAGGAATTGGGCACAAAACCTCAGCAAGTTCACTCATCAGCTCGAATCATCTCGAAACAGGGGATCCGGGGATGTGAGTGTCGGGGGGGGGAATAGACACGGGGGCGGAGAAGAAGAGAAATAATATGGGTGGTGAGTGGGCTCACGAGGGTCTCGTGGGCGAGGATCTCGGCGGCCTCCACGTTGTAGATGTCCATCGCCGCCACGGCCGCCGAATTCCTGCGCGACAAAACCAGGTTAGGAGTACTGAGAACCGAATGGGATTTGTGGCGGCGAACGAGCGAGAGGGTTTGGATTCGAGTGCTCGCGGGATGGAGTGGGGGAATCCCGGGGGGGGGGGGGGGGGGGGGGGGGGGGGGGGGGGGGGGTAGGCCTTAACCCCGAAGAAGAAACCGCTGGAGGAGGGGTTGGGTCGTGCTCCGCGCCGGGGGCGACTGCGCTGGGATGCGTCCTTCGGCGGGACCGCGGACGGCGCGGGCGGCGACGGCGGGGACACCGGGGGGGCGAGCGGCGACGGCGGGGAGTGGCGGGAGCGACGACGGCGAAGCGAGAGGAGCAAGGCAGGGATTGCGGGCGCAGTGGCAATCTGTAAAAACGAGCAAACAAGAGGGTGTTTTCGGGGTGTACGGATGAAAATCCACAAAGATTTAGGGTTCCTTTGATTCAAAGGAATTTGGGAGGAGCTTTGAAAGATTAGAATCCCTAGGAATTTTTCTTATGTTGATTGTTTGATTCATAATTTTTCTTATGTGGATTGTTTGATTCATAATTTTTCTTATGTTGATTGTTTGATTTATAGGATTGAATCTCATAGGAATTTTTTTAAGGCATCTCCAACACCAACCCGTAACCGGACACCGCATTCCTCCGCGAACAGGGGGCTGGTGAGCGGACACTGATGCAGGAGCCGAACATCCAAAGCTATTCACATACATTTCAAATCGTATTTCAACAAACTGGACAATTTGCATGCAAACCGGATGATTTTCATACAAACTGGAGCACATTCATTACATTTTGAACAATTTTTGTTAAAACGGGGTGGGGAGCCTAAACCTAGCCTATGGCGATGCCCATCGTCCAAATCCTTGTTGTTTCCTTTCAGCGACCACGTCTTCCATCTGTCGTCTCCATGAGCGATGGGGATAAGACCCGCGAAGTGAAGGTGTCGTCGCCGGTGAGGAAGAGTAGAACATGCGAGATACACCGGCCCACTTGGGACATAATGCCCCGCCGTCTCCCATGCTCTACTCCTTGCCGGAGTCTGTGACCTGTCCGTCGCCGATGGACGTGAGATCGATGATGGACGAGGACGGGCCGGCACTACCCTCCTACCACATGAGCCCCCGATAGTTCGGTGGCAGCGCGTAGGATGCACAGCTGGCAGCGTTCTCATCCTCGATCGTCAGTGTTGCCTCTGCGCCCGGCTGCATCAGATCTGCGTTGCGAGCGACTGCTTGAGCATGCGCGGCCTCGTAGAGCGCTAGCTGCTCGGCCACGAAGTTGGGGTTCGTCGCGGCCATGGTCGCCACGGCCTCCTCGCTCACGCGCTCACCATAGATTTGGTCCTCCGCCAACCGGTGCTGGTCGAGGAGGAACAAGTTGTACCATTGTTTCCCCTGTGCCTGCCAGAATGCCGACATATGCACCAGTGCAGGCTGCTCCTCCGCCATGGCGTCGGTGAAGTGAAGTGCGCCTACGCCTGCTCCATGGTCAAGCCGACATGCACCGGCGTGGGTTCCAACGCTGAGTCATCGTCGGAGCCCGTCTCCGTCGTGGGTTCGTCGTTGGAGACTTTGGGGGAGCTGGCCGGCATGCAGGCCTCGATCCACCCGACACGGCGGCTCTGCCACGCAGCAGCAACGGCGACCACCTCATGCTTTTGCTCCGTCGAGAGGCTCTCCCACAGAGCGTTCATGGCAGATGTAGTGCACGAGAGGAAGATGTGGAGCGGATGGGTTGTGTGTGCGATGTGAGCCAGGTGTGGCCGCCTTTAAATACTAGATACTGGTGAGGCTAAGCTTACGTGTGTGTAAATGCGCAGGCGCTGGAGTTGGTTTCTCGGCCGGCTAGCATGTTTAATGGCAGCAGACGGATGGACGGGCATTGAACGGACATGATAGATATTCGTCTCGTCTCGTCCAGTAAACGTCTCTCCAGCATTGAACAGGCGCAGACACCGGAGACTGGTCATGCTGGAACCCCAAATCCTCTAGACAGAGCTGCAATCATGTAGCCGACGTTTTGCACCCAGAGAGGTACCGTCGGGGGCGACGTTTTGCACCTTAATAGGTACCATTGCGTGCATCTTGTGGATGTCAAAGGACGCAGTTGTAGGTGAGACCACCAGTTTTGCTAAGGCTGGAGGAAGCCTACCGAGCACACAACAGTTTTGCTAGGATCGTGTGTGCGGTTGTAGTGGCTTTCACAATAGTGATGCCGGTGTACCGATGCAGTGTTAGCCGTCGGACACG
Organism: Thinopyrum elongatum; assembly: GCA_011799875.1. NCBI lineage: Eukaryota > Viridiplantae > Streptophyta > Magnoliopsida > Poales > Poaceae > Thinopyrum > Thinopyrum elongatum. The sequence goes on from CM022299.1 coordinate 63,202,943, forward strand.
GTCAATACTGTTGTCGGTGTCGTGCGCATTTTGCAGTAGTACTATCAAAGGACGCGTGTCCATCCTTGTGGACGAGATTGTAGATGCGGCGACTGGTGTTTATGAGGTTGTTGATGAAGACCACATTGGTGTAGACCTTGGCGATGATGTGTCGGCAACGTAGCAGCAGGTGTGAAGTACTATGTCGCTAGGAGGCCTCCCTCGCAGCGGCGGCGATGATGTAGATGCCTTGCTGTTAGTGAAGTTCCACACCAGCCTGTATTTGGTGATGTCACTTCTCGTGGATGTGTTCACCGAAGATTTTGTTCTTCTCGGGTGTGGTGTAGTTGTACAATTTGATGATACAGCGCGGTATGCAAATCACTTGGCGTAGATGAACTTGGCCACTTGGCTCAATGAAGATGATGCACTGGTGCATCGTGTCGAGTACGCAGATGAATCGAAACTGGCCAGTGTGTGGCGTAGTTTGGAAGAAACCGATGTAGATGCGATTGGCGTCACCGAGTTGCGCGCGGCTGGTTCAATGCGTATTCGATGGACGGAGACTGGGTTTGACCCGACACTGAACCTGATGTGCAGCCGCGTGGTTGCTGTCGGTGTAGATCGGTTCCTGGGGAGGGAGCTGCCTGCGGTAACTGCGTGCACCTAGTGCAGATTCGGCTGGTTTGCTTGGGACACGTTTGGTTCACATCTCTGTTTTAGGGCATTTTGCATACTTGTCCTAGTTGGGCAAATGCAGGCTAAAAACCAGCATCTACATGTAGGTTGGTTGCCTGCATTAGGCTCCATGCATGAGGGGAGCAATTAGTCACCACGCTTTTTGGTTGCCTGCGTCACTGTTATTAGACAAATAACATGTTGTTTGGTTGCAAACGGCTAAAGATGTGATCACCACTTCTCACTAGTGGTGACCTTACCGCACACACACTGAACATTGTCTTGTCCTAGCTAGGAAACAAATGACAGTTTATCCTAACTACTAGCAAATGAAAGTACAAGTTATTAAGAGCTAACATGGCTGAATAGGGGATAGTTCAACGATGCTAACTAGGTGGAAGTTCATCCTCTTCCTCTTTCTTCTGCTGCTATTGTGCTGCTTCTTCTTCTTATCTTTTGTTGTTGCCTCTTCTTCTTCTTCTTCTTCTTCTTCTTCTTCTTCTTCTTCTTGTTTTTCTGCTTCAGATCCTTATCTGACCTCTGTTATCCCACATTGCCTGAGCCCACTCCAACCTTTTTTTCTTCCACGCTTCATTGTCGAACAGCTCCACACCATGGCGGAGTTGATCACCTCATCAGGAGTCACATCTTCCTCCTCCGGCACAAGTTCATCAATTCCCCATTGTAGGATCCAGTTGTGAATGATGCAATATGCAAGAACAAGCTTGACCTGGGTAGGGCAAGGGTGGAATGACTTCTGATCCAGGATCTTAAACCTATTCTTCAGAGCTCCAAATGCCCTCTCAACTGTTACTCTAAGGATGGATTGTCTGACAGTTCTTGAGGAGTCCTAGGATAGTTCCTACCAGAGAACTCATTCAGATGGTACCTGGTTTTCCTGAAGGGTAGAAGAACACCTAGCCGACATGCATAACCAGCATCTCCTAGGTAGAACTTGACACTGGGGATGTTGATGCCATCATGACGACTCATGCTATCACTGAGAATGTTAGCATCATGTGTTGATCCTTCCCAGCCAGCCAGCACATATGCGAACTTCAGATCAAAGTCAACAGCAGCAAGCACATCCTAGCTTGTGTAGTGCTTCCTCCCTCTATATGCTGCAGCTTGTGACCTCGGCACTCTGGCAGTGACATGAGTACCATCTATTGCTCCAATGCAATCCTGGAATGGCATTGCAAGATGTTGTTATGGCCACGGCAGAACAATAACAACATATCAAGGCATGAACTACACACTGTCAGTGCTCACCTTGAAGTATGGATAACATCTTGGGCTAGTGTGAATCTTGGTAGGAGTCGGGCTGGCTGGTGACCTGGTCATCTCTCCTCTGAGCTCCCCAACAACATACAACACTTGCTTGAAGTACTTGGAGATGGTCTCCATGGATCTCCTGAAGGTGTTGTGTATAAACATGAACCTCTGGTTATGATCAACAACATGGGGGAACATGGTTACTTGCTCTTTCACAGTGGTGTGGATGCTATCTTCTAGCTGCCCCCTGCTCCTGAATGTCTGCACAAGCCTGGCAAAAGGTGTTCTTTTCATTCGAAGCATCCACATGGCCTCTGTGTCTTTCAGTTGTAGATGTAGTTCAGATTCGCTATCCTCTCCTGATCCCGGATTAATCTCAGACCATACTGGATGAGAGGTTTGTCATTCCGACGAACAACTCTCTTATGGACCAACTGGATCCAAGCCTGAACCACAACTATGAGCGCTGCTGCCTGAACTAGAAGCTTCATCCGTTCATCCACAACCTAAGCGACATCCATGATGACGTCAGCAATGGCGCAATCGATCCTAAACGCTCCTACTGAACGACCTAGCAGATAACAGAGAGGAGAGGGAGGGGGTAGCTTACTAATACTTCCCCAACGTATCTATAATTTTTTATTGTTCCATGCTATTATATTATCCATCTTGGATGTTTTATATGCATTTTGGTACTATTTTATATCATTTTTTGGGACTAACCTATTAACCTAGTGCCAGTGCCAGTTGCTGTTTTTTCCTTGTTTTTGTCTTTTACAGAAAATCAATACCAAACAGAATAAAACTTTACGATGATTTTTCTTGGACCAGAAGAAACCCATGAGACTTGGAGAGGAGGCTAGAGGTGAAGGAAATATGCCCTAGAGGCAATAATAAAGTTGTTATTTTATATTTCCTTATTCATGATAAAGGTTTATTATTCATGCTAGAATTGTATTGATCGGAAACTTAAATACATGTGTGAATACATAAACAAATACCGTGTCCCTAGTAAGCCTCTACTAGACTAGCTCGTTGATCAAAGATGGTTAAGGTTTCCTAACCATAGACATGTGTTGTCACTTGATAACGGGATCACATCATTAGAAGAATGATGTGATGGACAAGACCCATCTGTTAGCTTGGCATATGATCGTTCAGTTTATTGCTATTGCTTTCTTTATGTCAAATACATATTCCTTCGACTATGAGATTATGCAACTCCCGAATACCGGAGGAATACCTTGTGTGCTATCAAACGTCACAACATAACTGGGTGATCATAAAGATGCTCTACAGGTATCTCCGAAGGTGTTTGTTGAGTTGGCATAGATCGAGATTAGGATTTGTCACTCTGATTATCGGAGAGGTATCTCTGGGCCCTCTCGGTAATACACATCATAAGAAGCCTTGCAAGCAAATGACTAATGAGTTAGTTACAAGATGATGTATTACAGAACGAGTAAAGAGACTTGTGATACGTCTCCAACGTATCTATAATTTATGAAGTATTCATGCCATGTTTACAACAATTTTATATGGTTCTGGTATGATTTTATTAGAACTAACCCGGACTGACGCTGTTTTCAGCAGAACTACCGTGGTGTCGTTTTTTGTGCAGAAATAAAAGTTCTCGGAATGGGCCGAAAATTTATGAGGAATATTTTTGGAAAATATAAAAAATACTGGAGCGAAAAGATACCGGAGATGAGTCCCGAGGCAACCACAAGGGTGGGGGGGGGCGCCCCCCTGGCTTGCCGCTGCCTCGTGAACCCCCCTGACTTGTTTCCGACGCCAAAAATTCCTATAAATATAGAAACCCCCGAAAAGAAACCTAGATCGGAAGTTCCGCTGCTGCAAGCCTCTGTAGCCACGAAAAGCCAATCGGGAGCCCGTTCTGGCACCCTACCGGAGGGGGTAATCATCACCGGAGGCCATCTTCATCATCCCGACGGTCTCCATGACGACGAGGGAGTAGTTCACCCTCGGGGCTGAGGGTATGTATCAGTAGCTATGTGTTTGATCTCTCTCTCTCTCTCTCTCTCTCTCTCTCGTGTTCTTGATTTGGCACGATCTTGATGTACCGCGAGCTTTCTTATTATAGTTGGATCATATGGTGTTTCTTCCCTCTCTATCTCTTGTTGTGATGAATTGAGTCTTGCTCTTTGAGGTTCCGTTATGTTGGATTGAGTATTGGATTTGAGAACACTTGATGTATGTCTGGCGATGGGATATCTGTGGTGACAATGGGATGTTCTATTGATTCACTTGATGTATGTTTTGGCACTTAACTTGCGGATTCCCGAGGTGACATTGGGGTAATCTATGCATAGGGGTTGATGCACGTTTTCGTCCTACGTTCTCCGATAGAAACTTTGGAGTGACTCTTTGTTGCACGTTGAGGGATTGTTATGTGATCCAAATATGTTATCATTGTTGAGAGAATTTGCACTAGTGAAAGTACGAACCCTAGGCCTTGTTTTCAAGCATTGCAATACCGTTTTTGCTTACTTTTGTCACTTGCTACCTTGCTGTTTTTATATTTTCAGATTACAAAAACCTATATCTACTATCCATATTACACTTGTATCACCATCTCTTCACCGAACTAGTGCACCTATACAATTTACCATTGTATTGGGTGTGTTGGGGACACAAGAGACTCTTTGTTATTTGGTTGCAGGGTTGTTTGAGAGAGACCATCTTCATCCTACGCCTCCCACGGATTGATAAACCTTAGGTCATCCACTTAAGGGAAATTTGCTACTGTCCTACAAAACTCTTTGCTTGGAGGCCCAACACGAGTCTACAAGAAGAAGGTTGCATAGTAGACATCAAGCTCTTTTCTGGCGCCGTTGCCGGGGAGGTGAGTGCTTGAAGGTATATCTTTAGATCTTGCAATCGAATCTTTTAGTTTCTTGTTTTATCACTAGTTTAGTTTATAAAAGAAAACTAAAAAAATGGAATTGAGGTTGCCACATATAATTCATCTTTATCATGTCTTTCTTGAAAATGATGGATCAGAAAATTGTTCCAAAGTGTTAGAAGAAGAAGTCAATAAAATGCTTAGCATAAAATCTTTGAATGATGAGCATGATTGCAACGTTGTTAGTATGAATTCTTTGAATATCCATGATGCTAATGATATGCAAAGCCATAAGCTTGGGGATGCTATGTTTGATGAAGATGATATTTTTATTCCCCCAAGTTTTGATGAGCAAATTTATTATGATTATAGCATGCCTCCTATTTATGATGAGTATGTTGATGAAAGTGGGTTTGGAAGAGTGTCAACTCTAGTTAATGATCCCACTATTTTGGAGGGTGTTGAATCTTTTCACAATATTGATAAAACTGGATTTGGAGAGGTCATGACTTTATTTAGTGATGAATCCACTATTTTGGAAGAGGTTCCAATTGATTATGAGAACAAAGTTGCTATCTATGATGATTATTGTGATGACATGTATGCTATAAAGAATAATAATAACCATGAAACTTGTCATCATGATTTTAATTTTCAATTGGATTATGCCTCACATGATAGTTATTTTGTTGAGTTTGCTCCCACTACTATTCATGAGAATAACTTTGCTTATGTGGAGAGTAATAAAATTTCTATGCTTGTGGATCATGAAAAGAATGCTTTATGTGATAGTTATATTGTTGAATTCATTCATGATGCTAATGAAAAATACTATGAGGGAGAAATATATGCTTGTAGGAATTGCAATAATATCAAGTTTCCTCTCTATGTGTTGAAAATCTTGAAGTTTTGCTTGTTTTGCCTTTCTGTGCTAGTTGATTCTTGTTCCCATAAATTGTTTGCTCACAAAATCCCTATGCATAGGAAGTGGGTTAGACTTAAATGTGCTAGTCATATGCTTCATGATGCTCCCGTTATGTTTCAATTCTTATCTTTATTGTGAGCATCATTGAAATCATCATGCCTAGCTAAAAAGGCATTAAAGAAAAGCGCTTGTTGGGAGACAACACAATATTTACCCCTACTGTTTTTGTATGTTAAAATGATTAATCTACTGTATTAATCGTGTTTTATAGCTATTGTTTGAATAAAGTGCCAAGTAAAGCCTTTGGGATAGTGTGGTTGATAGTTGATTTGATTCTATGCAAGAACAGAAACTTTTGTGTCCAGTACAGAAATTCCTATCTTTTACAGGAATGTGGAAAACTTCTGAATTTTTTACAGTTGATGGGTATACAAATTTTATACGTTGTCCTAATTTTTCAGAATTTTTGGAGTTACATAAGTATGACCTTAATTCAGATCTTTATGTACTGTTCTGTTTTTGACAAATTCTGTTTTTGATGCATAGTTTGCTTCTTTTCTAGTTTCTATGGCTTATGTTGCTTAATATAAATTGTAGAAATGATAGGGTACAGTAGGCATCATTTGATAAAAATTATGAATCTTGTCTTGACAGTACCAAAGTGAATGATTTGTTTTATTATACTAACGGAGCTTACGAGTTTTCTGTTGAGTTTTGTGTTGTGAAGTTTTCAAGTTTTGGGTAAAGATTTGATGGACTATGGAATAAGGAGTGACAAGGGCCTAAGCTTGGGGATTCCCAAGGCACCCCAAGGTAATATTCAAGGACAACCAAGCATCTAAGCTTGGGGATCAGGGCATCCCCTCTTTCGTCTTCAATCCATCGGTAAATTTACTTGAGGCTATATTTTTATTCACCACAGGATATGTGTTTTGCTTGGAGCGTCATTTTATTCTATTAGTATTTGCTTGCTGTTATTTAGAGTAATGTTTTGCATCTTTTATTTCAATAAAAGTGTCAAGTATAGCCTTTACCATGCTTATTTTGCAAGTCTATATGTTGCTGGTTGAAAACAGAAAGTTTGTTGTTATGTTTTGAATATTTGTGAATAGTAAGAACATGATAAAATTTTGAAATTTTTTCACAATATGCTACAACAAATTTTATACAGTTTGGTAATTTTATCAGAATTTTTGGAGTTAGGGAAGTATGAGTACAATTGCGCTCTTTATAGACTGTCCTGTTTTGACAGATTGCTGTTATGTTTGCATTGTTTGCATATGTTTGCTTGTTTAATAATTCTATTTGAGGATAGGAGTATTAAATATGCAGAGGCATTTAGTATGCAATGTTAAATAATAATTTTAGTGATTTATTACAGTAGAGAATGATAAGGTGTTGCATTGATTCATACTAACTTTTCTCACGAGTTCTTGTTGAGTTTTTTGTAGATGAAGTTTTTAAGATTTAGGGAAATCATCATATAAAAGGAATTAAAGAGACACAAAAGCTCAAGCTTGGGGATGCCCAAGGCATCCCGATATAATATTTCAAGAAGTCTCAAGCATCTAAGCTTGGGGATGCCCCGGTAGGTATCCCACCTTTCTTTATCAAGAATTATCGGTTAGTATCGGTTGAGCCTAAGTTTTTTCTTCTTCACATGATGTGTGCTATTTTTAGAATGTCATTTTATTTTGTTTTGCTTGCTGTTTAAATAAAATACTTAAGATCTGAAATTCTTAAATGAGAGAGAATCTTCACACAACTACCTAATTATTTGACTACTCATTGCACTACTGGAATCAGGGAATTTACCGTCTGCCAATTCTTTGCCGTCTGCTAGCAGACGACAAAGAAGGTCTTTGCCATCAGCTTACAGAAAACTGACGGCAAAGAAAGAGCTGACGGCAAAGATCATGTTTGCCGTCAGCCAGCTCTTTGCCGTCTGCTAGCGGACGGCATAGAAGCTTTGCCATCAGCTAGCAGACGGCAAAGAGGGAGGGTAGCCCACTAACAAGAACAACCTAACGACCACTTTCTTTGCCGTCTGCTAGCAGACGGCAAAGAAAGTGGCCAACCTAACGGCCGTTCCCACCTCCTATCTCTCTCCCCTCTCTCTCCGCCCGGCCCCACCCCTCTCTCTTCCCTCGCTCTCCCGCACCGCACCTCACCCGCGCCCGCACCGCCGCACCGAGCACCGTCGCCGCCCGGACACTGCCGCCGCCCGGACACCCCCCCGCCGCCGCCGCACCACCCCGCCGCCCCGGAGCCCTACGGCCCCGGAGCCACCGCCGCCCGGCGCCCCCGCCGCTCAGCTCTCTCTCTCTCTGTCTCCCGATCCCCTTTGCTGCCGCCACGTTTTCTGGCCGATTCCGGCGGTTTCCGACGGTCTCCGGCGACACCTTGGCTACCCATCTCTTCCTCTCATCGAGCTCTATTGATCCCTCCGTCTCGATCTGATTTTCCCTGCCTCCTGTGGTCGCTCCCTTCGGTTTTCTCTCCGCTAGGATTTCGGTGTTGGGGTGGTTCTCGCCTCCGGTGGGGCTCCGATGGCCGTGAGGTGCTTCGGTGGTGCTGGGCGTGCCGTGGCGCGGGGGTGCCCCTGGGTTGGCGCCTCCGTGCTGTGTGCTCTCGCTGGCGCCACCGTGGTGGTGTTGGTTGTGCTGCTGGTCACACCATAGTGATGGTGTGGCTGCATCCTGCTTCGGCTACAACTCCTCTTGGTGAGCTTCTCCTTACTCCCCTCCTCTGATCTCTCTAATGCATAGCTTTAGCTCTTGGTCAGTAGTTGTTCATGTGTGTAGATGTACTCCTGTGCATATGTGGTAGCTCTGACTGTGTTGTTAAATCGGTGGCTAACCTGTGCTCTACTGGACTGGGATCTCTCCCTGTATTTTTTTGTTGCTACTATTAGCTATCTCACTAGCTGTTGATGGTAACTTAATTCAGTTAACTGAATCTCTAGTGTTACATTTTCTTTTCCATTGGTCTGTTTAACCTTTGGAAATTAGTTATCACTTCTGTTGTTATTTGCTGCTACTGCTATTACTTGCAGTAGTAGTTTATAATGGTACTAGCCCCCTGTGCTTGTGGGTGCAGTGCCCTAATTGCAGAAAAATACCAGGTGCAAGTGTGGTGCTGTGTTCTGCAAAAGCAGATAATCAATTGGGGTGCTACCCTGCTATTTCTTCTATGCTATAGCTACTTTACTCATGAACAGATACTCACTTGTTCTTAGTTGTTTTACTTCTAATACTGATATGAACAGATACCACTTGGTTTGGCTATTCCTATTGGTCTCTTTCTAATAGCCTATGAACAGATGCTATACTTGGTTTTGGCTGTTACTTCCTAGTTTTCTACTGATAAGACAGATACTACATCTGATTTGGGCAGTGATGCTGGTCTGAGCCCCCTTCTCTTAGGCTTAATTTACATGTGGCTATCCCTGTGCTGTGATGATCTAGCCCTGGCATCTCCAGGCTAGCTGAGCACACAATCCTCAAGTATACCTTGAGGTCTTCTAGTTATCTAGTAAGCTGCTGGGTGTCTCATTGGGCTTGGGACTTGGTCTGGCCGGCCGGTTTGATGTATATCTCCTCATGGAGCTTTGTTTTGAATTGCTCAGTGACATATCTCATTGTCACTGGACAAAAGTTGGCTGTAGTGGTAGAGTGTAATCATTGGCTCTAAACACTAGTTTTAGTTGGGCTTAATCCTTTGGAGCTATTTCTGTTAATGATCTTTGATATATGGCAGTTGATGGCTTCCTGACTTGGCTCTTGGCTGGTTCTCTGATTTGGCTCTTGATAATGGTTTTCCTCTATTTGGCTTTTCTGAAATAAGGTCATTTGGTATTTAGAAATCCTGACTGAGATAGTCTTGATTTCAAGGAATAGCTCCTACAACATTGCATTTCACCAAGTGGAATGCTACATTTCTACTCCTAACCCATTCTCTCTTTCTTAGTGTTTTTGTTATGCAGGTTGGAAGAAAAGAAGAAGATCCAGAAAAAAACTTAGTAATAAGATAGTTTTTAGGAAAATAGATATTTAGTTTTAGGTCATTTCTGATTCTTTATAATATGACTTTGTATTACCTATTCCAATTATTAATAAAGTTTTTAATTTACTCTTTTAGTGCTTGTCTTTAGTTTTTGTTTTGACTTTGTGAAACTTGCTACCTATGGATGAAACTATGTAATATTGATGAAACTATGTATATGTATGGATGAAACTTGCTACTATTGGTAACATGTGTTGGATATGTGTTGGATATATATGTGTTCATGACTATTGGTAATATGTGTTGGCTATCCTATATTGGTCATATATATATATCTGTGTTTGATTTTCTGTGAAAATGAATTGATATAAGAAAAAGCAGAATTAAATGGGGTAATATAGGCACTTTGCCATCTGCTGACAGATGGCAAAGAGGCCACGTGGCAGCCAAGGGGCTGGCCTATTTGGCCACTTTGTCGTCTGCTGGCAGACGGCAAAGAAGCAAAGTTCTTTGTTGTCTGCTGGCAGACGGCAAAGAGCGCCGTTAGCCCCCTAACGGGGCTGTTACCTTTTTTGTGCCGTCCAGAAGCTTTGCCGTCTGGCAAAGAACTTCCCTTCTTTGTCGTCCGCCAGCAGTCGGCAAAGCGGCCTTTACTGGCATCAGTTCAGCCGGAGTGTTTGCCGTCTGCTAGCGGACGGCAAAGGCTTTGCCGTCCGCCAAGCATGCCTTTGCCGTCTGCTATGGCAGACGGCAAAGCAGCTGATTCCAGTAGTGTTGATCTTCACTTATATATTTTTGGAGTAGTTTGTCATTTACTCGTGTGCTTCACTTATATCCTATGGGTAAATGGTTGAATGAATTGAATATCATAAATCTGAAATTATATATGTTTCATATGCTTATCCCATGGGGAGTAATGACTTCTCATATAAGAAGTATAGGTGGTAAATTTATTGAAAGTTAGCAAACATAGTATTGGTCACTTGAACAATTCATGAAAGAATATTGAAGGAAGAGAGATTTCACATATAAATATACTATCTTGGACATCTTCTATGATTGTGAGCCCCATTAATTATTTTCAAACTTGAGCAAATTAGTTGAAGTTGGACAAGGAAGACAACATAATGAGTTATGCTTGGGTATATTTGTATAGAAGTTATATTGTTATGGATCCTCCAATATGTGGTGCTTGCTTTTTTTTTTAGAATCTTTTGCTAGCCAAAATTTCTGTACTAAGCGGGAATACTGCTTGTGCATCCAAAATCCTTAAACCCAGTTTCTTGCCATGAGTGTCCACCATATCTACCTATGGATTGAATAAGATCCTTCAAGTAAGTTGTTATCAGTGCAAAAAGCAATAAAAATTGCTCCTAAATATGTATGATCTTTTATTGTAAGGGAAAATAAGTGTTGTGTACGAACTTGTGATGGTAAAGAAATAAAAGCGACGGACTGCATAATAAAGGTTGCTATCACAAAGGGCAATACAACATGACGTTCCTTTGCATTAAGGGTTTGCACATCCAAAAATAAAAAGCGCATGACAACCTCTGCTTCCCTCTGCGAAGGGCCTATCTTTTACTTTTATGCAAGAGTCAATAGTATTCCTTTTCATTTCAACCTCAATTATTCTCTAGTTGGCAAGTACCATGTGGTGGGGAAAGATCCAAGCATATATGGCATTCAGATATATTTGATCATGAATTATTATTGTTGACAATTATCTATATGATAAATAAGTTGGGAGGCGAAACACTAAGCCCCTATCTTTCTCTGTGTTCGATGGATGCTATTTGTTCTAAAAATATGCTCTGAGTGGTAGCAATCATGGAAGACTATATGATAGTTGAGTATGTGGAATTTGCTAAATCAAAGCTCTTACATAGACCCTGAAAATAAGATGAAATGCAATTGTTTGATGACTGAGAACATAGTTTGTTAGTTTTCAAGAAAGTTTATGATCTATGCTTTAACATGTGAATAGCTTGCTATTTAACCATGAGAAGTTTTATGAGATGAGCTACTGTTATGATATGTAATGATGCTAGAAAAAGTGGTTGAAATTATTATTGATTAAACTTGTGCACTTGCTAGCATTCACACTTCATAAATTATTTCTTTTATCATTTACCTACTCGAGGACGAGCAGGAATTAAGCTTGGGGATGCTGATACGTCTCCAACGTATCTATAATTTATGAAGTATTCATGCCATGTTTACAACAGTTTTATATGGTTTTGGTATGATTTTATTAGAACTAACTCGGACTAACGCTGTTTTCAGTAGAACTACCGTGGTGTCGTTTTTTGTGTAGAAATAAAAGTTCTCGGAATGGGCTGAAAATTTACGGAGAATATTTTTAGAAAATATAAAAAATACTGGAGCGAAAAGATACCGGAGAAGAGTCCCGAGGCAACCACAAGGGTGGGGGGCGCGCGCCCCCCTAGGGTGCGCCCCCCTGGCTTGCTGCTGCCTCGTGAACCCCCCTGACTTGTTTCCGACGCCAAAAATTCCTATAAATATAGAAACCCCTGAAAAGAAACCTAGATCGGAAGTTCCGCCGCCGCAAGCCTCTGTAGCCATGAAAAACCAATCGGGAGCCCGTTCCGGCACCCTACCAGAGGGGGTAATCATCACCGGAGGCCATCTTCATCATCCCGGCGGTCTCCATGATGAGGAGGGAGTAGTTCACCCTCGGGGCTAAGGGTATGTACCAGTAGCTATGTGTTTGATCTCTCTCTCTCGTGTTCTTGATTTGGCACGATCTTGATGTACCGCGAGCTTTCTTATTATAGTTGGATCATATGGTGTTTCTTCCCTCTCTATCTCGTGTTGTGATGAATTGAGTCTTGCTCTTTGAGGTTCCATTATGTTGGATTGAGTATTGGATTTGAGAACACTTGATGTACGTCTGGCGATGGGATATCTGTGGTGACAATGGGATGTTCTATTCATTCACTTGATGTATGTTTTGGCACTCAACTTGCGGATTCCCGAGGTGACATCGGGGTAATCTATGCATAGGGGTTGATGCACGTTTTCGTCCTACGTTCTCCGATAGAAACTTTGGAGTGACTCTTTGTTGCACGTTGAGGGATTGTTATGTGATCCAAATATGTTATCATTGTTGAGAGAATTTGCACTAGTGAAAGTATGAACCCTAGGCCTTGTTTTCAAGCATTGCAATACCGTTTTTGCTCACTTTTGTCACTTGCTACCTTGCTGTTTTTATATTTTCATATTACAAAAACCTATATCTACTATCCATATTACACTTGTATCACCATCTCTTCACCGAACTAGTGCACCTATACAATTTACCATTGTATTGGGTGTGTTGGAGACACAAGAGTCTCTTTGTTATTTGGTTGTAGGGTTGTTTGAGAGAGACCATCTTCATCCTACGCCTCCCACGAATTGATAAACCTTAGGTCATCCACTTGGGGGAAATTTGCTACTGTCCTACAAAACTCTTTGCTTGGAGGCCCAACACGAGTCTACAAGAAGAAGGTTGCATAGTAGACATCAACTTGCCGGTAACAAGATTGAACTAGGTATGAAGATACCGACGATCGAATCTCGGGCAAGTAACATACCGATGGACAAAGGGAATTACGTATGTTGTCATAACGGGTCGACCGATAAAGATCTTCATAGAATATGTAGGAACCAATATGGGCATCCAGGTTCCGCTATTGGTTATTGACCGGAGAGGTGTCTCGGTCATGTCTACATAGTTCTCGAACCCGTAGGGTCCGCACGCTTAATGTTCGTTGACTATATAGTGATATATTAGTTATATGATTTGGTGACCGAATGTTGTTCGGAGTCCCGGATGAGATCACGGACATGACGAGGAGCTCCGGAATGGTCCGGAGGTAAAGATTGATATATAGTACGATGATATTCGTACATCGGAAGAGTTTCGGAGTGCACCGGGTAGTCATCGGGTCGCCGGAAGGGGTTCCGGACACCCCCGGTAGGTGTATGGGCCTAATGAGCCAAGGGGGGGGACAAACCTGCCCACAAGGGGGCTGGCGCACCCCTCTCCCTGACCGCCGGCCCTAGGGAAGGAAAGGGGGGAGGGCTAGCCCCTCCTGCCTTCCCCTTCTCATGGGAGAAAGGAAAGGGGGGGGAGGCGCCACCCTCCCCTGCCTTTCCCCGCTCACCTAATAAGGGAAAGGGGGCGCAGCTTGGGGAGGACCCCAAGTAGGATTCGGCCTACTTGGGGTGCCTCCTGGCAGCCTCCCCTCTTCCCCCACCTATATATATATGGGAAGGGGGCGCCACACATAACGACGACAATCTCTTAGCCCTGTGCGGCGCCCCTCTCCAAGTTTCATCCCTCGGTCATATTTTGGTAGTGCTTAGGCGAAGCCCTGCGGAGATAGCATCACCGTCACCGTCACCATGCCGTCGTGCTGCCAGAACTCATCCACTACTTCGCCGTCTTGCTGGATCTAGAAGGCGAGGACGTCACCGAGCTGAACGTGTGCTGAACGCGGAGGTGCCGTATGTTTGGTACTTGATCGGTTGGATCGCGAAGAAGTTCACCTACATCAATCGCATTACTAAACGCTTCCGCTTATGGTCTACGAGGGTACGTAGATACACTCTCCCCCTCGTTGTTATGCATCTCCATGGATAGATCTTGCGTGTGCGTAGAATTTTTTTTGTTTTCCATGCAACGTTTCCCAACAGTGGCATCCGAGCCAGGTCTATGCGTAGATGATATGCACGAGTAGAACACAAAGAGTTGTGGGCGGTGATAGTCATACTGCTTACCACCAACGTCTTATTTTGATTCGGCAGTATTGTGGGATGAAGCGGCCCAGACCAACCTTACATGTCCACGTACATGAGATCGGTTCCACCGACAGACATGCAACTTGTTTTGCATAAAGGTGGCTGACGGGTGTCTGTTTCTCCTACTTTAGTTGAATCGAATTTGACTACGACTGGTCCTTGAAGAAGGTTAAAACAGCAAACTTGATAAATCACCGTTGTGGTTTTTTGCGTAGTTAAGAACGGTTCTTGCTAGAAGCCCGTAGCAGCCACGTAAAACTTGCAACAACAAAGTAGAGGACGTCTAACTTGTTTTTGCAGGGCATGTTGTGATGTGATATGGTCAAGACGTGATGTGATATACGTTGTTGTATGAGATGATCATGTTTTGTAATATCGACAACCGGCAGGAGCCTTAGGGTTGTCTCTTAATTATTGTATGAAATGCAAACGCCATGTAATTGCTTTACCTTATCGCTATGCCACTACAAGAAATATGTCAACTTGCGACCATCACTATTGGTCACTGAATGGTCGTTGTTTTTCATTTGCGACCTTTTTGTGACCAAAAACAGATGGTCAAAAGCTGACCATCTTTAATGGAAATTAACGACCTTCTCTGTGATATGGTCGTAGAAGGCAACGACCAAAACAAAAGGTCGTTGGTTCAACGACCTTTTGTTTTGGTCGCTGGTTGTCTGCCCAGGCCACGTCGGATCCAACGTGGCAAGCTGACGTGGCAAAATTGCGACTAAATGAAAAGGTTGTTGGTTAGAATCAGCCTGGTCCAATTTGGTGTCTATATGGGCCGAGCCCAACAATTCAGCCAATTTAATGTATTTTTTCCATATGCTTTGATTAGCTACATGGGCCTAGCCCAACAATTCGGCTTTCATGCTTTCTGAGCTTCTTCCATTTTTTTGGGCCTCAACCTTTTTGCAATCCATTTCCTTTTTTATTTTCTGAGATTTTATTTTGTTTCATTTTTTAAACGGTCCAGTGCTTGTTGGGCTGTGGCCTTCTTCAGCCCAATTATTTGTCCAGTATTAGATCTCAGCCTTTTGGACCAGCCTCTAGCCCAGTTACACACACGTACATCGAACATTATTTCATATTCAAATCAAGAAAACTCCATATCAAATTCAAATCATCTATCGCATCGCGTCACATCACATAACATATCTCCCAGGTTTACATAACAAATCATCTCAGGAATACATTTCCTTACACAGGAATATAGCAGGAACAGAGGGAATATACAGTAAGACAATTATGGCACATCCTACAACTTGCTCCTACTGCGATAACTTGCCATCCTACAACAAGAAGTATATAACAGGAGAGTACAATGGACTTCATTGCTCACTCTTATGAGACTTGCTCCAGCTGCGACAACTTGCCATCCTACAACGAGAAGTATATAACAATGAACTTCAAGAACATTACAGGAGCTAAACGCCCAATCAACGCCAAGGGCTCAAAAATGCCTTAGCTAGCATGCATTCAAAATTTAGACACTTGACATAGCCTCATCAAGCATGCAATAAATTATAGAAAGTAAACGAGGACCAGACTTTACAATTACAGACAAATCCATCAATCCATGAGGCAAAATCATGTGAATCCAAAAGGAGAGGCAGGAAGGGATACCAATTTTGATCCAGAGGGGCTACGAGTGTGGCCTTCTTCCGGAAGAGGTTGGCCCAAACGCACCTTGGATCAGAGGCGCTGGGATCATTTACAAGCTCTACTAGTGTCTTCAATCTTCTTCAACATGGAGCTCCTTCGATAGCAATCACAAACTGGGCACCGGCATCATCCCAGGAAGGAAATTTTAGATCATAAAAACTAATGGAGAATCAACATACTGTATATAAGAAGCACAAGCAGAAATAGGGAAACTAGCTAGAATGGGAGATGATGAATTGACGAACCTGGAGCTTGGTCAAGAGGCTCATCAGCTTAGCAATCAGGCTGTCGATGCCATCAACCTGCGTATGTATGAAACCATGATGTCGTCATTAATCCGATGAGGTGCAAAAATGGAGAAATAACATGAGACTGACTAGTAGAGAGTTTCCTAGGTAAGCAGAAGAGAAGAGTTTCACCTTCTTATAGAAGGCTTGCAAATTATCAGAAGCATCGGGCTGATGCATTCACATCTCAAGATCCCCCACATATCTTGAGGAATCCTGCCGCGGAATCTCAAAGGAATCCTACAAAATCAGAATGATGTTTAGAGGACCATGTGACATGCAGGAAGGCTAGGTGTCCAACATGCAAATTGTGCTACTTTCAACTTTCATCATCAGCTAAAACCAAGCAAATAGGATTGTTGCCGAAATAAAGCATTGACATTATAACCACCAGTCCCAAAAGAGAATTATTAAGCTTACTGTATATTGCTAGACTAGCAGAAGAGATGGATTAACCGCAAAAAAAAGAGTGTTTGAGACTCCAGCAACTTTGAAAATCAAAGCACTCGCGTCCCAGCTGCGGGTCATTTGTAACACAGTGCATGTACATGTGAAAACAAACATGACAGCGACCATCAGGGTATGTAATGCCAAAAGAAGACTAATTCTGAAGTTATGAATGTAGATAAAGTATGATGGCGGGTCGCTGTCGGGCGAACAATTCCTGATGTTGGCATCAAGATTGATCAAGTTGTCCTGTTGGTGGTAAAAACATTAGATTGACATGAATGTCCAAAAGTTTAGGTACATGCAGGAATACATTTCTGTATGAAATGAAATAGTAGCAATCTTATTTCTAGAATGTCCCTGCACACGCTAGGGACTCGGATGCCGAGCTCCCTGCACACGCCATATTATGTCAATGCTTGCAGCAATAGAAGGAACTCACATATCTTAGAACTTGCAGCAAGTTCAAAAATATACCTAGAAGTATAAGGATTGCTTCCCAGCATAACAGTAAAACATACAACCATGAACAAACATAAGGCAGAAATTGTATGCTTATAACTTATCCATGTAATGTATGATCCATATGATTCCTTAATATATGAGCAATACAACAATGGTTGGATTATCAAGTTGCATTTTAAGTTGCTTTCTATTGCATGAACAACAACCACATAAAAGTATGCTGAACATCTCAGAAACTCAATGACAACAAATATAAAATTATCATATAGGAGACCCGCAAACAAATAAAGCCATACAGGACATCACAAACACTCGATTTTGTTTACTGTAACAGTGTCCCAGGTATGGGCCTCAAAGATCTTGTCATTGTCGTGGATGTTGCGGGTGCCTAACTCGACGCCAATAGTTGAAGAGATCTCCAATAAGGATCCAGTACACTTCCTCTCATGCATCCAAACAACATATAAACATATAAGTAAAGTACACTAATTCTAGAAAAGAAAACACAAAGCAATCAAGGATAAATGGACCATTTCCCCACAATTTTTTTCCTGATTCAAACAACTATAGTCCAGCCAATGATGTCTTAAGCATGTGTTGTCGGTATGACCACACATGAGAATCAACTTCAGAGAATCAACATCACATTTGCTCAAATTGAACTGTACATTAAGTACTGATCTTAATCATGAAAAGTTTAAGTTTAGGAGCAAGCGAAGCTATCAGTTTCAGTGTTCTGTAATGTTAAAAAATTCTGGACAATTCAAAGTTCTCTACATTCTAATTAAGTGCTATCAGTTCTCCACACAAACATTTCCTACGATTCAAACAATTTTTTAGGTGGAGCAGGACCTAGAAACAAGATCTGGCAGTACCTCAAACAAAAGTAGGTGTATGCTCATCATCTCATTGGTTGCAACTTGCAAATTCAACAACAAAATAGAGCTAGGGGGCAATGTGATCTCTTGCAAATGAACAATTTAAGAAATTCCTATTGGATGCCAACCATAGTGGGAATGGCAACAGGTTACATGGTCTCAACCATCTTCTGATTATCTTATGAAACACGTGTTAATTTGATCAATAATTGAAGCTAACCATAGTGTAAGACATGCTTAGCGTCATGCCAAAGCTGCTGCTGCTACAAAACTATCGCGAAAATGACTCTATAGATGACTCCATGGCTATGGTGAACAGGCTCGGCTGTTCCTGCGACCCCTGAGAGAGAGAGCAGGAACAATGTGGTCTTTGAAATTCAAAATTTTGTAGATGCTTCCATACTGTCTGATGCATATGGTCTCTCTGAAATGGCAAGGATGGTGGCAGGCTCGGCTGTTGCTGCTGCTGCCGGCGGTGGTGGTCTGGTGGTGCAGGTGGTGGGCGAGGATGGGCTGGAGCTCGTGGAGGAAGACATGGTGGTTGGTCTCCTCCTGCAGGTAGCACCAGTCCATCATGTGCTCCTCCTTACGCTGGCCCGCGGCGGCCCTCCTGCACGCGCGAGGAGGGGAAAAACAGTTGAGTTCTTGGATCGATCTTTCAATCGGGAAGGAATTAATGGGAGATTGAAATGGGAACCGAGGAATGAAACCAATTACCGTTGCGACGAAGAGGAGGAGGTGGAAGGAGCTGCGGCGGCAGGGGGGTGAAGGAGAGGACGGCGCCGGCGCCGGCCCCGGAGGCGCGGGGGCAATGGCCACGCGAGGCTGCGACCTGGAAAAGCGAGGTCCTCGCGGCCGGAGCTGGCGCTGTTGTGGTGGTGGCCGCGGTGGCGGCAGAAGTGGGGCAGATCCTGGCGACGACCCTGATGGCGCCGTCTCCCCCTCCGGGCAGCGCCGGCACCGACGATGCCACCGGCCCCTCCTCCATCGACATCAGATCTACGGCGCTCACCACCATCTGCTGCCTCGTGAGCACCTTCGGAGGGAGAGAGTGGCAGATGGGGAGGACGGGAAGGGGAAGGAGAAGAGGCCTGGGAACGGCGGCGGTGCTGGCGAGGGCGGAGGAAGGTGCATGGCGGTGCTGGTGTGGGGGAGAGCGCATCCCCAAGCTCCGCCAGTGGAGAGCGCCTACTCGATCCAGAGGGAGGGAGTGGGGGTGGGGGCGGTGCCACCTGCTCAATCCAGAGGGAGGGAGGTGGGAAGGAGGGATTACTGCTGGATCTGGCCACGAGATGAGCGGATCGAGTCTATCTAGGAGGAGAGGTAAGGGGCAGCCGGCGGTAAGGTTGGGGGAGAGTAGGTGGTTGCCGGTGGGCTCGATGGTGAGGGTCGTCGACGGTGGGGGTGGGGGTGGGCGGCGGTGGATTTAGATTAGAGGAGCAGAGAGAGGGGCGATGAAGAGGAGCAGAGAGAGGGGCGGTGGTTGGGTGCGTGGGAGGAGTGCGGGTTGTGGGTTGGGCGACGTGGGTGAGACGGGCGACGTGGGTGAGACAGGTGGGCCGTTGGATCCAGGAGCATCCGACAATGATTAGGCATGATCCGCGTGAGATGCTCCTGGACCAATCAAAACGCAGTATGCAAGTACGACATTTTGACCATCTAAATTGGTCGTAACCGACTAAAAGTAAGGTGCTAAATCATGTTGGCTATTTTATGATCTGGAAAATTAAAAAAATAGAATACCTTCTCATGTGTCATCAAATTTGACCTTAGTTTTCAGGAATAATGACAAATCGAAATAAGACAAATATCTTTTAAAAGAGTTAGGAGAAATGAGTTTTTTTAAATCATTTTCCATTTTTCAAGTGTCCAAAATGAGTTTTTTTGAAGGACCTACCATATATTTGTTGCAAAATTGTACCAAATCAATTTTCTAAAATACTAGGCCATATTTAATGCATAATTGACCAAATGGTTGAGTGTCCAAAGGTTTTATCCACCTCTCATGAAAAAGACAAATTTTCGCCGATTCAGTTGGAAGTGGGTCAAATTTGAACTGCAGCTACCTCATAGTTTGCTCATGATTTTTTCCAAAAATCATTTCTAGGTACATAAGTATATATTTAATCAGAGAAATACCAATTTTTTTCCAAAATTCAACCACTAGGTAGGAATGGTCATGCCCGCTGTTTTGACCGCATTTTGAAACGGGAATGAAAAATTCAAATTTTTTTTTGGAAAACCTTCGCATTGTGTCATTATATGTGACCAAGTTACCAGGAAAATAATAAACTTATAATACGGCAATTCTTTTAAAAAAGTGTTCTCAGAAACGAGCTATCATGTGTGAAGATTCATGGCTTTCAAACCAAATGATCAATTTTATGGCAACATTCATGGCATAGTTTGTCCAAATGATCTAATATTATGCACAAGGGTGCATCTTGGAATGGCAAACAATGTTGCCTAAGGAAGTTTTCATTTTCTTTGGACAGAAATTTCATTTTCAATTTTTCGAGTGCCCAAAATTAGTTTTTTTTAAGAACCTACCATATATTTGTTGCAAAATTGTACCAAATCAATTTTATAAAATACTAGACCATATTTAATGCACAATTGACCAAATGATTGAGTGTCCAAAGCTTTTATGCACCTCTCTTGAAAAAGACAAATTTCCGCCGATTCAGTTGGAAGCGGGTCAAATTTGAACTGCAGCTGCCTCATAGTTTGCTCATGATTTTTTTCCAAAAATCATTTCTAGGTACATAAGTATATATTTAATCAGAGAAACACCAAATTTTTTCCAAGATTCAACCACTAGCTAGGAACGGTCATGCCCGCTATTTTGACCGCATTTTGAAACAGACATGAAAAATTCAAAAAAATTCAAAAAATTGGAAAACCTTCGCATTGTGTCATTATATGTGACCAAGTTACCAGGAAAAATAATAAACTTGTAATACGGCAATTTTTTTAAAAAAGTGTTCTCGGAAACGAGCTATCATGTGTGAAGATTCATGGCTTTCAAACCAAATGATCAATCTTATGACCACATTCATGGCATAGTTTGTCCAAATGATCTAATATTGTGCACAAAGGTGCATCTTCGAATGGCAAACAATGTTGCCTAAGGAAGTTTTCATTTTCTTTGGACGGAAATTTCATTTTCCATTTTTCGAGTGCCCAAAATTAGTTTTTTTGTGAAAGACCTACCATATATTTGTTGCAAAATTGTACCAAATCAATTTTCTAAAATACTAGGATATATTTAATGTACAATTGACCAAATGGATGAGTGCCCAAAGTTTTTATCCACCTCTCGTGAAAAAGACAAATTTCCACCGATTCAGGTGGAAGCGGGTCAAATTTGAACTGCAGCTGCCTCATAGTTTGCTCATGATTTTTTCCAAAAATCATTTCTAGGTACATAAGTATATATTTAATCAGAGAAACACCAAATTTTTTCCAAGATTCAACCACTAGCTAGGAACGGTCATGCCCGTTGTTTTGACTGCATTTTGAAACGGGTATGAAAAATTAAAAAAAAATTAAAAAATTGGAAAACCTTCGCATTGTGTCATTATATGTGACCAAGTTACCAGGAAAAATAATAAACTTGTAATACAGCAATTCTTTTAAAAAAGTGTTCTCAGAAACGAGCTATCATGTGTGAAGATTCATGGCTTTCAAACCAAATGATCAATCTTATAGCCACATTCATGGCATAGTTTGTCCAAATGATCTAATATTGTGCATAAGGGTGCATCTTGGAATGGCAAACAATGTTTCCTAAGGAAGTTTTCATTTTCTTTGGACGGAAATTGCATTTTCCATTTTTTGAGTGCCCAAAATTAGTTTTTTTGTGAAGGACCTACCATATATTTGTTGCAAAATTATACCAAATCAATTTTCTAAAATACTAGGCCATATTTCATGCACAATTGACCAAATGGTTGAGTGTCCAAAGCTTTTATCCACCTCTCATGAAAAAGGCAAATTTCCGCCGATTTAGTTGGAAGCGGGTCAAATTTGAACTGCAGCTGCCTCATAGTTTGCTCATGATTTTTTCCAAAAATCATTTCTAGGTACATAAGTATATATTTAATTAGAGAAACACCAATTTTTTTCCAAGATTCAACCACTAACTAGGAACGGTCATGCCCGCTGTTTTGACCGCATTTTGAAACGGGCATGAAAAATAAAAAAAAATAAAAAAATTGTAAAACCTTCGCATTGTGTCATTATATGTGACCAAGTTACCAGGAAAAATAATAAACTTGTAATACGGCAATTCTTTTTAAAAAGTGTTCTCAGAAACGAGCTATCATGTGTGAAGATTCATGGCTTTCAAACTAAATGATCAATCTTATGGCCACATTCATGGCATAGTTTGTCCAAATGATCTAATATTGTGCACAAGGGTGAATCTTGGAATGGCAAACAATGTTGCCTAAGGAAGTTTTCATTTTCTTTGGACGGAAATTTCATTTGCATTTTCCGAGTGCCCAAAATTAGTTTTTTTGTGAATGACCTACCATATATTTATTGCAAAATTGTACCAAATCAATTTTCTAAAATACCAGGCCATATTTAATGCACAATTGACCAAATGGTTGAATGTCCAAAGCTTTTATCCACCTCTCGTGAAAAAGACAAATTTCTGCCGATTTAGTTGGAAGCAGGTCAAATTTGAACTGCAGCTGCCTCATACTTTGCTCATGATTTTTTCCAAAAATCATTTCTAGGTACATAAGTATATATTTAATCATAAATACATGGTTTGGTGGCGATACATCGAGGTTTGGACGGTGGTCGAGGGCCCCAACTCCAGAGCGCGTAAATTCGCATGCCCGTCGTGTGGTCACCGCATGACCGTGGCGTTGCCACGCGTTCTGGGCGTCCTAGGCATGTCTAGTGGGTTGGGCACTCCCCCGGTAGGTGTTAGGAAGAAGAATGCAATAGAAGAATCTCACGAGAAGACTGAACTGAGCTCAAACATGAATTAGCAGCCAAGTGTTTGATTAGTGGTGGGGAAAATGCACATCGCCAATGGGCCTGTGTTTTGTCCGAGGATGATCATCTACTAAGGACACTGTCTTGGAAAATTTGCAGCTCAAATGGAGGAGCCTAGGTGTCACTTGCTTTGCAAAGAACCACACTGGACAGAAATATGAATGTTGAAGCTGGACTCAAATGAATGAATGGATTGATCTGAAATTTGGAGGAGGATGATAATTTGGGCATATGAAGGCAATTTAAGAATTTCATACCATTTGGATAAATAAAAATGGTACTTCCTTCACAGTGCTCTCCACTGAACAGAAAATTGGGAAAAATGTTGAGTGAAATTGGCTAGAATAAATGAGCTAAAATTTGGTGGAGGGAGGTTCTATGGGCAGTGTCATGTCGTGGTAAATTTTCAGCAATTATAAATTAACATAAAATATAGTTGCTTCACAAACTGAAAATATTACCAGAAACAATAATTGGATGGTGAGCTCACATGGTTTGTTAGATGGGGCTCAAATTTTGTGGAGAACTATGATTTGGGAATATAGAAGATGTAGCAAAAATTTAGCTCATTATGATATGCCTAGCTAGTACTTCCTTCACAACGGTTCTAGTTGAACAAAAACTTTGGAAATTTGCCAAGGAAGATTTACCAGGCAAATGGAGCTGAATATTTTCATGAGGCAATGATTTGGATAGTAAAGAATGCCCAATTTTTTTGGGAATTTTGGGAATGACAGAAATATAGGCTGCTTCACAACCTAGGGCAAAAATTGACACATAGACATGACACATAGGCAAAATTGATGAGGTGATGCCTAGTCATAGCAATGCACCACAATTTACAAGGCTATGACCATCTATATTGGTCATTTTTTTTGACACCTGAAACAGTAGGAGAGGCTCCTACTACAAATTAATTAATAAAGAATGGTAGAGTACATGATATTATTTACAAATCATCCCCTTTGGGAATGAGGGTTGGGGGAATATTTTATAGAGAGCTAATAAAAGAAGAAAGGAAGGGCTTGTGTTTCCCTCCCACTCTATAAGCAAGGAGGGATAGATCTTCTTTGAGTCTTGTGCGCCAGGAAGCTTTGGATGGGAGCACTCCTCTAAAGTGTTTGTTATTTCGTTCCTTCCAGATGCTCCAGGCTGCTAGGAGAAACATTTCCATGAACAGTGGTTTATTCCAGGAGGTTTTGGCTGCTCCCACCCAGTCCAGTCGTGTGCTTGTTGCATGTCCCATGATATGAAGCTCATTCCAGCATTCCAGACTAAAAGTGCAATCAAAAAATAGGTGCTCCGCCGTCTCATCTTGGCAAGTTGTACAAAGAAGGCATCCAAAGTCAGTGCCAATGTTATAATGTCTTCTTTTCAGCATGTTTCGAGTGTTGAGTCTATCAGAGAGAAGTAGCCATCCAAACACTTTAATTTTCATTATTGCTTTGGACTTCCAGATCCAAGTATACGCTTGGTGTGCTTGGATATCCCTGAAATAGAAGGTGTAGTAAGTAGTCTATTCCTCATACACACTTCCATTCATCATTATTCGAGGGGTCCATGAGTTCGACATGCATGGTTTTTTGCTGTAAGTCTCGTGTTTCGTCATGTGCTTGAGTTGAGAGAGGCAGATGGAACATTTCACTTAGAGACATGCTCCGCAAGAAATCCCTCACAGAGATATCCTCATGCTGTGTGAATGAGAAGGCTCGAGGGTGTGTATCGGCCAGAACATCTCCAATCCATACATCTTTCCAGAATAGAGCAGTAGATCCACTGTGGACAGTCACGTTGGTGATTCCGCGATATACTGGCATGAGTTTTGAGACATCCCGCCACCAGAAGGAACCGCACAGGTCAGTTGCATGTGGAATTTTTGTGGTGTAGTATGTATCCCAGATTAGTTCCACCCAAGGTAGGTCCCAATGATTATAGAACTTGTGGAGGAATTTGAGAAGCAATGCATCACTTTGCACTTTTAGGTTGAGAACGCCTAATCCTCCACAATCTTTAGGTTTGCATATCATGTCCCATGACGCCAGTGAGTTACACATGTCACCTTGATCAGTCTTCTTTGTCCATAGGCACTTCCTTCGTATCTTGTCTAGAAGTTCAATGATGCCAACCGGGAGCTTGAGAGTGCATAGAGCGAAAATTATGAGGGATGTTATAACTGAGTTCAGTAATGTGAGCTTCCCTCCATAAGATATCATATTAAGAGTGGCTGATAATCTTCTCTCCACACGGCAAACAAGAGGCATGAGATCCATTATGGTTGGTTTAGTTGTGCCCATTGGAAGACCAAGGTAGGTGAAGGGTAGTTTACCAATGACACAGCCAAAAATAGTTGCCAATGTGGTTGTGGTCTCTTGGTCGCAGTTTAGTGGTATGAGGGTAGATTTGTGAAAATTAATCTTCAAGCCCACCGAGGTAGCATAGTCAGAAAGAATGTTTTTGATGGTTGTGGCTTGGACTGGGCACGCCGGCATAGCAAGGATAGTATCATCCGCATATTGAATCACCGGATACTCTTTCTGATTATTGCAAGGGAAGGGCAAACTAAGTCTCCCCGTGAAAATGCATCATTGATCGCAACTTGTAGTAAGTCAGCTACCAAGACGAAGATTAGTGGAGATAGAGGATCACCTTGTCGTACACCACATTTGCAGTGGAACTGCCTACCAGGGACTCCATTAAGTAGGACTGCAGATTTGCCCGAAGAGAAAATGCATTGGATCCACCCTAACCATTTGTCATTAAATCCCATATTCTTCATGATTACCAGCATTGCCTCATGGTCAGTTGTATCAAAGGCCTTAGCAAAGTCAAGTTTGAGGAGAACAATTTCTTTCTTGGAGCTTTGGCATTGATATATGTATTCAAAAGCCCAAGCGAGGCAGTCTTGGATGGTGCGTCCTTTGAGGAAACCGTACTGGTTGCGATGAATGATTTTGAGAATAACCTTTTGCAAACGATTGGCCAAGATTTTTGTGATCACCTTTAGACAGCAGTTCAGGAGAGTGATTGGTCAGAAATCATTGACAGTACTGGGGGCATTGGTTTTAGGGATCAGGGTGATGAAGCCGTCATTAATACTTTCAAGATTGAGATTTCCATCAAAGAATTGATTGCAAAGTTTGGCCTCTTTGATTACTGACCAACAGGATTTAAGAAATGCTCCATTGAAGCCATCCGGCCCCGGTGCTCGATCTGCTGGCATTGTTCTAATAACATGATCAATCTCATCGGTGGTGAATGGAATTGTCAGTTCGTCTAGCCCATCAATCCTCTTAATTATTCTCTGGAGATCAAATTTCATAGCGTTATGGGAAGAAGTACCAAGTCTTTGTTTAAAGGAGTGGAAGAGAACTGATTCTTTCCCAGTGTGATCATCCATGCAAATACCATCATCTGTAGTCAATGTCACAATATTATTTCTTCTGTAGCGTTCTGAAGCCATTGCCTGAAAGAACTTGGAGTTTTCATCTCTGAACTGAACCCATCGGATGGTGCATCTTTTCTTCCAGTATAATTTTTGGTAAGAGAGTAGTCTGATGAGATGGGCCTTGAGTATTTTTCTAAAATTAACTTCAGGTGTAGTTAATCTTCTTTTATTCTCTAGCCCATCAATTTCCAGTAGGGCCCTGTTTGTGTTTTCTATGGCAGTGGACAGTCTTGAGATGCTTTTGCTCCAGTATTTGAGATCATGTCTGAGAGTTTTGAATTTTCTACAGAGAACCGTTGCCATATTTTGGGAGTGCACAGGTTTTGACCAGGCATTTTGAACTGTTTGCATGAAACCAGGATGTTGGATCCAAAAGGGTTCAAACTTGAATAGCTTGGAGCGTGGGATGGAAGTTTCAATATTAACCACACAAGGGATATGGTCTGACACGGGCCGACCTAAAGGCTTGACAATTGTGTGAGGGTAAGAGCTCGTCCAATTATTACTTGTGAAGAACCAATCAATTTATTCAAGTAACGGATCAACTTGCATATTACTCCAGGTGTACTCATGGCCTTTTATGGGGAGCTCAATTAATGCTTATGTTCGAATAAAATCCTTGAAAGTAATCATATCACCATAATTCCCACCAGGCTTGTTTCGATTATCAGGGCTTCGAATGAAGTTAAAATCTCCAACCAAGAGCCAATCTTCATGAGATGGGATATTCAGAGCCATTAGCCAATTAATAAAGTTAATTCTTTGTTCCCCTTGGCATGGACCGTAAACATTAACCAAAGTCCAGAAGTGAGCTGATTGCGTTGATTGAAAACGTGTAACCAGAGCAAAATCTTCCTGGGCTATGGTGGTGGCCGTGAATATGGAACTATTCCAGATCGTGACGAGGCCCCCCGAGGCCCCACGAGAGGGGACAAAGGCGAACTGATCAAAATGTTTAGGACAACAAGCTTTAACAAAGTTATGATCAAAAGAAGGTTTTTTAGTCTCCTGCAAACAGATTACAGCACAACCACAAGAGTTGATTGCATTAGAAAGCGCTAACTATTTTGCATCTGAATTCAAACCCCGGACATTCCAGCATAGAACGTTCCAATTAACACGAAGGACCATGAAGAGGGTATAATAATATGAAGCAACGACCAACTAAACCCTGGACAAAAGGTTTAAGCATTGGCCAAAGATGGCCCATCGTCAGAAGATGCTTGCAGCTTCTCCTCCGTGAGCTCTTTGGCAGGAATTTCACACATCACCGTGCCAATATGCTAAATAACTGGTATTGCAGTAGGTGGAGGGACCTCTGGAGCATCAGGCAGCTCAGTGATAGTGATTTGAGAAGCAGCAGAGGGAATCACCCTAGGTTTTACCTTTGAGGTTTTGAGCTTGGTGTCAGATAGGGGTGGGAGTTTGAAACCATCGTACTTGTTAAAGCGTGTGCTCCTGCGTAGAGCAATAACAGAATCAGGAGCTGGTGCCTTTCCACGCCGGCTAACAGAAGCAGTGGCAACAGAGGTATCTGGGGCTGATGTTGTCAGAGAAACTTGCATATCCGTGTCCACCTGAGAAACTTACAGGGCCTGAACACTGCCCTCCTCAAAAACCACATCTTCAGAATCATTTGTGGGAGACCCACTAACCATGAGAGCAGAGTGTGAAGTGGAGTTGCTGTCTTCGACGACCAGACTGTATGCCAGAGTTTCAGCTGCAGAAGTGTCAGGAATTTCAGTTAAGCTCAAAGTTGACGGAGCAAGCATCTGTTCAGATGCAGAAGTGTCTAGAATTTCAGTTAAGCTCAAAGTTGCCAGAGCAGGCAGCTGTTCAGCATGAGCCAGGTGAGTTTCATGTTCAGTCACTATCTGTGAGGCTTGAGAGATTTGCAAAACACCAGACTATTTAGTTATGACCACCTTCATATCAACTCTCTCATTTCTGAACCCATATCCAGAACTCCAAGGTCCATATGCAGCAATGAGAGGCATAATTGCAGCAGTGAGAAAGTTATTGAGATGCATAACAGGAATACCTTGGTTGATCAACATAGAGGACATCATATCTCCATTGGCCGTCATTGCAAAGTGCAAACCTGCTACAAAAAGTGAAATCTCAATGTCCAGTGAGTTAGTCTGGGGTGCCCTAACAGCCAAGTTGGAGCTCTCTCCCACTTCATAGTTTGCAGCCAAGCTGTGAAAGATGTTGCTAGGCACAAGAACATAAGTATCAGAAACTGTGGCACTGGAGTCTGAACTATCAAATGCAGAAATGGAGTCATTCCAAGCCATGCCAGGACTATCAAGAATGTTGTTAGCTGGAGGAATACCATCTTGGACATGTAATCCTTCAGCAACAAGCCAAGCCTGATAATTATATAAAGCTGGAGGTGGCCAAACACCCCAGTTGGCTTGGAAATTCACATCATTTCCTTGCTGAACCTCTTCATTGTTCTATATTGGTCGTTATCAGCTAGAAATAAGGCAGTGGACCGGTGCTGTTTGCTTTACGACCATTTCATGTAAGGAAATTACGACCTTTCTGACCAAAATGGTTGTTATGGTTTAGGGTTTGGAGCCCCCCGAACAGCTTTTGACCAATTGGTCTCAAATGGTCGTAGATTTATGACCAATTCTTCCAGGGTCACTGACAGAAGGTCACAAGTTGACATATTTCTTGTAGTGTGCGTTAGCAATAGTTGTAGAAGCAATAGTTGGCAAGACGACCCCGACGCAACGATGGAGATCAAGGTGTCGAGCCGGTGACGATGGAGATCATGACGATGCTTTGGAGATGGAGATCAAAAGCACAAGATGATGATGGCGATATCATGTCACATATTTTGATTGCATGTGATGTTTATCCTTTATGCATCTTATTTTGCTTAGAACGGCGGTAGCATTATAAGATGATCCCTTCACTAAATTTCAAGATAAAAGTGTTCTCCCCTAGTATGCACCGTTGCCAAAGTTCGTCGTTTCGAAGCACCTCGTGATGATCGGGTGTGATAGACTCTACGTTCACATACAACGGGTGTAAGACAGTTTTACACATGCAGAATACTTGGGTTAAATTTGACGAGCCTAGCATGTACAGACATGGTCTCGGAACACTGGAGACCAAAAGGTTGAACGTGAGTCATATAGTAGATATGATCAACATAGAGATGTTCACCATTGATGACTACCCCATCTCACGTGATGATCAGACATGGGTTAGTTGATTTGGATCATGTATCACTTAGATAACTTGAGGGATGTTTATTTAAGTGGGAGTTCATTAGTAATTTGATTAATTGAACTTAATTTATCATGAACTTAGTCTTAATAGTTTTGCATATCTATGTTGTAGATCAATGGCCCGAGCTACCGTTCCCCTGAATTTTAATGCGTTCCTAGAGAAAGCTAAGTTGAAAGATGATGGTAGCAACTACACGGACTGGGTCCGTAACTTGAGGATTATCCTCATTGCTGCACAGAAGAATTATGTCGTTGATGCACCGCTAGGAGACAGACCTGCTACAGGAGCTACTGCAGATGTTATGAACGTCTGGCAGGCTCGATCTGATGACTACTCAATAGTTCAGTGTGCCATGCTTTACGGCCTAGAACCAGGACTTCAAAGACGTTTTGAACGTCATGGAGCATATGAGATGTTCCAAGAGTTGAAGTTAATATTTCAAGCAAATGCTCGGGTTAAGAGATATGAAGTCTCCAACAAGTTCTATAGCTGCAAGATGGAGGAGAACAGTTATGTCAGTGAACACATACTCAAAATGTCTGGGTATCATAACCACTTGACTCAGCTGGGAGTTGATCTTCCATTTGATAGTGTTATTGACAGAGTTCTTCAATCACTACCACCAAGCTACAAAGGCTTCGTGATGAACTATAATATGCAAGGGATGAATAAAACGATTCCCGAGCTCTTCGCAATGCTTAAGGCCGCGGAGGTAGAAATCAAGAAGGAGCATCAAGTGTTGATGGTTAACAAGACCACTAGTTTCAAGAAAAAGGGCAAGGGAAAGAAAGGAAACTCCAAGAAGAATGGCAAGCAAGTTGCCACTCCCGTGAAGAAGCCCAAAGCTGGACCCAAGCCTGAAACTGAGTGCTTCTACTGCAAAGGGAATGGTCACTGGAAGCGGAACTGCCCCAAATACTTGGCGGACAAGAAGGATGGCAAAGTGAACAAAGGTATATTTGATATACATGTTATTGATGTGTACCTTACTAATGCTCGTAGTAGCACCTGGGTATTTGATACTGGTTCGGTTGCTCATATTTGTAACTCGAAACAGGATCTGTGGAATAAACGAAGATTGGCTAAGGACGAGGTGACGATGCGTGTCGGGAATGGTTCCAAGGTCGATGTGATCGCTGTCGGCACGCTGCCTCTACATCTACCTTTGGATTAGTTTTAGACCTCAATAATTGTTATTTGGTGTCAGCGTTGAGCATGAACATTATATCTGGATCTTGTTTATTGCGAGACGGTTATTCATTTAAGTCAGAGAATAATAGTTGTTCTATTTATATGAGTAATATCCTTTATGGTCATGCACCCTTGATGAATGGTCTATTCTTGTTGAATCTCGATCATAGTGATACACATATTCATAATATTGATGCCAAAAGATGCAAAATTGATAATGATAGTGCAACATACTTGTGGCACTGCCGTTTAGGTCATATTGGTGTAAAGCGCATGAAGAAACTCCATGCGGATGGACTTTTGGAGTCACTTGATTATGAATCATTTGATACTTGCGAACCATGCCTCATGGGCAAGATGACTAAAACTCCGTTCTTCGGAACAATGGAGCGAGCTAATGACTTATTGGAAATAATACATACCGATATATGCGGTCCGATGAGTATTGAAGCACGCGGCGGGTATCGTTATTTTCTAACCTTCACAGATGATTTGAGTAGGTATGGGTATATCTACTTG
This sequence comes from Thinopyrum elongatum, assembly GCA_011799875.1. NCBI lineage: Eukaryota > Viridiplantae > Streptophyta > Magnoliopsida > Poales > Poaceae > Thinopyrum > Thinopyrum elongatum. The sequence continues at coordinate 63,234,639 of CM022299.1, forward strand.
ATGAAACACAAGTCTGAAACATTTGAAAAGTTCAAAGAATTTCAGAGTGAAGTGGAGAATCATCGTAACAAGAAAATAAAGTTTCTACGATCTGATCGCGGAGGCGAATATTTAAGTTACGAGTTTGGCCTTCATTTAAAACAACGTGGAATTGTTTCACAACTCATGCCACCTGGAACACCACAGCGTAATGGTGTGTCTGAACGTCGTAACCGTACTTTATTAGATATGGTGCGTTCTATGATGCCTCTTACCGATTTACCACTATCGTTTTGGGGTTATGCATTAGAGACAACCACATTCACGTTAAATAGGGCACCATCTAAATCCGTTGAGACGACACCGTATGAACTGTGGTTTGGCAAGAAACCTAAACTGTCGTTTCTTAAAGTTTGGGGATGCGACGCTTATGTTAAAAGGCTTCAGCCTGATAAGCTCGAACCTAAATCGGAGAAGTGCTGTGACGCCCCCGGCCCAATCGTGCACTAATCATACACGCAAATGCACACGATCAAGCCTAAGGACTCACGGGAAGATATCACAACACAACTCTAAAACATAAATAAAGTCATACAAGCTTTATATTATAAGCCAGGGGCCTCGAGGGCTCGAATACATAAGCTTGCGAACAAGCATCAGCGGAAGCATCAGATATCTGAGTACAGATATTAAAAGAGAAACAGCAAGGCCTTCAGAAAGGCGGGGCAAAATATGTTTTAGAGTTGTGTTGTGATATCTTCCCGTGAGTCCTTAGGCTTGATCGTGTGCATTTGCGTGTATGATTAGTGCACGATTGGGCCGGGGGCGTCACAAGTGCATCTTCATAGGATACCCTAAAGAAACTATTGGGTACACCTTCTACCACAGATCCGAAGGCAAAATATTTGTTGCCAAGAATGGGTCCTTTCTGGAGAAGGAGTTTCTCTCGAAAGCAGTGAGTGGGAGGAAAGTAGAACTTGATGAGGTAGTTGTACCTTCTCTCGAATTGGAAAGTAGTACATCACAGAAAACCCTTCCCATGATGCCTACACCAATTAGAGAGGAAGCAAATGATGATGACCATGAAACTTCAGATCAAGTTACTACTGAACCTCGTAGGTTGACCAGAGCATGATCCGCACCAGAGTGGTACGGTAATCCTGTCCTGGAAGTTATGTTATTAGATCATAGAGAACCTACGAACTATGAAGAAGCTATGATGAGCCCAGATTCTGATAAATGGCTTGAGGCCATGAAATCTGAGATAGGATCCATGTATGAGAACAAAGTGTGGACTTTGATGGACTTGCCCGACGATCAGCAAGCCATAGAGAATAAATGGATCTTCAAGAAGAAGACTGACGCTGATGGTAATGTTACTATCTAGAAAGCTCGACTTGTCGCGAAAGGTTTTCGACAAGTTCAAGGAGTTGACTATGATGAGACTTTCTCACCCGTAGCGATGCTTACGTCTGTCCGAATCATGTTAGCAATTGCCGCATTTTATGATTATGAAATCTGGCAAATGGACGTCAAAGCTGCATTCCTTAATGGATTTCTTAAAGAAGAGTTGTATATGATGCAACTAGAAGGTTTTGTCGATCCTAAAGGTGCTAACAAAGTGTGCAAGCTCCAGCGATCCATCTATGGACTGGTGCAAGCATCTCGGAGTTGGAATATACGCTTTGATGAGATGATCAAAGCATATGGTTTTATACAGACTTACGGTGAAGCCTGTATTTACAAGAAAGTGAGTGGGAGCTCTGTAGCATTTCTGATATTATATGTGGATGACATATTATTGATTGGAAATGATATAGAATTTCTGGATAGCATAAAACGATACTTGAATAAGAATTTTTCAATGAAAGACCTCGGTGAAGCTGCTTATATATTGGGCATTAAGATCTATAGGGATAGATCGAGATGCTTAATAGGACTTTGAAAGTGCGTTATATCTACTAGAGGGGGGATGAATAGGCGATTTTACAAATTCGTCACTGAGGAATTTCACGGTGAGGAAATTCCTAAGTAACGAACTACTTAGCAGCGGAATAAGTACTCAGATGCAAACATAACATGGCATAAGTACAGTCATCATGATGAAATGAAATAGGCACAGAGTACAGGTAGCGTGAAACACAGGATAAGCAGGCTGAAGACTAAGTGACTGAAGAAATAGGATTGTGGAAATTGAGAAAGTCTCCAGTCAAAGTCTTCACACAGTAACGATCAAGTAAATCAACACATGAATGAGGAAATGAAAGGGTTGAGGAAATAGAACCAGTAGCTCGGTGAAGACAATGATTTGGTAGACCAGTTCCAACTACTGTGACAGTTGTACGTCTGGTTGGAGCGGCTAGGTATTTAAACCTGAGGACACACAGTCCCGGACACACAGTCCTCACCGTATTCTCCTTGAGCTAAGCTCACACAGACCTCGCCCAATCACTCATGGTAAGTCTTCACAGGTGACTTCCAAACCTTCACAGACTCGGTCACTCAGCGATCCACAATTCCTCTTGGATGCTCTAGACCATGACGCCTAACCGTCTGGAGGATGCACAGTCCTCAAAGGTAACAAGCGTCGGTTCCACACAGGAACAATCTCTTCAGTGATGCTCAATCACTTTGGGTTTGTAGGTGTTTGGGTTTTTGGGTTTTTCCTCACTTGATGATTTTCGCTCAAAGTCCTCGGAGGATGGGATGCTCTAAATGACAAGTGTCAATCTATCTCTCAGAGCAGCCAACCAGCTAGTGCTTGTAGGGGGCGGCTATTTATAGCCTGGGGAGCAGCCCGACATGATAAGACATAAATACCCTTCAATGATATGATCGTTAGGTGGGTAGGATATTTGGATAGCTGGCGCGTAGCACAGCAACGGTCGGAAATTTGAGCTCTCAAATTCCACAGGGCTATCATGTTCCTCACTTGTAGGCAATCCGCACTAGCGAATTCCTAACTCCTCAGTCAAGGCAAATTCCTCAGAGAACAGAAGAACTTCGTCTCTGTCACTGAAGAAATTGACTGAACTATATGAGATTTCGAATGGCTTCACTCGAAAGGATTGGGTAGGTGTAGGATTTTGAGATGAGCATCACTTGGAAACTTTTCCTTAGTTTTACCTCGACCCCCTTTAACAGTACGGTGATTCCTATGACTCAAGAAGAAGAAAATGAAACTACGAAAACAAAAGTCTTCACGCTTCATAATCCTCGCATGAATATCAAGTCTTCAAGGTCACACCAATTTCTTCACTTTCAAAGTCTTCAAGGAAACCAAAGTCTTCAACTGAAGACATTCATTTTTAGGGGTCGACTTTCATCGTAAATATCAAACTCCTCATAGACTTATAGACCTGTGTACACTCACAAATGCATTAGTCCCTTAACCTATAAGTCTCCAATACACCAAAATGACTAAGGGGCACTAGATGCACTTACAATCTCCCCCTTTTTGGTGATTGATGACAATATAGGTTAAGTTTTCAACGGGGATAAACATATGAAGTGTAAATACTGATAATGAGGAATTTGATTGCAAGATATAGAAGAACTCCCCCTGAAGATGTGCATATTTGAGGCATTTGCTTTGAATAGCAAATGCACATTGTAGAGTAATATCATGGAGATCTCCTCCTATATCTTGTAATTCATACACGCATTTAACATATGATATGAAGAATTTGAAATGCATGATGAAATATGGTGTCTAACAAAATTCAGTATGCGTGCATTAAGGTACTTGAGGAAATAAGCATGCAGAAAGCAGTTCAAAAGTATCAGACCACCATAGGACTTAAGTTTACAACTCATCAGATCAAACACCTCAGAAAAGCAAGAGTTGTAACTTAACAGAAATATAGGCAGCAAGTCTAACCATCCTGCTTAAATGCAACAGGGGGTAGTTTAGCAAGGGGTGGAGCAAGTGTATGGAGTCATTCATGATGTAATCCGGGCAATGAGCAAAGGCGAAGTATGTACAAAGTAGTAGTCATTGAAGACATACAACTACATATTCGGAGCCAATTACACGTTGTTCGTATGAGTTCGGACAAGAGAAACATCATAGACATACTAGGCGGCACGCATGCACACGATGGAGGGTTACAACAACGAGACATAGCAAAGGCTACATCATGTCAGAGAAAACTGTTGGAGCGAGGAATCTACAAGTGACAACACAGGGTGCCCTCAATAAAAGGATCCTGCAAGCAGAACCTGGCCCACAATCTTGAAGAAAGGGGGGGGGGGGGTAATTTCAGAACTCCGTGCGGATGTGATCACGAGAACCTAATGTTGGAGTTAGTAAAATTTTAACCCAAAAGGAAGAGAGATCAGAGTCACAGAGTAAGGAAGAGGAATAAAAGATCCTAATACCACCCAATTGGCGACGTGGGCCCGTAAGCCACACAGCCAAGTTAGAAAAACAATTTTGACAACTAGACTCAACTTCGGCCAAGGAGTTGGAAAGGGGGTTCCTACAGGCAGTCGGCTCTGATACCAACCTGTGACGCCCCCGGCTTAATCGTGCACTAATCATACACACAAATGCACACGATCAAGCCTAAGGACTCACTTGAAGGAATCACAACACAACTCTAAAACATAAATAAAGTCATACAAGCTTTATATTACAAGCCAGGGGCCTCGAGGGCTCGAATACATAAGCTCGCATACAAGCGTCAGCGGAAGCATTAGATATCTGAATACAGATATAAAAGAGAAACAGACAAGCCTTTAAAAAGGCGGTGCAAAACAAAAGCTACGATCGAAAAGGCGCGGGCCTCCTGCCTGGGACCCTCCGAACCTACTCCTGGTCGTCGGCCAACTCGTAGTAGTAGCCATCCTCGGGGTAGTAGTAGCAGTCGTCGTTGGGGGTAGCTGTCTCAGGGGCTCCGTCATCTGGTTGCATCAAACGGATATGGGGAAAAAGAGGAAGCAAAGCAACCGTGCGTACTCATCCGAAGTACTCAGCAAGCAAGGATCTACACTACATATGCAACATTATCAAAGAAAGGCTGTATATGTGGACTGGGCTGCAGAAATGCCAGAATAGAGAGAAGGCCTAGTCCTATCGAAGACTAGCATCTTCAGCGGTCTTGCAGCATTAGAAGAGTGTAGATTAGGACAGCATAAAGTAGTAGCAGTATTAAGTATGAACCTCGCCCAGAGATCCTTCCTCGACTCCCTGCGAGAAAATAATCCCAGAGCCCTAGTATCCAGTTCCCATATCATCATTAAGTTCTAGTTGTATCGATCGGGATACAACTCCGAGCGTCCGTTACCGAGGATCCGACTATGCATAGATTAGTTCTTCCCTGCAGGGGTGCACCAACTTACCCACCACGCTCGCTTAACTCCGGCTGGACACACTTTTCTGGGTCATGCCTGGCCTCGGCCAAACGACACACCGCAGCCCTACCTAGAGCTCAGCAGAGAGGTCCCCGCTGTTCTACAACCTAAGCACTCAGGGGTCTTGGGCCATCGCCCTGTGCACTCCGGGTCGTTGTGCGACGAGCCGGGACGAGCACCACCTCATCATGGATGGCACTGGCCCGACAGGCCCACCATGCTGAACTGGACGTCTGACAGAGCTTTCGGCTGATGCATACGATACAGAGTGCCCATAACTATTCCCGCGTGATGGTTAGTGCTATCGGGCCAGAGGCCCACTCAGATCACATATCCAAATCGTTAGTGTATTAGTAGTGTGGTAACGAGTAGAGACTCACGATCGATGTGACCCCATCGCCCCGTCTCGAGGACTTGCGGCAAGGGCTAAGAATGCCCGGCCACGCCTCGTATTTAACTCTCGGGTACCTTCCAAGTCAACCCGTCTCCACATCACTCGCGGGTACCCCTCAGGGCCGACCCGATGTCATCATGGTTCTGTGTTAAGTCAAAGTAAACGTGTGTCCAAACACCAGGGGGAAACCTGAGGAATCACCCTCGATAGATTCCACCTGAAGTAGTCATAGGTGAACCTAGGAGGAATCACCCTCGAGGCCAGGGGCTTGCGAGCGCGAAGCTGCGGCGGGCGAGCACAGCGGTGGTGGTGGCCCATGCGGAGGTGGACAAATACGATGGCAGCGTCGATGTCCAATGACGGCGGTGGCTCAGCTCCGATGAACTCGAGCATACGACCACGAGTTCGATGAACAGAGTGGGTTGGCGGCATCTAGGTAGCTCCTAGCGCACACATGCATCGATAGAGGGTGCTAGGGGACACGACAGTGATGAGCCCGCCGGCCGTGGCGGACGGCCGAGCCGGAGCTCATGGGGATAAGTGCTAGGCAACGAGGTTGATGGCGGGAACAGAGGGGAAACCACGTGGTGCTCACATCGGTGACGAGGAGCAGCTTGGTGAAGCCGGAGCGGGTCGAACAGCGGCGGATCGAAGCAACCGACGGTGGCGATTCAAGGACGAAGACGATGTGGGTGACAGAGATGGGGGCTCCCGGCTCCAATCCGGTGGTGCAGGGGCCGTAGCGGACGACGGCAATCCTCCTGGACACGCTGTGGAGGCGATTCGAGGACGGTGTCCACGCGGGTGAGCAGTGGCGTTGACGGCCATCTCTCGGGCGACGGGAAGAAACAATGAGGGCGAGTGAGAGGGGAGAGGGGAATGAACTAGGGTTCGTAGGGGCGTTCACGGCATTGTTCTTATCTCCCCCGGAGGTCCGACGGATGCCCGACGCGTGCGCATCGCCGGCCGTGGCACCGGCCGATGAGCGCCACGCCCTCCTCTATGAATAGGAGGTAGGAGGCGATGGAGGTGGGCTGGGCTTGCTTTGTAGCAGAAGGCCTAAGTGCACAGTAGAATATGTCTTTTCCTTTTTCTTTTTATTTTGTTTCCTTTCTCTTTTCTGTTTTAGTTTCAGCTACTAATTTCTATTTCTTTTAGCTACCAATTGATTTTTGTCAGATGTGAATCTTGGCACATAAATCTAGTATAATATTTTGGTGTTGCACCAAAAGTTTGGGGGCTATTTGAAGTTTAAACAAATTATGTTTAAATTTAAATGGCTCTCATAAGTGGGGTTGAACCTCTGTTTTAATTGCTAGGGACATTTTTGGAGTTTCAAAAATTTTGGTTTTATTTTTATAATAGCTTTGGGAATTTATGCAACATTATGGACACCTTTGTTTTGCTGCTTGGGTAATTAATATTTTGACTTTATTTTAGAACTGAATTTGAACTTGGTTTGAATCTAAGTGATTCCTAGCAACAGTAAAAGTGATGACATGGCATCATTAACAGGGGATTACTGTAGCTTAATTATCCGTGCGTCACATATCAGCTTCAGCTCCCGCTGCCGGCCTCCACGTGACGCCATCAGGCTGCCCGACCACGCTCTCGACGTCAGCTCCCGCTGCCCGAGCCCGCTGGCATCGCTCTCCTCCTCGCGCCGCTCTCCTCCATGCGCCCCGACCTCACCTCGCCGACGCCTCCGCCCCCTCTGCCCGACGTCGAGCGCGCACCTCTCACGACGGGCCACCCCTCTGGCCGACACCGGCCGCGCCGCCGTCCTCTGCCCGTCGCCAGCCGATCTCCTCGTCCCGAGCCCGCGCCGATGAGCACGCCCCCCACGTGCCGTCACCCGTACCTCCTCTTAGCCCGCGCCAGCGCCCCAAGTCCTTCCCTGCCCCGAAGAGCCCGGGCCGCTCCTCCATGCTGCCCGGCCCCCTCCCCGACGACCGATCCCCCTCCCCGCGGTGAGCTCTCCGAACGGCCCCCCTTTCCTTAGCATTCAAACAAGTTTTAGATGTGTATAAAAATGTACAATGTGTATAAAATGTTTTAGATGTATACAAAAATGTACAATGTGTATGAATAAAAATTGGTATTAAAACATATATTATAAAAAATGTGAATCGTGTATTTCATAGGTGTATAAAAAATATAGACATGTGGTGAGAGAGAAAAAGAAAAATTGAAGAAATTTGATGCAAACAATGAAATAAAGGCGAGCCGGAGCAACGCTCGCCGGAGGAGTCCCAGACGATCACTGGAGGAGTCCCTGACGATCGCCGGTGACGAGTCCCCGACGATCGCCAGAGCAGTCCCTGACAATCACCGGCGAGGAGTCCCCGACGATCACCGGAGGAGTCCCTCCGTCCACCGGCGTCCTGCCCACTGCCCTACAGGAGCTGGTGATAGCACGCCCCCCATGATGGTGGTGTCATTTTCATGCATAGAGTTAATCTTGATGTGTTAATCTACGTTGCAAAAGTGCATCCAGATGTTAAGTGTTGAAACTGATAAAACTTGCCATTTTGTTATTTTTGTGTGATTTAATGCAAGCATCATACGAATAAACTTTGTACATGTGTTTGGTGCATTTTCATGTCTACTTGTTGCTGGTATTTTTTCCCATGCCATGGTAAACATGTTTAGGCACTGTAACAAGCTTGCAAACGTACTATGGTACTGTTGCTGTTTTACACTTGCTGAAAAACTGCCAAGTCTGAAACTGCCTGTTATAAAACTTGTCAACTTTGCATGATATTTGCCACTAATCCATTGCTCATATGTATATGATTCCTTCTTGTGATTTGGTCCATGTAATGTGTACTTTGATGCCATGCCCTTGGTTGCCATGTAAAGTTGATGTAGCATGACTCAATCTTGCTCTCAAGTTGTCATCATAATGTTACTATTTTGCATTCCCAGATTTCATTAAGTCTGAAAAACAGCTTATCTCATGGTTGTATATTGCCTTCATGATTCCCATGAACCTGTTGCTCCTATGTTTATGCCATGTTGTAATATTTGCAGAAACTATGGAACACGGAAGAGACGAAGAACAAGAAGACATGTTGGGGGAAATAATCCGTGACGGAGATGATGATATCACCTCACAGTTTCTGAATGACTCCGGTGGTGCGGGAATAGAGGGAGAAGATGATGGCTCCGGTGAGGGAATGGAGGGAGAAGATGATGGCTCCAGTGTTAGAACCTTAGTTATTACAAAGTCCGGCGAGGTGTATTAATTAAGCCTCTGCTGACTAGATGCATTGATTGATTTGTATGTACATATATTAACGCTTCTTTTTCTTTTAGCCCTCCGGATCGAGCCAATCTTCTATTAAGAGACAAGGCCCGAAAAAAAGGTTGGGCGAGAATGAAAGGTTCACGATTGAAGAAGTCGTTGCAGATGGCAAACCGACTGCTCCCAAACGGACTGTAGACTGATTTGTAAATCAGTGCGGAGTTATTGTTAGGGACAGCATCCCGATCAGCATTCAAGAATGGAATAAGCCAAAGGCGGATGGAGTAGTTATGTCGAGGATAGATGCAAAGAAACGCTTTGGAATACGCTCATAAAAAATTTCACCCTACCGCCAGAGGTGGATCCAAATAACAAAGTTATAGAGCGAAAGTCAAGGCGTGGGCTCCTAAGAAAATAGCCGCACAATTCTGCAACTGGAAGAAAATATTGCACTAAGACTATGTCCTGAAAGACAAGACTCCAACATTCACCGAAGGATATGAGAAGATAAAATATCACTACCCCGCATTTGTGAAGTACAAGACATCGAATGAAGCTAAGAAAAGGTTAAAATTAAATAAGGACAATGCTGCAAAGAAGGAATATCACCATGTTACGGGGTCAGGTGGCTACAAGGTTGCCAGGCCTAAGTGGGAGAAAAATGAAACGACCTGATTGATAAAGGAATCGTTCCAGAGCCATTGGAGTGGACCGAACGGGCAAAGACTTGGTTCTACAGGCATGGGGGAACGTTGGACCGAGAAATAGGGAAGTGTATTTATACAAAAGATCAACTTGCAACACCTGTCAAAGCCCTTCAAGATGCATTCAAGGACGTGCAAGACGGGAAGTTCCATCCCAACAGAGAGAACGACGAGCTGACACGCGCCCTCGGGAATCCTGAACACAGTGGACGAACACGAGGCACATCAGGCTCCGTTCCATGGAAGGTTGGGTTTCCCGATTGCAGTGGCACTTATAGAAGCCGAGGGAGAAAAAAGAAACAGGATGCAGACCGGCTGCAGAAGATAGAAGAAAATTAGCGTTGCAGGAGAAGAAAATAGAGGCACTTACCAGCCAGTAAGCTACTGGCCCATCTCAGCGGCATGAAGATCCTACATTCGATACTGCTGGCCCACAATCTCAGCGGAAAAGCAGCATGGCTTCCACGAAGCTCGTTCGGCCCATAGATGTTATCACGGCTCCTCGCTACCCCGTGGATGATATCACGCAGAGGGAACATTGTGATCTACATGCGAAATGCATGAACATATCCGTGAAGGTGGCAGTCGGCTTTGCCTTACCTCGTGTACCTGATGCAACTTACCATTGCACTCCGATTCCAGATGGCTATGCTGTTGTAGGGGTGGATGAAGTTATCAACAGATTTGAGCAGCTGGAGCTTGATTTCCCTACAGGTGAAGGGGAGACTGCACTGGGAGAAGCCAGAAGGACTACCATTCTATGGAGAAAGGAACACATCGTGCTTCCACATTGGATGCCGCGTCAGAAGACTCAGCCGTAGGAAGCCCCTCAGCAGACTCCTCACAGTACCAATCCAGCTCTATCTCCACTGCCTCAGCCATCTCCGCCGCATCAGCAGACTCCGCTGCCTCAGCCGTCTCCGCCGTGTCAGCAGATTCCACCGCCTCAGCTATCTTCGCCGCATCAGCAGACTCTGCCGGAGGAGGCCCCTCAGCAGACTCCGCCACGTCAGCAGACTCCGCCTCCTCCGCCGCCTCAGCCCCGACGGAAGAGAACCGCCGCTCCGGCGGCTAGTAGTACAACTGCGAAGAAATCCAGAGCAGGTACAATAAGCGTCAAGGAGGCTCCTGCCAAGTTACCATGCCAACTGAGTGATGAGGAACTCAAGAAGGTCGTGGATGCCGATGTGAAATGCCAGCTTGCACCGACACGACCCGAGTGAGAGGAGAAAATAGATCCGAGAAAAGCGAAGCGCTGTCTGGAAAACCTTACGCGACCACCACCGCCTCCGCTGCGATCTAACTATGACCGCTCTATTATCAAGTCACATTAAGAACAACAGCGGTCGGGAAGTAGTAGTAGTGCAAGGGGGAAAACAATTCCCTAGCTCAGAGAACAGAAAAACCAATCGTGCCCCCCGCTCAAGGTGTCTTCCGATATCATTTATGATCCGGAGGTAGCGGCCCATGATATTGGTGGTTTCACTCTTGGTCAATACTTAGGCGAGCATGGAGAGTTCCCCATGGCTGATTTAGCCTTCAGATACGAGCACGGGAAGCCTCTCGTCAGACCTGAGGAGCTCCCGCATCTACCAACACAAATGCAAAGATTGCATGACTGGTACATGAAAGCCTCAAAGGAAGGAAGCAACATGATCTTGGTGGGAATTAGAGATGAGCATTACTTCAGTGGAGACGAGTCGATGTACTTTGAATTTGATGAATTATTTCAGTTATACAATCAAGACGCCCTCGACAAAACAATCATCAATTGCTATTGTCTGTAAGTATTATTTCTGTAATTAAGCCTCTAGCTCAGCTCATTCATTGCATGTATAATTATCCTCACTATTTTATGCAGAATGAAGATTCTCGAATGCAATAGAGGACAAATCTATGACATTGCGTTCATTAACCCAAATAACATACATGAATATATGGTAGCAAACAACGTCAAGGACACAGAGGCTAACTTGCTAAGGGCGTTAATTGGACAACAAAACAGAAAGGAAATACTTTTTCCTTATAACTTCAAGTTAGTGTTACTGTCTTGTACACATTATGTTTCGCTTACTCGATGTTAAGTGTAATTGATGAGTTATGCGTGCGCAGGTTCCACTTTATTCTACTAGTCATTCAGGTTGACAATGGATTAGTACTTGTCATGGACTCGAAACATAAAGACCTTCAGATGTGGGCGAACCTAAGTGAATTGCTCCAGAGGTAAGTTCAATCATTATCGCACTATATCGGCAACTTTCGTTCATTTCCTGATATCAAGTAATTAATAACTCCTTTATTCATTTTCTTTGCCGGCAGGGTTTGGGAAAAGTTCCCCAAGCAGGCTAGGGGTGAATGGAAAGAGGAGCTGTGATTTCAAGAACTGAACGTAAGTAGTACTAGCTAGTTCTGCGCATCTCTCTTTGATTCTAGTTTTAATACCATTATCATGCTTGATTATTATTTTGATTATTGAACTCTATTCTCGTAAAGTGCTTGAGGCGGGGAGACGGGAATAATTTATGTGGATACAATGTTTGCGAGTTCATTCGGCAGACGACCTATGAGAAGGGCAGAATTTTAGAACAACTTGAAATACTTAAACAATATTCGCAATTTTATTTTGTTACCATCAATTGTGTTGAGTTTCATTCATACATACATATATATATATATATTGATCCCCTTCTTTAAATTAGATTGGACGAATGCGGGACGAACTCCTACCAAAAGATCACATACGAGCAATTCAGGATGAATTAGCGGGATTCTTACTTGAAGAGGTCATAGCTAAAAACGGAGAATACCATCGGGAATTGGAATGCGATTTTGGTAATTAGATATTAGGGATCGTAAGAGATGTTATATTGTATATATGCATGAACGTGTACTATATGTAGTAGCGTCGAAAAGATATACGAAAACTTGTTGTTCGACCAAGCACGGAGAAAGAGAGGTCACTTCTCTATATTCATGATGATATTGTGTAATGGTTCCTTCATTGCTATATGTAGTAGCTAGCATCGAGTTGAATGGAAGACATTTCAGAAAAATGAAAACCCTAAATGAAAAAGAATTGAATGATAAACACAAAAAGAAAAGGGAAACACAATATGAGACCCCTAAACCCTCCAAAACCCTAAACCCCTCATTTTAAAAAAAAATCCCTAAACCCCAGCGCCTGGCAGCGCGTGATGCGTGGCAGCCTTTTACTCCCGGTTGGTGTTACCAACTGGGACTAAAGGTCCTCCTGCCTGACCGCTCCACAGCGGCCACGTGGAGCCCCTTTAGTCCCAGTTCATAACACAACCAGAACTAAAAGGGGGGGGGGCTTTAGTCCTGATTCCTTTGTCCCGGTTGCACAACCGGGACTAAAGGCCCTTACGAACCGGGACTAATGTCCCATTTTCTACTAGTGTAGGGGTCCCACATGATGGCCCAGAAGTTTATGATCACCCTCTTCTTGGTTGGCATCACGTACCCGTTGATCTCGCAGGCCTCGATGCTCTCTCGAGGGACCAAGTTGCTAGCTGTTGCATACAGCTTGAACATCTCCTTAATCACCAAGCCGAGGTACTTGATGCAGCTTCTGCTCATCCGAAGATCAATCTCAGTGATGAATTCCTTGCCGCGGAACACCACCGTGATCTTGCCTTACAGCTTCCTCATCACCTTTGGGTTCATCATCAGCTGTGACGTGATCCATAACAAGGAGATGTCTCTGTTGGGGAGAGTTGATTGAAAACAAAAAAAATTCTACACACACGCAAGATCTATCCATGGAGATGAATAGCTACGAGAGGAGAGAGTGTGTCTATGTAACCTCGTAGACCGTTAAGCGGAAGCATTTATCAACGCGGTTGATGTAGTCATACACCTTCACGATCAGTCCCGATCAAGTACCGAATGTACGGCACCTCCGCGTTCCGCAAATGTTCAGCTCAATGACGTCCTCGCCTTCTTGATCCAGCAAGACGAGCAAAGTAGTAGATGAGTTCCGGCAGCACGACGGTGTGGTGACGGTGGTGGTGAACTTGTTCCTGCAGGGCTTCGCCGTGCACTGCGGAAAAACTTGACGGAGGATGAAACCGGGGAGAGGGGCACCACACACGTCTTGGGGATTGTCGTGGGTTGTGTAGCGCCCCCTCCCTCTCATATATATATATATAGGTGGGGGAGGGGAGGCAGCCAGGGTACGCCCCAAGGGTGGCCGCCGGCCCCCTTGGGCACCTGCTGATGGAAATATGCCCTATAGGCAATAATAAAATGGTTATTATTATATTTCCTTAATCATGATAAAGGTTTATTATTCATGCTAGAATTGTATTGACCGGAAACTTAAATACATGTGTGGATACAAAAAGAAATACCGTGTCCCTAGTGAGCCTCTACTAGACTAGCTCGTGGATCAAAGATGGTTAAGGTTTCCTAACCATAGACATGAGTTGTCATTTGATAACGAGATCACATCATTAGGAGAATGATGTGATGGACAAGACCCAACCGTTAGCATAGCATATGACCGTTCAATTTATTGCTACTGCTTTCTTAATGTCAAATACATGTTCCTTCGACTATGAGATCATGCAACTCCCGGATACCGGAGGAATACCTTGTGTGCTATAAAACATCACAACGTAACTGGGTGATTATAAGGATGCTCTACAGGTATCTCCGAAGGTGTCTGTTGAGTTGGCATGGATCGAGATTCGGATTTTTCACTCCGTGTATCGGAGAGGTATCTCTGGGGCCTCTCGGTAATACACATCATAAGAAGCTTGCAAGCAAAGTGACTAAGGAGTTAGTTACGATATGATGTATTACGGAACGATTAAAGAGACTTGCCGGTAACGAGATTGTACTAGGTATGAAGATACCGACGATCGAATCTCGGGCAAGTAACATACCGATAGACAAAGGGAATTACGTATGTTGTCATAAGGTTCGACCGATAAAGATCTTCGTAGAATATGTAGGAACCAATATGGGCATCCAGGTTCCGCTATTGGTTATTGATCGGAGAGGTGTCTTGGTCATGTCTACATAGTTCTCGAACCGTAGGGTCCGCACGCTTAACGTTCATTGACGATATAGTGTTATATGAGTTATGTGATTTGGCGACTGAATGTTGTTCGGAGTCCCAGATGAGATCACGGACATGACGAAGAGCTCTAGAATGGTCCGTAGGTAAAGATTGAAATATAGGACGATGATATTTGGACCCCGTAAGAGTTTCGGGAGGTACCGGGTAGTCATCGGATCACCAGAAGGGGTTCCGGGAACCCCCAGGAGGTTAATGGGCCATATGGGCCAAAGGGGGGGGGGAACACACCAGCCCACAAGGGGTTGGCGCGCCCCTCCTAAGGCCGCAGCCCTTGGGGAGAGAAGGAAAAGGGGGATTCAGCCTCCCCCTTCCTTCCCTCACCTCCCCTTTCCTTCCCCCTTGTGCAAACAAGGTAAGGGGGCGTCACAGGGCAGGAGCCCAAGGGGGCCGGCGGACACCCTTGGGGTGCCTCCTGGCTGCCTCCCCTCTCCCCCCACCTATATATATGAGGGAGGGGGCGCCACACAACACCATGACAATCTCTTAGCCGTGTGCGGCGCCCCTCTCCATAGTTTTGACCCTCGGTCATATTTTCGGAGTGCTTAGGCGAAGCCCTGCGGAGATAGCATCACCACCACCGTCACCACGCTGTCGTGCTGCCGGAACTCATCCACGACTTCGCTCATCTTTCTGGATCAAGAGGGCCAGGACATCACCGAGCTGAACGTGTGCTGAACGCGGAGGTGCCGTACGTTCGGTACTTGATCAGTTGGATCGCGAAGAAGTTCTACTACATCAACTGCGTTAATAAACGCTTCCGCTTATGGTCTACGAGGGTACGTAGACACACTCTCCCCTCTCGTTGCTATGCATCTCCACGGATAGATCTTGCGTGTGCGTAATTTTTTTTTTCTTTTCCATGCAACGTTACCCAACACCTGCCCTATGGCGCCCCCCCTTCCTTATTTGCTCTCGGGGGAAGGAAAGGGGAGGAGAGGGAAGGCAAGGGGACGCCGACTCCCCTCCTTCCTTTTCTCCCAAAGGCCTGCGGCTAGAGGAGGGGCGCGCCAGCCCCTTGCGGGCTGGTGTGATCCCCTTGTTTGGCCTATATGGCCCACTAACCTCCCGGGGCTTCCCGAAACCCCTTCCGGTGATCCGATGATTACCCGGTACATTCCGAAACCTTTTCGGTGACCAAATAGCATCGTCCTATATATCAATCTTTACCTCTGGACCATTCCGGAGCTCCTCATCATGTCCGTGATCTTATCCGGAACTCCGAACAACATTCGGTCACCAACTCACATAACTCATATAATACTATATCGTCAATGAACGTTAAGCGTGCGGACCCTACGGGTTCAAGAATGATGTATACATGATCGAGACGCCTCTCCAGTCAATAACCAATAGCGAGACCTCAATGCCCATATTGATTCCTACATATTCTACGAAGATCTTTATCGGTTGAACCTTTATGACAACATGTGTATTTCCCTTTGTCTGTCGGTATGTTACTTGCCCGAGATTTAATCGTCGGTATCTCCATACCTATTTCAATCTCATCACCGACAAGTCTCTTTACTCATTCCATAATACATCATCTTGCAACTAACTCCTTAGTCACTTTGCTTTCAAGCTTCTTGTGATGTGTATTACCGAGAGGGCCCAGAGATACCTCTCCGACATACGGAGTGACAAATCCCAATCTCGATTCATGCCAACTCAACAGACACCTTCGGAGATACCTGTAGAGCATCTTTATGATCACCCAGTTACGTTGTGACGTTTGATAGCACACAAGGTATTCCTCCGATATCCGGGAGTTGCATGATCTCATGGTCGAAGGAATGTGTATTTGACATTAAGAAAGCAGTAGCAATAAACTAAATGACCATATGCTAAGCTAACGGATGGGTCTTGTCCATCACATCATTCTCCTAGTGATGTGATCCCGTTATCAAATGACAACTCATGTCTATGGTTAGGAATCCTTAACCATCTTTTGATCAACGAGCTAGTCTAGTAGAGGCTCACTAGGGACACAGTATTTGTTTATGTATCCACACATGTATTTAAGTTTCCGGTCAATACAATTCTAGCATGAATAATAAACCTTTATCATGAATAAGGAAATATAATAATAACAACTTTATTATTGCCTCTAGGGCATATTTCCATCAGTCTCCCACTTGCACTAGAGTCAATAATCTAGATTACATAGTAATGAATCTAACACCCATAGAGTGTTTGTGCTGATCATGTTTTGGCCGCGGAAGAGGTTTAGTCAACGGGTCTGCTACATTCAGATCCGTATGTATTTTGCAAATTTCTATGTCTCCTTCCTTGACCTTTTCACGAATGGAGTTGGAGCGTCTCTTGATGTGTTTGGTTTTGTTGTGAAACCTGGATTCCTTCGGTAAGGCAATTGCTCCAGTGTTGTCACAAAAGATTTTCATTGGACCCGATGCACTGGGTATTACACCCAGATCGGATATGAACTCTGTCATCCATACTCCTTCATGTGTTGCTTCCGAAACAGCTATGTACTTCGCTTCCGAAACCTTTTGCGACAAGTCGAGCTTGGTAGACAGTGATATTACCATCAGCGTCCGTCTTCTTCTTGAAGATCCATTTATTCTCAATGGCTTGCCGATCATCGGGCAAGTCCACCAAAGTCCACACTTTGTTCTCATACATGGATCCTATCGCAGATTTCATGGACTCAAGCCATTGGTCGGAATCTGGGCTCATCATAGCTTCTTCATAGTTCATAGGTTCGTCGTGGTCTAATAACATGACTTCCAGAACAGGATTACCGTACTACTCTCGTGCGGAACGTGTTCTAGTCGACCTACGAATTTCAGTAGTAACTTGATCTGAAGTTTCATGATCATCATCATCAGCTTTCTCTCTAGTTGGTGTAGGCATCACAGAAACGTTTTTCCCTGGTGTGCTACATTCCAATTCGAGAGAAGGTACAACTACCTCATCAAGTTCTACTTTCCTCCCACTCACTTCTTTCGAGAGAAACTCCTTCTCTAGAAAGGACCCATTCTTGGCAACAAAGATCTTGCATTCGGATCTGTGGTAGAAGGTATACCCAATGGTCTCTTTAGGGTATCCTATGAAGACGCACTTCTCCGCTTTGGGTTCGAGCTTATCAGGCTGAAGCTGTTTGACATAAGCATCGCATCCCCAAACTTTAAGAAATGATAGCTTAGGTTTCTTGCCAAACAATAGTTCATATGGTGTCGTCTCAACGGATTTAGACGGTGCCCTATTTAACGTGAATGCGGCTGTCTCTAAAGCACAACCCCAAAATGATAAAGGTAAATCGGTAAGAGACATCATAGAATGCACCATATCTAATAAAGTACGGTTACGACATTCAGACACACCATTACGTTGTGGTGTTCCCGGTGGCGTGAGTTATGAAACTATTCCACATTGTTTTAAATGAAGGCCAAACTCGTAACTCAAATATTCACCTCCACGATCAGATCATAGAAACTTTATTTTCTTGTTACGAAGATTCTCTACTTCACTCTGAAATTCTTTGAACTTTTCAAATGTTTCAGACTTGTGTTTCATCAAGTAGATATACCCATATCTACTCAAATCATCTGTAAAGGTTAGAAAATAACGATACCCGCCGCGTGCCTCAACACTCATCGGACCGCATATATCGGTATGTATTATTTCCAATAAGTCATTAGCTCGCTCCATTGTTCCGGAGAATGGAGTTTTAGTCATCTTACCCATGAGGCATGGTTCGCAAGTATCAAATGATTCATAATCAAGTGATTCCAAAAGTCCATCCGCATGGAGTTTCTTCATGCGCTTTACACCAATATGACCTAAATGGCAGCGCCACAAGTATGTTGCATTATCATTATCAACTTTGCATCTTTTGGCATTAATATTGTGAATATGTGTATCACTATGATCGAGATTCAATAAGAATAGACCATTCATCAAAGGTGCATGACCATAAAAGATATTACTAATATAAATAGAACAACCATTATTCTTTGACTTAAATGAATAACCGTCTCGCAATAAACAAGATCCAGATATAATGTTCATGCTCAACGCTGGCACAAAATAACAATTATTGAGGTCTAAAACTAATCCCGAACATATATGTAGAGGTAGCGTGCCGACGGCGATCACATCGACCTTGGAACCATTCCCGACGCGCATCGTCACCTCATCCTTAGCCAATCTTCGTTTATTCCGCAGCTCCTGTTTCGAGTTACAAATATGAGCAGCCAAACCAGTATCAAATACCCAGGCGCTACTACGAGCATTAGTAAGGAACACATCAATAACATGTATATCAAATATACTTTTGTTCACTTTGCCACCCTTCTTATCCGCCAAATATTTGGGGCATTTCCGCTTCCAGTGACCATTTCCTTTGCAGTAGAACCACTCAGTTTCAGGCTTGGGTCCAGCTTTGGGCTTCTTCACAGGAGTAGCAACTTGCTTGCCATTCTTATTGAAGTTCCCTTTCTTTCCCTTGCCCTTTTTCTTGAAACTAGTGGTCTTGTTAACCATCAACACTTGATGATCCTTTTTGATTTCTACCTCCGCGGCCTTAAGCATTGCGAAGAGCTCAGGAATCATTTTCATCATCCCTTTCATATTATAGTTCATCACAAAGCCTTTGTAGCTTGGTGGTAGTGACTGAAGAATTCTATCAATAACACTCAACCAGAAGATCAGTTCCCAGCTGTGTCAAGTGGTTATGATACCCAGACATTTTGAGTATGTATTCACTGACAGAACTGTTCTCCTCCATCTTGCAGCTATAGAACTTGTTGGAGACTTCATATCTCTCAACCCGGGCATTAGCTTGAAATATCAACTTTAGATCTTGGAACATCTCATATGCTCCGTGGTGTTCAAAATGTCTTTGAAGTCCCGGTTCTAAGCCATAAAGCATGGCACACTGAACTATTGAGTAGTCATCAGATCGAGTCTGCCAGACGTTCTACAGTTGCTCCTGTAGTAGGTCTGTCACCTAGCGGTGCATCAAGGACATAATTCTTCTATGTAGCAATGAGGATAATCCTCAAGTTACGGACCCTGTCCGTGTAGTTGCTACCATCATCTTTCAACTTAGCTTTCTCTAGGAATGCATTAAAATTTAAGGGAACGGTAGCACGGGCCATTGATCTACAACATAGATATGTAAAAAACTATTAAGACTAAGTTCATGATAAATTAAGTTCAATTAATCAAATTACTAATGAACTCCCACTTAAATTAACATCCCTCAAGTTATCTAAGTGATACATGATCCAAGTCAACTAACCCATGTCCGATCATCATGTGAGATGGGGTAGTCATCAATGGTGAACATCTCTATGTTGATCATATCTACTATATGATTCACGTTTGACCTTTCGGTCTCCAGTGTTCCGAGACCATGTCTGTACATGCTAGGCTCGTCAAGTTTAACCCAAGTATTCTGCTTGTGCAAAACTGGCTTACACCCGTTGTATGTGAACATAGAGTCTATCACACCCGATAATCACGAAGAGCTTCAAAATGACGAACTTTAGCAACGGTGCATACTCGGGAGAACACTTTTATCTTGAAATTAAGTGAAGGGATCATCTTATAATGCTACCGTCGTTCTAAGCAAAATAAGATGCATAAAGGATAAACATCACATGGAATCAAAATATGTGACATGATATGGTCATCATCGTCTTGTGCTTTTGATCTCCATCTTCAAAGCATTGGCATGATCTCCATCGTCACCAGCGCGACACCTTGATCTCCATCGTTGTGTCGGGGTCGTGTCGCCAACTATTGCTTCTACAACTATTGCTAATGCATAGCGATAAAGTAAAGCAATTACAAGGCGCTTAATGATTAACACGCAGGTCATACAATAATTAAAAGGCAACCCTGAGGCTCCTGCCGGTTGTCGATATTACAAAACATGATCATCTCATAGAACAACATGTATCACATCACGTCTTGACCATATCACATCACAACATACCCTGCAAAAACAAGTTAGACATCCTCTACTTTGTTGTTGCAAGTTTTACGTGGCTCCTACGGGCAACTAGCAAGAACCGTTCTTACCTACGCAAAACCACAACGGTGATTATCAAGTTTGTTGTTTTAAGCTTCTTCAAGGACCGGCCGTAGTCAAATTCGATTCAACTAAAGTAGGACAAACAGACATCTGCTAGCCACCTTTGTTGGGAATATGCCCTAGAGGCAATAATAAAATGGTTATTATTATATTTCCTTGTTCATGATAATTGTCTATTGTTCATGCTATAATTGTATTAACCGGAAACCGTAATACATGTGTGAATACATAGACCACAGCATGTCCCTAGTGAGCCTCTAGTTGACTAGCTCGTTGATCAATAGATGGTTGTGGTTTCCTAACCATGGACATTGGATGTCGTTGATATCGGGATCACATCATTAGGAGAATGATGTGATGGACAAGACCCAATCCTAAGCATAGCACAAGATCGTGTAGTTCATTTGCTAGAGCTTTTCTAATGTCAAGTATCATTTCCTTAGACCATGAGATTGTGCAACTCCCGGATAGTGTAGGAATGCTTTGGGTGTATCAAACGTCACAACATAACTGGGTGACCATAAAGGTGCACTACAGGTATCTCCAAAAGTGTCTGTTGGGTTGGCACGAATCAAGACTGGGATTTGTCACTCCGTATGACGGAGAGGTATCTCTGGGCCCACTCGGTAATGCATCATCATAATGAGCTCAATGTGACTAAGGAGTTAGCCACGGGATCATGCGTTACGGAACGAATAAAGAGACTTGCCGGTAACGCGATTGAACAAGGTATAGGGATACCGACGATCGAATCTCAGGCAAGTAACATACCGATGGACAAAGGGAATTGTATACGGGATTGATTGAATCCCCGACATCGTGGTTCATCCGATGAGATCATCGTGGAACATGTGGGAGCCAATATGGGTATCCAGATCCTGCTATTGGTTATTGGACGGAGAGGTGTCTCGGTCATGTCTGCATGGTTCCCGAACCCGTAGGGTCTACACACTTAAGGTTCCGTGACACTAGAGTTGTTATGGGAAATTGTATGTGGTTACCGAAAGTTGTTCACAGTCCCGAATGAGATCCCGGACGTCACGAGGAGTTCCGAAATGGTCCAGAGGTGAAGATTTATATATGGGAAGTCCAGTTTCAGTCGCCGGAATAGTTTCGGGGGTTATCGGTATTGTACCGGGATCACCGAAAGGTGTCCGGGGGTCCACCGGGTAGGGCCACCTGCCCTGGAGGACTTAGTGGGCTGAACATGGGTGGGAACCAGCCCCCTAGTGGGCTGGTGCGCCCCCCAAGGGCCCAAGGCGCCTAGGGTTGAAAACCCTAGGGGGTGGGGGCGCCTCCCACATGCTTGGGGGGCAAGTCTCCCCCCTTGGCCGCCCCCCTCTAGATGCATCTAAGGGGGCCGACCCCCTCTCCCCTTCACCCTATAAATAGTGGGGGGGGTGGGAGGGCAGCCATAACCTTCCCCTGGCACAGCCCTTCCCCCTCCAACTCCTCCTCCTCCGTAGTGCTTGGCGAAGCCCTGCCGGAGAACCGCAAGCTCCACCACCACGCCGTCAAGCTGCCGGAGCTCTCCCTCAACTTCTCCTCTCCCCTTGCTGGATCAAGAAGGAGGAGACGTCCCCGGGCTGTATGTGTGTTGAACGTGGAGGCGCCGCCCGTTCGGCGCTTGAATCAGATCTTCCGCGATTTGAATCGCCGCGAGTACGACTCCATCAACCGCGTTCTTGTAACGCTTCCGCTTAGCAATCTTCAAGGGTATGAAGATGCACTCCCTCTCACTTGTTGCTAGCATCTCCTAGATTGATCTTGGTGACACGTAAGAAATTTTTGAATTATTACTACATTCCCCAACAGTGGTATCAGAGCCAGGTTTATGCGTAGGTTCTATGCACGAGTAGAACACAAGTAGTTGTGGGCGATGATTTGTTCAATTTGCTTACCGTTACTAGTTCTATCTTGATTCGGCGGCATTATGGGATGAAGCGGGCCGGACGGACCTTACACGTACGCTTACATGAGACAGGTTCCACCGACTGACATGCACTTGTTGCATAAGGTGGCTAGCGGGTGTCTGTCTCTCCCACTTTAGTCGGATCGGATTCGATGAAGAGGGTCCTTATGAAGGGTCAATAGCAATTGGCATATCACCATTGTGGCTTCTGCGTAGGTAAGAAACATTCTTGCTAGAAACCCATAGCAGCCACGTAAAACATGCAACAACAACTAGAGGACGTCTAACTTGTTTTTGCAGGGTATGCTATGTGATGTGATATGGCCAAAAGGATGTGATGTATGAGATTGATCATGTTCTTGTAATAGGAATCACGACTTGCATGTCGATGAGTATGACAACCGGTAGGAGCCATAGGAGTTGTCTTAATTTATTGTATGACCGGCATGTCAATGAAAACGCCATGTAATTACTTTACTTTATTGCTAACCGGTAGCCATAGTAGTAGAAGTAATAGTTGGCGAGACAACTTCATGAAGACACGATGATGGAGATCATGGTGTCATGCCGGTGACGATGGTGATCATGCCGCGCCTCGAAGATGGAGATCAAAAGCGCAAGATGATATTGGCCATATCATGTCACTTTATGATTTGCATGTGATGTTTATCATGTTTACATCTTATTTGCTTAGAACGACGGTAGCATAAATAAGATGATCCCTCACTAAAAATTTCAAGAATGTGTTCCCCCTAAGTGTGCACCGTTGCAAAGGTTCATTGTTTCGAAGCACCACGTGATGATCAGGTGTGATAGATTCTAACATTCGCATACAACGGGTGTAAGCCAGATTTACACATGCGAAACACTTAGGTTGACTTGACGAGCCTAGCATGTACAGACATGGCCTCAGAACACGAGAGACCGAAAGGTCAAACATGAGTCGTATAGTACATGCGATCAACATGGAGATGTTCACCGTTGATGACTAGTCCGTCTCACGTGATGATCGGACATGGCCTAGTCGATTCGGATCATGTATGACTTAGATGACTAGAGGGATGTCTATCTGAGTGGGAGTTCATTAAATAATTTGATCAGATGAACTTAATTATCATGAACTTAGTCTAAAATTTTCTTTACAACCTATCTTGTAGATCCAATGGCCCACGCTAATGTTGCCCTCAACTTCAATGCGTTCCTAGAGAAAACCAAGCGGAAAGACGATGGTAGCAACTATACGGACTGGGTCCGTAACTTGAGGATCATCCTCATAGCTGCCAAGAAAGCATATGTCCTTGAAGCACCGCTAGGTGACACACCCATTGTCCCAGCAACTCAAGACGTTATGAACGCCTAGCAGTCGCGTAGTGATGATTACTCCCTGGTTCTGTGCGGCATGCTTTACAGCTTAGAACCGGGACTCCAAAAGCGTTTTGAGCAACACGGAGCATATGAGATGTTCCAAGAGCTGAAAATGGTTTTCCAAGCTAATGCCCGGGTCGAGAGATATGAAGTCTCCGACAAGTTCTACAGTTGTAAGATGGAGGAAAACAGCTCTGTCAGCGAGCATATGCTCAAAATGTCTGGGTTGCACAACCGCTTGTCTCAGCTGGGAGTTAATCTTCCAGATGACTCGGTCATTGACAGGATCCTCTAGTCGCTTCCACCTAGCTACAAGAGCTTTGTGATGAACTACAATATGCAAGGGATGGAGAAGTCCATTCCTGAGTTATATTCAATGCTGAAATCAGCGGAGGTGGAGATCAAAAAGGAACATCAAGTGTTGATGGTGAATAAGACCACTAGTTTCAAGAAAGGCAAGGGTAAGAAGAACTTCAAGAAGGACGGCAAGGGAGTTGCCGCGCCCGGTAAGTCAGTTGCTGGGAAGAAGCCAAAGAATGGACCCAAGCCTGAGACTGAGTGCTTTTATTGCAAGGGAAATGGTCACTGGAAGCGGAACTGCCCCAAGTACTTAGCGGATAAGAAGGCTGGCAACGCCAAAGGTATATATGATATACATGTAATTGATGTGTACCTTACCAGCGCTCGTAGTAGCTCCTGGGCATTTGATACCGGTGCGGTTGCTCACATTTGTAACTCAAAACAGGAGCTGTGGAATAAGCGGAGACTGGCGAAGGACGAGGTGACGATGCACGTCGGGAATGGTTCCAAGGTCGATGTGATCGCCGTGGCACGCTACCTCTACATTTACCTTCAGGATTAGTTTTAAACCTCAATAATTGTTATTTAGTGCCAGCTTTGAGCATGAACATTGTATCTGGATCTCGTTTAATGTGAGATGGCTACTCATTTAAATCCGAGAATAATGGTTGTTCTATTTATATGAGAGATATGTTTTATGGTCATGCCCCGCTGGTCAATGGTTTATTTTTATTGAATCTCGAACGTGATGTTACACATATTCATAGTGTGAATGCCAAAAGATGTAAGGTTGATAATGATAGTCCCACATACTTGTGGCACTGCCGCCTTGGTCACATTGGTGTCAAACGCATGAAGAAACTCCATGCAGATGGACTTTTAGAGTCTCTTGATTATGAATCATTTGACACGTGCGAACCATGCCTCATGGGCAAAACGACCAAGACTCCGTTCTCCGGAACAATGGAGCGAGCAACCAACTTGTTGGAAATAATACATACTGATGTATGCGGTGCAATGAGCGTTGAGGCTCGCGGTGGCTATCGTTATGTTCTCACCCTCACTGATGACTTAAGTAGATATGGGTATGTCTACTTAATGAAACACAAGTCTGAGACCTTTGAAAAGTTCAAGGAATTTCAGAGCGAGGTAGAGAATCAACGTGACAGGAAAATAAAGTTCTTACGATCAGATCGTGGAGGAGAATACTTGAGTCACGAGTTTGGCACGCACTTAAGGAAATGTGGAATTGTTTCACAACTCACGCTGCCTGGAACACCTCAGCGTAATGGTGTGTCCGAACATCATAATCGCACTCTATTGGATATGGTGCGATCTATGATGTCTCTTACCGATCTACCGCTATCATTTTGGGGTTATGCTTTAGAGACTACCGCATTCACTTTAAATAGGGCACTGTCTAAATCCGTTGAGATGACACCGTATGAATTATTGTTTGGGAAGAAACCTAAGATGTCGTTTCTGAAAGTTTGGGGATGTGATGCTTATGTCAAGAAACTTCAACCTGAAAAGCTCGAACCCAAATCGGAAAAATGTGTCTTCATAGGATACCCTAAGGAAACTATTGGGTATACCTTCTACCTCAGATCTGAAGGCAAGATCTTTGTTGCCAAGAATGGATCCTTTCTAGAGAAAGAGTTTCTCTCGAAAGAAGTAAGTGGGAGGAAAGTAGAACTTGACGAGGTACCCCCTCTTGAATCGGAGAGTAGCGCAGCTCAGGAAGATGTTTCTGTGGTGCCTACACCGACTAGAGAGGAAGTTAATGATGATGATCATGAAACTTCGGGTCAAGTTGCTACTGAACTTCGTAGGTCCACGAGGACACGTTCCGCACCAGAGTGGTACGGCAACCCTGTCCTGGAAATCATGTTGTTAGACAACGGTGAACCTGCGAACTATGAAGAAGCGATGGCGGGCCCGGATTCCAACAAATGGCTTGAAGCCATGAAATCCGAGATGGGATCCATGTATGAAAACAAAGTATGGACTTTGACGGACTTGCCCGATGATCGGCAAGCCATAGATAATAAGTGGATCTTTAAGAAGAAGACTGATGCGGATGGTAATGTGACCGTCTATAAGGCTCGGCTTGTCGCTAAGGGTTATCGACAAGTTCAAGGGGTTGACTACGATGAGACCTTCTCACCCGTAGCGAAGCTGAAGTCCGTCCGAATCATGTTAGCAATTGCCGCATTCTATGATTATGAGATCTGGCAAATGGATGTCAAAATAGCATTCCTTAATGGTTTCCTTAAGGAAGAATTGTATATGATGCAGCCGGAAGGTTTTGTCGATCCTAAGAATGCTGACAAAGTATGCAAGCTCCAGTGCTCCATCTATGGGCTGGTGCAAGCATCTCGGAGTTGGAACATTCGCTTTGATGAAATGATCAAAGCGTTTGGGTTTATACAGACTTATGGAGAAGCCTGTATTTACAAGAAAGTGAGTGGGAGCTCTGTAGCATTTCTCATATTATATGTGGATGACATACTGTTGATGGGAAATGATATAGAACTTTTGGAAAGCATAAAGGCCTACTTGAATAAGTGTTTTTCAATGAAGGACCTTGGAGAAGCTGCTTACATATTAGGCATCAAGATCTATAGAGATAGATCGAGACGCCTCATTGGTCTTTCACAAAGCACATACCTTGACAAGATATTGAAGAAGCTCAATATGGATCAGTCCAAGAAGGGGTTCTTGCCTGTATTGCAAGGTGTGAGATTGAGCGCAGCTCAACGCCCGACCTCGGCAGAAGAAAGGGAAAAGATGAGTGTCATCCCCTATGCCTCAGCCATATGCTCTATTATGTATGCCATGTTGTGTACCAGACATGATGTGAACCTTGCCATAAGTTTGGTAGGGAGGTACCAAAGTGCTCCCGGAATGGAACACTGGACATCGGTCAAGAATATCCTGAAGTACCTGAAAAGGACTAAGGATATGTTTCTCATTTATGGAGGTGCCGAAGAGCTCGTCGTAAAGGGTTACGTCGATGCTAGCTTTGACACAGATCTGGATGACTCCAAGTCACAAACCGGATACGTGTACATTTTGAATGGTGGGCCAGTCAGCTGGTGCAGTTGCAAGCAAAGCGTCGTGGCGGGATCTACATGTGAAGCAGAGTACATAGCTGCTTCGGAAGCAGCTCAGGAAGGAGTCTGGATGAAGGAGTTTATCACCGACCTAGGAGTGATTCCCAATGCATCGGGCCCGATGACTCTCTTTTGTGACAACACTGGAGCTATTGCCATTGCCAAGGAGCCCAGGTTTCACAGGAAGACCAAGCACATCAAGCGCCGCTTCAACTCCATTCGTGAATATATTCAAGATGGAGACATAGATATTCGTAAAGTACATACGGATCTGAATGTCACAGATCTGTTGACTAAACCTCTTCCACGAGCAAAA
This sequence comes from Thinopyrum elongatum, assembly GCA_011799875.1. Taxonomy (NCBI): domain Eukaryota; kingdom Viridiplantae; phylum Streptophyta; class Magnoliopsida; order Poales; family Poaceae; genus Thinopyrum; species Thinopyrum elongatum. Next base: position 63,262,492 of record CM022299.1, read on the forward strand.
CATGATCAGCACCAGAACTCTATGGGTGTTCGATTCATCACAATGTAGCTAGATTATTGACTCTAGTGCAAGTGGGAGACTGTTGGAAATATGCCCTAGAGGTAATAATAAAATGGTTATTATTATATTTCCTTGTTCATGATAATTGTCTATTGTTCATGCTATAATTGTATTAACTGGAAACCGTAATACATGTGTGAATACATAGACCACAACATGTCCCTAGTGAGCCTCTAGTTGACTAGCTCGTTGATCAATAGATGGTTGTGGTTTCCTAACCATGGACATTGGATGTCGTTGATAACGGGATCACATCATTAGGAGAATGATGTGATGGACAAGACCCAATCCTAAGCATAGCACAAGATCGTGTAGTTCGTTTGCTAGAGCTTTTCTAATGTCAAGTATCATTTCCTTAGACCATGAGATTGTGCAACTCCCGGATACCGTAGGAATGCTTTGGGTGTATCAAACGTCACAACGTAACTGGGTGACCATAAAGGTGCACTACAGGTATCTCCGAAAGTGTCTGTTGGGTTGGCACGAATCGAGACTGGGATTTGTCACTCCGTATGACGGAGAGGTATCTCTGGGCCCACTCGGTAATGCATCATCATAATGAGCTCAATGTGACTAAGGAGTTAGCCACGGGATCATGCGTTACGGAATGAGTAAAGAGACTTGGCGGTAACGCGATTGAACAAGGTATAGGGATACCGACGATCGAATCTCGGGCAAGTAACATACCGATGGACAAAGGGAATTGTATACGGGATTGATTGAATCCCCGACATCGTGGTTCATCCGATGAGATCATCATGGAACATGTGGGAGCCAATATGGGTATCCAAATCCCGCTATTGGTTATTGGCCGGAGAGGTGTCTCGGTCATGTCTGCATGGTTCCCGAACCCGTAGGGTCTACACACTTAAGGTTCCGTGACGCTAGAGTTGTTATGGGAAATTGTATGTGGTTACCGAAAGTTGTTCGGAGTCCCGGATGAGATCCCGGACGTCACGAGGAGTTCCAGAATGGTTCGGAGGTGAAGATTTATATATGGGAAGTCCAGTTTCAGTCGCCGGAATAGTTTCGGGGGTTATCGGTATTGTACCGGGACCACCGAAAGGTGTCCGGGGGTCCACCGGGTAGGGCCACCTGCCCCGGAGGACTTAGTGGGCTGAACATGGGTGGGAACCAGCCCCCTAGTGGGCTGGTGCGCCCCCCCAAGGGCCCAAGGCGCCTAGGGTTGAAAACCCTAGGGGGTGGGGGCGCCTCCCACATGCTTGGGGGGCAAGTCTCCCCCCTTGGCCGCCCCCCCCTCTAGATGCATCTAAGGGGGCCGGCCCCCTCTCCCCTTGCTGTACAGGGCAGCCACACCCTTCCCCTGGCGCAGCCCTTCCCCCCTCCAACTCCTCCTCCTCCTCCTCCGTAGTGCTTGGCGAAGCCCTGCCGGAGAACCGCAAGCTCCACCACCACACCGTCGTGCTGCTGGAGCTCTCCCTCAACTTCTCCTCTCCCCTTGCTGGATCAAGAAGGAGGAGACGTCCCCGGGCTGTACGTGTGTTGAACGTGGAGGCGCCGTCCATTCGGCGCTTGAATCGGATCTTCCGCGATTTGAATCGCCGCGAGTACGACTCCATCAACCGTGTTCTTGTAACGCTTCCGCTTAGTGATCTTCAAGGGTATGAAGATGCACTCCCTCTCACTTGTTGCTAGCATCTCCTAGATTGATCTTGGTGACACGTAGGAAATTTTTGAATTATTACTACGTTCTCCAACAACCTTTATGCAAAACAAGTTGCATGTCAGTCGGTGGAACTGGTCTCATGTACGTGGACATGTAAGGTTGATCCGGGCCGCTTCATCCCACAATGCCGCCGAATCAAAATAAGACGTTGGTGGTAAGCAGTATGAACATCACCGCCCACAACTCTTTTGTGTTCTACTTGATGGAAATATGCCCTAGAGGCAATAATAAAATGGTTATCATTATAGTTCCTTAATCATGATAAAGGTTTATTATTCATGCTAGAATTGTATTGACCGAAAACTTAAATACATGTGTGGATACATAAACAAATACCGTGTCCCTACTGAGCCTCTACTAGACTAGCCCATTGATCAAAAGATGGTTAAGGTTTCCTAACCATAGACATGAGTTCTCATTTGATAACGGGATCACATCATTAGGAGAATGATGTGATGGACAAGACCCATCCGTTAGCTTAGCATATGATCGTTCAGTTTATCGCTACTGCTTTCTTAATGTCAAATACATGTTCCTTCGACAATGAGATCATGCAACTCCCAGATACAAGAGGAATGCCTTGTGTGCTATCAAACATCACAACGTAACTGGGTGATCATAAAGATGCTCTACAGGTATCTCCGAAGGTGTCTGTTTAGTTGGCGTGAATCGAGATTGGGATTTGTCACTCCGTGTATCGGAGAAGTATCTCTGGGCCCTCTCGGTAATACACATCATAAGAATCTTGCAGCAAAGTAACTAAGGAGTTAGTTATGAGATGATGTATTACAGAACGAGTAAAGAGACTTGCCGGTAACGAGATTGAACTAGGTATGGAGATACCGACGATCGAATCTCGGGCAAGTAACATACCGACAGACAAAGGGAATTACGTATGTTGTCATAACAGTTTGACCGATAAAGATCTTCGTAGAATATGTAGGAACCAATATGGGCATCTAGGTCCCGCTATTGGTTATTGACCGGAGAGGCGTCTCGGTCATCTCTAGGTCATTCTCGAACCCGTAGGGTCCGCACGCTTAACGTTCGTTGATGATATAGTATTATATGAGTAATGTGAATTGGTGACCGAATGTTGTTCGGAGTCCCGGATGAGATCACGGACATGAAAAAGAGCTCCGGAATGGTCCAAAGGTAAAGATTGATATATTGGACGATAGTATTTGGTCACCGGAAAGGTTTCGGAAAGTACTGGGTATTTATCGGAGTGCCGGAAGGGTTTCCGGGAGGCCACCGGCAAGCGGTGGGCCTTACGGGCCAAGAGGGCGAAGCAAACCAGCCAACAAGGGGCTGGTGCACCCCTCCACCCTAGCCCATGCGCCAGGGAAGGGAGGGAAAGGAAGGGGGAGGCGCCCAAAGGCAGCCAGCCCCCTTTCCTTTCCTCCCATGTTCAAATACGGAAAGGGGGGCGTGGCCAGGGCAGGCGCCCTAGGGCAGCCGCCGGCCACTTGGGGCACGCTAGGGGCTGCCTCCCCTCCCCCTCCACCTATATATATGAGAGGAGAGAGAGGGGCAACACACACCACGATCCCCAAGCCGTGTGCGGCGCCCCTGTCCCTCTAGTTCATCGTCGGTCATATTTTCGTAGTGCTCGGCGAAACGCTGCAGAGATAGTTACATCACCACCGTCACCACGCCGTCGTGCTGCCGGAACTCATCTACTACTTCGCCCGTCTTGCTGGATCAAGAAGGTGAGGACATCATCGAGCAGAATGTGTGCTGAATGCGGAGGTGTCGTACGTTCGGTACTTGATCGGTTGGATCGCGAAGGTGTTCGATTACATCAACCGCGTTGCTAACCGCTTCCGCTTAACGGTCTACGAGGGTACATAGACACACTCTCCCCTCTCGTAGCTATGCATCTCCATGGATAGATCTTGCGTGTGCGTAGAATTTTTTTGTTTTCCATCCAACGTTCCCAACAGTGGCATCAGAGCCAGGTCTATGCGTAGATGATATGCACAAGTAGTGTTGGGAAACATTGCATGGAAAACAAAAAAAATTCTACGCACACGCAAGATCTATCCATGGAGATGCATAGCAACGAGGGGGAGAGTGTGTCTACGTACCCTCGTAGACCGTAAGCGGAAGTGTTTCACAACACGGTTGATGTAGTCGAACTTTCTTCACGATCCAACCGATCGAGTACCGAACGTATGGCACCTCCGCGTTCAGCACACGTTCAGCTCGGTGACGTCCTCTGCCTTCTTGATCCAGCAAGACAGCGAGGTAGTGGATGAGTTCCGGTAGCACGACTGCGTGGTGACGATGATGGTGAAGTTATCTCCGCAGGGCTTCGCCTAAGCACTACGAAAATATGACCAGGGGTGTAAACGGTGGAGGGGGGCGCCGCACACGGCTAAGACGATGTTCTGGATGTGCTAGGTGCCCCCCTCCCACATAAATATAGGCGGGGGGGAGGGAGGAGGCAGCCTGGAGGCGCCCCAAGTGGGGCCAAATCCCACTTGGGGTCCTGCCCCTAGCCCCCCCTGCCATGTATAGGTGCGGGGAAAAGCAGGGGAGGGAGGCGCCCCCCTTTCCTTTCTCCCATGAGAGGGCAAGGCAGGAGGGGCTAGCCCTCCCCCCTTTCCTTCCCTAGGGCTGGCCGGCCAGGGAGAGGGGCGCACCAGCCCCCTGTGGCATGGTCTGTCCCTCCCTTGGCCCATTAAGCCCATATGCCTACTGGGGGTGTCCGGAACCCCTTCCGGCGACCCGATGGCTACCCGGTGCATCCCGAAACTCTTTCGGTGTCCGAATACCATCGTCCTATATATCAATCTTTACCTCTCGACCATTTCGTGACTCCTCATCATGTCCGTGATCTCATCCGGGACTCCGAACAACATTCGGTCACCAAATCATATAACTAATATAACACTTTATCGTCAACGAACGTTAAGCGTGCGGACCCTATGGGTTCGAGAACTATGTAGACATGACCGAGACACCTCTCCGATCAATAAACAATAGCGGAACCTGGATGCCCATATTGGCTCCTACATATTCTACGAAGATCTTTATCGGTCGAACTGTTATGACAACATATGTAATTCCCTTTGTCAATCGGTATGTTACTTGCCCGAGATTCAATCGTCGGTATCTCTATACCTAGTTCAATCTAGTTACCGGCAATTCTCTTTACTCGTTCCGTAATACATCATCACGTAACTAACTCATTAGTCATTTGCTTGCAAGGCTTCTTATGATGTGTATTACCGAGAGGGCCTAGAGATACCTCTCTGATACTCCGAGTGACAGATCCTAATCTCGATCTATGCCAACTCAACAAATACCTTCGGAGATACCTGTAGAGCATCTTTATGATCACCCAGTGATGTTGGGACATTTGATAGCACACAAGGTATTCCTCCGGTATCCGGGAGTTGCATGATCTCATAGTCGAAGGAATATGTATTTGACATGAAGAAAGCAATAGCAATAAACTGAACGATCATGATGCTAAGCTAACGGATGGGTCTTGTCCATCACATCATTCTCCTAATGATGTGATCCCGTTATCAAATGACAACACATGTCTATGGTTAGGAAACCTTAACCATCTTTGATCAATGAGCTAGTCTAGTAGAGGCTCACGAGGGACATGATATTTGTTTATGTATCCACACATGTATTTAAGTTTCCGGTCAATACAATTCTAGCATGAATAATAAACCTTTATCATGATTAAGGAAATATAATAATTACCATTTTATTATTGCCTCTAGGGCATATTTCCATCAAGTAGAACACAAAGGAGTTGTGGGCGGTGACGGTCATACTGCTTACCACCAACGTCTTATTTTGATTCGGTGGTATTGTGGGATGAAGCGGCCCGAACCAACCTTACATGTCCACGCACATGAGACCGGTTCCACCGACTGCCATGCAACTTGGTTTGCATAAAGGTGGCTAGCGGGTGTCTATTTCTCCTACTTTAATTGAATCAAATTTGACTACGGCCGGTCCTAGAAGAAGGTTAAAACAGCAAACTTGATAATCACTATTGTGGTTTTTGCGTAGTTAAGAACGGTTCTTGCTAGAAGCCCGTAGCAACCACGTAAAACTTGCAACAACAAAGTAGAGGACGTCTAACTTGTTTTTACAGGGCATGTTGTGATGTGATATGGTCAAGACGTGATGTGATATATGTTGTTCTATGAGATGACCATGTTTTGTAATATCGACAACCGGCAGGAGCCTTAGGGTTGTCTCTTAATTATTGTATGAAATGCAAATGCCATGTAATTGCTTTACTTTATCGCTATGAGTTAGCAATAGTTGTAGAAGCAATAGTTGGCGAGACGACTCCGATGCAACGATGGAGATCAAGGTGTCGAGCCGGTGACGATGGAGATCATAACAATGCTTTGGAGATGGAGATCAAAAGCACAAGATGATGATTGCCATATCATGTCACATATTTTGATTGCATGTGATGTTTATCCTTTATGCATCTTATTTTGCTTAGAACGTTGGTAGCATTATAAGATGATCCCTTCACTAAATTTCAAGATAAAAGTGTTCTCCCTGAGTATGCACCATTGCCAAAGTTCGTCGTTTCGAAGCACCATGTTATGATCGGGTGTGATAGACTCTACGTTCACATACAATGGGTGTAAGCCAGTTTTGCACACGCAGAATACTTGGGTTAAACTTGACGATCCTAGCATGTACAGACATGGCCTCGGAACACTGGAGACCGAAAGGTCGAACATGAGTCATATAGTAGATATGATCAACATAGAGATGTTCACCATTGATGAGTACCCCATCTCACGTGATGATCGGACATGGGTTAGTTGATTTGGATCATGTATCACTTAGATAACTTGAGGGCTGTTAATTTAAGTGGGAGTTCATTAGTAATTTGATTAATTGAACTTAATTTATCATGAAATTAGTCTTAATAGTTTTGCATATCTATGTTGTAGATCAATAGCTTGTGATACAGCTCCCATATTTTTTTTGATATGTTCCTAGAGAAAACTAAGTTGAAAGATGATGGTAGCAATAATTCGGACTAGGTCCATGATCCGAGGATTATCCTCATTGTTGTAACACCCCCAGTGGTTAACTACAGTAATCCCCTTTTGATAATGCCATGTCATCATGATCAACAGTGCTTAAACATCAATTGGATCATATCTCTTTTCAATTTAAATTCAAAATGGAAATTCAAACTTAAGTGGAAAATAAAAGTTGTCCAAACCCTGGAACTAAAATGTTCATTAAATAGTATGTAATCCAGAGACAATTCTAAAATTGTATTCAACATATACTAAATAAATTATGTGACTCTAACAACCACAAAACAGAACTATTTAATCCTTTTTCAATTAAATAAAATCCAAATAAAAAGATATGGACGCCAAACCAATTTCTAGCAGTGACTAATAATGCACTGATATTATATGGGCTATTTCCATATTTTATAAAAGTGTTTTGAAATAAAAAACAAAAGACAAAACAGAAAAGAAAAGAAACAGAAAAGAGAATATAGAAAAAGGAAAAGTGGCCCACAGCACTGGGCCTAAGTGGCCACAGTGCCCGGCCCAGCCCGCGCAGCTCATCCTCCCACCTCTGGCACTGCTCCCCTGCGCCGCTGTCGAACACCCCGCGCGCGCCGCGCGCCCGCGTCGGGGCCCCCCTCTCCCTCGCGCGACAACGCGCCCGCGCCCTCCCTGGTGGATAAGAGCATCCCCCACGCCCTCTCTGGCTCTCTCTCGCCTCATTCTCCCCCTCCCTCGCTCGCTACCGCCATGGCCGACGCGGCCATCGCCATTGCTCCCTCGCCCGCGTAGCCACCGCCTCCGCCACGCCGTCCCGCCTAGTCCAGCATCACCGCCGTGCTCCGCTACGCCGCCTGCGCCAACGAGCTGGAGCCGAACGCCTCTACATCATTGGCCTGCATCGTCTTCTTCCCTACGGCCGCCTGCGTCACCGCCGTTGATTCGCCTCCATCGAGCCCTCCCCGAGCCCGCTTTGCACACCTGCAGGACCACTGTGAGCTCCTCTCCATTAGCTCGCTCACGTACCATAGCTGCCGCATTTGGTGACACCCGAACGCGCCGCCGCCTGGCCTCGTCGCCGGCATGGCCACGACGATCGTAGGACCCCGTGCGAGTCACCATCGCACTCGCCGCGTCACGTAGAGCCCTACCAGCGCCTCGCCTCGTTCGTTTGCCCGCCGTAGCCCTGATCCCGCAGTCCACCCGAGCACCGGCGCCGCCGCGGTCGATGCCGCCGTCGTTCCGGCCACCCCCAGCTCCAACCACCGCTACCACTTGATTCGCGGCTCGACGCTCGTTCGAACGAGCCTATGCGCGGGCCGAACGGCCCCTTATGGGCGATTTCCGGCCAACTCCGGCGCGGATCCGCCACTGGAGAGGTCGCCGGCGTTGCTCCGGCCGCCGTGCTGACCTATCGCCGGTGGGCCTCGCCCCTGTGTCACTGACCGCGGGCCCCACAGGCCCCAGTTGACCCAATTGACTGGGTCAACTGCTGACTGGGCGGCCCCGTCTCTATGACATGTGGGTCTCGCCTGTAAAACGATTTAAAATAAATAGAAAATCTGTTAATTAGTTAATTAATTAGTTTAAACACTAATCAGTCACTGACTGCTGGGGCCCACCCTCTAATTAACCCAATTAGTTAATTTAACCCCTCTGTTAATGTCACAGTGTATGACATGTGGGCCCCACTTGTCAGGTTTGACTCTGGTCAGCCAGAGTTGACCTGCTGATGTCACACTGACCTCATGCTGATGTCATCATTCACTATTCTGGATAATTTGATTTTAAATAATTAAATAAATTCCAGAAATTAATAAAATCTTTAGAAAATCATATCTTTTAATCCGTAACCCCGATGAAAATAATTTATATATGAAAAATGCTCAGAATTTCGAGACGAATCCGAATACGCGATCCGTTCTTCCGTCACACGTCCCTAGCTACCCGAACATGGAACGGTTCCCCTCCGGTCATCTGTCTGACAACTGTCCGGAACCGGGAAAACATTCCCGGATGTTTTCCCTCTTCACCTAAATCGTGTGACACCACATCAGAACACCCCTAGCACCGTGTATCGTATTGTCATGCATATGTTTGCTTGTATTTACTGTTTCTTCCCCGTCTTCCTATTCGCTAGACCCCAAGACCGCTGACAATGTCCTGAAGACCGAAGACACCATTGACAACCTTGCCCTTGCCGCCGAGCAACCAGGCAAGCCCCCCCCTTTGATCATCCCGATATCGCCCATTCTATTTTCTCATGCTTGCATTAGAATTGCTGCTGCTGCTGCTTTACCTATTCTGATGCATAGCCTGTTTATTGTAACCTTTTGTTGATAATTACCTGCATAACCTAAACTGCTTAGTATAGGCTGGGTAGAGATCTATCAGTGACCCCACTAGTCCCGACTGCCTCGCTGGATTATCAGAAGACCCGATCGACGGGATCGAAGACAGGCCCCGGCACCGCACTTCACCCCCTTAGTTGTAACGACACTGCAGCATTACTATCGAGTGCCGAGGGTGATACCTCGTGTAGCACTTCAGATGTTAACCCTATAGAGTAGCTATTTGGTCGTGGTCATCGAGGGTGATTCCTCCTTCACCACTTCTGATAACGACGCGGTCGTGCAACACATCAAGTGTGAACCCATCGAGGGTGAATCCTCCTACGTTCACCTTGACAGTTACATCGAGTGGGTATCCGTCGAGGGTGATACCTCGGATTCCCTTGATGTTATGGACACACGGCTACTGTGACTTTACCCCTGCACCCTGTTAGAAACGGGTCGGCCCCGAGGGTGACCCGAGGGAGTTACTTTAACTGCAGGACTGGAGGGACAGGCGGTACCGCCCAGTAGAGGTGGACCTGAGTTCCCGACAGTCTTTTGTGAGACGGGTTGACCTGGATGGTGCCCGAGTGAGAATACGAGGCGTGGCCGGGCATTCTTGGCCCTTGCCGCAAGTCCTCGAGACGGGGCGACGGGGTCACATCGATCGTGAGTCTCTGCTCGTTACCACACTACCAAGGTACTAATGGTTTGGATATTTGATCTGAGTGGGCCTCTGGCCCGATAGCACTAACCACCACGTGGGCATAGTATGGGTGTTCTGCATCGTATGCATCAGCCGAAAGCTCTGTCAGACGTCTAGTTCAGCATGGCAGCACGGACGGACCGGCGCCTTCCTGTAGCGTTGGTGTCGTGCTTCACCGTGTGCGCAACGACCCGGAGGGTGAGGGGCGATGGCCAAGACCCCCTTGCGCTTAGGATGTAGACCGGCGGGGACCTCTCTGCTGAGTTGTAGGTAGGGTTGCGGTGTGTAGTTTGGCCGAGGCCGGGCATGACCCGGAAAAGTGTGTCCGGCCGGAGTTAAGCGAGCGTGGTGGGTAAGTTGGTGCACCCCTACAGGGAAGAACTAATCTATGCATAGCCAGATCCTCGGTAACGGACACTCGAAGTTGTATCCCGATCGATAAAACTAGAATTAGATACTATGGCTCTGGGATTGCTTCTCGCAGGGAGTCGAGAAGGGATCTCAGGACGAGGTTGATGACAGTATGGCTCTGGGATTACTTTCTCGTAGGGAGTCGAGAAAGGATCTCTGGGTGAGGTTGATAACATTATTACTACTTTATATTGTGCTATCTATTCTCTTCTATTGCTGCAAGACCGCTGAAGACGATGAAGATGCTAGTCTTTGATAGGACTAGGCTTTCTCTCTATTCTGGCATTTCTGCAGCCCAGTCCACATATACAGCCTTTCCTTTGATAATGTGCATATGTAGTGTAGATCCTTGCTTGCTGAGTACTTCGGATGAGTACTCACGGTTGCTTTGCTTTCTTTTTCCCCCATTTTCCTTTTGATGCAACCAGATGATGGAGCCCTGGATACAGATGCCTTGTCGATCGACTACTACTACCACCCCGAAGGTGGATACTACTACAAGTTGACTGACGACTAGGAGTAGGTTCGGAGGGTCCCAGGCAGGAGGCCTACGCCTTTCGATCGTAGTGTTTTTCTTTTGCCCCGCCTTTTTAAGGGCTTATCTGTTTCTGTTTCATATTTGTACTTAGATATCTGATGCTTCCGCTGACGCTTGTACGTAAGCTTATGTATTCGAGCCCTCGAGGCCCCTGGCTTGTAATATAAAGCTTGTATGACTTTATTTATGTTTTAGAGTTGTGTTGTGATATCTTCCCGTGAGTCTTTAGGCTTGATCGTGTGCATTTGCGTGTATGATTAGTGCACGATTGAGCCGGGGGGCGTCACAATTGCTGCACAGAAGAATTATGTCCTTGAAGCACCGCTAGGTGACAAACCTGTTGCAGGAGCTGATGCAGAAATTATGAACATTTGACAAGCTCGATATGATGACTACTTGATAGTTTAGTGTGCCATACTTTACGGCTTAGAATCGAGGCTCCAGAGATGTTTTTGAATGCCACGGAACATATGAGATGTTCCAAGAGCTGAAATTGGTATTTCAGATTTATGCCCGTGTTGAGAGGTATGAGACCTCTAACAAGTACTTTGCCTACAAGATGGAGGAGAATAGCTTAGCCAGTGAGCATGTGCTCAGAATGTCTGAGTACTACAATCGCTTGAATCAAGTGGGAGTTAATCTTCCAGATAAGATAGTGATTGAAAGAGTTCTCCAGTCACTATCACCAAGCTACTAGAGCTTCGTGATGAACTATAATATGCAAGGAATGACTAAAACAATTTCTGAGCTCTTCGCGATGCTGAAATCGGCGGAGGTAGAAATCAAGAAAGAGCATCAAGTGTTGATGGTTAATAAAGACCTCTAGTTTAAAGAAAAAGGGTAAGGAAAAGAAAGGGAACTTCAAGAAGAATGGCAAGCAAGTTGCCGCTCCCATGAAGAAGCCGAAAGCTGGACCATGATACGTCTCCATCGAATCTACTTTTCCAAACTATTTTGCCCTTGTTTTGGACTCTAATTTGCATGATTTGAATGGAACTAACCCGGACTGACGCTGTTTTTAGCAGAATTGCCATGGTGTTATTTTTGTGCAGAAATAAAAGTTCTAGGAATGACATGAAACTTCACGGAGAATATTTTTGGAATAAATAAAACATATTGATGAAAGAATCAACCGAGGGGGACCCACCTTCTGTCCACAAGGGTGGGGGGCACGCCAAGGGCGTGCCCCCCTGGCTTGTCGGTCCCACGAAGCTCCACCGGCCTCAACTCCAACTCCATATATTCACGTTCGGGGAGAAAAAAATTAGAGAGAAGGATTCATCGCGTTTTACGATACGAGGCCACCGCCACCTCCTGTTCTTCCTCGGGAGGGCAGATCTGGAGTCCGTTCAGGGCTCCGAAGAGGGGAAATCATCGCCATCATTATCATCAACCATCCTCCATCACCAATTTCAAGATGCTCACCGCCGTGCGTGAGTAATTCCATCGTAGGCTTGCTGGACGGTGATGGGTTGGATGAGATTTAGCATGTAATCGAGTAAGTTTTGTTAGGGTTTGATCCCTAGTATCCACTATGTTCTAAGATTGATGTTGCTATGACTTTGCTATGCCTAATGCTTGTCACTAGGGCCTGAGTGCCATGATTTCAGATCTGAACCTATTATGTTTTCATGAATATATATGTGCTCTTGATCCTATCTTACAAGTTATAGTTACCTACTACGTGTTATGATCCGGCAACCCCAGAGTGACAATAGTTGGGACACTTCCCGGTGATGACCGTAGTTTGAGGAGTTCATGTATTCACTAAGTGCTAATGCTTTGGTCCGGCTCTCTATTAAAAGGAGGCCTTAATATCCTTTAGTTTCCATTAGGACCCCGCTGCCACGGGAGGGTAGGACAAAAGATGTCATGCAAGTTCTTTTCCATAAGCACGTATGACTATATACGGAATAGATGCCTACATTATATTGATGAATTGGAGCTAGTTCAGTGTCACCCTAGGTTATAACTGTTGCATGATGAATGCCATCCGACATAATTATCCATCATTGATCCATTGCCTATGAGCTTTTCACATATTGATCTTTGCTTCGTTACTTTTCCATTGCCACTGTTACGATTGCTACAAAACTGCTATTGTTACTTTTGCCACTGTTACCGTTACTTCCATACTACTTTGCTACTAAATACTTTGCTGCAGATATTAAGTCTTTCAGGTGTGGTTGAATTGACAACTCAGCTGCTAATACTTGAGAATATTCTTTGGCTCCCCTTGTGTCGAATCAATAATTTGGGTTGAATACTCTACCCTCAAAAACTGTTGCGATCCCCTATACTTGTGGGTTATCAAGACCTTTTTCTGGCGCCGTTGCCGGGGAGCATAGCTCTATTCTCTGAGTCACTTGGGATTTATATCCGTTAATCACTATGAGGAATTTGAAAGATACTAGAACCAAGATTTTTCCCTCAACTACGAGGGGAGGTAAGGAACTGCCATCTAGCTCTACACTTGATTCACCTTCTGTTTTGAGTAAGCTTACGACACCTACACCTGCTAGTAATTCTGATATGTCGCAAGTAATTGATGATGCCATTTCTGCTATGCATGATGCCTATGATGATACTACTGCTTTGCTTGATGATACTGTGCCACTAGGTGAATTTCTTGATGAACAACTTGCTAGGGTTAGAGACAATGAAATTACTGAAACTGGTGATATTATTGAAACTGAAGATTATGATTCTCCCCCTAGATATGAATTGCCTGTTGTACCTGAGGGTTATATTATGGATGAAGAAACTGCTAGAGATTTTCTTGCTTGCAATGATAGAGAGGATCTTAAGAAACTGTTAGCTAATCTGAAAGAAAAGTCTTTGAATGCTAGAATGCAATATGATCCTAAGTTTGCTACTTCACCTATCTTTGTTACTGATAAGGATTATGAATTCTCTGTCGATCCTGAGTTAATTACTTTGGTTGAATCTGATCCTTTCTATGGTTATGAATCTGAAACTGTTGTGGCGCATCTTACTAAATTGAATGATATAGCCACCCTATTTGCTCATGAGGAAAATTTTTGCTACTATTATATTCTTAAATTGTTTCCTTTCTCATTAAAGGGTGATGCTAAGTTATGGTTTAATTCTCTTTCTCCTGGTTGTGTGCGTAGTCCCCAGGATATGATTTATTACTTCTCTCAAAAAAAATTCCCTGCTCATAAGAAACAAGTTGCCGTACAGGAAATATTTAACTTTGTGCAATCTGAAGAAGAGAGTCTCCCACAAGCTTGGGGGAGGCTTCTCCAATTACTTAATGCTTTTCCTGATCATTCTCTCAAGAAAAATGAAATACTTGACATCTTTTATAATGGACTAACCGATGCTTCTAGGGACCACCTAGATAGTTGTGCTGGTTGTGCTTTCAGGGAACAAACTATTGAGCAAGCTGAATTGCTATTGAATAATATATTGAGTAATGATAATGATTGGACACTTCCTGAACCAACTCCTAAGCCAACTCCGAAGAAAAGAGGTATTCTATTTCTCAGTCCTGAAGATATGCAAGAGGCAAAGAAATCTATGAAAGAAAAAGGTATTAAAGCTGAAGATGTTAAGAATGTCCCGCCTATTGAAGAAATACATGGTCTTGATAACCCGACACAGGTAGTAGAGGTAAATTCTCTTTATAGATTTGATGAAAGTGATATTCCTCATAATAAGTCTGCTAGTCAATGCTTGGATGAGTTTGATAATTTTATTGTTAAATAAGAAAACTACAACGCTTATGTTAGTAGACAATTGAAACGTAATGCTTACATGCTTGATTACTTAGGTGATTATATGAGTAGAACTGTTATTGATCTTAAGCTTATTAGTAAACATGCTTCTATGGTAACAACTCAAGTAGAACAAGTACTAAAGGCACAGGATGATTTGCTTAATGAGTTGAATAGTAAGAATAATGATAATGCTGTTAGAGTTATGACTAGAGGTGGTAAAATGACCCAGGAACCTTTGTATCCTAAGGGTCATCCTAAGAGAGTTGAGCAAGATTCTCAGAGAATTAATACTGATGCATCTAGTCCTAGTAATAAAAAGAAAAAGAAAACTGATAGGACTTTGCATACTTCTAGTGAACCTGTTATAGACACAACGGAGAATCCAAATGATATTTCTATTTCTGATGCTGAGACCCAATCTGGTGATGAACATGAACTTAGTGATAATGTTAATAATGATGTTCATGTCTATGCTCAACCTAGTAATGATAATGATGTAGAGATTGAACCTGCTGTCGATCATGATAACCCACAATCAAAGAATCAACATTATGATAAGAGAGACTTCGTTGCTAGGAAACATGGTAAAGAAAGAGAACCATGGGTTCAGAAACCCATGCCCTTTGCTCCCAAGCCATCCAAGAAAAAGGATGATGGATTTTGAGTGCTTTGCTGAAATGATTAGACCTATCTTCTTGCGTATGCGTTTAACTGATATGCTTAAAATGCCTCCTTATGCTAAGTATATGAAAGATATTGTTACAAATAAAAGAAGGATACCGGAGGCTGAAATTTCCACCATGCTTGCTAATTACACTTTTAAGGGTGGAATACCAAAGAAACTTGGAGATCCAGGAGTACCAACTATACCATGCACCATTAAAAGAAACTATGTTAAAACTGCTTTATGTGATCTTGGAGCCGGTGTTAGTGGTATGCCTTTCTCTTTATATCGTAGACTTGAATTGAATAAGTTAACACCTACTGAAATCTCTTTGCAAATGGCTGATAAATCAACTGCTATACCCATCGGTATTTGTGAGGATGTGCCTGTTGTGGTTGCAAACCTTACTATCTTAACGGACTTTGTTATTCTTGATATTCCCGAGGACGACAGTATGTCGATCATCCTTGGTAGACCCTTTTTGAATACTGCAGGGGCTGTTATTGATTGCAATAAAGGCAATGTCACTTTTCATGTTAATGGTAATGAGCATACGGTACACTTTCCGAAGAAACAACCTCAAGTTCATAGTATCAATTCTATTTGAAAATGTTCAACTATTACTATTGGAGGTTTTGAATTCCCTCTTCCTACTGTCAAAAAGAAATATGATATTCTTATTATTGGGAACATGCATATCCCCGTTGAGGTACCTTAGTGTTATTCAAAAATTCTTCGGTTCCATGTTATTCAAAAGAAGTTTGTTAATGAGACTTGATCAACCTTATTATCGGATTCCTTTTGATGAGCATGAGATGGATGAATTTAGAAGGCACAACCTGCTGTACCCACCTCTTACTTTCTATTATTTAGATTAAATAAAGCAAAAATAGTATTTTCTGTCTGTTTTCTGAATTATCTGTGCAATAAAAAATGTCCTAAAAATAAAAGTTCTCGAAATGCCCTGAAAATTTAGTATGATTTTTTATAGAATATTTTAGAATTTCTAATACTGAGAATGCACCAGGGGGCCGCACCAGTGGACCACAAGGGTGGAGGGCACGCCCTACCCCCTGGGCGCGCCCCCTGCCTAGTGGGTCCCACGTAGGTCCCCTCACTTATTCCAGCACCCA
Organism: Thinopyrum elongatum; assembly: GCA_011799875.1. NCBI lineage: Eukaryota > Viridiplantae > Streptophyta > Magnoliopsida > Poales > Poaceae > Thinopyrum > Thinopyrum elongatum. The sequence goes on from CM022299.1 coordinate 63,278,797, forward strand.
ACCACTTCATCTTCCTCCATAAAAAATCATCCCGTAGCTCGAACCCGTGTTCTTGCTTATCTTGCTGCCATTTTCGATCTCCTTGTGTAAAGCTCCATTTGCAAAACTATTTTGGGGGATTGTTCTTCAGTATGTGGCTCCTCCAATGGTCCAATTAGTTTTTGTTCTAGTGCTTTATTTATTGCAAATTTTTGCTTCTGTTGTGACCTTGTTCTTGAGCTTGCATATAAGATTTATGTGGTCCAAAGTAGTTTTGATGCATGATTTAGCCTCTAGACACTTGTAGGAGTAGTTGCTATCAATTATGTTGAGTTTGGTTCACTTTTTATTTTGAGTCACTAAAAGTTTCAGAAATTTTTCAGAGGAAGAAAAATGTCTAGGAAAATGTACCAAGTTGGTTCTTCAAAGAAGCAAGCATCGAGGCTCGCGATACATGAGCCGGACCTTGAACCGCCAAGGGAAGCTCAAGTGCGGCCTTGTGAATGGCCGTCGGATGAATTCATGGTTCATGCAGGTTTCAAGGATGAGTTTGATGCATACGTACAAAATGCCGGCCTTGAGGACTTCGTGCAGATAAGTGCCGACAATACTACTACCTCACCGATTCCTTTGTGCGGAGGTTTGAATTTTCATCTAAGCGCAATACCCATACTGTTTTATTTGATCTTTATGATGAATCATATACCATGGACCTTGAGGATTTTAATACTGTTTGCAAAATCCCACAATGTGGCCTTCTTAGTGAACCTCACAAAGCTGAATACAATGATTTCCTTGCTAGCATCACTGTGGGAGAAACTAGAAATATCACACAAGCTACCATAGGGAGCATTCACTTTCCTGCCATACATTATTTTGCTCTCTTTATAGGTAGATGCATTAATGGTAAACATGATCATAGCCACCTTTGCGTTCCAGATCTTAGTGTCCTCAAGTGTGCGGTGTTAGGTGATAGGTGTTATAACTTGGGGGCTATTATTGCGAGGAGGTTACATCTTAATGCTAAAGATAGAGATTTATTTCGTGGGATTTATGCAACTCGTTTAGCTAATTATCTTGGTGTACCCATAAGAGGGAATGACAGTGAGTTGCCACCTGCTTTTCTAGATTATGATGCTATGGTACGCTACTAGTTTCTTGAGAGGAATGAATAGTCCCTCCATTACCGACTAATCTTTGACAGACGGCATGCTGTCCATATTACCCTTCCTGCTCCTGCCTTCTTTAACTTTCAGGTAAATGGGAGATATTTTATAACTAGAGAGGAGGTGAACGAGTATGAGAGAGCAGCGGAAGCAGCTCGCCTTCAAGAAGCAGCTCGCCAAGCGGTAGCTGCCGCAGCACAATACAACCCCAACTATGATTTCGGATACAATCCGGGCCAGTCGTGGCCCTAGACCAACTTAGGCCAAAAGCCTAAGCTTGGGGTAGTACGTATTTCTCACAGACATTACATTCATGTTCACACGCTCATTTCAGTTGTCGGTATTCATACTTTTTCATTGTATTATCCATGTTAGTTTACTTTCTTTTTGCTTTCTTCTTGTGTGTTTGAAAAGCTTTGAGAAAAACAAAAAAAAATTAGTTGTATCTTATTTCCTTAACATGTTTAGTAGTAGTATTAAAGAAAACCCAAAAAGATTTCTCGTTCTTCTTTTGCTTGTTGGGAGCTTTCCCGTGTAAATAGTTTTTCTCGTTCCTGTTTTACTTTCTTCAGAAAAGCAAAAACTCCAAAAACATTTCAGTTTGTTTCTTTGAAATTCTTTTTCTTTTCTTTGGGGGTGTAGAGGAGAAGACCACGATGAAAATGTTGAGTGGCTCTCATATGCATTATAGTTGATCTAACAAATAGCCCATATTACCTTGTCTTCTCCTTTGAATAAATGTTTGCAGATTCCAGCTTAGTCCAATGCACGTGCACTATTATTACTATTCACATCATTCAGTCGTGCAAGTGAAAGGCAATAATGACGATATATGATGAAATGATTGGGATGAGGAAAAGCTGGTATGAACTCGACCTATCTTGTTTTTGTAAATATGATTAGTTCATCGTTCCTGATTCAGCCTATTATGAATGAAACATGTTTGCAAAGACAATTAAAGATTATAGTTACTCATGCCATGATTAATTAGCTAGGAGTTTATAATGGTTTACCTTGCGTGCCAACATGCTTTAAAAATGGTTGTGATGTAGTATGATAGGATGGTATCCTCCTTTGAATGATTCGAGTGGCTTGACTTGGCACATGTTCACACATGTAGTTGAAAACAAGATCAACATAACCTCCACGATATTTATGTTCATGGTGATTGATATCCTACTCATGCTTGCACTCAATGTTGGTTACTCTCAATGCATGTTTATGACTATTGTCGCTCTCTAGTTGGTCGCTTCCCAGTCTTTTGCTAGCCTTCACTTGTACTAAGCAGGAATACTGCTTGTGCATCCACTTCCATAAACCCAAAGTTATTCCATATGAGTCCACCATACCTTCCTATATGCGGTATTTACCTGCCGTTCCAAGTAAATTTGCATGTGCCAAACTCTAAACCTTCAAATGATAATCTATTTATTTATGCCCGAATCACTCATGTAGCGACTGGGGGCTGTCAGTATCTTCCATGCTAGGTGGGCTATTCTCACAATGAGTGGACTCCGCTCATCATTCACGAGAAAATGGCTGGTAATCGGGATGCCCAGTCCCATGCTCAAATCAAATCAAAATAAATTTAAAAAAAACTCCGCTAGGATTGTTGCTTGTATGGACGATACCCGTTGTTTCGGACCAGCCGTGGAGTGTGCTTGTTGGTTGAGGGGGAGTAAAAAACTTTACCATTCTGTTTGGGAACCGCCTATAATGTATGTAGCATGGAAGATATCGAGATCTCTTGGTCGTTATGTTGACAATGAAAGCATACCGCTCAAAATTATATTCATCTATGTTTCAAAAAGCTCGAGCTCTGGCCCCTCTGCAAATGCCTGCTTCCCTTTGCGATGGGCCTATCTATTTACTTTTATTGTTGAGTCATCATTCTCTTATTAAAAGCACCAGTTAGAGAGCACCACTATCATTTGTATGCTTTGCTATTAATTGATATTGAGTATGACTGTGACTGGATCTCTTTTACCATGAATTATAATGTCTAGTCAGTCCTTGATCTTCAGGTGTGCTCTGCATTTATGTTTTGCGGTCTCAGAAAGGGCTAGCGAGATACCATCTTGTTATATTATATCATGATTGTTTTGAAAAAGTGTTGTCATCCGAGATTTATTATTATTGCTCGCTAGTTGATTATACCATTGATATGAGTAAATGTGAGACCTAAATGTTATTGTGAATATGGTTAGTTCATAATCTTTGCTGAAAACTTGAATGATGGCCTTACATATTTGCAACAACAATATCAAACAGAGTTTGCAAAAGTTTTTCTTTATCACTTTCAGTTTGTCAACTGAATTGCTTGAGGACAAGCAATGGGTTAAGCTTGGGGGAGTTGATATGTCTCCATCGTATCTACTTTTCCAAACTCTTTTGCCCTTGTTTTGGACTCTAATTTGCATGATTTGAATGGAACTAACCCGGACTGACGCTGTTTTCAGCAGAATTGCCATGGTGTTATTTTTGTGCAGAAATAAAAGTTCTCGGAATGACCTGAAACTTCACGGAGAATATTTTTGGAATAAATAAAAAATATTGATGAAAGAATCAACCGAGGGGGACCCACCGCCTGTCCACAAGGGTGGGGGCGCGCCTCCCTGGCTTGTGGGTCCCATGAAGCTCCACCGACCTCAACTCCAACTCCATATATTCATGTTCGGGGAGAAAAAAATCAGAGAGAAGGATTCATCGCGTTTTACGATACGGAGCCGCCGCCATCTCCTGTCCTTCCTCGGGAGGGCAGATCTAGAGTCCGTTCAGGGCTCCGGAGAGGGGAAATTGTCGCCATCATCATCATCAACCATCCTCCATCACCAATTTCATGATGCTCACCGCTGTGCGTGAGTAATTCCATCATAGGCTTGCTGGACGGTGATGGGTTGGATGAGATTTATCATGTAATCGAGTTAGTTTTGTTAGGGTTTGATCCCTAGTATCCACTATGTTCTAAGATTGATGTTGCTATGACTTTGCTATGCCTAATGCTTGTCACTAGGGCCCGAGTGCCATGATTTTAGATCTGAACCTATTATGTTTTCATGAATATATATTTGTTCTTGATCCTATCTTGCAAGTTATAGTTACCTACTACGTGTTATGATCCGGCAACCCCGGAGTGACAATAGTCGGGACACTTCCCGGTGATGACCGTAGTTTGAGGAGTTCATGTATTCACTAAGTGCTAATGCTTTGGTCCGGTTCTCTATTAAAAGGAGGCCTTACTATCCTTTAGTTTCCATTAGGACCCCGCTGCCACGGGAGGGTAGGACAAAAGATGTCATGCAAGTTCTTTGCCATAAGCACGTATGACTATATTCGGAATACATGCCTACATTATATTGATGAATTGGAGCTAGTTCTGTGTCACCCTAGGTTATAACTATTGCATGATGAATGCCATCCGACATAATTATCCATCATTGATCCATTGCCTACGAGCTTTTCACATATTGATCTTTGCTTCGTTACTTTTCTGTTACCATTGTTACGATTGCTACAAAACTGCTACTGTTACTTTTGCCACCGTTACCGTTACTTCCATACTACTTTGCTACTAAATACTTTGCTGCAGATATTAAGTCTTTCAGGTGTGGTTGAATTGACAACTCAGCTGCTAATACTTGAGAATATTCTTTGGCTCCCCTTGTGTCGAATCAATAAATTTGGGTTGAATACTCTACCCTCGAAAACTACTGCGATCCCCTATACTTGTGGGTTATCAGACCCAAACCTGAAACTGAGTGCTTCTACTGCAAAGGAAATGGTCACTTGAAGTGGAACTGCCCCAAATACTTGGCGGATAAGAAGGATGGCAAAGTGAACAAAGGTATATTTGATATACATGTTATTGATGTGTACCTTACTAGTGTTCGTAGTAGCCCCTGGGTATTTGAGACCGGTTCAGTTGCTAAGATTAGTAACTCGAAACAGGAGTTGCAGAATAAACAGAGACTAGTTAAGGGCGAGGTGACGATGTGTGTTGGAAGTGATTCCAAGGTTGATACGATCACCATCGCACACTCCCTCTACCTTCGGGATTAGTGTTGAACCTAAATAAATGTTATTTAGTGTTTGCGTTGAGCATGAATATGATTAGATCATGTTTATTGCAATACGGTTATTCATCTAAGTCAGAGAATAATTGTTGTTCTGTTTACATGAATAAAACCTTCTATTGTCATACACCCAGTGTGAATGGTTTATTGAATCTCGATCGTATTGATGCCAAAAGATGCAAAGTTGATAATGATAGTGCAACAAACTTGTGGCACTGCCGTTTATGTCATATTGGTATAAAGCGCATGAAGAAACTCCATGCAGATGGACTTTTGGAATCACTTGATTATGAATCATCTGATACTTGCGAACCATGCCTTATGGGCACGATGACTAAAACTCCGTTCTCCGGAACAATGGAGCGAGCTAATGACTTATTGGAAATAATACATACCAATGTATGCGGTCCGATCAGTGTTGAGGCACGCGGCGGGTATCGTTATTTTCCAACCTTTACAGATGATTTGAGTAGATATGGATATGTCTACTTAATGAAACACAAATCTGAAACATTTGAAAAGTTCAAAGAATTTCAGAGTAAAGTAGAGAATCATCGTAACAAGAAAATAAAGTTTCTACGATCTGATCGTGGAGGGGAATATTTGAGTTACGAGTTTGGCCTTCATTTAAAACAATGTGGAATTGTATCACAACTCACGCCACCTGGAACACCACAGCATAATGGTGTGCCCGAACATCGTAACCGTACTTTATTAGATATGGTGCGTTCTATGATGTCTCTTACCGATTTACCACTATCGTTTTGGGGTTATGCATTAGAGACAACCGCATTCACATTAAAGAGGGCACCATCTAAATCCGTTGAGACGACACCGTATGTACTATGCTTAGGCAAGAAACCTAAGCTGTCGTTTCTTAAAGTTTGGGGATGCGACACTTATGTAAAAAGGCTTCAGCCTAATAAGCTCGAACCCAAATCGGAGAAGTGCGTCTTCATAGGATACCCTAAGGAAACTATTGGGTACACCTTCTACCACAGACCAGAAGGCAAGATCTTTGTTGCAAAGAATGGGTCCTTTCTAGAGAAGGAGTTTCTCTCGAAAGAAGTGAGTGGGAGGAAAGTAGAACTTGATAAGGCAATTGTACCTTCTCTTGAATTGGAAAGTAGCACGTCAGAGAAAACCGTTCCCGTGATGCCTACACCAACTGGAGAGGAAGCTAATGATGATGATCATGAAACTTCGGATCAAGTTACTACTGGACCTCATAGGTCAACCAGAGCACGTTCCGCACCAGAGTGGTACGGTAATCCTGTCCTGGAGGTTATGTTATTAGACCATGGCGAACCTACGAACTATGAAGAAGCCATGATGAGCCCAGATTCTGACAAATGGCTTAACGCCATGAAATCTGAGATAGGATCCATGTATGAGAACAAAGTGTGGACTTTAGTCGATTTGCCCGATGATCGGCAAGCCATAGAGATAAAATGGATCTTCAAGCAGAATACTAATGTTGATGGCAAGGTTACTATCTACAAAGCTCGACTTGTCGCAAAAGGTTTTCGACAAGTTCAAGGGGTTGACTACGATGAGACTTTCTCACCCGTAGTGATGCTTAAGTCTATCAGAATCATGTTAGCAATTGCCGCATTTTATAATTATGAAATCTGGCAAATGGATGTCAAAACTGCATTCCTTAATGGATTTCTTAAAAAAGAGTTGTATATGATGCAACCAGAAGGTTTTGTCGATCCTTGATACGTCTCCATCGTATCTACTTTTCAACTCTTTTGCCCTTGTTTTGGACTCTAATTTGCATGATTTGAATGGAACTAACCCGGACTGACGCTGTTTTCAGCAGAATTCCCATGGTGTTATTTTTGTGCAGAAATAAAAGTTCTCGGAATGACCTGAAACTTCACGGAGAATATTTTTGGAATAAATAAAAAATATTGGCGAAAGAATCAACCGAGGGGGACCCACCGCCTGTCCATAAGGGTGGGGGCACGCCCTACCCCCCTGGGCGCACCCCCCTGGCTTGTGGGTCCCACGAAGCTCCACTGACCTTAACTCCAACTCCATATATTCACGTTCGGGGAGAAAAAAATCAGAGAGAAGGATTCATCGCGTTTTACGATATGGATCCGCCGCCACCTCCTGTTCTTCCTCGGGAGGGCAGATCTAGAGTCCGTTCGGGGCTCCGGAGAGGGGAAATCGTCGCCGTCGTCAACATCAACCATCCTCCATCACCAATTTCATGATGCTCACCGCCGTGCATGAGTAATTCCATCGTAGGCTTGCTGGACGGTGATGGGTTGGATGAGATTTATCATATAATCGAGTTAGTTTTGTTAGGGTTTGATCCCTAGTATCCACTATGTTCTAAGATTGATGTTGCTATGACTTTGCTATGCCTAATGCCGGTCACTAGGGCCCGAGTGCCATGATTTCAGATCTGAACCTATTATGTTTTCATGAATATATATGTGTTCTTGATCCTATCTTGCAAGTTATAGGAGTGACAATAGTGGGGACACTTCCCGGTGATGACTGTAGTTTGAGGAGTTCATGTATTCACTAAGTGCTAATGCTTTGGTCCGGTTCTCTATTAAAAGGAGGCCTTAATATCCCTTAATTAGTTTTCATTAGGACCCCGCTGCCACTGGAGGGTAGGACAAAATATGTCATGCAAGTTCTTTTCCATAAGCATGTATGACTATATTCGGAATACATGCCTACATTATATTGATGAATTGGAGCTAGTTCTGTGTCACCCTAGGTTATAACTGTTCCATGATGAATGCCATGCGACATAATTATCCATCATTGATCCATTGCCTACGAGCTTTTCTCATATTGATCTTTGCTTCGTTACTTTTTCGTTGCCACTGTTACGATTGCCACAAAACTGCTACTATTACTTTTGCCACTGTTACCGTTACTTCCATACTACTTTGCTACTAAATACTTTGCTGCAGATATTAAGTCTTTCAGGTGTGGTTGAATTGACAACTCAGCTGCTAATACTTGAGAATATTCTTTGGCTCCCCTTGTGTCGAATCAATAAATTTGGGTTGAATACTCTACCCTCGAAAACTGTTGCGATCCCCTATACTTGTGGGTTATCAAGACCTTTTTCTGGCGCCGTTGCCGGGGAGCATAGCTCTATTCTCTGAGTCACTTGGGATTTATATCTGTTGATCACTATGAGGAATTTGAAAGATACTAGAACCAAGATTTTTCCCTCAACTACGAGGGGAGGTAAGGAACTGCCATCTAGCTCTGCACTTGATTCACCTTCTGTTTTGAGTAAGCTTGCGACACCTACACCTACTATTGATTCCAATATGTCGCATGTTATTGATGATGCCACTTCTGATATGCATGATGCTTATGATGATACTACTTCTCTGCTTGATAATACTGTGCCACTAGGTGAATTTCTTGATGAACAACTTGCTAGGGCTAGAGAGAATGAAATTACTAAAACTGATGATATTATTGAAACTGAAGATTATGATTCTCCCCCTAGATATGAATTGCCTGTTGTACCTGAGGGTTATATTATGGATGAAGAAACTGCTAGAGATTTTCTTGCTTGCAATGATAGAGAGGATCTTAAGAAACTGTTAGCTAAGCTGAAGGAAAAGTCTTTGAATGCTAGAATGCATTATGATCCTAAGTTTGCTACCTCATCTATCTTTGTTATTGATAAGGATTATGAATTCTCTGTCGATCCTGAGTTAATTACTTTGGTTGAATCTGATCCTTTCTATGGTTATGAATCTGAAACTGTTGTGGCACATCTTACTAAATTGAATGATATAGCCACCCTATTTGCTCATGAGGAAAAAATTTGTACTATTATATTCTTAAATTATTTCCTTTCTCATTAAAGGGTGATGCTAAGTTATGGTTTAATTCTCTTGCTCCTGGTTGTGTGCGTAGTCCCCAGGATATGATTTATTACTTCTCTCAAAAATATTTCCCTGCTCCTAAGAAACAAGCTGCCTTACAGGAAATATTTAACTTAGTGCAATCTGAAGAAGAGAGTCTTCCACAAGCTTGGGCCTACTATGACGAGCTAAAAAATTTCATCGAATAGCTAATAACGTCACAAATTACCCACCGGTGACATTTTATGGGCGTCACAAGCATCGTCACGGAGTCCCCGTCACGGATTACTCCTAGTGACAGCGCGCGCGCAAAAACATCATCGAAATTGGGACCTTCGGTGACGTTATATAGAACGTCATCGACTTGCTATTTCCATGACGGTCAATTAATGTCACATGTTAGGAGAAAAAATGCCATATTGTACCATATTCGGTGACGAGGCAACGTCACTAACTTTATGCCACATCAACACCCGAGCAGCTATCCCACTACTAGCGCCACTACTTTTATTATGGATTAAGATGACATCATCAAAATATATTTACTTTCTTTCTAATCTAAATTACGATGAAAATAAGTATTTAATTCACAACACATCACATCAGATTGTATAAAAAAGTTAAGTAGAAAAATCAAATCATAAATTGATATGAAAGTCAAATCATATTATATATGAAATCGTCTCAGCCAAATCATTCTGTAAACAAAAATGACAGTAAAAAACTGACTCAAGTTTGACACAGACAATAGACAAGATGAAAACTAATATTAACTAAAGACCACATATGTTGTCCTAATGATTCCAATGTAAGGATGGCATTCATGAACCATCTGGTTTGGACTGGGACTGCTGAGTTGCTTGAGCCCTTAAGAGAAAATCAAGCAGATTATCCGTCTCCTTTTGCTTCTTTGCCCAGGCTTCATTCTTCTCTTGTTGGCTCTTCTTTAAAGCTTCCAATTCTTCTTGCTGCTTCTTTTGTATCTCTTCAAATGCTCTCTCTTGTGCTTCAAGTCTTGCGGCTAACTCCTCCCGATGCCTATAAATGACAAAACACAACAATGTTGCATCGTAATTGAGATTAAAACAGACAAGATAACAAGGTACAAGGGTACCAATTTGAAATAGAGAAGTACATTATTAGATGTCAAGGCAAGCATGCCGATGGGTCAATGAAACAGTAAACCCAAGAATAACTTATAATGTTTTAAAATATGCATAACCAACAACTTGATTACAGGAAGCATCACCAAAAGGATATCAAGCCAACAACCCAGGTTAAAAGAAGCACTCCTTAGTTGAACTTTCATTCACAACAAGAACAGAAAGGGAAATAAGATTATTACTTGTCATTTGCATCTCTTGCCTCTCTATCCTTCTGTTCAATTCTTTCTTCTAAAACTCGGATCTGGGCTGATGAAGTAGAGCTCCCAGACCTCCCGGATCTTGATGCATACCCTATGCTGGAAAGGAAGGTGCTATGGGCGCTTTCTTCCTTTAGAACTTCAGCCACAATCACTGTATCGGATACTGGCTGCTCACCTTCTGATTGTGTTTTCCTTTTCTTTTCCATCACATTCTATAGTATAAAAAAACATTGATGCTAAGGCAAAGTTCATATGCTAGATTACACTTGATCAATATGAGAATCTATTTCAAGTCAGAAATAATAGAGGAAGAAATCTTACATGAGCTAGAAGTGTCGGCTCGCTCATGCTACCAGTCTTGCTGTTTGTATGGGTGTCTTTGAAAAACTCAATGGGACTTGGGTCCTGATTATTGTACTTGTCTTTTTCCTCCAAGATATATGAAATTGTAACATTACTACTACATATATATTGGTCAGATGCAATAGAAATAGGACTACAAGTAAGATATTTGGAATTCTTACAAGTTTGCTGAAATAGGCAACATAAGACATAGATTCAGTCTTTTGGTGATGCTTGACAGCTTCTCGGTTTTCCTTATTCATTTGACATATTTCCTATATAAAGAAAATGAATATAAGTATTTACATACGGTACAGTAGATGTGAGTGCAAAGACTATTGTTGGTCGCATATCTTGTTACAAACCTTGTTTCTTTCATCAGACCATTTATTGACAAGGCTGGTCCAATTCTCATGAGTGATGTTTGCTGGTTTATTTGATAATGCTTCCTGAGCAGTATAACCATTGAAGTATTTCTTCTTTAGCCTGTAGCGTTGTTGTCGAACACCCTTCTGGATTACTTTTGTGCATACATCATTCCCAACCTTGTCATCCTTTTCAATCTCAAAGTTAATCTGAAATACCAAGCATATATAGGATATATCACTGAATTGACTATGCAACATGTGAACACGTGAATGAAAATTAAAGGAAACTATCCCACCGCGATATCTTTAATAGCATGGGGAATAACATGTTTGAGTGGGCTTTTGGCATAGTCCTTCCAGTGCGTAGCAACATGCATTTTGCTCCTGATGTGGATACCACACTCAGAAGAAAGCTTTGCTGCTTGGACTGGGTCTGTAGGTCTCACTTTCCCCGCTGTAAAATCAATACGCATTTTCCTGCCTCCATTTCTGCTTGCATACTCCTGAAGCCCATGCCCCATGGTTGGTCTACGTCCACGACCTCTCCTTGACGGTCGTGGATCAGTTGGACCAGTGGAGCATGCTAATGCATCTACATTACAAGCTGGCAGATAAATTAGAAGGTTGCAGTTTCAAGTGGAAAATAGAAGGGGTGAAGCGATGATGTCGCATATACCTTGGCCTTGTAATGTAATCATGTTATCTGATTGTCCGTATGTGCCTATCATGTCTTGAGAACCTTGTACCCCTGAATCAGCGTCAGGCGAGTTGCTATCCTTAGAAGTTAGGTGGGGTGATGTGTTTGTTGGATTTGGTGCAGACTATTCTTGATGGTTTGTAGTTTCAACTGACTCAGTTGTTGTGGTAGCTCTAGATCTTGTTATTCTTGAGGTATCAGCTGCACTATTTTTGGATCTGACACGCTTTTTCGTTTTTGGCATGGTAGAACCTTCAGGTGCCTGGGTCAAACAAGTGAGTAAAACAAGGCAGTTAATCAACACTGACTTATGCAATGTCAGCATAGGTTCAAATAGGAATGCAGTGAACAAAGATATCATCATCTAGATTAATCAGGAAAAGTGGAGGGACATAAAATGTGAATAGATCTTTGAGTCAACTATTTGTGATACTTATAGTGCACAGCGACATACACACGATACAAGCAAGGCGAAATTAAAGCTAGTGAATCCACATTGTACATATTATTTAAGATGTAAATCTGCATGATATATTACCATTGCTTTGGACTTAGCAACAACGACCTCCTCTTCATCTCTCAAATCCTCTTCCTCTGCATGGGCCTCCTCTTCAGCATCTGGTTCATACTCTGAGTCACTGCGATCATCAGCACCTCGTGCATTTTGTGTCGGTTGCGCATTAGAGGCACTAGGGTATACAAGGCTACGAGCTAAGCTTTGTATGTCTTTAAGATACTCCCGCTCCGGAGCCTTGCGTTCCGCAATCCTTGCATCCCTTTCCTTCAAATACGCCTCACCCTTGCGTTTATGTTCCGCAAGATATTCCTTGCTATGCATATCACTCTCCAGAATTGGTGGCATGATTTTAGTAACTGAAGCTGGAAAAGATGACAGAGAGTGAACTTAATGAATTGCGGAAAGACCTACCAGCCTACATTATCAACACTAGATGACTGAAATCTTGCTTAAACTTGTTTGGAGGAGTACTTGTAACGTACATGATTACATTAAATTATCTCTTGAAACTTGGCTTTTATTGCTGGTACACAAAAAAAGAAGCTATATTGTGTAAAACAGTTATAAAGAAGCAACTCTGCTAACAAGTAGTTCATGTGTTCCTTGGAATTGATGCTTGACTAATTTGAGCTGGCAAAGAAATTACTGTATGATGCTTTTGAGGGTTGTAGAATAGATCGAAATAAATAACATACATGGATATATGAAGCATCCAGAATTTAGTTAAACAAGAACAAGTGCAGACTTTTATCTTTATTTAGTTTTGAACTAGTGCAAACTCTGTCTTTATTCAGTTTTGAACAAGTGCAGACTCTGTCTTTATTCAACAGCAGCAGATTAGCCATTCATCTGTGGATCTATCTCTACAGTTGTCTTGCCGCTGCTGCTTCAAGGAACAGCTTTTCATTTTTGCACCAATGTAAATACCACACAAACACGGTCAGAGAGCATGGTAAAACAAAGCAGAGGCGCAACAATTCTCGCTTTTGATCATATCTCCTCATTTTGCTTCACAGCAGCTTAAAACATGCATTTTCTTCCTCGGTCAACATCAAGATTCAAGAAAGAGTGCAAAGATATTGCAAAGAAGAGAAGAAAAATGTAAATCTACATATTTACCATATGGATAAGTGGGCTGTAAGCGCAAGTAAGCAATCAGAGAAATTTGATGACCATATATGGACGTATCAACATCGAATATCTCAGATCATATGACCTCCTCATTTTGCTTCACAACAACTTACAACATGCTTTTTCCCCCTCGGGCAAACAGGTGCAGACTCTGTCTTTATTCAGTTTTGAACTAGTGCAAACTCTGTCTTTATTCAGTTTTGAACAAGTGCAGACTCTGTCTTTATTCAGTTTTGAACAGGTGCAGACTCTGCCTTTATTCAGTTTTGAACAAGTGCAGACTCGGTCTTTCCAGAATTCGAAATAAAGAACTATTTATGGGGTAGCAGAACCACAAGCAGGGAAGCCACATGATCGTTGTATGACAAGAAATCTCACGACAACTGAATAAAGACTGAGTAAATCTTACAGAGTTACTGGGCCACATGGTCGTTCTATTCAGAGATGTAAAGAAATCTCACGGGTGTGTGTGCTTTTGTCCCCCCAAATCCCTTCCCTAGTGATCCCTTACGTCTAGAGCTTGCTGGATGAGGAGGGCGGGATGAGAAAATTACAGTAAGCCGTCGCCGGTCGCTCCAATCGGTGGAGAAAGAGAGCAGGGTGGGCGGCCTCCTCCAATCCGCTGGCACCGGTTGATGCAGCGGATCCGAGCTCGGCCTGTCGGGCGGCCTCCTCCAATCCGCCGTCGCCGGTCGCTGCAATCAGGGGGGTGGGGGAATAGAGCGGAGTGCTCGCGGGGATGGTTGATGTGGTGGATCCGTGCTCGGCCGGCGGGGCGGCCACCCCCAATCTGCCGGCCCTGATCGCCGCAGTTGTGGGATAGGAGAGTCGATTGAATCTGACGAAAAAATGCCGGGGTGGGCGGTGGCTTTTAGCGATGCCTCTTCAATTTTTGGCTAGGTCTTTGACGGGTGGGGACACAGGGTGGATGTGGGAAAAAAATAGAAAAGTGGAGGGAAAAGAGTACGTGGGTGGAGGGAAAATAGTTTTTTTGCGAGGAGATGGTTTATTTTCAGAAATTAATTTCCACTTAATAATATGTAATTCATTTAATTCGAAATAAGTAGCAAATGATTATTTAAAAAGTAAATCTTACATGAACATTATGATGTGGTATTTTTTTTTAGAGAAAAGGCATTGGCCGAGCTAGGGAAAAGCTAAGGCCTGAGAAGGAGGGCAACACCGGGCAAGTATCATGCCGCTGACTACAACCAGAGGGCCAAACATGAGCAACCATAAGGTCTGTTTCCGTCGCCGCAAAGCGATGATGTGGCATTTTCAATGGTTTCTTGGGGAGAATTGTAAATAAATATGTCGAAAGTTGTACAGAGGGGTCTTAAGTATGTGATCTGGAGTGTGTCTCTCCTTCCTTCTCTCTCCTCCAAGAAAAGGCGGCCAGGGTTTCTTCCTCCCATCGGCGGCACCGCCGATCTACCACGTCTCCTGTGGCCTTAGGGCCATGGGTGCGCGGTGGATTTCCGCCCTTGCCGGCGGGAGATCTCCCTTTTTACGTGCTTCTTTGTTAGGGTTTGTGTTCTGTTCAGGAAGACGAGACAACGGTGGCTTCCTGAAGATGGAATAAGGTTCTCCCCGCCTAGCCCCCGTCCCGGTGGTGCATCTAGCATCGGTGGAGGGCGCGTGGAGGTGTATCTCCGACGGATCTCGCGGGATTTAGCCGGGTGGTTGTCTTTGGTGGATCTGCTTGGATCCGGTCTTTGTTCGTGTGTCTTCAGGTTGGATCCTTCCGATCTACGCTTTCTGTTCATCGATGACGGTTGCTGTTCTGGTGTGTTCGTCCTATGGGGCCTTATCAAGACAACTTCCCGACTGTCTACTACAACAAATTGTGCCCGACTCCGACGGGGAGGGGCAATGACGGCGGCGCGCCTTTAGTTCGATTCAATGCTTTTAGTCATCGCTAGGTGGTCTACAAATCTGCACTGAGCCGAGGACGGGCACGGTGGCGCGGGTAGTACGCGAGCGTGGGTGACCTAGGGACGAGCGCGGCATCACGGATGGGCGACGCCCGCCGCCGACATGACTTTTATGGCAAGACGTAATCCAACAACACATGTGGTTTTGATTTGATGCTAGTGCAACGACCCACCGGCGAGTTAGAGTAGGACATGGGACCCGGACCGGCTCACGAGACTCGAGTCGCCACCGTTTCCCATGCCCTACTCTTCCTCGCTGGAGCTTATGGCATGCATGTCATCGGTGGATGTGAGGTCGACGATGCATCTGTCGTGGTCGGAGCCCAATACATTCACCACGACACAGTTGCGGCAGCAGGGGTTGCCGGTCACCCGGAGCGGTGCTGGAGAGTGCGACTCTGCCTCGCCGGTGTCTGCTGTGAGGGTTTGATATGGGTTGTCAGTCAGCCTGAGCGTTTGGGCTTGATTTGTTAGATGACAATTTGCATCCATGTAGTGATCGGGCAGTTTGCCGCACGTTTGGCACGGATATGGGTCCGGCTGTAGATGCTCTTACCAAATACAGATATAGCTCTTATCAAATACAGATATATAAAAAAGAAACGCTCACACTCAGCTCGCTCATTCTGCTCTTGTGCTAGGCTGCTAACTATCACCTCGTCTCCTCCGTGCCGTTGACCACAAAAAGAATCCCCAAATCAGCGCCAGACGACCCGCCGCCGCACCTTGCCGCCGGTGGCTCCTAAAGAGCGCCGTTTCGGCGGAGCGCCCTAGCCCCGCTGCTTCCTGCTCGAGCTGCGGGTGCTTGCTTCGCCGGCGGCGGCTCCGCAACAGCGTGCTGTCCGAAGCACAGCGGCGGCCCCTTCCCCCGCTGCTCTTGAGGATGCACGCGGCGGAGGGAGGAGTCGGGATGGGTCGCGCGAGAGAAGGATTGGGTCTCGGTGGTTCTGCAGGAGGCGCGTGCAAAGGGGAACCCGCGAGAATGTTGCAGGGTGAGTTCTTGATCTATCGACTCCTAGTCTTCTATATATTTCTGTAGGGTGGAACAGAGTAGATTTATTGGCCATGGAGTTGATTATTTGATCATCTGTGTACTATATAGTTTTTCATTACATGAACACATGACTGTAAAGAAATCTCTCCGCTAAGGTCAGGCATATGACATCTAACTGTACTGCAGTAGCATGTATTCAGTTTCAGGCCTTTGTACCATTGCAGGCTGTAGCAAATCCAAAACCATGCTCAATAGTGCAGTTTTGCAAACACCTATCAGTTGGATGTCAAGTAAAGTTATCTAGACAGTCATGTATGTGTCAAATCCGAACCATGGTATGTACTGTATTACGTGAAAATGAACATAAAAAGAACACAAAAGAGCTAAACTTTTGTAAAGTACAAATATGCATTACACGATCTACTCATCATCACTTGAATGCTCATTCTCACTCAATGCACCATCTTCCTGTCCATCATCATCAGTAATACTATCTTCATCATAGTTGTTGTCATCCTTCAGAAGATCGTGAACAATACTAGCATGAACAGGCATGCCTTCTTCATCATCACGGCTATAAGTGTCCAACAACTGATCAATATCCTTCACAGTGGAAGTTGTCGAGGGCATTTCTTCCTGGTATGCATCTGTAGCATTGAGCTCGCCTGTCTCCAGTTCAGGGACATCGTACAAATGTCTATGACTGAAAGTCTGCACGACATTCCAGTCCTTTCCATATTTTGTGTCCTCCATGTAAAACACTTGTTCTGCTTGAGAAGCCAAGATGAAAGGATCCTTCTTGTATCGAAGCGCCTTAACATTAAGACTTTTGAAGTAACCATCATCTTTCATGCCGGTCGCCTTGCCATGGAGATCAAACCAGTCACCACGAAACAAAAAGATCGACCTTTCTCCATGCTTGTTTTTGGGGTACCGCAACTCCAGAACTTCTTTTAGAACACCCTAGTACTGAGTCTCTACATTATTGACAATTGCCTTCACCATGGTTCCTGAATTTTGAGTTTTTCTTTTCTTTTCACGATCAAAGGTGTGATACCGAACACCATTCACATTGCAGGCAGAGTATACCACTAACCGCTTGTTTGGCCCACATGCTAGTGAGTACAAATCCGCCGAAACATGTTCTTCTCCTAAAGTATATATCCGTCACAAAATGCGCACACAGTAGTTACATGGTCAGTTATTAACATTAAAAAAAATGCAAGATGGACATAACAAAGACGTAAACAGATAACTTACATGCTTTTCGAACCATGTAGGGAATTCTTTCTTAAGTGTCTGCTCAATGTTAATGACACCTTTCCTTCGTATTTCTTCTCGACACACCGTACAACAATAAAGCAAAAAATATCATTATAATTAATTTTCGCTAAGAGCCAATCACATACTTTACTATTAATGATGATGACAACTTGACAATTGAACTTACTCCATGTACTCCTCTACTTCAGGACAATTGGTAATCACATACCAAACCATTTGGTCGTACTCAGTTGGATAACAATGGAGTTTGGATGACCCAAAACCTTTTGCAGCAACTGAAAAAAAACTTCCAATTCATCAGGAGAAACACTCCGCTTCCCATCCCTGTTCCTATCTTCCTTGTTAAACCTTGTCTCAATATTAATCAAATATCTGGAGCAAAAGGTTAAGCACTCATCCACGATATAGCCCTCTGCAATCGACCCTTCTGGCTTTGCTCTATTACGAACAGTTCCCTTTAGGTACCCAAGCCTTCTTTCTACTGGATACATCCAGCCATAATGCACGGGCCCCCTCAGAATTGCCTCTTCAGGTAGGTGAACAGCTAAATGGATCATTACATCAAAGAAGGCAGGTGGAAATTTTTTCTCAAGCTTGCATAGAATTATAGGAATATCTTCCTTCATCTGATGAAGCACATCAAGTCTAAGAGTTTTTGAGCACAACTGCCTGAAAAAGTTACCCAATTCAGCAATGGCTTCATATATATCATTTCTGACAAGTCCTCTTAGCGCAGCTGGCATTACTTGTTGCAGAAGTATGTGGCAGTCATGGGTTTTCAACCCATGCACTTTACATGATTCAAGATCCACACATCTTGCTAAATTACTAGCATATCCATCTGGGAATTTCACATTAGCTAGATACTCGCAGAATTTTTTCTTGTTTTCCCTCTTAAGATTATACTCTGCTTTTGGCTTCGTAAATCCACCCTTCCCATCAGGTTTCATATGCAGGTCTGTCCTTATTCCAAGTTTTTGTAGATCCACTCTTGCACTTACTGTATCCTTATTCTTTCCATCACTCTCTAGTAGAACCCCAAGTATATTCTCACATATGTTCTTCTCAATGTGCATTACATCAAGGTTGTACGCTAATTTCAGTTTCGACCAATATGGCAGATCATACAAACTCACCTTTTGACTCCAGTTTGGTTCGCCTTTTTCAGGGCGCTTCCTCTTATTTCCTGGATACTTGCCTGGTTTGAAAACAAGTTTTTCTAACTTGTCCACCACTTCTTTATTTGTGAACTTCCGGGGTTTCCCTCTATTCTCAGTCTTCCCATTGAAAAGTTTGCTTCTTCTGTAAGGATGATTAGTAGGCAGAAATCTTCGGTGCCCAACAAACTCTCCTATTTCCATTTTAACTCTTGAGATAGAACAAAATAAAATTAGTTCACGAGCTCCCAATTGAAGTTTTCAGCATAGACACTGCAGAATAAAAATAATTGTGTAAAATTTATATTTTTAATGCCCGATTAATTTTTTTGTCGAGCCACTACATATTTATATTAGAAAGAACAAAATAACCATCTAAAAAAGAACAAAACAAGGTTTCCCCTTTTTAAGAATATAATAGTCATAAGTATTTCCATGGCCACTACCTACTTATATTAGATAGAACAAAAATAATTACAACGCTCAATAGGCTTTGAAAAAATGATGGCGGGTCCCACTGCCAAAACCGACGCATCGCTCCTACCTCTCAATAACCCGTGAACTAGCTATGATGTGTCCCACTGCTAGACGCTACATGACAAAAAATGACCATCACACATTTGTAGTATTCGGTGACTCTAGCTAGTTCGTCATGCAAAATACGAAACCGTCACAGAAATTGGCAACCAGGAGTGCTGAAAGGCCGAGGCATTCCAGTGACGTCTAACGTCACCGATTTGCGGTAATTAGTGACGCCACCTACGAGAACATCACACATTAGGCATTTCGGTGACGTTGTCCACCATCGTCACGAGGATTTTCGTCACAGTATGTCAATTTTGTTGTAGTGTAGTAATGATAATGATGTAGAGATTGAACCTGCTGTTGATCTTGATAACCCACAATAAAAGAATCAACGTTATGATAAGAGAGACTTTGTTGCTAGGAAACATGGTAGAGAAAGAGAACCATGGGTTCAGAAACCCATGCCCTTTCCTCCTAAGCCATCCAAGAAAAAGGATGGCGAGGATTTTGAGCGCTTTGCTGAAATAATTAGACCTATCTTTTTGCGTATGCGTTTAACTGATATGCTTAAAATGCCTCCTTATGCTAAGTATATGAAAGATATTGTTACAAATAAAAGAAAGATACCGGAAGCTGAAATTTCCACCATGCTTGCTAATTATACTTTTAAGGGTGAAATACCAAAGAAACTTGGAGATCCAGGAGTACCAACTATACCATGCTCCATTAAAAGAAACTATGTTAAAACTGCTTTATGTGATCTTGGAGCTGGTGTTAGTGTTATGCCTTTCTCTTTATATCATAGACTTGAATTGAATAAGTTGACACCTACTGAAATCTCTTTGCAAATGGCTGATAAATCAACTGCTATACTCATCGGTATTTGTGAGGATGTGCCTGTTGTTCTTGCAAACGTTACTATCTTAACAGACTTTGTTATTCTTGATATTCCCGAGGACGATAGTATGTCGATCATCCTTGGTAGACCCTTTTTGAATACTGCAGGGGCTGTTATTGATTGCAATAAAGGCAATGTCACTTTTCATGTTAATGGTAATGAGCATACGGTACACTTTCCGAAGAAACAATCTCAAGTTCATAGTATCAATTCTATTCGAAAAATTTCAACTATTACTATTGGAGGTTTTGAATTCCCTTTTCCTACTGTCAAAAATAAATATGATATTCTTGTTGTTGGGGACATGCATATCCCCGTTGAGGTAACGTAGTGTTATTCGAAAGTTCTCCGGTTTCATGTCATTCGGAAGAAGTTTGTTAATAAGACTTGATCAACCTTGTTAACGGATTCCTTTTGATGGGCATGAGATGGATGAATTTAGAAAGCACAACTTTCCGTACCTACCTTTTGCTTTCTGTTAATTAGAATAAATAAAGCAAAAATAGTATTATCTGTCTGTTTTCTGAATTATTCGTGCAATAAAAAAATGTCCCGAAAATAGAAGTTCTCCAAATGCCCTGAAAATTTAGTATGATTTTTTATAGAATATTTGAGAATTTCTGGCACTGAGCATGCACCAGGGGATGCACCAGTGGGCCACAAGGGTGGAGGGTGCGCCCTACCCCCTGGGCGCGCCCCCTGCCTTATGTGCCCCAAGTGGGTCCCCTTCACTTATTCCAGTAACCATCCACTTCGTCTTACTTCATAAAAAATCATCCCGTAGCTTAAACCCGTGTTCTTGCTCATTTGCTGCCATTTTCAATCTCCTTGCTCAAAGCTCCATTTACAAAACTATTTTGGGGGATTGCTCTTCGGTATGTGACTCCTCCAATGGTTCAATTAGTTTTTGTTCTAGTGCTTTATAAATTGTAATTTTTTTGCTGCTGTGGTGACCTTGTTCTTGAGCATGCATGTCAAATTTATATGGTCCAAGGTAGTTTTGATGCATGATATAGCCTCTAGACACTTGTAGGAGTAGTTGCTATCAATTTTGTTGAGTTTGGTTCACTTTTATTTTGAGTCACTAAAAAATTCAGAAATTTTTCAGAGGAAGAAAATGTCTAGGAAAATGTACCAAGGTGGTTCTTCGAGGAAGCAAGCACCTAGGATCGCGATACGTGAGCCGGACCTTGAACCACCAAGGGAAGCTCAAGTGTGGCCTTGTGAATGGCCGTCGGATGAATTCATGGTTCATGCAGGTTTCAAGGATGAGTTTGATGCATACGTACAAAATGCCGGCCTTGAGGACTTCGTGCCAGATAAGTGCCGACAATACTACTACCTCACCGATTCCTTTGTGCGGAGGTTTGAATTTTCATCTAAGCACAATACCCATACTGTTTTATTTGATCTTTATGATGAATCATATACCATGGACCTTGAGGTTTTTAATACTGCTTGCAAAATCCCACAATGGGGCCTTCTTAGTGAGCCTCACAAAGCTGAATACAATGATTTCCTTGCTAGCATTGCTGTGGGAGAAACTAGAAATATCACACAAGCTACCGTAGGGAGTATTCACTTTCCTGCCATACATTATTTTGCTCTCTTTATAGGTAGATGCATTAATGGTAAGCACGAGCATTGCCACCTGTGCGTTCCAGATCTTAGTGTCCTCAAGTGTGCGGTGTTAGGTGATAAGCGTTACAATTTGGGGGCTATTATTGCGAGGAGGTTACATCTTAATGCAAAAGATGGAGATTTATTTGGTGGGATTTATGCAACTCGTTTAGCTAATTATCTTGGTGTACCCATAAGAGGGAATGACATTGAGTTGCCACCTGCTTTTCTAGATTATGATGCTATGGTACGCTATCAGTTTCTTCAGAGGAACGAACAGTCCCTCCATTACCGACTAATCTTTGACAGACGGCGTGCTGTCCATATTACCCTTCCTGCTCCTGCCTTCTTTAACTTTCAGGTAAAAGGGAGATATTTTATAACCAGGGAGGAGGCAAACGAGTATGAGAGAGAGATGGAGGCCGCTCGCCTCCAAGAAGCAGCTCGCCAAGCGGTAGCTGCCGCAGCACAGTACAACCCCAACTACGATTTCAGATACCATCCAGGCCAGTCGTGGCCATAGACCAACTTAGGCCAAAAGCCTAAGCTTGGGGGAGTACGTATTTCTCACCGACATTACATTCGTGTTCACACACTCATTCTAGTTGTCGGTGTTCATACTTTTTCATTGTATCATCCATGTTAGTTTACTTTTTTTTTGCTTTCTTCTTGTGTGTTTGAAAAACTTTGAGAAAAACAAAAAAAATTAGTTGTAGCTTATTTCCTTGCCATGTTTAGTAGTAGTATCAAAGAAAACCCAAAAAGATTTCTCGTTCTTCTTTTGCATGTTGGGAGCTTTCCCGTGTAAATAGTTTTTCTCGTTCCTGTTTTACTTTCTTCAGAAAAGCAAAAACTCCCAAAACATTTCAGTTTGTTTCTTTGAAATTCTTTTTTCTTTTCTTTGGGGGTAGAGAGGAGAAGACCACGATGAAAATGTTGAGTGGCTCTCATATGCATTAGTGTTGATCTAAAAAAGAGCCCATATTACCTTGTCTTCTCCTTTGAATAAATGTTTGCAGATTCCAGCTTAGTCCAATGCACGTGCACTATTATTATTATTCACATCGTTCGGTCATGCAAGTGAAAGGCAATAATGACGATATATGATGAAATGATTGGGATGAGGAAAAGCTGGTATGAACTCGACCTATCTTGTTTTTGTAAATATGATTAGTTCATCGTTCCTGATTCGGCCTATTATGAATGAAACATGTTTGCAATGACAATTAGAGATTATAGTTACTCATGCCATGCTTAATTAGCTAGGAGTTTATAGTGGTTTACCTTGCATGCCAACATGCTTTTAAAATGGTTGTGATGTAGTATGATAGGATGGTATCCTCCTTTGAATGATTCGAGTGGCTTGACTTGGCACATGTTCACACATGTAGTTGAAACAAAATCAACATAGCCCCCACGATATTTATGTTCATGGTGATTTATATCCTACTGATGCTTGCACTCAATGTTGGTTACTCTCAATGCATGATTATGACTATTGTCGCTCTCTAGTTGGCCGCTCCCCAGTCTTTTGCTAGCCTTCACTTGTACTAAGAGGGAATACTGCTTGTGCATCCACTTCCATAAACCCAACGTTATTCCATATGAGTCCACCATACCTTCCTATATGCGGTATTTACCTGCCGTTCCAAGTAAATTTGCATGTACCAAACTCTAAACCTTCAAATGATAATCTGTTTTTTATGCCCGAATCGCTCATGTAGCGGCTGGGGGCTGTTGGTATCTTCCATGCTAGGTGGGTTATTCTCACGATGAGTGGACTCCGCTCATCATTCACGAGAAAATGGCTGGTAATCGGGATGCCCAGTCCCATGCTCAAATCAAATCAAAATAAATTAAAACAAAACTCCCCCATGATTGTTGCTTGTATGGACGGTACCCGTTGTTTCGGACCAGCCGTGGAGTGTGCTTGTTGGTTGAGGGGGAGTAAAAAACTTTACCATTCTGTTTGGGAACCGCCTATAATGTATGTAGCATGGAAGATATCGAGATCTCTCGGTCGTTATGTTGACAATGAAAGCATACCGCTCAAAATTATATTCATCTCTGTTTTAAAAGCTCGAGCTCTGGCACCTCTGCAAATCCCTGCTTCCCTCTGCGAAGGGCCTATCTATTTACTTTTATGTTGAGTCATCATTCTCTTATTAAAAGCACCAGTTAGAGAGCACCACTGTCATTTGTATGCATTGTTATTAATTAATATTGAGTATGACTGTGACTGGATCTCTTTTACCATGAATTACAATGTCTAGTCAGTCCTTGATCTTCAGGGGTGCTCTGCATTTATGTTTTGCGGTCTCATAAAGGGCTAGCGAGATAAGCCGGCAGTATGCCTAAACATCACAGGTATGATGTTTATTTTATTATTATATGAGGTTTTGATAAGCCGGCCCTGATCATGGACTATTTAGTCATCAGTGGTTTTTATAAAAGGGTATTGTCACCCGCCCTGGGGTAAACCGCCAGGGCACTTGTTATCTGTTTATGTGCAGGAACAAATGATTAAACTGCCTTGCATCATTGATGGTGCTATGAAGCATAAGTGGCGGATCTTTAAATGATGGATCAACTGTGTTATGCAAATAAAACACGCACGATGGCGTGACAGAGCAAAATTGTTTAAACTAGCCTATTACAAGGCATCTGAAGGCCCAAAAGGACAAGTGTTTTTGATATATAGCGTCAGAACGCTATGACTAGCACCGGCTCATGAATTCAGATTTTTATTCTTGACGGGTTATAGCCTCCGGGTCATCCTGCGCTTCTTCGTCTGCAGCTCCTTGATTATCCATTTGCTGGAAGTCAGGCATAGACCAGTTGATACCGGTCAAAGCTCTAAACACAGCTTCATCATCAATAAGGTTGGATGGATCAATGTCAGGAGTGAAGGTATGCTTACGCTTCGGTGGGATCAGATCCACCTCTGGATGAACCGGCGCCTTCATCTTCTTGTTGTCGGCATCATAAGCCGCCTGTTATTGAGATAGATTGGTCTCTTCAGCCAGCCGGGTTGCTAATGGACGCATTGCTCTTGCTATTTCTGCAAAGTCATCAGCACTGAAGGGTGACCCGTCCTCTTTTACACTTGGGCAACCATTGGCCAAGTCTTTCGGATCAAGATCTGCTTGCCACGCCTTTGCCCGGCTTAAAGCAGTCAAAGCACCGGCTCTGGCAGAGGCTCGCTTCAACTCTTCAATTCTTTGGGGCAGCACTGACAACTTTTCCAATGTTTCCTTGATGAGGGTGGGCGGCTGTTTCTTATGAATTGCAGCAGCAATGGTCCGTTGAGCACCGGTATATAGTTGTTCTACAAGAGTATAGACAGCCTTAAGCCTGATGCGCATATCTGAGCCCAACTTGACGCTCCGGGAGCCTGTATCAGTAAATTTGTTAATAAGCCGACAGATGTTTATAATATGTTTATTGGGATGACAAGAGTCATGTTTACTACTTACCAAAGATGGTTGATGACATGTTATTGATCTGCTGCCTTAAACCGGACAACTCGTCAGTCACCGGTTTAAGCGCGGCTTCAGCATCCTCTGCTCTCTTCAATAGAGCCACCTTCTCGGTCTCCCAGCCGGTTTTATCAGCATTGAAGCTTTGCTTAAGCTGCTTAATGTTTTCCAAAGCAGTCTTCAGTTCTGACTTGGCCTTGGATGTCTCGGATTGCTGAGTTTTAACGTTGGCCCCCAGATCGTTGAGCTGCTAATCCTTCTCAGTCAGTTCAGCCTGTGACATGAACAAACATGGAAGGTATTATGATCATGATTATTTTTTAAGTCCCAAGCACAATACAAGTATTTTCCTTGGCACTTGGGGGCTAATGCCTATTGCTCTTTTTTAAGACAAATTTATCTACTGACCCGGACAAAATGATATGATCCGGTTTATAAAGACTACATGTTGGGATATTGGTTTCAGGCATGGTGATAAGTCCCGGTTTATTCATGTTGATTAAGCCGGTCCTTGGGGGCTACAGGTGCACAGTTGATTACTGCTAATTGAAGTACAGGTGCATAGTTGATTACTGCTAATTGAAGTCCTGGCTTAACATAATAGTTAAGCCAGCCCTTGGGGGCTACTAGTGATGATATTCTTCTATTTTTACGACTATTTGAAAGTCTACAGAGTATTCAATCCTATCATACTCTATAGACTTGGCGGCTGATAGCAATATACTTATGAAGAAGAGTTGATTGAATTACCTCATAACGTTCCTTCATCAGATTGACCAAGCCGGCTTCAAAAGCATGGCTGGTATATAAACGGTTCAAATAACCGGAATGGATTTCTTGAGCACCAAATTGGGCGTAGCTTTCTAAGTCTACCTTCCACTTGCCTTTATCAGCAGTAGTAATTTCTTCCTTGGCGCTGTGCTTGGATAAGACAGTGGGGTTACCCGGCACTGTATAACCAAACCCGGTGACGACGACATCGTCAGCCTTCTCTTCAGTAGGCTTGATGGGACTCGGCGGATTAGGGATGACCGGTTCAACGTCCATACGATCGATGGTAACGTCGTGCTCTTCTGGTGGCGGGTCATCAATGGTGGCCTCAGCGGTTGGATAAGAGGTCTCTGGCAATTGTTTTTCCGGCTCAGAAGGGTTGGAGTCTTCAGCCGGCTTGTCCAATTTTGCCTTCTTGCTGGGCTTGGCCATACCACTGGAAAATAAAATACAAAGATGTCAGCATATTGATTAAGCATGAAGTTTTGACTAATTGAATGCACCCTTACCCAGGCACGGTCTTGAAGGCCGGGATTTGAGTTCCCGTTGAGTCGCCGGAGGAGGAGTGAGATGTTCCTTGATAGTTTGAATCAGACGGATTAAGAGGTTGACGGAAAAAACCTGCCTTGGGATAATCTAAGTCAGAAAGTTTTGAAACCTTCGGTCGACGTTTGCGATGTGCTGGGGTATTCGGTAAGCCGGAGGATAAAGCTCCACCACCGCTACGCCGGGTTGTGCGGCGAGCTTCGTGTTGCTGCTTCTTCAAAAGAAAGTTGGGATCCAAGTAAGCTAAAGGGTGAGAAAATCTTACTTTCCAGCTTGCTTGTCGAGTTTTCTGTGTTGGCAGAGGTTCTGAGCTGGAGGAAAGGATAATTACCTCGTCATCATCTGCACGGCTGGCTTCCGCATCATCCTGATAATGGTCATTGTCAATAAGATGTACAAAAAATGAGCCAAGGGAATCAAGTTCTACCTCCGACTCATCATCATCATCATTCTCATCCAAGTTGAATAACTCGGTGGCATTGGTTTTCTTCTTAGCAGGCTTTTTAGCCTTGTTCTTCGTTTGGGGTTTCTTTGGCTTATCCTGAAGCTTCTTGGTCCAAAAGGGTGAATCGGCCTATAAACATTTGAATGAGTATGAACAGGCCGTACAAATCAAAATATGAGTCAAGTATGATCTTGATTCAAAAGTTAAACTGGCGGCTTATTCAGAGTGTAGAAAGGACTCAGTCCGACTTGACTGCAATCTGCCAAGCTCTCATTCAGCAGAGTCTTGGTCATGTTATTGATGTCTTCCTCAGTTATTTCGATCTGACAGTGGTGCTGAGGATCTGTTAGCTCGCCGGTATACTCGCACATTAAGCCGGACCGGTGGCTTAGAGGCAAGACTCTCCAGGCGACCCAGCAGCGAACTAGATCAATTCCGGTCAAGCCGTTGGCCATCAAGGCCCGGATCTTTGCAAAAACCGGCACATATTTCTTCCGCTCTGCTATGCTGATACGGTCTGGAAGATGATGTCTGCTACTAAGCCGGCTGGCGCGATAACCCGGCAAGGGGTTTTCTCCTTCCGGCGAAGTATCTTGACAATAAAACCAAGTCTGGTTCCAGTCTTTGGGGTGACTGGGAAGAGTGGCAGTTGGGAAGGTGGCTTCTTTCCGGCGCTGTATAGATATGCCGCCTAGCTCCAAACTAGGCCCATCAGTGAATTCATTTTGCCAGTTCAAGTAGTGAAACTCCTTCAATAGTTCTATGGTGGGTTCCTGTTGAAGGTACACCTCGCAGAACACTTGAAAGTTGCAGATGTTTGAGAAGGAGTTTGGGCCGATATCTTGTGGATGGAGTTTGAAGAAATGCAACACATCGCGGAAGAATTTTGAGCCAGGAGGGCTGAAGCCCCGGTTTATGTGATCAGTAAAAACGATGACTTCACCGTCCTTGGGTTCAGGACAAGTCTCATTGCCTGGGACCCTCCAGCGGATGACTTCTTTTTTGGCTAAAATGCCAGTTTGTAAAAGTTTTTCTTTATCATTTTCAGTTTATCAACTGAATTGCTTGAGGATAAGCAATGGGTCAAGCTTGGGGGAGTTGATACGTCTCCATCGTATCTACTTTTCCAAACTCTTTTGCCCTAGTTTTGGACTCTAATTTGCATGATTTGAATGGAACTAACCCGGACTGACGCTGTTTTCAGCAGAATTGCCATGGTGTTATTTTTGTGCAGAAATAAAAGTTCTCGGAATGACCTGAAACTTCACGGAGAATATTTTTGGAATAAATAAAAAATATTGGCGAAAGAATCAACCGAGGGGGACCCACCGCCTGTCCACAAGGGTGGGGGCGTGCCCTACCCCCTGGGCGCGCCCCCTGGCTTGTGGGTCCCATAAAGCTCCACCGACCTCAACTCCAACTGCATATATTCACGTTCGGGAAGAAAAAATCAGAGAGAAGGATTCATCATGTTTTACGATACGGAGCCGCCGCCACCTCCTCTTCTTCCTCGGGAGGGCAGTACTGGAGTCCGTTCGGGGCTCCGGAGAGGGGAAATCATCGCCGTCGTCATCATCAACCATCCTCCATCACCAACTTCATGATGCTCACCGCCGTGCATGAGTAATTCCATTGTAGGCTTGCTGGACAGTGATGGGTTGGATGAGATTTATCATGTAATCGAGTTAGTTTTGTTAGGGTTTGATCCCTAGTATCCACTATGTTCTAAGATTGATGTTTCTATGACTTTGCTATGCCTCTTGCTTGTCACTAGGGCCCGAGTGCCATGATTTCAGATCTGAACCTATTATTTTTTCATGAATATATATGTGTTCTTGATCCTATCTTGCAAGTTATAGTCACCTACTACGTGTTATGATCCGGCAACCCCGGAGTGACAATAGTCGGGACACTTCCCGGTGATGACCGTAGTTTGAGGAGTTCATGTATTCACTAAGTGCTAATGCTTTGGTCCGGTTCTCTATTAAAAGGAGGCCTTAATATCCCTTAGTTTCCATTAGGACCCCGCTGCCACGGGAGGGTAGGACAAAAGATGTCATGCAAGTTCTTTTCCATAAGCACGTATGACTATATTCGGAATACATGCCTACATTATATTGATGAATTGGAGCTAGTTCTGTGTCACCATAGGTTATAACCGTTGCATGATGAATGCCATCCGACATAATTATCCATCATTGATCCATTGCCTACGAGCTTTTCACATATTGATCTTTGCTTCGTTACTTTTTCGTTGCAACTGTTACGATTGCCACAAAACTGCTACTGTTACTTTTGCCACTGTTACCGTTACTTCCATACTACTTTGCTACTAAATACTTTGCTGCAGATATTAAGTCTTTCAGGTGTGGTTGAATTGACAACTCAGTTGCTAATACTTGAGAATATTCTTTGGCTCCCCTTGTGTCGAATCAATAAATTTGGGTTGAATACTCTACCCTTGAAAACTGTTGCGATCCCCTATACTTGTGGGTTATCAAGACCTTTTTCTGGCGCCGTTGCCGGGGAGCATAGCTCTATTCTCTGAGTTACTTGGGATTTATATCTATTGATCACTATGAGGAATTTGAAAGATACTAGAACCAAGATTTTTCCCTCAACTACGAGGGGAGGTAAGGAACTGCCATCTAGCTCTGCACTTGATTCGCCTTCTGTTTTGAGTAAGCTTGCGACACCTACACCTGCTATTGATTCCGATATGTCGCATGTTATTGATGATGCCACTTCTGCTATGCATGATGCTTATGATGATACTACTTCTCTGCTTGATAATACTGTGCCACTAGGTGAATTTCTTGATGAACATCTTACTAGGGCTAGAGAGAATGAAATTACTGAAACTGATGATAGTATTGAAACTGAAGATTATGATTCTCCCCCTAGATATGAATTACCTATTGTACCTGAGGGTTATATTATGGATGAAGAAACTGCTAGAGATTTTCTTGCTTGCAATGATAGAGAGGATCTTAAGAAACTGTTAGCTAAGCTGAAGGAAAAGTCTTTGAATGCTAGAATGCATTATGATCCTAAGTTTGCTACCTCATCTATCTTTGTTATTGATAAGGATTATGAATTCTCTGTCGATCCTGAGTTAATTACTTTGGTTGAATCTGATCCTTTCTATGGTTATGAATCTGAAACTGTTGTGGCACATCTTACTAAATTGAATGATATAGCCACCCTATTTGCTCATGAGGAAAAAAATCGCTACTATTATATTCTTAAATTGTTTCCTTTCTCGTTAAAGGGTGATGCTAAGTTATGGTTTAATTCTCTTGCTCCTGGTTGTGTGCGTAGTCCACAGGATATGATTTATTACTTCTCTCAAAAATATTTCCCTGCTCATAAGAAACAAGCTGCCTTACAGGAAATATTTAACTTTGTGCAAATTGAAGAAGAGAGTCTCCCACAAGCTTGGGGGAGGCTTCTCCAATTACTTAATGCTTTGCATGATCATCCTCTCAAGAAAAATGAAATACTTGATATCTTTTATAATGGACTAACCGATGCTTCTAGGGACCACCTAGATAGTTGTGCTGGTTGTGTTTTCAGGGAACAAACTGTTGAGCAAGCTGAATTGCTATTGAATAATATATTGAGTAATGATAATGATTGGACACTTCCTGAACCAACTCCGAAGAAAAGAGGTATTCTATTTCTTAGTCCTGAAGATATGCAAGAGGCAAAGAAATCTATGAAAGAAAAAGGTATTAAAGCTGAAGATGTTAAGAATCTACCGCCTATTGAAGAAATACATTGTCTTGATAACCCGACACATGTAGTAGAGGTAAATTCTCTCTATAGATTTGATGAAGGTGATATTCCTCATAATAAGTCTGCTAGTCAATGCTTGGATGAGTTTGATAATTTTATTGTTAAACAAGAAAATTTCAATGCTTATGTTAGTAGACAATTGAAACGTAATGCTTACATGCTTGATTACTTAGGTGATTATATGAATAGAACTGTTAATGATCTTAAGCTTATTAGTAAACATGCTTCTATGGTAACAACTCAAGTAGAACAAGTACTAAAGGCACATGATGATTTGCTTAATGAGTTGAATAGTAAGAATAATGATAATGCTGTTAGAGTTATGACTAGAGGTGGTAAGATGACTCAGGAACCTTTGTATCCTGAGGGCCATCCTAAGAGAGTTGAGCAAGATTCTCAGAGAATTAATACTGATGCACCTAGTCCTAATAAAAAGAAGAAAACTGATAGGACTTTGCATGCTTCTAGTGAACCTGTTATAGATACACCTGAGAATCCCAATGATATTTCTATTTATGATGCTGAGACACAATCTGGTGATGAATATGAACCTAGTGATAATGTTAATGATGATAATCATGTTGATGCTCAACCTTGTAATGATAATGATGTAGAGATTGAACCTGCTGTTGATCTTGATAACCCACAGTCAAAGAATCAACGTTATGATAAGAGAGACTTTGTTGCTAGAAAACATGGTAGAGAAAGAGAACCATGGGTTCAGAAACCCATGCCCTTTCCTCCTAAGCCATCCAAGAAAAAGGATGACGAGGATTTTGAGCGCTTTACTGAAATGATTAGACCTATCTTTTTGCGTATGCGTTTAACTGATATGCTTAAAATGCCTCCTTATGCTAAGTATATGAAAGATACTGTTACAAATAAAAGAAAGATACCGGAAGCTGAAACTTCCACCATGCTTGCTAATTATACTTTTAAGGGTGGAATACCAAAGAAACTTGGAGATCCAGGAGTACCAACTATACCATGCTCCATTAAAAGAAACTATGTTAAAACTGCTTTATGTGATCTTGGAGCTGGTGTTAGTGTTATGCCTTTCTCTTTATATCGTATACTTGAATTGAATAAATTGACACCTACTGAAATCTCTTTGCAAATGGCTAATAAATCAACTGCTATACCCATCAGTATTTGTGAGGATGTGCCTGTTGTTGTTGCAAACGTTATTATCTTAACAGACTTTGTTATTTTTTATATTCCCGAGGACGACAGTATATCGATCATCCTTGGTAGACCCTTTTTGAATACTGCAGAGGCTGATATTGATTGCAATAAAGGCAATGTCACTTTTCATGTTAATGGTAATGAGCATACGGTAAACTTTCCGAAGAAACAACCTCAAGTTCATAGTACCAATTCTATTGGAAAAAATTCAACTATTACTATTGGAGGTTTTGAATTCCATCTTCCTACTGTCAAAAAGAAATATGATATTATTATTGTTGGGGACATGCATATCCTCATTGAGGTAACCTAGTGTTATTCGAAAGTTCTCCGGTTTCATGTCATTCGGAAGAAGTTTGTTAATAAGACTTGATCAGCCTTGTTAATGGATTCCTTTTGATGGGCATGAGATGGATGAATTTAGAAAGAACAACTTTCTGTACCTACCTTTTACTTTCTGTTAATTAGAATAAATAAAGCAAAAATAGTATTATCTGTCAGTTTTCTGAATTATCCGTGCAATACAAAAATGTCCCGAAAACAAAAGTTTTCCAAATGCCCTGAAAATTTAGTATGATTTTTTATAGAATATTTGAGAATTTCTGGCACTGAGCATGCACCAGGGGGATGCACCAGTGGGCCACAAGGGTGGAGGGCGCGCCCTACCCCCCTAGGCGCACCGCCCTGCCTTGTGGGTCCCACGTGGGTCCCCTTCACTTATTCCAGTACCCATCCACTTTGTCTTCCTCCAGAAAAAATCATCCCGTAGCTCAAACCCGTGTTCTTGCTCATTTTGCTGCCATTTTCGATCTCCTTGCTCAAAGCTCCATTTACAAAACTATTTTGGGGGATTGCTCTTCGGTATGTGACTCCTCCAATGGTCCAATTAGTTTTTGTTCTAGTGCTTTATATATTGCAAATTTTTTGCTGCTGTGGTGACCTTGTTCTTGAGCTTGCATGTCAAATTTATATGGTCCAAGGTAGTTTTGATGCATGATATAGCCTCTAGACACTTGTAGGAGTAGTTGCTATCAATTTTGTTGAGTTTGGTTCACTTTTATTTTGAGTCACTACAAATTTCTGAAATTTTTCAGAGGAATAAAAATGTCTAGGAAAATGTACCAAGGTGGTTCTTCGAGGAAGCAAGCACCTAGGCTCGCGATACGTGAGCCGGACCTTGAACCACCAAGGGAAGCTCAAGTGCGGCCTTGTGAATGGCCGTCGGATGAATTCATGGTTCATGCAGGTTTCAAGGATGAGTTTGATGCATACGTACAAAATGCCGGCCTTGAGGACTTCGTGTCAGATAAGTGCCGACAATACTACTACCTCACCGATTCCTTTGTGCGGAGGTTTGAATTTTCATCTAAGCACAATACCTATACTATTTTATTTGATCTTTATGATGAATCATATACCATGGACCTTGAGGTTTTTAATACTACTTGCAAAATCCCACAATGGGGCCTTCTTAGTGAGCCTCACAAAGCTGAATACAATGATTTCCTTGCTAGCATCGCTGTGGGAGAAACTAGAAATATCACACAAGCTACCATAGGGAGTATTCACTTTCCTGCCATACATTATTTTGCTCTCTTTATAGGTAGATGCATTAATGGTAAGCATGAGCATTGCCACCTTTGCGTTCCAGATCTTAGTGTCCTCAAGTGTGCGGTGTTAGGTGATAAGCGTTACAATTTGGGGGCTATTATTGCGAGGAGGTTACATCTTAATGCTAAAGATGGAGATTTATTTGGTGGGATTTATGCAACTCATTTAGCTAATTATCTTGGTGTACCCATAAGAGGGAATGACATTGAGTTGCCACCTGCTTTTCTAGATTATGATGCTATGGTACGCTATCAGTTTCTTGAGAGGAACGAATAGTCCCTCCATTACCGACTAATCTTTGCAGACGGCGTGCTGTCCATATTACCCTTCCTACTCCTGCCTTCTTTAACTTTCAGGTAAAAGGGAGATATTTTATAACCAGGGAGGAGGCAAACGAGTATGAGAGAGAGATGGAGGCCGCTCGCCCCCAAGAAGTAGCTCGCCAAGCGGTAGCTGCCGCAGCACAGTACAACCCGAACTATGATTTCGGATACCATCCAGGCCAGTCATGGCCATAAACCAACTTAGGCCAAAAGCCTAAGCTTGTGGGAGCACGTATTTCTCACCGACATTACATTCATGTTCACACACTCATTCCAGTTGTCGGTGTTCATACTTTTTCATTGTATCATCCATGTTAGTTTTCTTTTTTTTTCGCTTTCTTCTTGTGTGTTTGAAAAACTTTGAGAAAAACAAAAAAAATTAGTTGTAGCTTATTTCCTTGCCATGTTTAGTAGTAGTATTAAAGAAAACCCAAAAAGATTTCTCGTTCTTCTTTTGCTTGTTGGGAGCTTTCCCGTGTAAGTAGTTTTCTCGTTCCTGTTTTACTTTCTTCAGAAAAGCAAAAACTCCAAAAACATTTTAGTTTGTTTCTTTGAAATTCTCTTTTCTTTTCTTTGGGGGTAGAGAAGAGAAGACCACGACGAAAATGTTGAGTGGCTCTCATATGCATTATTGTTGATCTAACAAAGAGCCCATATTACCTTGTCTTTTCCTTTGAATAAATGTTTGCAGATTCCAGCTTAGTCCAATGCACGGGCACTATTATTATTATTCACATCGTTCGGTCGTGCAAGTGAAAGGCAATAATGACGATATATGATGAAATGATTGGGATGAGGAAAAGCTGGTATGAACTCGACCTATCTTGTTTTTGTAAATATGATTAGTTCATCGTTCCTGATTCAGCCTATTATGAATGAAACATGTTTGCAATGAAAATTAGAGATTATAGTTACTCATGCCATGCTTAATTAGCTAGGAGTTTATAATGGTTTACCTTGTGTGCCAACATGCTTTTAAAATGGTTGTGATGTACTCCCTCCGTCCCAAAATAAGTGACTCAACATTGCACTAACTTTAGTACAAAGTTGAGTCACTTATTTTGGGACGGAGGGAGTAGTATGATAGGATGGTATCCTCCTTTGAATGATTCGAGTGGCTTGACTTGGCTCATGTTCACACATGTAGTTGAAACAAAATCAACATAGCCTCCAAGATATTTATGTTCATGGTGATTTATATCCTACTCATGCTTGCACTCAATGTTGGTTACTCTCAATGCATGATTATGACTGTTGTCACTCTCTAGTTGGTCGCTCCCCAGTCTTTTGCTAGCCTTCACTTGTACTAAGCGGGAATACTGCTTGTGCATCCACTTCCATAAACCCAAAGTTATTCCATATGAGTCCACCATACCTTCCTATATGCGGTATTTACCTGCCATTCCAAGTAAATTTGCATGTGCCAAACTCTAAACCTTCAAATGATAATCTATTTTTATGCCCGAATCGCTCATGTAGCGGCTGGGGGCTGTCAGTATCTTCCATGCTAGGTGGGTTATTCTCACGATGAGTGGACTCTGCTCATCATTCACAAGAAAATGGCTGGTAATCGGGATGCCCAGTCCCATGCTCAAATCAAATCAAAATAAATTAAAACAAAACTCCCCCAGGATTGTT
The DNA here is from genome assembly GCA_011799875.1 of Thinopyrum elongatum. Classification (NCBI taxonomy): domain Eukaryota; kingdom Viridiplantae; phylum Streptophyta; class Magnoliopsida; order Poales; family Poaceae; genus Thinopyrum; species Thinopyrum elongatum. The sequence goes on from CM022299.1 coordinate 63,314,504, forward strand.
GCTTGTATGGACGGTACCCGTTGTTTCGGACCAGCCGTGGAGTGTGCTTGTTGGTTGAGGGGGAGTAAAAAACTTTACCATTCTATTTGGGAACCGCCTATAATGTATGTAGCATGGAAGATATCAAGATCTCTCGGTCGTTATGTTGACAATGAAAGCATACCACTCAAAATTATATTCATCTCTGTTTTAAAAGCTCGAGCTCTGGCACCTCTGCAAATCCCTGCTTCCCTCTGCGAAGGGACTATCTATTTACTTTTATGTTGAGTCATCATTCTCTTATTAAAAGCACCAGTTAGAGAGCACCACTGTCATTTGTATGCATTGTTATTAATTGATATTGAGTATGATTGTAACTGGATCTCTTTTACCATGAATTACAATGTCTAGTCAGTCCTTGATCTTCAGGGGTGCTCTGCATTTATGTTTTGCGGTCTCAGAAAGGGCTAGCGAGATACCATCTTGTTATATTATATCATGATTGTTTTGAAAAAGTGTTGTCATCTGGGATTTATTATTATTACTCGCTAGCTGATTGTGCCATTCATGTGAGACCTAAATGTTATTGTGAATATGGTTAGTCAATAATCTTTGCTGAAAATTTGAATGTTGGCTTTACATATTTGCAACAACAAGATCAAATAGAGTTTGAAAAGTTTTTCTTTATCACTTTCAGTTTATCAACTGAATTGCTTGAGGACAAGCAATGGGTTAAGCTTGGGGGAGTTGATACGTCTCCATTGTATCTACTTTTCCAAACTCTTTTTCCCTTGTTTTGGATTCTAATTTGCATGATTTGAATGGAACTAACCCGGACTGACAATTTTTCAGCAGAATTGCCATGGTGTTATTTTTGTGTAGAAATAAAAGTTCTCAGAATGACCTGAAACTTCACGGAGAATATTTTTGGAATAAGTAAAAAATATTGGCGAAAGAATCAACTGAGGGAGACCCACCGCCTGTCCACAAGGGTGGGGGCCGCGCACTACCCCCCTGGGCGCGCCCCCTAGCTTGTGGGTCCCACAAAGCTCCACCGACCTCAACTCCAACTCCATATATTCATGTTCGGGGAGAAAAAAATCAGAGAGAAGGATTCATCGCGTTTTACGATACGGAGCCGCCGCCACCACTGTAGTTTGAGGAGTTCATGTATTCACTTATTGCTAATGCTTTGGTCTGGTTCTCTATTAAAAGGAGGCCTTAATATCCCTTAGTTTCCATTAGGACCCCGCTGCCACGGGAGGGTAGGACAAAAGATGTCATGCAAGTTCTTTTCCATAAGCACGTATGACTATATTCGGAATACATGCCTACATTATATTGATGAATTGGAGCTAGTTCTGTGTCACCCTAGGTTATAACTGTTGCATGATGAATGCCATCCGACATAATTATCCATCATTGATCCATTGCCTATGAGCTTTTCACATATTGATCTTTGCTTCGTTACTTTTTCGTTGCCACTGTTACGATTGCCACAAAACTGCTACTGTTACTTTTTCCACTGTTACCATTACTTCCATACTACTTTGCTACTAAATACTTTGCTGCAGATATTAAGTCTTTCAGGTGTGGTTGAATTGACAACTCAGCTGCTAATACTTGAGAATATTCTTTGGCTCCCCTTGTGTCGAATCAATAAATTTGGGTTGAATACTCTACCCTCGAAAACTGTTGCGATCCCCTATACTTGTGGGTTATCAATCCTAAAGGTGCTAAGAAAGTGTGCAAGCTCCAGTGATCCATCTATGGACTGGTGCAAGCATCTCGGAGTTGGAATATATGCTTTGATGAGGTGATCAAAGTATATGGTTTTATACTGACTTACAGCGAAGCCTGTATTTACAAGAAAGTGAGTGGGAGCTCTATAGCATTTCTGATATTATATGTGGATGCCATATTGCTGATTGGAAATGATATAGAATTTCTGGATAGCATAAAAGGACTTGAATAAGAATTTTTCAATGAAAGACCTCAGTGAAGCTACTTACATATTAGGCATCAAGATCTATAGGGATAGATCGAGACGCATAATAGGACTTTCACAAAGTACATACCTTGGCAAAGTTTTGAAGAAGTTCAAAATAGATCAGTCAAAGAAAGAGTTCTTGCATGTGTTGCAAGGTGTGAAGTTGAGTAAGACTCAAAGCCCAACCACGGTAGAAGATAGAGAGAGAATGAAAGTCATTCCCTATGCCTCAGCCATAGGTTCTATAAAGTATGCCATGCTGTGTACCAGACCTATTGTGTACCTTGCCATGAGTTTGGCAAGGGGGTACAATAGTGATCCAGGAGTAGATCACTGAACAACGGTCAAAATTATCCTTAGTTACCTAAGAGGACTAAGGAAATATTTCTCGGTGATGGAGGTGATAAAGAGTTCGTCGTAAAGGGTTACATCGATGCAAGCTTTGACACCGATTCAGATGACTCTGAGTCTCAATCTGGATACGTATTGAAAGTGGGAGCAATTAGCTAGAGTAGCTCCATGCTGAGCATTGTAGACATAGAAATTTGCAAAATACATACAGATCTGAACATGGCAGACCCGTTGACTAAACTTCTCTCACAAGCAAATGATGATCACACCTTAGTACTCTTTGGGAGTTAATCACAATGCGATGTGAACTAGATTATTGACTCTAGTAAACTCTTTGAGTGTTGGTCACATGGCGATGTGAACTAGATTATTAACTCTAGTGCAAGTGGGAGACTGATGGAAATATGCCCTAGAGGCAATAATAAAATGGTTATTATTATATTTCCTTAATCATGATAAAGGTTTATTATTCATGCTAGAATTGTATTGACCGGAAACTTAAATACATGTGTGGATACATAAACAAATACCATGTCCCTAGTGAGCCTCTACTAGACTAGCTCGTTGATCAAAAGATGGTTAAGGTTTCCTAACCATAGACATGAGTTGTAATTTGATAACAGGATCACATCATTAGGAGAATGATGTGATGGACAAGACCCATCCGTTAGCTTAGCATATGATCGTTCAGTTTATTGCTACTGCTTTCTTAATGTCAAATACATGTTCTTCGACCATGAGATCATGCAACTCCCAGATACCGGAGGAATGCCTTGTGTGCTATCAAATGTCACAACGTAACTGGGTGATCATAAAGATGCTCTATAGGTATCTCCGAAGGTGTCTGTTGAGTTGGCGTGAATCGAGATTGGGATTTGTCACTCCATGTATCGGAGAGGTATCTCTGGGCCCTCTCGGTAATACACATCATAAGAAGCTTGCAGGCAAAGTGACTAAGGAGTTAGTTACGAGATGATGTATTATGGAACGAGTAAAGAGACTTGCCGGTAATGAGATTGAACTAGGTATGGAGATACCGATGATCGAATCTCGGGTAACTAACATACCGACAGACAAAGGGAATTACGTATGTTGTCATAACGGTTCGACCGATAAAGATCTTCGTAGAATATGTAGGAACCAATATAGGCATCCAGGTCCCGCTATTGGTTATTGACCGGAGAGGCGTCACGGTCATGTCTACATCATTCTCGAACCCGTAGGGTCCGCACGCTTAACGTTCGTTGACGATATAGTATTATATGAGTTATGTGAATTGGTGACCGAATGTTGTTCGGAGTCCCAGATGAGATCATGGACATGACAAGGAGCTCCGGAATGGTCCGGAGGTAAAGATTGATATATAGGACGATAGTATTTAGTCACCAGAAAGGTTTTGGAAAGTACCGGGTATTTATCGGAGTGTCGGAAGGGGTTCCGGGAGGCCACCGGCAAGTGGTGGGCCTTATGGGCCAAGAGGGGGAAGCACACCAGCCCACAAGGGGCTGGTGCGCCCCTCCACCCTAGCCCACGTGCCAAGGAAAGGAGGAAAAAGGAAGGGGGAGGCGCCCAAAGGCAGCCAGCCCCCCTTTCCTTTCCCCCCATGTTCAAATAAGGAAAGGGGGGCGCGGCCAGGGTAGGTGATAACCCACAAGTATAGGGGATCGCAACAGTTTTCGAGGGTAGAGTATTCAACCCAAATTTATGGATTCGACACAAGGGGAGCGAAAGAATATTTTCAAGTGTTAGCAGTTGAGTTGTCAATTCAACCACACCTGGAGATTAATTATCTGAAGCAATATGATTAGTACCAAAGTAGTATGATAATTTTGATAGCAGTAGTAAAAGTAACAGTAGCGGTAACAATGATAGCAATTGTTTTGTAGCGGTTGTGATAGTAGCAATAGCAATAGTAACTTAGCAAGAACAATATGTGAAAAACTCGTAGGCATTGGATCGGTGAATTCGTTGGATGATATTCACCATATAACAGTCATAACCTAGGGCGATACGGCACTAGCTCCAGTTCATAAATATAATGTAGGCATGTATTCCATAAATAGTCATACGTGCTTATGAAAATAACTTGCATGACATCTTTTGCCCTACCCTCCCGTGGCAGCGGGGTCCATAAGGAAACTAAGGGCTATTAAGGCCTCCTTTTAATAGAGAACCGAAACAAAGCATTAACACATAGTGAACACATGAACTCCTCAAATTACGGTCATCACCGGCAAGTATCCCGACTTCTGTCACTCCGGGGTTTGCGGATCATAACACGTAATAGGTGACTATAACTTGCAAGATCGGATCTAGAACATAGATATAATGGTGATAACATAAATGGTTCAGATCTGAAATCATGGCACCCGGGCCCAAAGTGACAAGCATTAAGCATGGCAAAGTCATAGCAACATCAATCTCAAAACATAATGGATACTAGGGATCAAGCCCTAACAAAACTAACTCGATTACATGATGAATCTCATCCAACTCCCTCACCGACCAGCGAGCCTACAAAGGAATTACTCACTCCCGGTGGGGAGCATCATGGAATTGGCGATGGAGAAGGGTTGGTGATGACGAAGATCGAAGATTCCCCTCTTCGGAGCCCCAAACGGACTCTAGATCTGGCCTCCCGATGAAGAACAGGAGGTGGCGGCGGCTCCGTCTCGCGAAACGCGATAATTCTTTCTCCTTGATATTTTCTCTGAAAATAGGTATTTAAGGAGTTGGACTCAGGGTTTGCAGGGCCACCAGGTGGGCACAACCCACCTGGGCACGCCAGGAGGGGGAGCGCCCTGGTGGGTTGTGCTCACCGAGGGGCCCCCCTCCGGTGGTTCTTGGCTCCAGTATTTTTCTTTTATTGTTTAAAAAATCTCCAAAAAGTTTCGTTCCAATCCGAGAACTTTTATTTCTGCACAAAAACAACACCATGGTAGTTCTGCTGAAAACAGCGTCAGTCCGGGTTAGTTTCATTCAAATCATGCAAATTAGAGTCCAAAACAAGAGTAAAAGCATTAGGAAAAGTAGATACGATGGAGACGTATCAACTCCCCCAAGCTTAAACCTTTGCTTGTCGTCAAGCAATTCAGTTGATAAACTGAAAGTGAAAAAGAAAAACTTTTACGAACTCTTTTGCTCTTGTTTACATAAATAAGCTTAAGTAGCACCCAGGTTTTCAGCAAAGATTATAACTAACCATGTCAACAATAACTCTTAGAAATTATATTAACTCATATCGATGGCATAATAAACTAGCGAGCAATAATAAGATATCTCAAATGACAGCACTTTCTCAAAACAACCATGATATAATATGACAATAGTGGTATCTCGCTAGCCCTTTCTGAGACCGCAAAACATAAATGCAGAGCACCTCCAAAGTTCAAGCAGCGACTAAACATTGTAATTCATGGTAGAAAAGATCCAGTCATGATGCATCCAACATTAGCTACACACAATGCATGAGGATGACAATAGTGCTCTCAGGTCTGGCGCTTATTTGAGAAGGTGATGACACAACATAAAAGTAAATAGATAGTCCCTTCGCAGAGGGAAGCAGTGATTTGCAGCGGTGCCAGAGCTCAGGTTTTTAAAATAGAGGTAAATGAAATTGTGAGAAATGCACCCTTCCTGTGTACTTCGCGACCATCAGTTATCGATATCTTCCATGCTAAACACATTAGTGGCGGTTCCCAAGCGATAAAAGTAAAAGTTTACTCCCCCTCCACCAACAAACACACTCCACGGCTAGCCGAATCCACGGGTACCGTCCATACAAACAACATTCCTGGGGGAGTTTTGTTTAGTTATTTGTAATTTTTGAATTCGGGACTGGGAATCCCTATTCCGCCCCTCTCGTGCAAGGACAAGTGAATAAACACTCATCATGAGAATAACCCGCTTAGCATGGAAGATATTGACTACCTCCTGTCACTCTATGAACAATCCAGGCACACAAAAACAGATGTTTATTTGAAGTTTTAGAGGTGGCACATGCAAATTTACTTAGAGCGGCAGGGTAATACCGCATATAGGTAGGTATGGTGGACTCATCTGGAATAACTTGGGTTTTAGTATTTTGATGCACAAGCAGTATTCCCGCTTAGTACAGGCGAAGGCTAGCAAATAGGTTGAGAAGCGGCCAGCTAGAGAGCGAAAACAGTCATGAACATGCATTATGCATAAGTAACATTGGATACTAGCATGAGTAGGATATGAACACCATGAACATAAGTATCATAGAGGCTATGTTGGTTTTGATTCAACTACATGTATGAACATGTGCCAAGTCAAGCCACTCGAACATTCAGAGGAGGATACCATATCATCATACTACATCACAATCATTTTAACGCAATGTTGACATCCAAGATAAATCATTATCCACTCCTAGCTACTTAAACATGGTATGAGAAACTATAATCTCTAATTGTCATTGCAAACATGTTTGATCATAATAGGCTGAATCATGGATACTAGGTTAAACATATTTACAAAAACAGAACAAGTTCAGTTCATACCCGTTTCTCTCTGCCGTAGCCAGTTCATCGAATATCGTCTTTATTGCCTTTCACTTGCACGACCGAATGATATGAAAATAATAATAGTGCAAGGGTGTTGTGGACTAAGCTGGAATCTGCAAACGTTTTATCAAAGAGGAGAAGACAAAGCAATTTGAGCTCTTTGTTAGATCATCAATAAATCTAGCATGGATAATACAATAAAAAAAGTGTGAACACCAACAACTGAAATGAAATGTGTGAACATGAATGTAATGTCGGTGGAAATACGTACTCCCCCAAGCTTAGGCTTTTGGCCTAGCTTCGTGCTCAATATCCACGGCCTGCGTAGTAGTCAGAGTGATAGCTCACGGAGGCTCTTGATGCAGCCTCCTCAGCCTGCCGAGTAGCCACAACCTCTGCGTTGTGTGCGCGGGCCTCGCTCTCAAGAACATAATATCTTCCCTTGCTGTGATAATCAAAGAGAGCAGACGCAGGAAAAAAGGTGTCCACAACAGACTTTTTATTAAACAACAGGTTATACATGTAATTATCGATTTCACCACTAAGGAACTTATGGCGCTTCATGGCCTCAAAGTCTAAGTACTGAGTGGGGAGAATGGGATCATTAGGCTCAAGTGATACACCTAACTCCTCTGCTAAACGTGAAGCATAAATCCCACCATAAAAATATCCACTACTAGTGTTGTGTTGCAGTCTGCGTGCAACAATCGCTCCAAGGTTATAACAATTAATACCCGTGAGAGCAGTGCATATGAGGCTTAAGTCAGGAGCACATAGTGTACTACAGTCTTGTTTGCCTACGATGCATTTTCCATTAAACACTACAAAAGTATTGTATCGAAGGAAAATGAATGCTTTTCATTCTACCTTGTGTCACTCCTCTATTCTCACCGTAGCAAAGAGTAGTTAAAAATAACTCATACTCAGACCTTGGTGGTTCGTCCAACAAACCCCAAAATGGAATTTTACACACGCCGCTAAACGAATCTAGAGACATGGTAATTGAACGGTCATAAAGTTTAAACAAAACTCTAGACTCACGAGGATGAAATCTAAACTCTTTAGTAAACTATTCTATGAGACTGAGGTACTGATTGCACTTATCTTCAATGTAGGGACCGAGCTTAGTATTGTGAATATATTGCTCAAATTCTTATTTAATACCTGCACTCAACATGAAATTGTTGCACGGACATAAGCATGATTTGGTAGCAGCATCCCGTATTGAACTTGCATTTGGTTCGACATAAGAACGACGGGTTGAGCTACTGCTAGAAGATGCCTCCAAGGACCTCCGCCTCGAAGAACTCCTTCCAAAGATGTTCATTTTATTCGCGTACAAATTTCTGAAATTTTTGAGTCACAAAATTTTGTCAACAAAACTTCACAAGATTGATAGCAACTACTCATAGGGATGCATAGAGGCTATATTAAGCATTCAAACTACTTAGAACTCTAAGAATTCAACATGCAAGCTCATCTACAGCAGCACAAAGAGTAACTAATTATTCAAAATATAAACCACTAAGCAAAAATTAATTGGACGAATGGAGGAGTTACATACCAAGTAGCAATCCCCCAAAACAGTTTTGGAAACAGAGCTTCGAGCAAAGAGATCGAAATCCGCGGGTTTAAGAGCAAGAACACGAGAGAAAGAGCAATGGTGATTTTTTTTGGAGGTAGGTGAAGACATAGGCTAAAGAGATAAGTGAGGGGGCCCATGTGGGGACCACAACCCACCAGGGCGCGCCTGGGGCTGCTAGCGCGCCCAGGTGAGTTGTGCCCACCTAGAGCACCCCCCTCTAATGTTATTTGCACTAAAAATTCAGAAATATTCAGAAAAAAATCATATTAAATTTTCAGGGCATTCTGAGAACTTTTATTTTTGGGACATTTTTTTATTGCACGGGAAAATTCAGAAAACAGACAAGACATGGCATTTTATTTTATTTAACTAAGAAAAACAGGAAATAAAAGGTGGAAAATAGAAGGTTGTGCTTACTAAATTCATCAACTTCATACCTTTCAAAAATGATCCATTAATAAGGTTGATCAAGTCTTATTAACAACCACCTTCGATTAGCATGAAACCGAAGAACTTTCATAAAAACACTAAGTTACCTCAACGGGGATATTTATGTCCCCAACAATAAGCATTTCCTATTTCTTTTTGGCAGTAGGTAGAGGTAGTTGAAAACTTCCAATAGTGAGTGTCGGAGATTTTTCAATAACATTAATACCATTCACTTGGAATTGTTTCTTCGAAAGTGCACCGTATGCTCATTACCATTGATATGAAAAGTGACCTTGCTTTTATTGCAATCAATAATAGCCCCTGCAGTATTCAAAAAGGGTCTACCAAGGATAATCGACATGTTGTCGTCCTCGGGCATCTCAAGTATAACAAAGTTAGTTAAAATAGTAACATTTGCAACAACAACGGGCACATACTCACAAATACCGATAGGTATGGCAGTTGATTTGTCAGCCATTTGCAAAGATATTTCAGTAGGTGTGAGTTTATTCAAATCAAGTCTTTTATATAAGGAGAAAGGCATAACACTAACACCGGCTCCCAAGTCACACAAAGCAGTTTTGACATAATTTCTTTTTATAGAGCAAGGTATAATTGGTATTCCCGAATCTCCAAGTTTTTTAGGTACTCTGTCCTTAAAAGAATAATTAGCAAGCATGGAGGAGATTTCAGGTTCTGGTATTTTTCTCTTATTAGTGATGATGTCTTTCATATACTTTGCATAAGGAGCCATCTTTAATATATGTGTCAAGCGAGTGCACAAAAAGACTGGCCTAAGCATTTCAGCAAAGCGTTCAAATTCTTCATCATCCTTTTTCTTAGTGGATTTAGGTGGAAAGGGCATGGGCTTTTGAACCCATGGTTCTCTTTCTCTCCCATGTTTTCTAGCCACAAAGTCTCTTTTATCATATCTTTTATTTTTAGGTTGTGGGTTATCAAGATCCACAGCTGGTTCTATCTCAACATCATTATCTGGTTCTTTATCATTGTTTGGTTTAGTGTCTTCATGAACATCATCATAGTATTTTTCATTATCACTAGGTGAATGTTCATTACCAGATTGAGTTTCAGCATCAGAGATAGAAACATCATTATTATTTTCAGGAGGTTCTTCTATTTCAGGTTCACTAGAGGTGCGCAAAGTCCTGTCATTTTTCTTTTTCTTCTTAGAAGGACTAGGTGCATCCGTGTTAGCTCTTTGTGAATCTTGTTCAATTCTTTTAGGGTGTCCCTCAGGATAAAGTGGTTCCTGAGTCATTTTACCTCCTCTAGTTGCTACTCTAACAGCAAAGTCATGTATGTTGTTGTTCATTTCAGCAAGCAATTCTCTTTGGGATTTAGCAACTTTTTCTAGTTGAGTTTGAACCATAGAGGCATGTTTTCCTACACCTCTAACATCATTTAAGATTCTAAATAACAAGTCACTCAAGCGAGCAATCATATCAGAATTATACTTCAATTGTTTCATAACATTGGCATTGAAGTGCTCTTGTTTCATAATGTAGTTGTCAAACTCATATAAGCACTGACTAGGATGTTTATTATACGGAATATCACCTCCATCAAACTTTAATAAAGAATTTACCTCTACCACTTGTGATGGTGGTGGTGTGTTGAGGCCATGTATTTCTTTGATAGGTGGTAAATTTTTAACATCCTCTGCTTTAATACCCTTTTCCTTCATGGATTTCTTTGCCTCTTGCATATCTTCAGGACTAAGATATAAGATACCCCTGTTCTTCGGAGTGGGTTTAGGCGGTGGCTCGAGAAGAGTCCAACCATCATAATTTTTCAATATATTATTCAATAATTCCTCTGCTTGTCCAATAGTTCGTTCCCTGAAAACACAACCATCACAACTATCTAGGAAGTCCCTAGAAGCGTCAGTTAGTCCATTATAGAAGATATCAAGTATTTCATTTTTCTTAAGTGGATGATCAGGCAAAGCATTAAGCAATTGGAGAAGCCTCCCCCAAGCTCGTGGGAGACTCTCTTCTTCAATTTGCACAAAGTTAAATATTTCCTGTAAGGCAGCTTGTTTCTTATGAGAAGGAAAATATTTTTCAGAGAAGTAGTAGATCATATTCTGGGGACTACGCACACAACCAGGAGCAAGAGTATTGTACCATATCTTAGCATCACCCTTTAATGAGAACGGAAATAATTTGAGAATATAATAGTAGCGGATTTTATCCTCATGAGGCAAAAGGGTGGCTATATCATTAAGCTTAGTAAGATGTGCCACTACTGTTTCAGTTTCATAACCATGAAAAGGATCAGATACAACCAAAGTAATCAACTCTGGGTCGACAGAGAATTCATAATCCTTATCATCAACAAAGATAGGTGAAGTAGCAAACTTAGGATCACATTTCACTTTAGCATTCAAAGTCTTTTCTTTATACTTGCATAATAATTTCTTCAGATCATCTCTATCCTTACAAGCAAGAATATCTCTAGTTACCTCTCCATCCATAACATAACCCCACTACAAGAATTCTGTTAATACATGATAGTTTGAATCCGTCACAGACATATGCAAAACCATCATGGAAGGGAATGCATGACTGATTAAAAATACGTCATGTATATCGCGTCATAATTTGACCACCGCACACTGCATGACGGATCATCCAAAACCGTCACAATCCATGATGATTCTTGACCATCATGGATGGCCCTTAACGGACATGCTCATAACGGCATTAACTTGTGTGCACATCAAAAGCTGACATGGATCTGACGTGGCGGCCCATGAAGTAAGCGGCCCAACAAGAATTTTGGCCCATTAAATTTTAGGTCTATCCTGTTGGGGAATGTAGTATTTCAAAATTTTCCTACGATCACGCAAGATCTATCTAGGAGAAGCATAGCAACGAGCGGGGAGAGTGTGTCTATGTACCCTCGTAGACCGAAAGCGGAAGCGTTTAGTAACGCGGTTGATGTAGTCGAACATCTTCGCGATCCAACCGATCAAGTACCGAATGCACGGCACCTCCGCGATCTGCACATGTTCAGCTCGGTGACGTCCCTCGAACTCTTGATCCAGCTGAGGCCGAGGGAGAGTTTTGTCAGCACGACGGCGTGGTGATGGTGATGATGAAGTGATTCCGGCAGGGCTTCGCCTAAGCTCTCCGAAAATATGACCGAGGTGGAAATCTGTGGAGGGGGGCACCGCACACGGTTAAACAATCAACTTGTGTGTTCTAGGGTGCCCCCCTGGCCCAGTATATAAAGGAGCAAGGGGGAGGCCGGCCGGCCCTCCTAGGGCGCGCCCCACAAGGGGAGTCCGACTAGGACTACTAGTCCTAGTAGGATTCCACCAAGAGGGAGAGAGGGGGAAGGAAGGAGAGGGAGAGGGAGAAGGAAAGGGGGCGCCGCCCCCCCTTCCCTAGTCTAATTCGGACCCAAGGGGGAGGGGGCACGCGGCCTGCCCTGGCCGCCCCTCTCTCTCTCCACTAAGGCCCATGAGGCCCATTAGTTCCCCCGGGGGGTTCCGGTAACCCCTCCGGCACTCAGTTTTTACCCGAAACCATCCGGAACACTTCTGGTGTCCGAATAACATGATCCAATATATCAATCTTTATGTCTTGACCATTTCGAGACTCCTCATCATGTCCGTGATCACATCCGGGACTCCGAACTACCTTCGGTACATCAAAACACATAAACTCATAATACCGATCGTCATCGAACGTTAAGCGTGCGGACCCTACGGGTTCGAGAACTATGTAGACATGACCGAGACACATCTCCGGTCAATAACCAATAGCGGAACCTGGATGCTCATATTAGCTCCTACATATTCTACGAAGATTTTTATCGGTCAAACCGCATAACAACATACGTTGTTCCCTTTGTCATCGGTATGTTACTTGCCCGAGATTCGATCGTCGGTATCATCATACCTAGTTCAATCTCGTTACCGGCAAGTCTCTTTACTCGTTCCGTAATGCATCATCCCGTAACTAACTCATTAGTCACATTGCTTGCAAGGCTTCATATGATGTGCATTACCGAGAGGGCCCAGAGATACCTCTCCGACAATCGGAGTGACAAATCCTAATCTCGATCTATGCCAACTCAACAAACACCATCGGAGACACCTGTAGAGCATCTTTATAATCATCCAGTTACGTTGTGACATTTGATAGCACACTAAGTGTTCCTCCGGTATTCGGGAGTTGCATAATCTCATAGTTAGAGGAACATGTATAAGTTATGAAGAAAGCTATAGCAATAAACTTAACGATCATTATGCTAAGCTAACGGATGGGTCTTGTCCATCACATCATTCTCCTAATGATGTGATCCCATTCATCAAATGACAACACATGTCTATGGTTAGGAAACTTAACCATCTTTGATTAACGAGCTAGTCTAGTAGAGGCATACTAGGGACACTCTGTTTGTCTATGTATTCACACATGTACTAAGTTTCCGGTTAATACAATTCTAGCATGAATAATAAACATTTATCATGAAATAAGGAAATAAATAATAATTTTATTATTGCCTCTAGGGCATATTTCCTTCAGTCTCCCGCTTGCACTAGAGTCAATAATCTAGTTCACATCGCCATGTGATTTAACACCAATAGTTCACATCACCATGTGATTAACACCCATAGTTCACATCGCTTATGTGACCAACACTCAAAGGGTTTACTAGAGTCAATAATCTAGTTCACATTGCTATGTGATTAGCACCCAAAGAGTACTAAGGTGTGATCATGTTTTGCTTGTGAGAGAGGTTTAGTCAACGGGTCTGCCATATTCAGATCCATATGTATTTTGCAAATTTTTATGTCTACAATGCTCTGCATGGAGCTACTCTAGCTAATTGCTCCCACTATCAATATGTATCCAGATTGAGACTTAGAGTCATCCAGATCAGTGTTAAAGTTTGCATCGACGTAACTCTTTACGTTGAACTCTTTATCACCTCCATAACCGAGAAATATTTCCTTAGTCCTCTTAGGTAACTAAGGATAACTTTGACCGCTATACAGTGATCCACTCCTGGATCACTATCGTACCTCCTTGCTAAACTCATAGCAAGGCACACAACTGGTCTGGTACATAGCATGGCATACTTTATAGAACCTATGACTGAGGCATAGGGAATGACTTTCATTCTCTTTCTATCTTCTGTCGTGGTCGGGTTTTGAGTCTTACTCAATTTTACACCTTGTAACACAGGCAAGAACTCCTTCTTTGACTGATCCTATTTTGAACTTCTTAAAAAACTTGTCAAGGTATGTGCTTTGTGAAAGTCCTATTAAGCGTCTCGATCTATCCCTATAGATCTTGATGCTCAATACTTAAGCAGCTTCACCGAGGCCTTTTTATTGAAAAAATCTTATTCAATTATCCTTTTATGCTATCTAGAAATTCTATATCATTTCCAATCAACAATATGTCATCCACATATAATATCAGAAATGCTACAGAGCTCCCACTCACTTTCTTGTAAATACAGGCTTCACCGTAAGTCTGTATAAAACCATATGCTTTGATCACTTCATCAAAGCGTATATTCCAACTCCGAGATGCTTGCACCAGTCCATAGATGGATCGCTGGAGCTTGCACATTTTGTTAGCACCTTTAGGATTGACAAAACCTTCTGGTTGCATCATATACAACTTCTTCTTTAAAAATTCCATTAAGGAATGTAGTTTTGACATCCATTTGCCATATTTCATAAAATGCGGCAATTGCTAACATGATTCGGACAGACTCTGGTGCGGAACGTACTCTGGTTGACCTACGAGGTTCTGTAGTAACTTGATCTGAAGTTTCATGATCATGATCATTAGTTTCCTCACTAATTGGTGTAGGAATCACTGGAACTGATTTCTGTGATAAACTACTTTCCAATTCGGGAGAAGGTACAATTACCTCATCAAGTTCTACTTTCCTCCCACTCACTTCTTTCGAGAGAAACTCCTTCTCTAGAAAGAATCCATTTTTAGCAACAAATATCTTGCCTTCGGATCTGTGATAGAGGGTGTAACCAACAGTTTCCTTTGGGTATCCTATGAAGACGCATTTCTTCGATTTGGGTTCGAGCTTATCAGGTTGAAACTTTTTCACATAAGCATTGCAACCCCAAACTTTAAGAAACGACAGCTTAGGTTTCTTGCCAAACCACAGTTCATATGGTGTCGTCTCAACGGATTTAGATGGTGCCCTATTTAACGTGAATGCAGCTGTCTCTAATGCATAATCCAAAAACGATAGTGGTAAATCGGTAAGAGACATCATAGATCGCACCATATCTAATAAAGTACGGTTATGACGTTCGGACACACCATTACGCTGTGGTGTTCCAGGTGGCATGAGTTGCGAAACTATTCCACATTGTTTTAAATGAAGACCAAACTCATAACTCAAATATTCACCTCCACGATCAGATCGCAGAAACTTTATTTTCTTGTTACGATGATTTTCCACTCACTCTGAAATTCTTTAAACTTTTCAAATGTTTCAGACTTATGTTTCATTAAGTAGATATACCCATATCTGCTCAAATCATCTGTGAAGGTCAGAAAATAACGATACCCGCCGTGAGCCTCAACACTCATCGGACCGCATACATCAGTATTATTTCCAATAAGTCAGTTGCTTGTTCCATTGTTCCGGAGAACGGAGTTTTAGTCATCTTGCCCACGAGGCATGGTTCGCAAGCATCAAATGATTCATAATCAAGTGATTCCAAAATTCCATCCGAATGGAGTTTCTTCATGCGCTTTACACCAATATGACCTAAACGGCAGTGCCACAAATAAGTTGCACTATCATTATTAACTTTGTATCTTTTGGCTTCAATATTATGAATATGTGTATCACTACGATCGAGATTCAATAAACCATTTATATTGAGTGTATGACCATAGAAGGTTTTATTCATTTAAACAGAACAACAATTATTCTCTGACTTAAATGAATAACCGTATTGCAATAAACATGATCCAATCATATTCATGCTCAACGCAAACACCAAATAACATTTATTTAGGTCAAACACTAATCCCGAAGGTAGAGGGAGTGTGCGATGGTGATCTTATCAACCTTGGAATCACTTCCAACACACATCGTCACCTCGTCATTAACTAGTCTCTGTTCATTTTGCAACTCCTGTTTCGAGTTACTAATGTTAGCAACTGAACTAGTATCAAATACCCAGGGGCTACTATGAACACTAGTAAAATACACATCAATAACATGTATATCAAATATACCTTTGTTCACTTTGCCATCCTTCTTATCCGCCAAATAGTTGGGGCAGTTCCGCTTCCAGTGACCACTCCCTTTGCAGTAGAAGCACTCAGTTTCAGGCTTAGGTCCAGACTTGGGCTTCTTCCCGGGAGTAGCAACTTGCTTGCTATTCTTCTTGAAGTTCCCCTTCTTCCCTTTGCCCTTTTTCTTGAAACTAGTGGTCTTGTTAACCATCAACACTTGATGCTCCTTTTTGATCTCTACCTTCGCAGCCTTTAGCATCGCGAAGAGCTCGGGAATTGTCTTATTCATCCCTTGCATATTATAGTTCATCATGAAGTTCTAGTAACTTGGTGATAGTGACTAGAGAACTCTATCAATCACTATTTTATCTGGAAGATTAACTCCCACTTGATTCAAGCGATTGTAGTACCCAGACATTTTGAGCATATGCTCATTGGTTGAGCTATTCTCCTCCATCTTGTAGGCAAAGTATTTGTCAGAGGTCTCATACCTCTCGACACGGGCATGAGTCTGAAATACCGATTTCAGCTCTTGGAACATCTCATATGCTCCGTGGCGTTCAAAACGTTTTTGAAGTCCCGGTTCTAAGCCGTAAATCATGGCGCACTAAACTATCAAGTAGTCATCATATCGAGCTTGCTAAACGTTCATAACATTTGCATCTGCTCCTGCAATAGGTCCGTCACCTAGCGGTGCATCAAGGACATAATTCTTCTGTGCAGCAATGAGGATAATCCTCAGATCACGGAACCAGTCCGCATCATTGCTACTATCATCTTTCAACTTAGTTTTCTCCAGGAACATATCAAAAATAAAACAGGGGAGCTATACTCGAGCTCTTGATCTACAACATAATTTGCAAATACTACCAGGACTAAGTTCATGATAAATTAAAGTTCAATTAATCATATTACTTAAGAACTCCCACTTAGATAGACATCCCTCTAATCATCTAAGTGGTCACGTGATCCAAATCAACTAAACCATGTCCGATCATCAAGTGAGATGGAGTAGTTTTCAATGGTGAACATCACTATGTTGATCATATCTACTATATGATTCATGCTCGACCTTTCGGTCTCAGTGTTCCGAGGCCATATCTGCATATGCTAGGCTCGTCAAGTTTAACCCGAGTATTCTGCGTGTGCAAAACTGGCTTGCACCCGTTGTATGTGAACGTAGAGCTTATCACACCCGATCATCACGTGGTGTCTCGGCACGACGAACTGTAGCAACGGTGCATACTCAGGGAGAACACTTGTACCTTGAAATTTAGTGAGAGATCATCTTATAATGCTACCACCATACTAAGCAAAATAAGATGCATAAAAGGATTAACATCACATGCAATTCAATATAAGTGATATGATATGGCCATCATCATCTTGTGCCTTTGATCTCCATCTCCAAAGCACCGTCATGATCACCATCGTCACCGGCGCCCCAGCTTGATCTCCATCGTCACCGGCGCCCCAGCATGATCTCCATTGTAGCATCGTTGTCGTCTCGCCAACTATTGCTTCTACGACTATCGCTACCGCATAGTGATAAAGTAAAAACAATTACATGGCGATTGCAATGCATACAATAAAGCGACAACCATATGGCTCCTGCCGGTTGCCGATAACTTTGTTACAAAACATGATCATCTCATACAACAAATTATATCACATCATGTCTTGACCATATCACATCACAGCAAGCCCTGCAAAAACAAGTTAGACGTCCTCTACTTTGTTGTTGCAAATTTTACGTGGCTGCTACGGGCTTCTAGCAAGAACCGTTCTTATTTCGCATCAAAACCACAACATGGTGTAGTGATTGCTTTTTGATCTTCTAAAAGAACCCTCTTCATTGAAACCGATTCAACTAAAGTGAGAGAGACAGACACCCGCCAGTCACCTTTAAGCAACGAGTGCTCGCAGCGGTGAAACCAGTCTCGCGTAAGCGTACGCGTAATGTCGGTCCGGGCCACTTCATCTCACAATACCGCTGAACCAAGTAACAACTAGTAACGTCAAGCAATATGTATACACCCACGCCCACAACTCCTTTGTGTTCTACTCGTGCAAATAACATCTACGCATAGACCTGGCTCGGATGCCACTGTTGGGGAACGTAGTATTTCAAAATTTTCCTACGATCACGCAAGATCTATCTAGGAGAAGCATAGCAACGAGCGGGGAGAGTGTGTCTACGTACCCTCGTAGACCGAAAGCGGAAGTGTTTAGTAACGCGGTTGATGTAGTCGAACGTCTTCGCGATCCAACCGATCAAGTACCGAACGCACGGCACCTCCGCGATCTGCACACGTTCAGCTCGGTGACGTCCCTTGTGACGCCCCCGGCCCGATCGTGCACTAATCATACACGCAAATGCACACGATCAAGCCTAAGGACTCACGGGAAGATATCACAACACAACTCTAAAACATAAATAAAGTCATACAAGCTTTATATTACAAGCCAGGGCCTCGAGGGCTCGAATACATAGCTCGATGGCATACAAGCGTCAGCGGAAGCATCAGTTATCTGAGTACAGATATGAAAGAGAAACAGAAAGGCCTTTAGAAAGGCGGGGCAAAATAAAACACTACGATCGAAAGGCGCAGGCCTCCTGCCTGGAACCTCCGAACCTACTCCTGGTCGACAGCCAGCTCGTAGCAGAAGCCATCCTCGGGGTAGTAGTAGTAGTCGAACGTCGGCGGGGTAGCTGTCTCAGCGGCTCCATCATCTGGTCACGACGAACTGATATGGGGGAAAAAGGAAAGAAAAGCAACCGTGAGTACTCTGAAGTACTCAGCAAGCAAGGATCTACACTACATATGCAACATTATCAAGGGGAGGCTGTATATGTGGACTGGGCTGCAGAAATGCCAGAATAGAGAGAAGGCCTAGTCCTATCGAAGACTAGCATCTTCAGCGGTCTTGCAGCAGTAGAAGAGAGTAGAACAATACCATATAATGTAGCAGTAATAATATCAACCTCATCCTGAGATCCTTTCTCGACTCCCTGCGAGAAAGCAATCCCAGAGCCATAACGTCTTCAAACCTCGTCCTGAGATCCCTTCTCGACTCCCTGCGAGAAGCAATCCCAGAGCCATATATACAGGTCTCATCACAGGTATCCAGTTCTAAATTGTATCAATCAGGATACAACTCCGAGTGTCCTTTACCGTAGGACCGGCTATCGATAGAAATGTTCTTCCCTGCAGGGGTGCACCAACTTACCCAACACGCTCGATTAACTCCGGCCAGACACACTTTCCTGTTCATGCCCGGCCTCGGCCAAACGACACATCGCAACCCTACCTATAGCTCAGCAGAGAGGTCCCCGTCGGTCTACATCCTAAGCGCTCAGAGGTCTTGGGCCATCGCCCTATGCACTCCGAGTCGTTGCGCGCAGGGAGAAGCCTGGCACCAGGAGGGCGCCGGTCCGTCCGTGCCGCCATGCTGAACTGGACGTCTGACAGAGCTTTCGGCTGATGCTACGATGCAGAACGCCCATACTATGCCCACGTGATGGTTAGTGCTATCAGACCAGAGGCCTGCTCGGATCAAATATCCAAATCGCTAGGACTAGGGGCTTGCGGTAACGAGCAGAGACTCACGAAAGATGTGACCCCGTCGCCCCGTCTCGAGGACTTGCGGCAAGGGCCATGAATGCCCGGCCACGCCTCGTATTCAACACTCGGGCACCATCCAGGTCAACCCGTCTCGTAAAAGACTGTCGGGAACTCAGGTCCACCTCTACTGGGTGGTACCGCCTGTCCCTTCAGTCCTGTAGTAAAAGTAGCTTCCTCGGGTCCCCCTCTGGGGCCGACCCGTCTCTATCAAGGTTCAGCAGTAAAGTCACAGTAACCGTGTGTCCATAACATCAAGGAAATCCGAGGTATCACCCTCGACGGATGCCCACTCGATGTAACCGTCAAGTCGAACTTAGGAGGAATCACCCTCGATGAGTTCACACTTGATGTGTTGTACGACAGCGTCGTATCGGAAGTGGAGAAGGAGGAATCACCCTCGATGACCACGATCGAATAGCTACTCTACAGAGTTAACATCAGAAGTGCTACATGAGGTTTCACCCTCGGCACTTGATAGTAACGCTGCAGTGTCGTTACAACTAAGGGGGGGTGATGTGCGGTGTCGGGGCCTGGTCTTCAATCCCGTTGATCGGGTCTTCTGACGATCCAGCGCGGCAGTCGGGATAAGTGGGTTCACTGATAGGTCTCTACCCAGCCTAGACTAAACAGTTTAGGATATGTAGGTAATTATCAACAGCAGGTTACAATGAACAGGCTATGCATCAGAATAGGTAAAGCAGTAGTAGCAGCAATTCTAATGCAAGCATGGGAAATTAGAATGGGCGATATCGGGATGATCAAAGGGGGGGGGGCTTGCCTGGTTGCTCGGCGGCAAGGGCAAGGTCGTCTATGGTGTCTTCGGGATCCGGAGCTGCGTCGGTCTCGGGGACGACGTCGGTGTCAGGGTCTAACGAGAGAGAAGAGGGGGAGGAAACAGTATAAATACACAGTAAATATGAGCAACACAAAGTATGACATGGCAGTACGCAGTGCTAGGGGTAGTCTAACGCAGTACTATACGTATCAGGCGTTGCGGGAGAATATCTGGTGATATTTCCCGGGTCTTTGGATTTATCGGATAGACGAACCGGAGGGGGAATGTTGCATGTTCGGATAGTTAGGGACGTGTGACGGACGAACGGATCGCGTACTCGGATTCGTCTCGTCGTTCTGAGCAACTTTCATGTAGAAAGTATTTTCATCGGAGTTACTGTTTAAAAGATATGATTTTCTAAAGTTTAAACAATATTCTGAAATTACAGATTTATTATTAATTCGAATTATCCAGAACAGTAGCAGGGTGACGTCAGCATGACGCATGGATGACGTCAGCAGTCAACAGGGGGCCGGCCAGGTCAAACCTGATATGTGGGGCCCACATGTCAGTGACCCAGTTAACTAAACAGAGTTAGCTTAATCTATTTAAACTAATTAGCAGGCGGGGCCCAGCAGTCAGTGGGTAATTAGTGTTTTAAATCACTAATTAATTTTATTAACGGATTATTTATTTAATAAAACGTTTTACCGAGCGGGACCCACATGTCATAGACACAGGGCCCGCCCAGTCAGCGTGGACTAGGTCAACGGGACCCAGTGGGGCCCAGAGTCAGTGGCTGGGCCGTGGGGCCCGCGGCGCCACGTCGGACCGGCCGCCGGAGTCGCGCCGGGGTGCCCAGACGCGGTGGCGAGCTCCGGCGAGCTCGGGTTTCGCCCTCAGGGCGTCTCCGGGGCCGTGGCTTGGCCCGTTCGAACGGGCGGCGAGCGCCGCGTCACGTGGTGGTGTTGGCGTGGTTGGGGGCCGCCGGGAACGGCGCCGGCGATGACCGCAGCGGCGATGGCGTTCGGGTGGTGCACGGGGTCGGCGCTACGGCGCGCTAGCGAGCGAAAGGAGAAGCTAGGTGTGGCCTGCGCGATGCGGGGAGCACGATGCGCACGGGCCCGAGGCCGTTTGGGCACCGGAACGGCACCGGCGACGAGCTAGGCGGCGGTGCGTTCGGGCGAAAGAGGGGCGACGCGTACGGGCACGAAGAGCGCGCGGGGAGAGGGGGAGGGGGACGAGGTGCTCACAGCGAGTCTGTAGGTGAGCTTAGCGTGCGCGGGGAGGGCTCGGAGTGGCCGGAGTCGGCGATGGCGTGCGGCGGCCGAAGGTGGAAGATGACGGCGCCGGCGACGCAGCGACGCGTTCTAGCTCGTGGGGCTCGGGGGAGAGGCGTAGTCGACGGAGGCGAACCATGCGGGCACGGTCACGCGACGAGGCAGAGGCGGTGGCCGCGCGTGCTACGGCGGCGGTGCCATGGCTGCGCACTGGAGAGAGAGGAGAGGTGGTGTCCAGGGGAGAGTGAGGCGAGGGAGAGCCAGGGGGTCCGGGGTGCTGCTCATATACGCGGCAGTCGCGGCGACGCTCTGTCGACCGCGAGGGAGGGGGGGCCTGGGCGTGCGCGCGTGCGTGCGCCAGGTGCTCGACAGCGAGCCCCGGGCGTGAGCAGTATGAAGAGGACGAGCGAGTTGGGCTGGGCCGGCCACTGTGCTGACTTAGGCCCAGCACAGTGGGTCTTTTTCTTTTTCTTCTTTTCTTTTCTGTTTTCTCTTTTTAGTTTCTGTTTTGACTTTTGTTTTGATTTCAAAATACTTTTGTAAAATATGAAACTAGCCCAAATAAATATGGTGCATTATTAGTCACTGCTAGAAACTGGTTTGGCGTCCATATCTTTTTGGTTTGGATTTTATTTAATTGAAAAGGGGTTGAATAGTGCTATGTTGCTGCTGTTTCTTGTTGTTCGAGTCCTTTTACAATTCCAACTAATGTTGCAATCATTTTTATAAATGCTAGGGGAATATTTGCAACAAGATGCACATTTTAGTTTTCCAGTTTGAACAACTTTTATTTTCCACTTTAATTTAATTTGAATTTGAGTTAGAAGTTGAAATGCATTATGATGCAAATGATGATCATGCACTGTTAAACATGATGACATGGCATAATCAAAAGGGTGATTACTGTAGTTAACCACTGGGGGTGTTACAAATCTCCTCTACTAACAAGAATTCTCGTCCCGAGAATTAAGAAGTAGAAGGAAAAAGTTCGGGGTATTCCGCATGAAGATTATCCTCGCGTTCCCAAGTGGCTTCATCTTCAGTATGATTTGACCAATGCACTTTGAGGAACTTGGTAACCTTCTGACGGGTTCGACGTTCAGCTTCATCGAGAATGCGGATCGGATGCTCCTTATAAGATAGATCATCTTGCAATTCGAGCATCTCGTGATCCACAGCTCGGTGCGGAGATTCCTTGAAGCATTTACGAAGTTGCGACACATGAAAGACGTCGTGGATATGGGAGAATTGCGGCGGCAACTCCAGTTTATATGCCACCTGACCACGTCTAGCAATAATGCGGAAAGGACCAATGTAGCGTGGAGCTAACTTGCCCTTGATTCCAAAACGGTGAGTGCCCTTCATAGGGGTGACACGTAGATAAGCTTGATCACCAGGTTGATAAGTCAAACCCCATCGTTTGCGATCATAGTTGCTCTTCTGGCGGTCCTGAGCCGCCTTGAGATTTTCCCGGACAATTCAGACTTGTTCTTCGGCGTGTTGAATAATATCTGGACCCACGAGCGGTCGTTTCCCAGTTTCTGACCAATTCAGAGGGGTTCGACACTTACGTCCATAGAGAACTTCAAAGGGGGCCATTTTCAAGCTGGCTTGATAGCTGTTGTTATAGGAGAACTCGGCATATGGAAGAGATTCTTCCCACTTCTTGCCGAAAGAAACAACACAAGCTCGTAGCATGTCTTCAAGCACTTGGTTGACTCGTTCGACTTGGCCTTGGGATTGAGGATGATAAGCTGAACTCCAGGTGATATGAGTTCCCATAGTCTTTTGAAAACTTTCCCAGAAATGACCAGTGAATATGCTGCCACGGTCTGAACTGATCTCTTTCGGGATACCGTGGAGTGAAACAATTCTGGAGATATATAACTCTGCTAACTGACTAGCAGTGATCGTCTCCTTGACAGGCAATCAGTGTGCAACTTTGGAGAGTTGGTCGACGACGACAAGAATAGCATCGTGACCCTTCTGTGACCTGGGAAGTCCTGTAATGAAATCCATCTGAACCTTATCCCATTTCCATAAAGGAATAGGTAACGGTTGCAGAATTCCAGCAGGCTTCTGATGTTCTGCTTTAACGCGACGACACACATCACATTCAGCAACATAACGAGCAATGTCTTGCTTCATTCTGGACCACCAGTACCTTTGACGGAGATCACGATACATCTTGGTGCTACCCGGATGAATAGACAACGGGGTATCATGTGCCTCCTTCATGACTTTGTCAGTCATAAGCTCGAAGCGAGGTACCACAATACGGTCTTTGAAATACAAGGTTCCATCTTCAGACAGCGAGAAATCCCTGTACTTTTCAAGGTGAAGATCTTTCTTCATCAGATCAACTTCATTATCTTTAGCTTGTGCACTCTTAACAGCTTTCTCAAGGTCTGGTTCAACAACCAAGGTTTTAAGTATCCTTGAGGAACTATCTCGATATTTAGCTTTTGAAGCTCTTCATACAGAAGGGGTTGCTGTAGCTGAACCTCAAGTTCGCAGCAATAGGATTTGCGGCTCAACGCATCAGCCATCACATTAGCCTTGCCAGGGGTATAGGATATACCCAAGTCATAGTCCGCAATGGTCTCCATCCATCTTTGCTGACGGAGGTTCAGAGATGGCTGAGTGAACAAGTACTTCAGACTTTTATGATCCGTGTATATCTCGCAACGATTACCGAGGAGATAATGTCGCCACAACTGCAGTGCATAGATGACAGCAGCTAGTTCTAGATCATGTACCGGATAATTCTCTTCATGCGGTCGCAACTGACGAGAGCCATAGGCAATCACTTTACGCTCTTGCATTAGGATACAGCCTAATCCTTCACGGGATGCGTCACAATAGATCACAAAGTCTTTGCGAGAATCTGGAGGAGCAAGAACTGGAGCAGAAGTTAGCTTGTCCTTGAGTGTTTGAAAACTTTCCTGACATTTTTCTGTCCATTCAAACTTAACGCCCTTGTGAAGTAGATCAGTTAAAGGCTTAGCAATCTTTGAGAAATTCTCGACAAAGCGACGGCAATAGCTTGCAAGGCCGAGAAAACTTCTGACTTGCTTGACATTCTTCGGAGGAGTCCAGTCAAGAATAGCCTGAACTCGTTCTGGGTTAACGGCGATGCCATCTTGCGAAATCACATGGCCGAGATATGTCACTTTGGACAACCAGAATTCACATTTAGAATATTTGGCATACAGTTGGTGTTCACGCAGCCTTTCCAGTACAAGGCGAAGATGTTCGGCATGTTCTTCTTCATTCTTCGAATATACCAGAATATCATCCAGATATACCACGACGAATTTATCGAGGTAATCCATGAAGATATAATTCATCAATCGGGAGAATGTGGCTGGAGCATTTGTTAAGCCAAATGACATTACAGTGTACTCATAAGAACCATAGCGAGTAACAAATGCAGTCTTCGGAATATCCTCTTCACGAACACGGATCTGATGGTAACCCAACCTCAAATCAAGTTTAGAGAATACCGATGATCCAGTAAGTTGATCATACAAATCATTGATCCGAGGAAGCGGATATTTATTCTGAATGGTGGCTTGGTTAATGGGCCGATAATCCTGAACCAATCGGTTAGTTCCATCCTTCTTCTTAACGAAGAGTGAAGGTGCTCCCCAAGAAGAGGAACTGGGGCGGATGAAACCTTTCTTAAGTGACGTGTCGATTTCTTCCTTAAGCTCAAGAAGATGATGCGGAGGCATCTTATAAGGACGCTTCGCAATAGGAGTAGTGCCTGGTTTCAAGTCGATGACAAACTCAACAGCTCTTGCAGGGGGTATTCCTAGGAGTTCTTCTGGAAATACATCTTGAAAATCACGAACAACTGGAACGTTCTCGATGCCTTCAAGAGGTGAAGCATTCAATGCATTCAGAACATATATCTGATTCTCGGCATTCTGAACTGTTCGAGCTGAGTATTTGACTGTCTGGCCAGAAGGGTGTGTGAGTTGGACTGTCTTAGTAGCACAGTCAATCAAAGCTTTATGGGCAATCAACCAATCCATACCAAGAATGATGTCTATGTTGGAAGGCCCGAGTACAATGAGAGAAGCCGGAAAAAGCAGACCTCCAATCTCGATGTGGTTCTGGGGGCATAACATCGTGGTTTGCCACTTGGATCCCGGAGATTGAATCGCTAAAGGAGTGGGCAGATTTTCCATATGTAACCCATGCAGCTGAGCAAATTGTTGGGACACAAAAGCATGCGATGCTCCAGAATCAAAAAGAACAGAAGCTGGCACTGAATTGACGTGAAGGGTTCCCATCACAATTTTTGGGGACTCCCGAGCTTCTTCTATTTTGACGTGAGAGACCTGGCCTCGGTCCACAGCAGACATCCTGGCCTTACGATTTCTGCAATGATGGGTTCGATGGCCCTTCGTACGACCATCCGAGAGACGTGGTGCATCCTGAGGAGAAGCCATGGTATTGGAGTGTCCAGCCTGAATCGTTAGTTGTCTCGGCGGCGGAGGCAGACGAGGTGCAACATAAGACGGCCTTGGTGTTGGAGCAGGTCGGTGATGAACATTGTGCGGGATCCACACTCGACGTTTCTGAACAGGCTGACCCGAGGGTGAGCCTGCTTCACGAGTGCGCTTGAGTGACTCCTGGTACTCAGTCAGAGCTGTTTCAACTTGGAAAGATTTGCTGACAAGCGTTGCGAAGTCTGTGAAATCATGGACAACAAGTGCAAGTTTTATATCAGTACGTAGTCCTTCACGGAATGTCTCCTGCTTGCGTGTGTTGGTGTCGACGTCATCCGCAGCATAGCGGGACAATTCAAGAAATTTCCTCTGGTATTCATCCACAGCCATTTTGCCCTGTGAGAGTTTGCGGAACTCCTGCTTCTTCTGGTCGATCAGACCTTGAGGAATGTACCGTGCACGAATGGCTGACTGAAATTCC
The DNA here is from genome assembly GCA_011799875.1 of Thinopyrum elongatum. Lineage (NCBI taxonomy): Eukaryota > Viridiplantae > Streptophyta > Magnoliopsida > Poales > Poaceae > Thinopyrum > Thinopyrum elongatum. The sequence goes on from CM022299.1 coordinate 63,341,254, forward strand.
TGCCAAGTGGTTACAGTTTTAGCAGGCAACATACCCTTGTGGCTTTCCCACCATTGAGCAGCTGATCCCCTCAGGTGATACGTCGCATAGGTGACGTAACTGTCAGGGGTAACATTGGCCGACTTCAACTGAAAGGCAATGTCACGGAGCCAATCATCAGCATCCATTGGATCAGTCGAGCTGCGAAAAGTGGACGGATTGAGGCGCACAAATTCTGGCAGCGTTATTGGAGCAGACTGTTGTTGAGCATTCTGAGTTGGGAACTGAGCCAATACTCTGGTCATAAACTGACGGTTGAGTTCAAACTGCTGCATCATTGCGGCAATATAAGGTGGAGGTGGAGGATCGTCAGCCATCCTGCCAAATCAACAGGGGCAGTTTAGCAAGTAAAACTGCAGGTGTATGGAATTATTCATGAAGTAACACGCACGACAGAAGGAAGTGCGATAGATACTACATCTTAATCACACCAGACATTTAAATTCACACGTAGCCTCGGTTACGAACCGGCATTACGACAGCTGAAAAGAGAAGGCTAGACAACTAGGCGGCGCGCAGGCACGCGGTAAGGAAGCACACAACGAGACATAGCAAAGGCTACATCAACGTCGGAGAAAACTGACGGAGAGAGGAATCTGCAAGTGACAACACAGGGTGCCCTCGATAAGAGGATCCTGTAAGCAGAACCTGGCCCACAATCTTGAAGCAAGGGGGGATATTTTCAGAACTCCGGGTGGATGTGATCACGAGAGCCTAATGTTGGAGTTAGTAAAATCATTTAACCCGAATAGAAGAGAGGTCAGAGTCCCAGAGTAAAGGTCGAGGAGTAAAAGATCCTAATACCACCCAATTGGCGACGTGGGCCCGTAAGCCACACAGCCAAGTTAGTAAAACAGTTTTCGGTTTCTAGACTCAACTTCGGCCAAGGAGTTGGAAAGGGGGTTCCTACAGGCAGTCGGCTCTGATACCAACTTGTGACGCCCCCGGCCCGATCGTGCACTAATCATACACGCAAATGCACACGATCAAGCCTAAGGACTCACGGGAAGATATCACAACACAACTCTAAAACATAAATAAAGTCATACAAGCTTTATATTACAAGCCAGGGCCTCGAGGGCTCGAATACATAGCTCGATGGCATACAAGCGTCAGCGGAAGCATCAGTTATCTGAGTACAGATATGAAAGAGAAACAGAAAGGCCTTTAGAAAGGCGGGGCAAAATAAAACACTACGATCGAAAGGCGCAGGCCTCCTGCCTGGAACCTCCGAACCTACTCCTGGTCGACAGCCAGCTCGTAGTAGAAGCCATCCTCGGGGTAGTAGTAGTAGTCGAACGTCGGCGGGGTAGCTGTCTCAGCGGCTCCGTCATCTGGTCACGACGAACTGATATGGGGGAAAAAGGAAAGAAAAGCAACCGTGAGTACTCTGAAGTACTCAGCAAGCAAGGATCTACACTACATATGCAACATTATCAAGGGGAGGCTGTATATGTGGACTGGGCTGCAGAAATGCCAGAATAGAGAGAAGGCCTAGTCCTATCGAAGACTAGCATCTTCAGCGGTCTTGCAGCAGTAGAAGAGAGTAGAACAATACCATATAATGTAGCAGTAATAATATCAACCTCATCCTGAGATCCTTTCTCGACTCCCTGCGAGAAAGCAATCCCAGAGCCATAACGTCTTCAAACCTCGTCCTGAGATCCCTTCTCGACTCCCTGCGAGAAGCAATCCCAGAGCCATATATACAGGTCTCATCACAGGTATCCAGTTCTAAATTTTATCAATCAGGATACAACTCCGAGTGTCCTTTACCGTAGGACCGGCTATCGATAGAAATGTTCTTCCCTGTAGGGGTGCACCAACTTACCCAACACGCTCGATTAACTCCGGCCGGACACACTTTCCTGTTCATGCCCGGCCTCGGCCAAACGACACATCGCAACCCTACCTATAGCTCAGCAGAGAGGTCCCCGTCGGTCTACATCCTAAGCGCTCAGAGGTCTTGGGCCATCGCCCTGTGCACTCCGAGTCGTTGCGCGCAGGGAGAAGCCTGGCACCAGGAGGGCGCCGGTCCGTCCGTGCCGCCATGCTGAACTGGACGTCTGACAGAGCTTTCGGCTGATGCTACGATGCAGAACGCCCATACTATGCCCACGTGATGGTTAGTGCTATCAGACCAGAGGCCTGCTCGGATCAAATATCCAAATCGCTAGGACTAGGGGCTTGCGGTAACGAGCAGAGACTCACGAAAGATGTGACCCCGTCGCCCCGTCTCGAGGACTTGCGGCAAGGGCCATGAATGCCCGGCCACGCCTCGTATTCAACACTCGGGCACCATCCAGGTCAACCCGTCTCGTAAAAGACTGTCGGGAACTCAGGTCCACCTCTACTGGGTGGTACCGCCTGTCCCTTCAGTCCTGTAGTAAAAGTAGCTTCCTCGGGTCCCCCTTCGGGGCCGACCCGTCTCTATCAAGGTTCAGCAGTAAAGTCACAGTAACCGTGTGTCCATAACATCAAGGAAATCCGAGGTATCACCCTCGACGGATGCCCACTCGATGTAACCGTCAAGTCGAACTTAGGAGGAATCACCCTCGATGAGTTCACACTTGATGTGTTGTACGACAGCGTCGTATCGGAAGTGGAGAAGGAGGAATCACCCTCGATGACCACGATCGAATAGCTACTCTACAGAGTTAACATCAGAAGTGCTACATGAGGTTTCACCCTCGGCACTTGATAGTAACGCTGCAGTGTCGTTACAACTAAGGGGGGTTGATGTGCGGTGTCGGGGCCTGGTCTTCAATCCCGTTGATCGGGTCTTCTGACGATCCAGCGCGGCAGTCGGGATAAGTGGGTTCACTGATAGGTCTCTACCCAGCCTAGACTAAACAGTTTAGGATATGTAGGTAATTATCAACAGCAGGTTACAATGAACAGGCTATGCATCAGAATAGGTAAAGCAGTAGTAGCAGCAATTCTACTGCAAGCATGGGAAATTAGAATGGGCGATATCGGGATGATCAAAGGGGGGGGCTTGCCTGGTTGCTCGGCGGCAAGGGCAAGGTCGTCTATGGTGTCTTCGGGATCCGGAGCTGCGTCGGTCTCGGGGACGACGTCGGTGTCAGGGTCTAACGAGAGAGAAGAGGGGGAGGAAACAGTATAAATACACAGTAAATATGAGCAACACAAAGTATGACATGGCAGTACGCAGTGCTAGGGGTAGTCTAACGCAGTACTATACGTATCAGGCGTTGCGGGAGAATATCTGGTGATATTTCCCGGGTCTTTGGATTTATCGGATAGACGAACCGGAGGGGGAATGTTGCATGTTCGGATAGTTAGGGACGTGTGACGGACGAACGGATCGCGTACTCGGATTCGTCTCGTCGTTCTGAGCAACTTTCATGTAGAAAGTATTTTCATCGGAGTTACGGTTTAAAAGATATGATTTTCTAAAGTTTAAACAATATTCTGAAATTACAGATTTATTATTAATTCGAATTACCCAGAACAGTAGCAGGGTGACGTCAGCATGACGCATGGATGACGTCAGCAGTCAACAGGGGGCCGGCCAGGTCAAACCTGATATGTGGGGCCCACATGTCAGTGACCCAGTTAACTAAACAGAGTTAGCTTAATCTATTTAAACTAATTAGCAGGCGGGGCCCAGCAGTCAGTGGGTAATTAGTGTTTTAAATCACTAATTAATTTTATTAACGGATTATTTATTTAATAAAACGTTTTACCGAGCGGGACCCACATGTCATAGACACAGGGCCCGCCCAGTCAGCGTGGACTAGGTCAACGAGACCCAGTGGGGCCCAGAGTCAGTGGCTGGGCCGTGGGGCCCGCGGCGCCACGTCGGACCGGCCGCCGGAGTCGCGCCGGAGTGCCCAGACGCGGTGGCGAGCTCCGGCGAGCTCGGGTTTCGCCCTCAGGGCGTCTCCGGAGCCGTGGCTTGGCCCGTTCGAACGGGCGGCGAGCGCCGCGTCACGTGGTGGTGTTGGCGTGGTTGGGGGCCGCCGGGAACGGCGCCGGCGATGACCGCAGCGGCGATGGCGTTCGGGTGGTGCACGGGGTCGGCGCTACGGCGCGCTAGCAAGCGAAAGGAGAAGCTAGGTGTGGCCTGCGCGATGCGGGGAGCACGATGCGCACGGGCCCGAGGCCGTTTGGTCACCGGAACGGCACCGGCGACGAGCTAGGCGGCGGTGCGTTCGGGCGAAAGAGGGGCGACGCGTACGGGCACGAAGAGCGCGCGGGGAGAGGGGGAGGGGGACGAGGTGCTCACAGCGAGTCTGTAGGTGAGCTTAGCGTGCGCGGGGAGGGCTCGGAGTGGCCGGAGTCGGCGATGGCGTGCGGCGGCCGAAGGTGGAAGATGACGGCGCCGGCGACGCAGCGACGCGTTCTAGCTCGTGGGGCTCGGGGGAGAGGCGTAGTCGACGGAGGCGAACCATGCGGGCACGGTCACGCGACGAGGCAGAGGCGGTGGCCGCGCGTGCTACGGCGGCGGTGCCATGGCTGCGCACTGGAGAGAGAGGAGAGGTGGTGTCCAGGGGAGAGTGAGGCGAGGGAGAGCCAGGGGGTCCGGGGTGCTGCTCATATACGCGGCAGTCGCGGCGACGCGCTGTCGACCGCGAGGGAGGGGGGGCCTGGGCGTGCGCGCGTGCGTGCGCCAGGTGCTCGACAGCGAGCCCCGGGCGTGAGCAGTACGAAGAGGACGAGCGAGTTGGGCTGGGCCGGCCACTGTGCTGACTTAGGCCCAGCACAGTGGGTCTTTTTCTTTTTCTTCTTTTCTTTTCTGTTTTCTCTTTTTAGTTTCTGTTTTGACTTTTGTTTTGATTTCAAAATACTTTTGTAAAATACGAAACTAGCCCAAATAAATATGGTGCATTATTAGTCACTGCTAGAAACTGGTTTGGCGTCCATATCTTTTTGGTTTGGATTTTATTTAATTGAAAAGGGGTTGAATAGTGCTATGTTGCTGCTGTTTCTTGTTGTTCGAGTCCTTTTACAATTCCAACTAATGTTGCAATCATTTTTATAAATGCTAGGGGAATATTTGCAACAAGATGCACATTTTAGTTTTCCAGTTTGAACAACTTTTATTTTCCACTTTAATTTAATTTGAATTTGAGTTAGAAGTTGAAATGCATTATGATGCAAATGATGATCATGCACTGTTAAACATGATGACATGGCATAATCAAAAGGGTGATTACTGTAGTTAACCACTGGGGGTGTTACATCCCTCGAACTCTTGATCCAGCTGAGGCCGAGGGAGAGTTTCGTCAGCACGACGGCGTGGTGACGGTGATGATGAAGTGATTCCGGCAGGGCTTCGCCTAAGCTCTCCGAAAATATGACCGAGGTGGAAATCTGTGGAGGGGGGCACCGCACACGGTTAAACAATCAACTTGTGTGTTCTAGGGTGCCCCCCTGCCCCCGTATATAAAGGAGCAAGGGGGAGGTCGGCCGGCCGTCCTAGGGCGCGCCCCACAAGGGGAGTCCTACTAGGACTACTAGTCCTAGTAGGATTCCACCAAGAGGGAGAGAGGGGGAAGGAAGGAGAGGGAGAGGGAGAAGGAAAGGGGGCGCCGCCCCCCTTCCCTAGTCCAATTCGGACCCAAGGGGGAGGGGGCGCGCGGCCTGCCCTGGCCGCCCCTCTCTCTCTCCACTAAGGCCCATGAGGCCCATTAGTTCCCCCGGGGGGTTCCGGTAACCCCTCCGGCACTCAGTTTTTACCCGAAACCATCCGGAACACTTCCGGTGTCCGAATAACATGATCCAATATATCAATCCTTATGTCTCGACCATTTCGAGACTCCTCGTCATGTACGTGATCACATCCGGGACTCCAAACTACCTTCGGTACATCAAAACACATAAACTCATAATACCGATCGTCATCGAACGTTAAGCGTACGGACCCTACGGGTTCGAGAACTATGTAGACATGACCGAGACACATCTCCGGTCAATAACCAATAGCGGAACCTGGATGCTCATATTGGCTCCTACATATTCTACGAAGATCTTTATCGGTCAAACCGCATAACAACATACGTTGTTCCCTTTGTCATCGGTATGTTACTTGCCCGAGATTCGATCGTCGGTATCATCATACCTAGTTCAATCTCATTACCAGCAAGTCTCTTTACTCGTTCTGTAATTCATCATCCCGTAACTAACTCATTAGTCACATTGCTTGCAAGGCTTCATATGATGTGCATTACCGAGAGGGCCCAGAGATACCTCTCCGACAATCGGAGTGACAAATCCTAATCTCGATCTATGCCAACTCAACAAACACCATCGGAGACACATGTAGAGCATCTTTATAATCACCCAGTTACATTGTGACGTTTGATAGCACACTAAGTGTTCCTCCGGTATTCGGGAGTTGCATAATCTCATAGTCAGAGGAACATGTATAAGTCATGAAGAAAGCTATAGCAATAAACTTAACGATCATTATGCTAAGCTAACAGATGGGTCTTGTCTATCACATCATTCTCCTAATGATGTGATCCCATTCATCAAATGACAACACATGTCTATGGTTAGGAAACTTAACCATCATTGATTAACGAGCTAGTCTAGTAGAGGCATACTAGGGACACTCTGTTTGTCTATGTATTCACACATGTACTAAGTTTCCGGTTAATACAATTCTAGCATGAATAATAAACATTTATCATGAAATAAGGAAATAAATAATAATTTTATTATTGCCTCTAGGGCATATTTCCTTCATATCCAAGGCCCACTAGTTTCAATCTCGGGAATTAATCCATCTCATTTCTCCTCATCCACTCAAACTCTGAGCCACCCCCAAATAATGCAAATCTAAACCAGTATGAATTTTCCACAAGATATATGATCATATCATTAAATAAAAGCAATACATACATACACACAGCACACAAAATTACATGAAAAACTTAAAACTACAGATACTTCCGGACAATACATATGTCAAGAACCAGGAAAACACAAGAAACTAAAAATACAAACACCCTCTGCTAATTCTGTCAAGGGCGTGGTCATTCCGTGGATTTCTGGATGTAGATCCGGCCAACGCCCCGGACGTCATCGGAGACAGAACCTTATCCGCCAATATCTCGCCTCAACCCGTGCTCGACATTGCCTGCACATCGACAAACCTGAAGATAACCTCAAAAAAATTTGAAAGTAGAGAGGAAGGGGAACCTGGTGGGGCGAGCGACTCAAAGCCTGTCAGGGTCGACAGAGAATCCTGTTTTTTTTGTGGTCAACGGAGAATCCGGCTGCGTAGGCGACGGATGCGGGGCTCGTGGCGACTAAGGACTGCAGCGTCCCAGCACGGCGCATCCCCGGTGGCGGCTCTGTGCATCCCCGCAGTTCAGCACACCAACGAAGGGGTCGCTTGCTCCCTGCAGGGACCTGCATCGACCAGACCGACGCCGCAGGGGCTAGATCGGGCCGGTGGGGAGAGAAAGGGGCAGGAGAGCCTAGAGGTGAGGGAAGGGGATGGTGGTGGTTGCCGTAAACGTGTAGGGAAGGAGGACGCCCGTGGTCGCGCCGTGATCCGCCCATGGTTGCCGTGCCTCGCAGATCTCGGCGGGATCCGGCCAAAGGAGAGGACACTACGGCGGCGTGGTGGGAGTGCAGGCAGACGCCGGTTGAGGGGTAGCTCGGCATGGCCGGCAGTCGTTGAAACGGGAGGATGTGTGCATGACGGAGAGGAGGCAGGAGTGAAGGAGGTGGGTACGGCAGGTTGGCGCCATGAGAGGATGAGGAAGGAAGGAGGTGGGGTGGTGCAGCGGCTGCTGTTCGAGTCAGGGCTGAAGAACATATGAGAAAGAGGGGAGGTTTGTTAGCCGTCGGATCTCAGAGGAGCAGACGGTTCAGATCTGTGATCCGTGGGAGGGTTTCGTCAACCAATCACAGCGCGAGTTTTCCATCACACAGGATCGCCACATAGGTAGGGGCAGCCGTTTCCTTAAAAAAAGCAGCAGTCCGTAACGGTTTGGACAACATTAAAAATAAAGCTTCTCGTGGCGGACCATGGCAGTTCTAGAAAATAAGTTAGATTATGTTGATCCCCATATAGATGAATTAACAAATTATATTCATATTCTTTTAGTAAACATGAATTAAATTTTGGAGTCACATATTACATATATAATTGTTGTGTATGAGGGCAAAGCTTTATGTTCGCAATCTGTCACGCCCTGATTTCTTGATCAATTGGTATTGAACTATTCAACTAGGTGAGAGGTGCATGGTCTGATCCATGACACGCTTTTCTTTTACTAAAACTTCTACTCTAGATGTAGTATTAAAAATAAAACGTCCAAGTGCTCCATTAGTCATGCAGGTAGCATAGTTGTCACGCGCTAGTATCTTAGCCCAAGAGGTCTTGGGATCAAGTCTTGATTTCATTTTTTCATTAAAATTGAAAATCTACAGTGTCTAGGAAAAAAATAAAGACTATACGGGCTTCGTTGGGTTTCTGGGCATATTCGCATCCTGCTGATCGATGACGGATTCCGTGATGGTTAATACAAAACCGTCATCGACTGTGATGGATTTTCATAACGTCACCAGAAAACTGTCATTGATTAATAGGTTTCTTGTAGTGCCCTGAGGTATCTCAGGAAATTCAGGTCTAGGAGAACTAGGTCTAACAGGGGTTTCAAGATTTTCAGTTTCAAGTACTTCATCCGTTTCAGTGATCTCATCAGTTTCAATAATTTCTTTCTCTCTAACTCTAGCAATTTGTTCATCAAGAAAATCACCTAGTGGCACACCATCATCAAGCAAGTTACTAGCATCATCATGAGTAGCATCATCAATAACTTGCGACATATCAGGATTAATAGTATGTGGTGGTGTTGCAAATCTACTCATAACAGAAGGTGAATCAAGTGCAGAGCTAGATGGTAGTTCCTTACCTCCCCTCGTCTTAGAGGGAAAAATCTTAGTCTTGGTATCCTTCAGATTCTTCATAGTGATAAATTGATAATAATCCCAAGTGACTCAACCAATATAGCTATGCTCCCCGGCAACGGCGCCAGCAAAAGGTCTTGATAACCCAGAAGTATAGGGGATTGCAATAGTTTTCGAGGGTAGAGTATTCAACCCATATTTATAGATTCGACACAAGGGGAGCCAAAAAATATTTGCAAGTGTTAGCAGTTGAGTTGTCAATTCAACCACACCTGGAGATTAATTATCTGAAGCAATATGATTAGTACCAAAGTAGTATGATAATTTTGATAGCAGTAGTAACAGTAACAATAGCGGTAACAATGATAGCAATTGTTTTGTAGCAGTTGTGACAGTAGCAATAGCAATAGTAACTTAGTAAGAACAATATGTGAAAAACTCGTAGGCATTGGATCGGTGAATTCGTTGGATGATGTTCATCATATAACAGTCATAACCTAGGGCGATACGGCACTAGCTCCAGTTCATAAATATAATGTAGGCATGTATTCCGTAAATAGTCATACGTGCTTATGAAAAGAACTTGCATGACATCTTTTGTCCTACCCTCCCGTGGCAGCGGGGTCCATAAGGAAACTAAGGGATATTCAGGCCTCCTTTTAATAGAGAACCGGAACAAAGCATTAGCACATAGTGAATACATGAACTCCTCAAATTACGATCATCACCGGAAAGTATCCCGACTTCTGTCACTCCGGGGTTTGCGGATCATAACACGTAATAGGTGACTATAACTTGCAAGATCGGATCTAGAACATAGATATAATGGTGATAACATAAACGGTTCAGATCTGAAATCATGGCACCCGGGCCCAAAGTGACAAGCATTAAGCATGGCAAAGTCATAGCAACATCAATCTCAGAACATAATGGATACTAGGGATCAAGCCCTAACAAAACTAACTCGATTACATGATGAATCTCATCCAAATCCCTCACCGACCAGCAAGCCTACGAAGGAATTACTCACTCCCGGTGGGGAGCATCATGGAATTGGCGATGGAGAAGGGTTGGTGATGACGAAGATCGAAGATTCCCCTCTCCAGAGCCCCAAACGGACTCCAGATCTGGCCTCCCGATGAAGAACAGGAGGTGGCGGCGGCTCCGTCTCGCGAAACGTGATAATTCTTTCTTCTCGATTTTTTTCTCCGAAAATAGGTATTTAAGGAGTTGGACTCAGGGTCTGCGGGGCCATCAGGTGGGCACAACCAACCTGGGCGCGCCAGGAGGGGGGGCGTGCCTTGGTGGGTTGTGCTCACCCAGGGCCCCCCTCCGATGGTTCTTGGCTCCAGTATTTTTCTTTTATTGTATAAAAAATCTCCAGAAAGTTTCGTTCCAATCTGAGAACTTTTATTTCTGCACAAAAACAACACCATGGTAGTTCTGCTGGAAACAGCGTCAGTCTGGGTTAGTTTCATTCAAATCGTGCAAATTAGAGTCCAAAACAATAGTAAAAGCGTTAGGAAAAGTAGATACGATGGAGACGTATCAGCAGGCACCCTAGGGCAGCCGCCGGCCACTTGGGCGCCCTAGGGGCTGCCTCCCCTCCGACTCCACCTATATATATGAGAGGAGAGAGAGGGGCAACACACACCACGATCCCCAAGCCGTGTGCTGCGCCCCTCTCCCTCTAGTTCATCCTTAGTCATATTTTCGTAGTGCTCGACGAAGCCCTGCGGAGATAGTTACATCACCACCGTCACCACGCCGTCGTGCTGCCGGAACTCATCTACTACTTCGTCCGTCTTGCTAGATCAAGAAGGCGAGAAGTCATCGAGCTGAACTTGTGCTGAACGCGGAGGTGCCGTACGTTCGGTACTTGATCGGTTGGATCACGAAGGTGTTCGACTACATCACCCGCGTTGATAAACGCTTCCGCTTAACGTTCTACGAGGTTACGTAGACACACTCTACCCTCTCGTAGCTATGCATCTCCAAGGATAGATTTTGCATGTGCGTAGAAAATTTTTTGTTTTCCACGCAACGTTCCCCAACACTACTCATGCATATCATCTACGCATAGACCTGGCTCTGATGCCACTGTTGGGGACGTTGCATTGAAAACAAAAAAAAATCTACGCACACGCAAGATCTATCCATGGAGATGCCAAACTACGAGAGGGGAGAGTGTGTCTACGTACCCTCATAGACCGTTAAGCGGAAGCGTTTATCAACACGGTTGATGTAGTCGTACACCTTCACGATCCGTCCCGATCAAGTACCGAACGTACGGCATCACCGCGTTCAGCACATGTTCAACTTGATGACGTCCTCGCCTTCTTGATCCAGTAAGACGGCGTGGTGATGGTGGTGGTGAACTTGTTCCCGCAGGGCTTCGCCGTGCACTGCGAAAAAACTTGACGGAGGATGAAACCGGGGAGAGGGGCGCCGTACACAGTTGGGGATTGCCGTGGGTTGTGTGGCGCCCCCTCCCTGTCATATATATATATATATATATATATATATAGAGAGAGAGAGAGAGAGGTGGGGGAGGGGAGGCAGCCAGGATGCGCCCCAAGGGTGGCCGCCGGCCCCCGTGGGCACCTGACCTATGCCCCCCCCTTCCTTATTTGCTCTCGGGGGAAAGGAAAGGGGAGGAGAGGAGAGGGAAGACAAGGGGAGGCCGACGGCAAATCCTAAACGGCGCTCGTAGCGCCCGTTACAGTGTTAATGGTACACGGCGCACACCCCCTCTCCCCGATGGGCCATCCCATGTTCATTTTTTTCCTTCGTAAACTGCTGAAAAAAATAGGCGCTGAGATGGATTCGATCCCGCGCCGCTGGGTTACAGCATAACACTCGCTAACCACCCGAGCCAGCTGAGTTCTGTGGTCATTTGCAGCTTCTTCTTTCTTCTATTCTTTCTTTGTTTTCCTTTTCTTTTTATTTCTTCTTTCTTCTTTTATTTATTCTTTTCCTTTTTACGTTCTCTTTCTTCTGTTTATTTTTTTCCAATTCGATATAAAAAGTCCACCAGATTTTATGAATGTTTTTTCAAATTTGATGAACTTTTTTCAAAATTCATGATTTTTTTAAAATTTGATGAACTTTTTCCTAATTTGATGAACTTTTTTCAAATTCGATGAACTTTTTTTCCAAATCGGTGAACTATTTTTTCAAATTCAATGAACTTTTTGAAAATTCATTGGTTTTTTTTAAATTTGATGAAGTTTTTCTCAAGTTCGAACTTTTTTTGAAGTTTGTGAACCTTTTTCAAAACCGGTGAACTTTTTTGAAAGTCAGTGAACTTTTTTCGAAATTCAATGAACTTTTTTTTCAAAATCGATGAACTTTTTCTTAAAATCAATGAACTTTTTGAAAAAAAATTAACTTTTCCAAAAAATAGATGAACTTTTTGCTAATTCATAAATTGTTTTGAATACATGAACTTTTTTCTAAGTCATGATTGTTTTAATATTTTGTTCCGATTTTTTCCCAAAAATATCACTTTTTTTTTCTGAAATGTATGTGCAAGAAATAGTGCAGCAACGTTTTAACTGTTTCTTAATGTGAACATTCACTAGCTCGTAGTAGCTCTAGTGGTTAGGCAACACGCGCACGACCTAAACAGTGGCAGCTTGAATCCTAACGGGGGCACATTTTTTATCGAACAAAGCCGGGGTTTTTTCGTCGAACACAAACCATCTCGTGTTTGCACGGCAGCGTAGATGGGCCGGCCCACCCAAGCGAGCGCGTGAGCGCCGGTTTCGTTTGGCGGCGCTAATAGCGCCGGTTAGGAGCTCCCGAGGCCGACTCCCCTCCCTTTTCTCCCCAAGGCCTGCGTCTAGAGGAGGGGCGCGCCAGCCCCTTGTGGGCTGGTGTGCTCCCCTCGTTTGGCCCATATGGCCCGCTAACCTCCCGGGACTTCCCGGAACCCCTTCCGGTGATCCGATGATTACCCGGTACATTCCGAAATCTTTCCGGTGACCAAATAGCATCGTCCTATATATCAATCTTTACCTTCGGACCATTCCGGAGCTCCTCGTCATATCTGTGATCTCATACGGGACTCCGAACACTATTCGATCACCAACTCACATAACTCATATAATACTATATCGTCAACGAATATTAAGCGTACGGACCCTATGGGTTCGAGAATGATGTAGACATGATCGAGACGCCTCTCCGGTCAATAACCAATAGCGGGACCTGGATGCCCATTTGGTTCCTACATATTCTACGAAGATCTTTATCGGTTGAACCTTTATGACAACATGCATATTTCCCTTTGTCTGTAGGTATGTTACTTGCCCGAGATTCGATCGTCGGTATCTCCATACCTAGTTCAATCTCGTCACCGGCAAGTCTCTTTACTCGTTCCGTAATACATCATCTTGCAACTAACTCCTTAGTCACTTTGCTTGCAAGATTCTTGTGATGTGTATTACCGAGAGGGCCCAGAGATACCTCTTCGATATACGGAGTGACAAATTCCAATCTCGATTCATGCCAACTCAACAGACACCTTCGGAGATACTTGTAGAGCATCTTTATGATCACCCAGTTACGTTGTGACGTTTGATAGCACACAAGATATTCCTCCGGTATCCGGGAGTTGCATGATCTCATGGTCGAAGGAATATGTATTTGACATTAAGAAAGCAGTAGCAGTAAACTGAACGATCATATGCTAAGCTAACGGATGGGTCTTGTCTATCACATCATTCTCCTAATGATGTGATCCCGTTATCAAATGACAACTCATGTTTATGGTTAGGAAATCTTAACCATCTTTTGATCAACGAGCTAGTCTAGTAGAGGCTCACTAGGGACACGGTATTTGTTTATGTATCCACACATGTATTTAAGTTTCTGGTCAATACAATTCTAGTATGAATAATAAACCTTTACCATGAATAAGGAAATATAATAATAGCAACTTTATTATTGCTTTTAGGGCATATTTCCATCAGTCTCTATCCCACCCGCATATATGTTCTGTATAGACAAGTGTTGAGGCCTGAAAATCTTATTTTTTTAAATAATTCTGAATGAATACTGAGGCATAAAAATCTTATGAAATTTTGTGTTACTACTGAAATTGTACTGCAGCAGCAGCAGCAGTAGTACTTACCAACAGTGGCGGAGCTACGTGTTAGCTATGGGGTCGGCCGACCCCACAGCTTTTCAGCAAAATGGCCTAAAAATACTGTATAGCTACTGTTCATTGTGAAGAAAAAAATTCAAAAAATTAATGATGACCCCACAGATTTATGAGGCTGGATTCGCCGCTGCTTACCAAGATAACTGCTTTGACAGTTGAGCGGGTAATGGGGAAGGCAAAGTCTTCATTCCCGTGGAGGCCGAGGAGAACTTTCACCAAGTTCTTCTTTGAAGCGGTTGACTTGCCACTGTTGAGGATTTGCTCCCTGTGGTCGATGATATCCTCCAGGATGCCATCGTTGGTGTCACGAATGCTCTGGAGGTTCCTCCTCATGCTGGTGGGGAAGCAGCAAGGAGAGATTAGGGCGGCGTTCCGCGGCAATGAATTCATCTCCAAGACCAATGTCCGGGTGAGCGGCAGCTGCATCAATTACCTCGGCTTGGTGATCAAGGAGACATTCGAGCCATACCCACCAACTCCCACCCTAGTCCCTCGAGAGAGTACCGAGGCGTGGGAGATCAATGGGCATGATGCCAGCTAAGACGAGGGTGAGCATAAAATCCTGGGCTGTTGGGTATTACCCCTAGTACTGGGAAAATGACGAGGAGTTCAGGCCGGAGAAGTTCAAGGCTGCTCGCATGGACTGTCATGGCATCTGCTTCGGGTACACGCCGCTCGGGGGCCTGCAAGATGAATGAGTACGTGATGCCAGGCAAAACGAGAGTGATCATAAACTGCTGGGCCATCATAAACTCCTGCTTCAGGTACATGCCATCCTTGGTATGCGGCGTGTACCCAAAGAATACACCATGGAAGTCCATGCGAGCACCCTTGAACCTCTCCGCTCTAAACTCCTCGGCGTGTTCCCGGACTGGGTGTCCAACATGATTACCCAGGAGTTTATGATCACGCTCGTCTTGGCTGGCATCACGTACCTGTTGATCCTGCAATCGCCAAATGGCGTGTACCCGAAGCAGACGCCATGGAAGTCCAAGCGAGCTCCCTGAACCTCTCCAGCCTGAACTCCTCGGTGTCTTACCAGTACTAGGGGTCCCACATGATGGCCCAGGACTTTATGATCACACTCGTCTTGGTTGGCATCACATACCCGTTGATCTCGCAAGCCTCGGTGCTCTCTCGAGGGATCAAGATGGTAGCTGTTGCGTACAGCTTGAACGTCTCCTTGATCACCAAGCCGAGGTACTTGATGCAACTTCCGCATGTCTGGAGATCGATCTCGAGAAAAGAGACCACCTGCCGGATCGAAATGACAAAAAAGACCACCTCTGGATCAGATTGGCAAAAGAGACTCCCTCGGCCGTGGCGGCAGGCGCGCCAGGCGACACGTGGCACCTGCCGCCACGCCGTGAGGCGGCCGGCCCCGCCGCCACGCTGCCAGGCGGCAGCCTGCGCATTACAGTTTTTCAGCCCCTCGCCACACAGGACGGAACGGAGCTGGGTATGGTGGGCCCTGCCGCCATCGTATGAGGCGGCCGGCACCGTAGCTGCTGCCACCATTGCATGCACGAGTTTGACCGGAGCTAGGTATGGTGGGCCCTGCCGCCACCGTATGGGGCGGCCGGAACTGTAGTTGCTGCCACCATTGCATGCACGGGTTGGGTCACTGAGTGGCATCATTGCATGCACGGGTTTGACTGGATGCATTTGCGGTGCTAGCTAAGATCATCTCTAGTGATTACGCTGATTGGACGACCAAAAAGCTGCTATGTCCGGTTCAAGCAAATGCGCTCCAGTGTGTGGTACACATAAGACGGTGCCAGTAGCTACAGTGTCGGCCGCCTCACACGGTGGCGGTAGGGCCCACCCGTCCCGCGTGCGGCAGCAGCAGTGTGTCGGCCCGAGCGCAGCAGGTACAGTGGCGGCCGCCTCAAACAGTGGCGGCGTGGCCCACCAGACCAGTCCCCGTTCCGTTGCCGCCTGGAATCCTGTCGCCAGCGACTCGCCGCCTGGCAGCGTGGCGGCGGGGCTGGCCGCCTCACGGCGTGGTGGCAGGTGCCACGTGTCACCTGGCGCGCCTGCCGCCATGGCCGAGGGGGTCTCTTTTGTCAATCTGATCCAGAGGTGGTCTTTTTTGTCATTTCGATCCGGTAGGTGGTCTCTTTTGACGAAAAATCTCTCGAGTAACGCCGCCCCTGATCTTGCCTTGCAGCTTCCTCATCACCTTTGGCTTCATTATATTTCTAAAAAAATTAGATGAATGTTGAGGCCTGAAAATCTTTTGAAATTTTGTCTTACTACTAAAATTGTACTGTAATAGTAGTACTACTAACCAAGATAACTGCTTTGACCGTGGAGCGGGTGATGGGGAACCCAAAGTCTTCATTTCCGTGGAGGCCGAGGAGAACTTCCACCAGGTTATTCTTTGACGCGGTTGACCTGCCACTCTTGAGGATTTACTCCCTGTGGTCGATGATCTTCTCCAGGATGCCGCCGATGTTGTCACGACTCACGAACTCTCTGGAGGTTCCTCCTCATGCTTGTGAGGAAGACAGAATCCCCGTAAAAGCAGGGAAGAGCTCAGGGATTGAGAAGCCGGTGCTGTAGACGAACCTGTGCTTGGTGGCCGCCACGAAGTCTTCGGCCTTGCTGCTCTTCATGCCGAACGCCCGGCCGCCCCGGTGTCGCCGACGAGGCTCCGCGCCTCGTCCTCCCGGATGTCCTTTGTAGGAGCGGACGCGGTCGTTGCTCAGGATCTCCTAGACGCACAGCTTTCAGAGCTTTCGGCCACCATCGTGCGGTGCGGCAGCGCGTTAATTCACCAGCTGGTGCGCGCTCCCGATCACCGGGAGGTTCGGCGGCCCCGGTGGCAGCCGTCGTCGCGGCTTCAGGAGCTGGACAACCGTGATGGCCAACACTGACACGAGAGCAAAGCAGAGCACAGGTATACAAGATCATTGTCCATGGTGAAAAGCATGATGTGTTGGCTGTGCTCTTCGGGTTCGTGATGTGCGAGCCTTCTTATAGCCCGCCCCGACCGGATGCACGTACAATATTACGTGTGCATCTGATAGGATGTAAGTAATTCAACCACCTTGCGTCATTTAATTGCTTATATTACGTATAGACGTAGGACCCGGTTGTGCTGCCATGACAAAATGGCATCGGGTGATGAGCACCAAACGAAAGATGCCTACAGCTGTCCCTCCTTTTTCTAGCAGATGCAAACAACATGTGATATTGGAGTTTCCTAGCTGGAGACTTTGTCGTTTGCATCTGCATCTGCATCTGATGGGACTTGTTCTGCTTGTCCTAGCTCGCGATAAAATGGTATCAGAAGACTAGCACCCAACGAAGATGCCCTGGCTGTTCCTTTCTTCTCTAGAGAGAAGGCTCAAAGAACTCGGCTTTAAAATTAATAGAGCCATTCCCGCAAAAATAAAAATAATAAAAATAATAATTAATAGAGCCATAACCAGCCACAAGAGTTAGAGAATCTACAGCCGGGTGCATCAAACTTTTTTATACGTTCTGATGGATGACCCGGCCAATGACCAGTCAGAAAAACTCGATCCAGATGGACGTCTAATACCGGCCTCAAACGCCGGGCTGACCGCACTCCTTATATCCAGCCCAAATCTTGGGCAGGTATGGGAAGGTCCGGGCGCGTCTGCAACATTGGATTTGGCTCATGCCGGCCCACCCTGACCTCACATATATTCGTTCCCATCTGCTCCCCTGACCTAACCTAACTACTCCACTCCGCCCCCAAGCTCCCTTCCGGCAATCTCCGGCATGACGGGCAGCGGATCTGACTCCGACCAATCTGGATCCATCGATTGGTTGTCGTCCCATGCGGGATGGAGGAGGCTATGGCCGTCCACATTGTCCTTCTCCACTCCTGGGAGGAGTGACCCGACCGAAGTCGGGATCTGTCCAGTGCCAATTCATTGCGTCGGCGCAACTGGCGCTCGGATCCACCGGGGCTGGAGCATCGCGGTCCATTAGCCTCGCCATCTTCATTTGCAGGCATATGAGTGCTATAGGGACCGGTGTGCCCGTCGTGGGATAGAAATGATGAGGGTGGCCGAGGCCCGCCTCGCTGCCGACATGGCGGTGGCGGCAAATGCGGCGATGTGCACTGCCACAGTGGATGATGCCATCCGTGTTTGCATCCTACAGAAGTGGCAGAGGAGGAAGACAGGTGCTCTCACTCGATAGCAAGATCGGGCGGTCCGTGGCATGGCCAGACTATGCCACAAACAGAAGATGGAGGACAGAGACGGGTCGGACAGCTCCCGCTATGAGCAGATCCGGCTTGTTGCATTTTGCGTTTTCAAGCGCTACTTCCGCGAGGAAAACGGCAAGGGCCACGGGAAGGGTAAGGGCGGCTGCCGATGATCTTTGACCATGACTAGTATATAGATAGAACATGCCAGTTTTTGATAATCCGATGGCATGTGTTGACACTAGTAGAAAAACTACTTTACGTGAGATACATTAGTCCCGGTTTGTAAACGGACCGGCACTAATGTGACCATTAGTGCCGGTTCCAACGGCTAGGCGGGCAGGCATCATTAGTCCCGGTTCGTGTTGAACCTCTAGTACCGGTTCATGCCACGAACCGGGACTAAAGAGGTGGTGGCAGGCTGGTGTCAGGCTGGGGCCCCACCAGTCCTTTTAGTCCCGGTTCATGGCACGAACCGGTACTAGAAGCTCACCTTTAGTCCCGGTTTCTGTCATGAACTGGGACTAAAGATTTTCCTATATAAACCCTTTATCCAGCCAGCGATCGAGCTCTCTGTTCTTCCCCTTTCCTCTCCTCTCTGTTCTTCCCCAAAGCTCGAGCTCATCCTTCATTTTGCCCAAAATTTGTCAAGATTTGAAGGCCCCCCATCCATCCAAGTGATCACAAAGGTTAGCAACTTTGTCCTTTTATCTCTCATTGCTAGATTAGCTCTTGCAATGCTCTATAATTATAGTGATTTGTGGGTTTTACTTTGGGAGTATATGTGGTAGTTTATTTGATTTATATGCAATTTGAGCTCAAATTAACTCTTAGTTTGCATATGTAGGTGTGGTTTACTTAGTGCCTTCCTGTCCCCATCCTAACCACTGTCGATCGCCCGCACCGTCCCGTCGCCGGCACCACCTTGGTGAGCCTCTTGTTCTTATTTTTTTATAAAAAAAAATCATCTTTGTGTGATTTAGATATATAGTTACTTGTATAATTTTCTTACCCGTACGTTGTTTGTTATACATAGTGGCATGGTTTTGATATCCGTCCCCGTCGGCCCTCGTCCGGTTTATGATTCGGATGTGGTATATATTCTCTTTTATAACTATTTGTTGCATTTCGTGTTTATGACAATTATGCCGACCAACGTGACATAGATGTTTTTATCTAGGAGGTATGTGAACCGGAAATTCCAACCGACCCTCTTGTCGAGTGGTTAAATTTAGTTGAACAAGAAAACGAGTATTTGAAAGAAAAATTGAAAAGAATTGAAGAAGAGAAGATGAAACTGGAGTTGTATGTTGCCGATGTCGTCGATGATCACAAGGTCAAGATGGATGCAATGCGCTTGAAGGTTAGAAAGATTAGAAAATATGCCATTGATAGTGAGGCTTGGTATCATTATGCTGTTGGATCAATTGTACCTTAGTTGCAATCTTGATCGCATTTGTTGTTGCATTTAAATGCTTTAGCTAGAGAGTTTGTATGTTGTTTTATGAGAATATGTGTGTATGAACTTTATGTATGAACTTGTATTAATTTGGTCTTTTCGGTATTGTGTAATGAAGATGAGCCGGCAATGGATGTACGATGACCGATGCTCTCCCCAGTTCATTAAGGGCGTGCATACTTTTCTGCTTGCGGCTGAGGCAAACAAGCGGGCGGATGGTTTTATGTGTTGTCCATGTGCTGACTGTAAGAATGATCGAAATTACTCTAACTCAAGAACCATTCACGTCCACCTGTTTGAGTCCGGTTTCTTGTCTGGCTATAACTGTTGGACCAAGCACGGAGAAAGAGGGGTCCTAATGGAAGAGAATGAAGAAGAAGAGGATGACGACAGCTATCCTGGCCATGGATTCCCTGAATACGATGGTACAACAATGGGGGAAGAAGCTGAGCCGGCAATGCGGGAAGAAGCTGAAGAAGAGGCATCAGATGAGCCCGCTGATGATCTTGGTCGAGCCATTGCCGATGCAAAGAGAAACTGCACAAGTGAAAAGGAGAGGCTGAAGTTGCAGTGCATGTTAGAGGATCACAAGAAATTGTTGTACCCAAATTGCGAAGCTGACAAGAAAAAGCTGGGCACCACACTGGAATTGCTGCAATGGAAGGCAGAGAATGGTGTATCTGACAAGGGATTTGAAAAGTTGCTGATAATGTTAAAAAAGATGCTTCCAAAGGACAACGAATTACCCGACAGTACATACGAAGCAAAGAAGGATGTCTGCCCTCTAGGATTAGAGGTGCAGAAGATACATGCATGCCCTAATGACTGCATCCTCTACCGCGGTGAGTACGAGGATTTGAATGCATGCCCGGTATGCGGTGCATTGCGCTATAAGATCAGCCGCGATGACCCTGGTGATGTTGAGGGCGAGCGCCCCAGGAAGAAGATTCCTGCCAAGGTGACGTGGTATGCTCCTATAATACCACGGTTGAAACGTTTGTTCCAAAACAAAGAGCATGACGAGTTGATGCGGTGGCACAGAGAAGACCGTAAGAAAGACGGGAAGTTGAGAGTACGCGCTGACGGGTCGCAGTGGAGAAAAATCGAGAGAAAGTGGCGGGACTTTGCAGATGACGCAAGGAATGTATGGTTTGGTCTAAGCGCAGATGGCATTAATCCTTTTGGGGAGCAGAGCAGCAATCATAGCACCTGGCCTGTGACTCTATGTATGTATAACCTTCCTCCTTGGTTGTGCATGAAGCAGAAGTACATTATGATGCCAGTGCTCATCCGAGGCCCTAAGCAACCCGGCAACGACATTGATGTGTACCTAAGGCCATTAGTTGAAGAACTCTTACAGCTGTGGAATGAAAAAGGTGTATGTGCGTGGGATGAGCACGGACAGGAGGAATTTGACCTACATGCGTTGCTGTTTGTGACCATCAATGATTGGCCTGCTCTCAGTAACCTTTCAGGATAGACAAACAGGGGATACTGCGCATGCATGCACTGTTTGGATGATACCGACAGTATATATTTGGATAATTGTAAGAAGAATGTGTACCTGGGACATCGTCGATTTCTTCCGAGCAGGCATCCCGTAAGAAAGAAAGGCAAGCATTTCAAAGGTGAGGCAGATCACCGGAAGAAGCCTCGCCACCGTACTGGTGATGATGTACTTGATATGGTCAAGGATTTAAAAGTAACCTTTGGAAAGGGTCCTGGCGGACAATTTGTTCCGAATGACGCTGACGGACGTGCACCCATGTGGAAGAAGAAATCTATATTTTGGGACCTACCCTATTGGAAAGACCTAGAGGTCCGCTCTGCAATCGACGTGATGCACGTGACAAAGAATCTTTGTGTGAACCTGCTAGGCTTCTTGGGCGTGTATGGAAAGATAAAAGATACACCGGAGGCACGGGAGGACCAGCAACGTATGCACGGAAAAGACGACATACATCAAGGTCATGCCAGCTACGCTCTTACCAAAGAAGAGAAGAAAATCTTCTTTGAATGCCAGCTCAGTATGAAGGTCTCGTTTGGCTTCTCATCGAATATATAGGGAGTAATAAATATGGCCGAGAAAAAGTTCCATAACCTAAAGTCCCATGACTGCCACATGATTATGACGCAACTGCTTCCGGTTGCATTGAGGGGGCTTCTACCGGAAAACGTTCGATTAGCCATTGTGAAGCTATGTGCATTCCTCAATGCAATCTCTCAGAAGGTAATCGATCCAGAAATCATACCAAAGTTAGAGAATGATTTGGTGCAATGTCTTGTCAGTTTCGAGTTGGTGTTCCCACCATTCTTCTTCAATATCATGACGCACATCCTAGTTCACCTAGTCGAAGAGATTGCCATTCTGGGTCCTGTATTTCTACACAATATGTTTCCCTTTGAGAGGTTCATGGGAGTCTTAAAGAAATATGTTCATAACCGTGCTAGGCCAGAAGGAAGCATCTCCAAGGGCCATGAAAATGAGGAGGTCATTGAGTTTTGTGTTGACTTTATTCCTGACCTTAAGCCAATTGGTGTTCCTGAATCGCGGCATGAGGGCAGACTGGGTGGAAAAGGCACGCTAGGACCGAAAGCAATAATATGTATGGACGGGCATTCTCTCACTGAAGCACACTACACAGTTCTACAAAATTCCTCCTTGGTGGCTCCGTATATCAAGGAACACAAGAATATTCTACGCTCCAAACAGCCGGAGCAGTGTGACGACTGGATTACACGTGAACAAACGGGGACTTTTGCCGGTTGGTTGCAGACACGTCTCATGCATGACGACACTGTTGAAGATGAGTTGTACTTGCTGTCCAAGTTACCATCTTCGAATATATTGACTTTCAAAGGGTACGAGATAAATGAGAATACATTTTACACGATCGCCCAAGATCAAAAGAGCACGAACCAAAACAGTGGTGTCCACTTTGATGCAGCAACCAAGAGGGGAAAGGACACATATTATGGTTACATAGTGGACATATGGGAACTTGACTATGGACGTGATTTGAAGGTCCCTTTGTTTCGGTGCAAATGGGTCAATCTGACAGGAGGCGGGGTAACGGAAGACCCGCAGTACGGAATGACAACAGTGGATCTTAACAATCTTGCGTACGCAGACAAACTATTCGTCCTAGCCAATGATGTGGCGCAGGTTTTCTATGTGAAGGACATGTCTACCAAGCCGAGAAAAAGAAAAGATAAGGAAGCGAATACATCATACGATGAGCCAAAGCGCCACATAGTTCTTTCAGGGAAAAGAAACATCGTGGGAGTGGAGGATAAGACAGACATGTCAGAAGATTATGCAAAGTTTCATGAAATTGCTCCCTTCACAGTGAATATTGCCCGAGCATCCATTTAAATGATGAAGATTGTCCATGGTTACGGCGCAAAGGGACACACGCGAAGAAAAAGTTTTTACACCCAAAGATCCCACTCTCGGATGTGACCAGCTTCACTGTCATCACTTTCTTCTCTAGTGAGTTTCCGGACTTATATATCTGGAAAGTCCCACTTCGGACAAACCGGAGGGAATCTTTGTAATAGTTAGGGTACTTATGTGTGATTAATTTCTCATCAATTTTCAACCCTTTCTGACATCATTTGCTATTTTTCATGCATTTACTGATTTTTTTTGAGCTAAATGACCGTGAAATTGAAAAGCACTACAAATGAACTCTGGATTTTTAAAACTTATTTCAACTCCAGACTTTTTGTGCGTTCAGTATACACCATTCAAAGCCACATCATCAATTTTCAACCCTTTCTGACATCATTTGCTATTTTTCATGCATTTACTGATTTTTGAGCTAAATGACCCTGAAATTGAAAAGCACTACAAATGAACTCTGAAAAGGTTGAAAGTTGGCATAGTATCATCATTTCACCCACATAGCATGTGTAAAAAAGTTGAGAGGGTTACGGCAAAAACTGGATGCACTTCGTGTACAAAATGGACAATCTATTTCGAATTATCAAGGTTTTGGGCTAAAACTCATCTGTTACAAAGGCATTTCATTTTTTAAAACTTATTTTAACTCCAGACTTTTTGTGCGTTCATTATGCACCATTCAAAGCCATGTCATCAATTTTCAACCCTTTCTGACATCATTTGCTATTTTTCATGCATTTACTGATTTTTTGAGCTAAATGACCCTGAAATTGAAAAGCACTACAAATAAACTCTGAAAAGGTTGAAAGTTGGCATGGTATCATCATTTCACCCACATAGCATGTGCAAAAAAGTTGAGAGGGTTACGGCAAAAACTGGATGCACTTCGTGTACAAAATGGACAATCTCTTTCGAAGTATCAGAGATTTTGGGCTAAAACTCATCTGTTACAAAGGCATTTCATTTTTTTAAATAACCTAAGAATTACCAAATTGAATATAATGATAAAACACACTAATATTAAATAGCATAAAAAAGAATCACTGAAAAATCTATTTTTAAAGTAAAGTTATTCACAAACTAGTGATTCACACAAATTTCA
This sequence comes from Thinopyrum elongatum, assembly GCA_011799875.1. Taxonomy (NCBI): domain Eukaryota; kingdom Viridiplantae; phylum Streptophyta; class Magnoliopsida; order Poales; family Poaceae; genus Thinopyrum; species Thinopyrum elongatum. Next base: position 63,365,508 of record CM022299.1, read on the forward strand.
AATAATTCAAATTTAAACTATTCAATTTTGAAAACTACTGGCACTAACAGAAAGTTTATAATTTTTTTTACCTAAAGCAAAAAGATTCACAAAGAAACTCTAAATAAAGCAAAAAACAACTCAGAAACAAAAGAAAATAAATAAAGCAGAAAACAAAAAAAATGAAAAAATAAATAAATTAAAAAAAGCCCGCCTACTAGGCTACAACGGCCTGTATACGACTAGAAACCCAACCTCTAGTTGGGTCAGGATGCAGGCCCGCAATGCCCAGTAGGCCCCAGAGGGCAGCGCAGGTGAGGTAGGCCCAGAAGGCCTGCTTTAGAGAGGAGCTCGAAGGAGCAGCCGCGGCGGGGCTTATAAACCAGTGCGGCTGCCCTTCGCTGGGCGAGGTGGGACTAAACTTCCTTCACCGCGGCTGTGGCAACACGAGACCTTTAGTCGCGGTTGGTGGCTCCAACCGTGACTAAAGGTCCCCCTTTAGTCCCGGTTGGAGCCACCAACCATGACTAAAGGCCTGCGCTTCCCGCCGCTTCGGCTGGCCAAAAGTGACCTTTAGTCCCGGTTGGTGTCTCCAACCGGGACTAAAGGGGGGGCGCATATATATACAACACTTCAAATTTTTTCAGTTTCTCTGCTTCTTCGACCACTACAGAGGACATCGCCGCGCCGCCAGGCTACCCCGACGCCGTCTCGCCTCCCCCGACACCGGAGCTCGTCGCCGCCCCCGACGCCGGGCGCCCGCGCCGATCCCCGATGCCGGACGCGCCCTCCTCCCCGAGCCCTGATGCCGCCCGCGCCCGCTCCTCCCCGCGCGTTCCGCCTGCCCCTACGCTGTCGCCGCCCCCGACTCGCCTCGCCTCGCCGTCGCCGTCGCCCCACTGTGAGCTCTCCCCCCTCTCCCTCGCCCCCTGCCGCCATGGCCGCCCCTCCCCGAGCCCACACACACACAGATGCATGAACACACACACACACACACATTTTCTTAAGTTAATGATTTATATGTATTTTTGTATGTTTAATTAGTATATATGTATAGCAATTTTGACATTTTTCAGAAGAATTTTGACATTTCTTTTCACTAGATGATTAGATGTATAGAAAAAAGTTGAGGAAGTTTGACATTTGAGGAATTAATTAGTATATAATGTATGTATAGACATTTGATCCAATGTATAGCAATTGGTATATGTGTTGGGAATCGTTGCATGGAAAACAAAAAAAATTCTACACACACGCAATGATCTATCCATGGAGATGCATAGCAACGAGAGGGAGAGTGTGTCTATGTACCCTCGTAGACCGTAAGCGGAAGCGTTTCACAACGCGGTTGATGTAGTCGAACTTTCTTCGCTCTCCAACCGATCTAGTACCGAACACACGGTACCTTCGCGTTCTGCACACGTTCAGCTCGGTGACGTCCTCGCCTTCTTGATCCAGCAAGACGGGTGAAGTAGTAGATGAGTTCCGGCAGCACGACGGCGTGGTGACGGTGATGGTGATGCGATCTCCGCGGGGCTTCGCCTAAGCACTACGAAGATATGACTGAGGAAGTAAACGGTGGACGGGGGTGCCGCACACGGCTAAGACAATGTTGTGTCTCCTTGTGTGGCGCCCCCTCCCCACATATATATAGGTGGGAGGGGAGGGAAGGCAGCCAGGCGCGCCCTAGGGCTGGCCGCCGGCCCCTAGGGCTCCTGCCTTGCCCTGCGCCCCCCCTTTCCTTGTATAAACAAGGGGGAAGGAAAGAGGGGGGGAGAGGGAAGGAAGGGGGAGTCCTACTCCACACTTTCCTTGCCCTCCCCTCTTTCCTTCTCCTCCTCATAGGGTTGGCCTGTATAGGGGCGCACCAGCCCCTTGTGGGCTGGTGTGTTCCCTCTCTTGGCCCATAAGGCCCATATCTTTGCCAGGGGTGCCCGAAACTCCTTTCCGGTGACCCGATACCCGGTACCCTCCGGAACACTTCCGGTGTCTGAATACCATCGTCTTATATATCAATCTTTACCTCTCGACCATTTCGAGACTCCTCGTCATGTCCATGATCTCATCCGGGACTCCGAACAACATTTGGTCACCAAATCACATAACTCATATAATAATATATCGTCAACGAATGTTAAGCGTGCAAACCCTACGGGTTCGAGAACTATGTAGACATGACCGAGACACTTCTCCGGTCAATAACCAATAGCGGAACCTAGATGCTCATATTGGCTCCCACATATTCTACGAAGATCTTTATCGGTCGAACCATTATGACAACATACGTAATTCCCTTTGTCCATCGGTATGTTACTTGCCCGAGATTCGATCGTTGGTATCCACATACCTAGTTCAATCTCGTTACCGACAAGTCTCTTTACTCGTTCCGTAATACATCATCCTGTAACTAACTCATTAGTCACTTTGCTTGCAAGGCTTCTTATGATGTGTATTACTGAGAGGGCCCAGAGATACCTTTCCGATACTCGGAGTGACAAATCCTAATCTCGATCTATGCCAACCCAACAAACACCTTCGGAGATACCTGTAGAGCATCTTTATAATCACCCAGTTACGTTGTGATGTTTGATAGCACACAAGGCATTCCTTCGGTATCCAGGAGTTGCATAATCTCATAGTCGAAGGAATATGTATTTGACATGAAGAAAACAATAGCAATAAAACTGAACGATCAATATGCTATGCTAACGGATGGGTCTTGTCCATCACATCATTCTCCTAATGATGTGATCCCGTTCATCAAATGACAACACATGTCTATGGTTAGGAAACTTAACCATCTTTGATTAACGAGCTAGTCTAGTAGAGGCTTACTAGGGACATGGTGTTTTGTCTATGTATCCACACATGTATCAAGTTTTCGGTTAATACAATTCTAGCATGAATAATAAACATTTATCATGATATAAGGAAATATAAAATAACAACTTTATTATTGCCTCTAGGGCATATTTCCTTCAGTCTCCCACTTGCACTAGAGTCAATAATCTAGTTCACATCGCCATGTGATTTAACACCAATAGTTCACATCTTTATGTGATTAACACCCATAGTTCACATCGCCATGTGACCAACACCCAAAGGGTTTACTAGAGTCAATAATCTAGTTCATATCGCTATGTGATTAACACCCAAAGAGTACTAAGGTGTGATCATGTTTTGCTTGTGAGAGATGTTTAGTCAATGGGTCTGCAACATTCAGATCCGTATGTATTTTGTAAATTTCTATGTCTACAATGCTCTGCATGGAGCTACTCTAGCTAATTGCTCCCACGTTCAATACATATCTAGATTGAGACCTAAAATCATCTAGATCAGTGTCAAAGCTTGCATCGACGTAACTCTTTACGACGAACTCTTTATCACCTCCATAACCGAGAAACATTTCCTTAGTCCTCTAAGGATAATTTTGACCGCTGTCTAGTGATCTACTCCTAGATCACTATTGTACCCCCTTGACAAACTCATGGCAAGGTACACAACAGGTTTGGTACACAACATGGCATACCTTATAGAACCTATGGCTGAGGCATAGGGAATGACTTTCATTCTCTCTCTATCTTCTGTCGTGGTCGGGCTTTGAGTCTTACTCAATTTCACACCTTACAATACAGGCTAGAACTCCTTCTTTGACTGATCCATTTTGAACTCCTTCAAAATCTTGTCAAGGTATGTACTCATTGAAAATCTTATCAAGCGTCTTGATCTATCTCTATAGATTTTGATGCCCAATATGTAAGCAGCTTCACCGAGGTCTTTCATTGAAAATTTCTTATTCAAGTATCCTTTTATGCTATCCAGAAATTCGATATCATTTCCAATCAGCAATATGTCATCCACATATAATATCAGAAATGCTACAGAGCTCCCACTCACTTTCTTGTAAATACAGGCTTCACCATAAGTCTGTATAAAACCATATGCTTTGATCACCTTATCAAAGCGTATATTCCAACTCTGAGATGCTTGCACCAGTCCATATATGGATCGCTAGAGTTTGCACACTTTGTTAGCACCTTTAGGATTGACAAAACCTTTTGGTTACATCATATACAACTCTTCTTTAAGAAATCCATTAAGGAATGCAGTTTTGACATCCATTTGCCAGATTTCATAAAATGCGGCAATTGCTAACATGATACGGACAGACTTAAGCATCGCTACGAGTGAGAAAATCTCATCGTAGTCAACACCTTGAACTTGTCAAAAACCTTTTGCGACAAGTCGAGCTTTGTAGATAGTAACACTACCATCAGCGTCCGTCTTCCTCTTGAAGATCCATTTATTCTCAATGGCTTGCTGATCATCGGGCAAGTCCACCAAAGTCCACACTTTGTTCTCATACATGGATCCTATCTCAGATTTCATGGCCTCAAGCCATCTGTCGGAATCTGGGCTCATCATATCTTCTTCATAGTTCGTAGGTTCGCCATGGTCTAATAACATGATTTCCAGGACAGGATTACCGTACCACTCTGGTGTGGATCGTGCTCTGGTTGACCTACGAGGTTCAGTAGTAACTTGATCTGAAGTTTCATGATCATTATCATTAGCTTCCTCTCTAGTTGGTGTAGGCATCATGGGAATGGTTTTCTATGGTGAGCTATTTTCCAATTCGAGAGAAGGTACAATTACCTCATCAAGTTCCACTTTCCTCCCACTCACTTCTTTCGAGAAAGGTTCCATTCTCGGCAACAAAGATCTTGCCTTCGGATCTGTGGTAGAAGGTGTACCCAATTGTTTCCTTAGGGTATCCTATGAAGACGCACTTCTCCGATTTGGGTTCGAGCTTATCAGACTGAAGCCTTTTGACATAAGTGTCGCAACCCCAAATTTTAAGAAACGACAGCTTAGGTTTCTTGCCAAACCACAGTTCATACGGTGTCGTCTCAACGGATTTAGACAGTGCCATTTTTAACGTGAATGGAGCTGTCTCTAATGCATAACCCCAAAACAAAAATCGGTAAGAGACATCATAGATCGCACCATATCTAAAAAAGTACGGTTACGACGTTCGAACACACCATTACGCTGTGGTGTTCCAGGTGGCGTGAGTTGTGAAACTATTCCACATTGTTTTAAATGAAGGCCAAACTCGTAACTCAAATATTCACCTCCGCGATCAGATCGTAGAAACTTTATTTTCTTGTTATGATGATTCTCCACTTCACTCTGAAATTCCTTGAACTTTTCAAATGTTTCAGACTTGTGTTTCATTAAGTAGATTTACCCATCTCTGCTCAAATCATCTGTGAAGGTTAGAAAATAACGATACCCGCCGCGTGCCTCAACACTCATCGGACCGCATACATCGGTATGTATTATTTTCAAGAAGTCATTGGCTCGCTCAGGTCACGGAACCAGTCCGCATCATTGCTACTATCATCTTTCAACTTAGTTTTCTCTAGGAACATATCAAAATAAAACAGGGGAGCTATACGCGAGCTATTGATCTACAACATAGATATGCAAAAACTATCAGGACTAAGTTCATGATAAATTAAAGTTCAATTAATCAAATTACGTAAGAACTCACACTTAAATAGACATCCCTCAAGTCATCTAAGTGATACGTGATCCAAATCAACTAACCCATGTCCGATCATCACGTGAGATGGGGTAGTCATCAATGGTGAACATCTCTATGTTGATCATATCTACTATATGATTCACATTCGATCTTTCGATCTCCAGTGTTCCGAGGCCATGTCTGTACATGCTAGGCTCATCAAGTTTAACCCGAGTATTCCGCATGTGCAAAACTGTCTTGCACCTGTTGTATTTGAACGTAGAGTCTATCACACCCGATCATCATGTGGTGTCTCAACACGATGAACTGTCGCAATGGTGCATACTCAGGGAGAACACTTATACCTTGAAATTTAGTGAAGGGATCATCTTATAATGCTACCGTCGTTCTAAGCAAAATAAGATGCATAAAGGATAAACATCACATGCAATCAAAATATGTGCCATGATATGGCCATCATCATCTTGTGCTTTTGATCTCCATCTTCAAAGCATTGTCATGATCTCCATCGTCACCGGCTCGACACCTTGATCTCCATCATTGCGTCGTGGTCATCTCGCAAACTATTGCTTCTACAACTATCACTAACGCATAGTGATAAAGTAAAGCAATTACATGGTGTTTGCATTTCATACAATAAAGCGACAACCATAAGGCTCCTGCCAGTTGCCGATAACTTTTACAAAACATGATCATCTCATACAACAACGTATATCACATCATGTCTTGACCATATCACATCACAACATACCCTGCAAAAACAAGTTAGACGTCCTCTACTTTGTTGTTGCAAGTTCTACGTGACTGCTACGGGCTTCTAGCAAGAACCGTTCTTACCTACGCCTCAAAACCACAATGGTGATTTATCAAGTTTGCTGTTTTAACCTTCAACAAGGACCGGCCGCAGTCAAATTCGATTCAACTAAAGTAGGAGAAACAGACACCCGCCAGCCACCTTTATGCAAAACTAGTTGCATGTCTGTCGGTGGAACCGGTCTCATGAACGTGGTCATGTAAGGTTGGTCCAGGCCGCTTCATCCAACAATACCGCCGAATCAAAATAAGACGTTGGTGGTAAGCAGTATGACTATCACCGCCCACAACTCTTTGTGTTCTACTCGTGCATATCATCTACGCATAGACCTGGCTCGGATGCCACTGTTGGGAATCGTTGCATGGAAAACAAAAAAAATTCTACACACACGCAATGATCTATCCATGGAGATGCATAGCAACGAGAGAGAGAGAGTGTGTGTCTACGTACCCTCGTAGACCGTAAGCGGAAGCGTTTTACAACGCGGTTGATGTAGTCGAACTTTCTTCGCGCTCCAACCAATCTAGTACCGAACGCACGGTACCTCCGTGTTCTGCACACGTTCAGCTCGGTGACGTCCTCGCCTTCTTGATCCAGCAAGATGGGCGAAATAGTAGATGAGTTCCGGCAGCACGACGGCATGGTGACGGTGATGGTGATGCAATCTCCGCAGGGCTTCGCCTAAGCACTACGAAGATATGACCGAGGGAGTAAACGGTGGACGGGGGCGCCGCACACGGCTAAGACAATGTTGTGTCTCCTTGTGTGGCGCCCCCTCCCCACATATATATACGTGGGATGGGAGGAGAGGCAGCCAGGCGCACCCTAGGGCTGGCCGCTGGCCCTAGGGCTCCTGCCTTGCCATGCGCCCCCCCCCCCCCCCCCTTTCCTTGTATAAACAAGGGGGAAGGAAAGAGGAGGGGAGAGGGAAGGAAGGGGGAGTTCTACTCCACACTTTCCTTGCTCTCCCCTCTTTCCTTCTCCTCCTCATAGGGCTGGCCTGTATAGTGGCGCACCATCCCCTTGTGGGCTGGTGTGTTCCCTCTCTTGGCCCATAAGGCCCATATCTTTGCCGGGGGTGCCCGAAACTCCTTTCCGGTGACCCGATAAGTACCCGGTACCCTCCGGAACACTTCCAGTGTCCGAATACCATCGTCCTATATATCAATCTTTACCTCTCGACCATTTCGAGACTCCTCGTCATGTCCGTGATTTCATCCGGGACACCGAACAACATTCGATCACCAAATCACATAACTAATATAATACTATATCGTCAATGAACGTTAAGCGTGCGGACCCTACGGGTTCGAGAACTATGTAGACATGACCGAGACACTTCTCCGATCAATAACCAATAGCAGAACCTGGATGCTCATATTGGCTCCCACATATTCTACGAAGATCTTTATCGGTCGAACCGTTATGACAACATACGTAATTCCCTTTGTCCATCGGTATGTTACTTGCCCGAGATTCGATCGTTGGTATCCACATACCTAGTTCAATCTCGTTATCGGCAAGTCTCTTTACTCATTCCGTAATACATCATCCTGTAACTAACTCATTAGTCACTTTGCTTTCAAGGCTTCTTATGATGTGTATTACCGAGAGGGCCCAGAGATACCTCTCCGATACTCGGAGTGACAAATCCTAATCTCGATCTATGCCAACCCAACAAACACCTTCGGAGATACCTGTAGAGCATCTTTATAATCACCCAGTTACGTTGTGACGTTTGATAGCACACAAGGCATTCCTCCGGTATCCGGGAGTTGCATAATGTCATAGTCGAAGGAATATGTATTTGACATGAAGAAAACAATAGCAATAAAACTGAACGATCAATATGCTATGCTAACGGATGGGTCTTGTCCATCACATCATTCTCCTAATGATGTGATCCCGTTCATCAAATGACAACACATGTCTATGGTTAGGAAACTTAACCATCTTTGATTAACGAGCTAGTCTAGTAGAGGCTTACTAGGGACACGGTGTTTTGTCTATGTATCCACACATGTATCAAGTTTCCGGTTAATACAATTCTAGCATGAATAATAAACATTTATCATGATATAAGGAAATATAAAATAACAACTTTATTATTGCCTATAGGGCATATTTCCTTCAATATGTATTTATACAATGCATAGAAAACATTTGAGGAATTTTGACCAAGCATAGAAAAAATTTGCATAGAAAAAAGTTGCTTTTTTTAATGTTGTATTTGCAAAAGTTTGTTATGTATTTGCAAAATCAAGTGAAAAAGAATTACAAAAATCACAATCAAGCATTTAAAAAATGTTAAATTTACATAGATCGAATTTGTTCTCGACGTCAACGATGCCCGGCCCGCATCCTTGTCGTCGACTCATTCGCGACGACGTCCTGCTTCAGAGGAGCCATGTCCGGGACTGGGCTCCGCCGGGCTGGCACTGGGAGGTGCTACCTTCCGGGGCGCGCAGCTTGTTGAGGAATCGGGCTCCCGTCGTCGACCCTGAGCTTCTTTGGTGGCGTTCACGTGGGCCACTTTCGGTGCGGAGGCAGCCGGCCCTGCCGGAGGTGGTACGTCGCCGTGTCAGGGAGGAGGACGAGCACGTCCGTCGCTACATGGCTACGTTGGACGTCAGGTTCTTCAGGGATCTCACCCGAGCTATGATCCTGTGATCGTTCCTTCTCTTTGGGTGTCCACCGCCCGCGCCTCAGGAACCGCGAGTGAAGTAGATTCTTCGATAGTATTCGATCTGTATTAGCTAGTGATGTTATATATATGATAATATTCGAGATGTATTAGTGATAATACTCGAGATGTATTCGAGATTATATTCGATAATATTCGAGATGATGTATTCGAGATTATATTATTCGATAATATTCGAGACGATGTATTCGAGATTATACTCGATGATGCATATTATCTGGATTATTCGAGATGTATATATATTATCTACTATGATTCAGTTTTTCCTTATTGATTGCATGCATGCATTCTAATTTGAATACTAAATTGTTTTACCTTTCTTCTGGATTAGTTAAATAAAAGCTATGGACAATACTGGCAGAGAAGGAGAAGAGGCCCTATTCGAGATCATACGCTCCCCGAGACCAGATGAGAATGAAGAAGATGACGGCTCGCAATATCTGAACAATACCGGTGATGGTATGATATTCGATGAAGACGAACGAATAGATGAAGTCCAAAACAATGATGACGAAGGAAATGTTGTTCTTCAAATAACAAAGACCGGCGAGGTATATTTATATAAGGCATCTGGTGATCATCACATGTTTTAATTGATTTGTATATATATTAACGAATCAATCTTTCTTCTTTTAGCCCTCCGGATCGAGCAATTCTTCTACAAGCAGCAGGACAGTTCGAGGCCCGGCCAAAAACTTGCAGGCTGGCGTAAAGTACAACATCGATGCCATCAAATCTAATGGCGAACCTGATGAACCTAAGAAGAATGCGAAGAAGTTCATTCGTCAATGCGGAGTTAATGTCAGGGACCAAATCCCGATCTCCGTTCAAGAATAGAAAAAGCCAGCAAAGGGAGATCCAGATGTTACTTTTGTCGACCAAAGAGCAAAAGATCTGCTTTGGGAATCGCTCATGTCACATTTCACCCTGCCAGATCATTTGACAGATGCAGATCTGGAGAAAGTCAAGAGCAGTGCTCGTAAGAAGATGGCGATAGCATTCAACAACCACAAGAAAAATATATGGGCCGCGTACGTCAGTGTAGGAAAGCAGACTCCAGAATTCAAGGGAACATTGGAGAAGGCAAGAGCTCACTGGGATGCTTTCGTGAACTTCAAGGAATCGGAAGTAGCTCAGGAACGGTCAAGAAAAAAATCAGATTAATGCCGCGAAAAAGCAGTGGCACCATAAGCTGGGGCCAGGTGGCTACAAGGTGGCCCGGCCTAAGTGGGATCTCGCTGAGCAAGAGAAGATGGATGCAGGGGTCACTCCAGTTACATTGAGATGGCCCCCTAGGTGCAGGACTTGGTTCTATGCGCATGGGGGGAAGTTGGACCCAAAGACAGGCGAGGTTTTGGAGCGGGCATGTCTTAAAGGAGCCGATGAAAGTTTACTTGTTGCAATAGAAGAGGCTCGAACGGGGGTGTTCAAGCCCAACAGAGAGAACGACGAGCTTACGCGCGCCCTGAAGAATCCTGAACACCCGGGAAGAACACGAGGCAAAAGCGTTGTTCCATGGTTTGAGGGGTTTGCGGACTGGAACGCCGACTACAGAAGCCGTGCGAGAAAGAAGCAGCAGGAGGAGCAGAAGAGGAAGCTGGAGGAGGAGCAGAGGAAGCAGGAAGCAGACCGCCTTCGCATCGTAGAATCAAAGCACGCGGATTTGGAACGCGCTTTCATCCAGCAGCAGGAGCAGATCGACTCACTTAGCCAGGAAATGGCGTCTCAGCAGCAGCAGCTAGCGGATCCAGCATTGGATAGCACTGTCCCATCCATGCCGAGAAGCAGTGTGGGTTCCGCCCCGGGCGATGATGCACTGCTGGATAGATACCCTGTGGATGATATCATAGCTACGACAACTTGTGAGCTACACTTTAAAGTGAAGAACATATCCATGAAGGTGGCGGATGGCTATGCTCAAACAAATCCCCCTAAAGCAATCTTCCATTGCAGTCCGATTCTAGCTGGCTATGCTTGTGTTGGGGTTGATGAGGTGGTGGCAGGATATTCGGGGCTATAGCTTGACATTCCTGGAGGTGACGAGGAGCGCACACTGGGAGAGGCCATACATCGTATCATTCTATGGAGAAAGGATTGCGTCGTCTTTCCAAGGCCACCGACACCGCGTCAGCCGGCTCCTCCTCCAAGTCCGCCACCGCGTCAGCAGACTCCCGCTCCTCCAAGTCCGCCACCACGTCAGCAGACTCCTGCTCCTCCAAGTCTGCCACTGCGTCAGCCCACTCCTCCTCCTCCAAGTCCGGCACCGCGTCAGCCGACTCCTCCTCCTCCAAGTCCGCCACCGCGTCATCCGACTCCTCCTCCAAGTCAGCACCCCGTCAGCCGTCTCCGCCGCCTCAGCAATAGCGGAAGAGAGGCGCCGCAGCTATGGCGGCTAGCGGTACAACAGGAGGCAAGAAATACAAATTTGGTCCAAGCCTCAAGCCTCTTCCGAAGTTGCCTTACCACTTGACTGAAGAGGAAAACGAAGCCGAAGTGACGGCCCAAGTGAAGGCCCATTTTGGACCGAAACCGCCCCCGCCGCCAAAGGAGAAAGTACCTGAGCATGCCATGCAGCACTTTATTGATATGGCTCAACCAGCTGTCAAGCATAGGGACTCAGACTATGAGCGCTCTATCAACAAGTTATATCATGCACAACAAAAGGAGTCGAGCTCGAGCTCGAGCCAAGCAGCTACTAAAAAAAGCGGAAAAACTGTGCCCCAGCTGGGAGAACAGGCAGTGCAATTGATCTCCCCGCTCATTGTACAAACACATGGGAGTACCGCCGATCAGCTGGTAATAACCAACGATCATAGAAGGCAGGCTCAAGAGGCCGGTGTCACTGTAGAACAACTCCTAGGCATCGAGGACTTCCAAACGTTTACAGAGGAGGAACTACAATGGAAATATGTCCGCGGCCAACCTATGGTCAAGCCTGAGCAGATCCCGCTTCTATCAACGAGAATGTATGAATTGCATCAATGGTACCTGAGAGAAGTAAAGACTACCGATCGAGAGTCCCTCATGGTTAAAGTCAAGGAAGAGCATTACTACCATGCAAAAGATCTGTGGGTTGAGTTTCAAGAAATGTTCCAGTTATTCAATCAAGACACACTCGACAAATCTATCGTCAGTTGCTATTGTCTGTAAGTGGTTTCTTTCTGTAATTTAAGTCTCTAGCTAGCTGTAGTGCTCGTTCATTACCTGTAATTATCCTCACTATATTCTTTTTTGTGGTATTATGCAGAATGAAGATGTATAAAATGAAAAAAGCTGGACGCTATGGCATTGGGTTCATTGACCCAAATACCATTAATGAAGAGACATGGACGCGTCAATGGGAACGAAAAGACACAGAGAAAAGCTTGCTAGAATTCTTGGTGCGACTTAATACCCAACCAGAAATACTACTTCCTTACAACTTCGGGTGAGTGACACTGTCTTGTACTATAAATTCTGTTTTTGCTTACTAGCTGTTAATAAGTGTAGTTGATGAGTTATGCACGTGCCCGCTTAATTATACAAACGTGTGCGCATGCAGTTTTCACTTGATCCTGCTAATCATTGAAGTTGACGAGGGAAAAGCTCAACTACTGGACTCACTATTTAAAGACGTTAATGACTACACAATCGTGAGGGGGATGGTCGACAGGTAATTTCAATCATTATCGAACTATATGTCGGCCTCTTTAGTTCATTTCTTGATATCAACTAATTAATGACTCCTTCATTTTCTTTGCCGGCGGGCAAGGCTTGGGAAAAGTTCATCAAATAGGTTGAAGGCCAATGGAAACAAAAACTAAAATGGTGTCGACCCAAGGTAATTAATTAAGTAGTACTAGCTAGCTACCATCTCTTTAATTCTAGTTTCAATATCATTATCATGCTTGATTAATTATTATCTGATTGAATTCTATTCTCGTAAAGGACTTGAGGCAGACGCCAGGGAATAATTTATGTGCATACTACGTTTGCGAGAACATTCGCATGATGACGTCCGAAAGGTCCAAAAGTGATAGACAACTTTGGGTACGTTTGCCAGAACACTATTCAGAATTCTTTTTATCATGATCTAATATATATACACACAACTAATATATTCATATTGATCTTCTTTTTTAATAAAGATGCAAGAGATGCGGGATGAGCTCCTACCAACGAATCGCGTACGACCAATTCAAGAGGAAATAGCGGGATTTTTGCTCGACCAGGTCATAGATCCCGAAGGAGAATACCATTACAAGCTGTAATGCCTCCATGTAATGATCTGCAAATTGTAGGAGAAATTGTATATACCAAATTGTATATATATATATGTGTGTGTGTGTGTGTGTGTATGTGAATGGTCGTGCGAGAAATTCGATGATATATATACAGTTCTACGAGAAATTCTATTTCTACGAGAAATATGTTTATGTGAATAGTCGTGCGAGAAATTCGATGATATATATACAGTTCTACGAGAAATTTTATTTATATATATATGCATAACGTGTACAATATGTAGTAGCGTAAAATATGTTTAAAATGAAAAAGAATTAAATGAAAAACACAAAATTAAAAGGAAAAATAAACCATAAACCCATAAATCTTTTAGTCCCGGTTGGTGTAACCAACCGGGACTAAAGGCACCCAGCCCCCCGGCGCGGGCTCGTGCCACGTGGTGGGCCTTTGGTCCCGGTTCGTGACGAACAGGCACTAAAGGGAGGGAGCCTTTAGTCCCCACCCTTTAGTGTCAGTTGCAAAACCGGCACTAAAGGTCCTTACGAACCGGGACAATAGCCCGATTCTGCACTAGTGTGATGTAGTAGCCGTGTGATTATTGTTGCATCGTGGAGATAGTTTAGGTTGCATGTGTCTATGAATTTGTGGTTTGCTAATTAAGGTATCCGGTTGTGTAAAGCAAAATTTCAGGTATGACCGATCACTGTCCATGAAAGTGCCCGGGCGCGTTCGTGGATGTTTGAGGGGCCATATTTAATGTATCCAGTTGTAGACGCTCTTACAACATCTGTTGACACTACAGGAAAATCATTTGTTGCTTTGTGCTTAGCTGCAGGGCGAGAGACGAAAAAGGCCCCCCCCCCCCCGTTTTGTATTACAAAACAACCAACTGATACAAGCAACGATAAATGCTGGGGCCGAAGCAGCACAGACACGCCCAAAAGAACCGAAAGAGAAAGAACAAAAAAAACAAATGCTGACAATGGCGGATCGACAAAAAAACGAAGAAGCCTCGCGACCACTGTGCCCACCGGAAGTCTCCCACCGAGCTCTTAGACTCCGAAGCGCCGGTACCAATCAACACCTCTAAGAAGGGATGCGACGATGACGACGCTGCTGCCAAGGGTTTCCCCCGGTACGCGATGAGGAGAGAGGAAGGGTAGCCCTGACGCCCTCCAGGAAGGTCCGGCGGCACCCTCACGCGCCACCACGTCGGTGTCGGACAAGCCGACCTGGATTTCTCCCGATCCCAACCTTCATCTCGGGCGCTCCGGAGCCTGCCACCAAACCGACCATCACCCTGCGCCAACATGGTCTTGAAGCTTCCACGCCGTCTCACCACGGCACCACGAAGTGAGGTCTGCACACCGAAGACGAGGAGCCGAGACTAGAGGCAGCAACACCGTCAGCATGCGGGAGGGCTCAACCTCCACCGTCAACGACAGTAGCCGACCGGACACGATAGCAGGAGCATACCAGGCCTGTGGGCCCACAGGCCCGGCCGGGCCCTCATAGGCCCGTAAAGCTCCCGCCTTCGCGCTGCAACAGGCACGCCGTCAGCGTCGCCGCCCCTGGTCCAAGCTGCTCCTCCTCCCCAATGCGCAGAAGACAACGAAGCCGCGCCGGGGGCCGGCCCGCTAGGACCCAGATGGGGCCCGCAGGGCCCAGATCTGAGCCGGGGGCGCGTCACCGACCACCCCGCGCCACCAAGCTGCCCCGCCGCCAAGGAGTCGCGCCGCCACCTCGCCCGCCGCCGGCCACTGACGCTGGGTCGCTGGACTGCAGCCAAAACGAGGAACACCGCTGCAGTCCCCTGCCCCAGGAAGGGAAACGGGCGTGCGGGAACAGGAAGTCCTGCCGCCGCCGACACCACCCAGACCAGCGCCGGGGGCGACCGACGGCGGCGGCATGGGAGGAAAGGGGAGTTGGGCCGCCGAGGAACAAGAGGGAGGCGCGCCGCCCCGGCCACTTCCCGGGGAGGCGGCGCAAGGGTGGATCCGGGAGGGAGAGGGGGAGGGAGTGGCGGGGCCGGGCCCGGGCGACCGGCGGCCGGCGGCGCGGGGGCGGAAGGACGGCCGACAGCGGCGGGAGGTGGGGGAGGAACCCTAACAAGAGCCTGGGTAGGATGGGGGGAGGGTAGACGTATGATTAAGGAGATATCTCCTTAGCTGCAAGGCTAACGCAATTTTCAGTCCACGTACAGCAGCCCTAAAACCTACAGCAAACAAAAAGTTTATCAGCTCATAGCTATATATGCCGACAATAGAGAAGTGCTGTTGGGGGTGGGGGGATCAGAGGTACACTCAGCGTACTTCGCGTTGCCATACCCCCCGCACTTAACGGATCCATACAGTGGGCAACATAAGCCAAGTGCTCATGACGGAACAAATGGCTTACATAATAACATTTTTTTAAGCTGAAAATGTTTTGTCTCCTCTAAGCCAATTGCCCGGGCACACTCGCTTTACTTTTGGATATTAACCACACCGCGTCCACCGATAAGATTAGCCGAGAATAACTTAAACTAGTAACATGCATATATTACTACTCTATGTTAATATATCTATAGTGGGGAGTAACATATATGTGGTGTCATGCAACACTTTATTTATTAGGTTGTAGACTCATCTTACCTTGATATGTGTGATGTTACTCATACTACTAGTAACTAGCTATGTTACCATATGACTCTTTTTTTTCATTAATTACTTGCTACATCATCTATTTTATCTAGGTATATGTGATGTTACCACCTATGTTACTCCCACTATAGATAGTCTAATACTAGACCTACGAAACCTTTTAGGTAATGTTACGTTATTTCCTTAACCAACCAATCATCGGCCCCCTGATTTTCACGGGGTGGACTTGGGCATTTTATTTCTTCCAACCAAAACATGCCAGGTCAGCTTGTTCATAAGTTACGTAGAAATTTTTACATAGGTGTAGCAAAGCCCCCGCGGCCCCTAAAAAAAAAGCCCCCGCGGCCACCGCCTCGTCCAGCTAGTTACGTATCGTGCAAGGCCTCTCTCTCCCGCTCCTCCGCCTCGTCCAGCTAGTTACGTGTTGTGCGACACCTCTCTCCCTCTCCCGATCCTCCACCGCCTGCCCTGCCTCCGCATCACCAATGCTGCCTGGCCGGAAGCTCGCCGTCGGCCGCCCGGCCTCCCCAACCTCGACGCCGTGCCGCCACGACCTCGGTGCCGCCCACACGGCCTCACTAACCTCGACGCCGCATGACCACCGACGCCTCCGCAACAACCTTGACTCCGCCTGCGCCCTCACCACCACATCGCCGGTGACAACCCCACCGGAGGTGAGCTCTTCCATTTCTTCTTTTTTTTTTAAATTATTTTTAGAACTATTTTTGTATGTATGAAAAAAATCATAGATGGGTGATGATTAGGTTAATTTTTGTTGGATTCTGTATGGGTTAACTACTATGGATGCATGATATAGGTTAGTGTGGATCCTAGCCAGGGTAATTATTATGGATGATATAGGTTAGTGTGGATCCTAGCCAGGGTAATTAGTATGGATGACATGACATGGCCAGCCGCCTCCTCCATCGAAAACAATAAGGTACGGGACTGTAAAAGTAAATGTGATTGTACGAATGATCTAATGCTTTCATTGATTGAGAATCACATATTTATACAAGATTTGGGACGCATTGTGAAGGCGTCTGTACAAAGAGGCGCCTGTATGGACAGATGCGTCCGTACGACGCTTGGACACTAATAACCGCTAACTATGTTTCCTAACAACGTTTCGCTAATGACGCTTCGTTGATGTCGGTTCTCAACACTCCCCCTTTAACAGCGTCTCTTCTTTTGATTCATCTTTGAAAGCTTCTTGTATATTTATCATTCATCTCTTGAGAGTCTCCTCCAAAAATCCTGTGGGAAAAAATATGAGGAAAATGGTATAGATATGTTGTTAAAACTCCTTTAAACCCAGTGGGAAAAATAATAAGGAGAAAATGATGCAACATATGGTGATTATTGTCTCTTGATAACTCATATGAGAAAAACCTTCAAAGAAGGAGAAAATTATTAGTGATTTTAGAGAACAATAAACATGCTTTAGATACTTTCCTTTAAAAACCTTCATAGGAAAAATAGAAAGTATAGCATATGATCTTTATGAAGATATTGCCTCATTAAAAACATCATGAGAGAAATTTTCAAAGAAACTCATAATGAAAAGAGTGCAATGAGATGTGCCATGAAAAACTCCTTTAAAACCTAGTACGAAAAATATAAGGAGAAATATGATATGGCATGCATTAACGCTTGTATTTAATTGTCTCATTAAAAACCTCTTATGAGAAACCTATTGGAAAAACTCATAAAGGAAAAGAGTACAATATTCATTATCTGCTGATAACTAAAAGGATTATATTTTCAGGAGATTTCTCCCCCTGAACTTTGCAAATCTCGAAGTCGTCTCATACCAATTCCATGAATGCATTTCTGGAATGTTGAATTTGGTAAAGACTTTGTGAACAAATCTGCTAGATTGTCACATGATTTAGTTTGCAAAATATCAATTTCTCCATTTTTCTGTAATGCATGAGGATAGAACAACTTAGGAGAAATGTGTTTTGTGATATTACTTTTTATATAACCCATTTGCATTTGAGCAACACAAGCTGCATTATCTTCATAAATAATAGTTGGTGATCCTAATGAACCAACACCACATGCAGTTTGAATATGGTTAATCATCCTGCGAAGCCATACACATTCTTTTGATGCTTCAAATAATGCAATAATTTCAGAATGATTAGTGGAAGTTGCTACGAGAGTCTGTTTTGTTGACTTCCATGAAAAAGCAGTTCCACCATATAAGAATACGAAACCTGTCTGTGACCTGGAGTTGTGAGGATCAGATAGATAGCCAGTGTCAGTATATCCCACCATAGTCATATCTTGGTTTTTCTGATAGAATAAGCCAAGATCTTTTGTGCCATGTAAATATCTAAGGATATTCTTTACTCCCGTCCAATGACGTTTTGTTGGAGCAGCGCTATGTCTAGCTAGTAAATTTACCGCAAATGCAATATCAGGCCTGGTGCAATTGGCAAGGTACATTAGCGCACCAATGGCACTGAGATATGGGAACTCAGGTCCTAATATATTTTCGTCATCATCCCGAGGTCTAAAAGGATCTTTATTCATATCAAGGGATCTGACAACCATGGGTGTTTTGGTTGGATATGATTTATCCATATTAAATTTCTCCAAAACCTTTTGAATATAAGCAGGTTGGTATACTAAAATTCCTGAGGGAAGGTGCTCAAGCTGTAAGCCTAAGCAGAATTTGGTCTTTCCCAAATCTTTCATCTCAAATTCCGCCATTAGATGATTGCGTGCTTCTTCTATATCAGGTATACTCCCAATGATATTGAGGTCATCAACGTACACAGAGATGATGCAAAATCCATTTGAGGACTTCTTTATAAATACACAAGGGCAATCATCATTATTTGAGTAGCCTTTCTGAATAAGGAACTCACTCAGTCGGTTATACCACATTCTACCCGACTGTTTTAAGCCATAGAGTGACTTTTGTAATTTTACACAATATGCGTTGCGATTTGCTTTTGGATTCGGCATTTTAAGTCCTTCAGGGACTTTCATATATATGTCCGATTTGAGTGACCCATATAAGTATGCTGTCACTACATCCATCAACTGCATAGATAAACTCATTTGTACTGCCATAGATATTAAGTATCGAAACATTATTCCACTCATAACAGGAGAGTATGTATAATCGTAATCGATGCCGGGTCTCTGCATGAACCCTTGTGCTACAAGCCTCGCTTTGTATCTCACCACCTCATTGTTTTCATTCCTTTTCCGAACAAAAACCCATTTTGCTCCCACAGGAAAGACATTATGAGGAGTAGGTATTACTGAGGAAAATACCTCTCTTTTGTTGAGCGAGCGCAGTTCTGCCTCGATTGCTTCCTTCCATTTAGGCCAATCAGGACGCTTGAGGCACTCCCTGACGGTCTTTGGTTCTGGATCCAATTGAAGGGTTTCGGCAATTTCGGAGGCAAAATATATGTCGACAATTGTAGTCTCTCTACTATATGATTCTCCTGATTCTATATAATTACTGGAAATTTCTTTTATACCTTCAGACTCTATGTGATTTCCCACAACAATAGAGTCATGGTGTTCCGATGTCCCAGCTATTATGTTTGTATGCGCATTTATGCTGGGTTCAAGATGTTGAGCATCTGGTTGGTGTCCTTCAACTTGAGGTTGAATTGCATTTACTGGTAGAGGATTTGATTTCCTCTGTTTCCGCGGAGGCTTTTGAGAAGCTATATTCCGGCTAACCAGATTTCTCCCCCTCTTACTCTCATTTGTGGTTTGAGTGGTTTTAGTTGGTACCTCCACTCGTTCTGGTGCATTAACAGCGGGAATATGTGATTTAGTGACACCTTTATGGTCAGTAAATGCATCTGGCAGATTATTTGCAATGTGTTGCAAATCTATGATCCTCTGAACTTCAGTTTCAGATTCTTTAGTACGTGGATCTAAGGACTGAATGCCTGTTACATTCCAATCTATTTCCTGGCATTCTTTGTGGTTTGATTCTCCCCCTAATGCCGGGAAATGGTCCTCATCAAAAATAGAATCAGCGTAGCGGGCAGTAAACAGGTCCCCTGTAAGAGGTTCAAGATATTTTATAATTGACGGAGAATTATAACCCACATAGATCCCTAGTTTTCTGTGGGGGCCCATGGTTGTACGTTGCGGTGGTGATATCGGTACGTATAGTGCGCAACCGAATTTTCGCAGATGGGAAATACTTGGCTGAGTGCCACGTACTAGCTGTATCGGGGAGGTTGTATGATATGCAGTTGGTCTGATTTGTATCAGATCTGCGGCATGTAATACCGCATGTGCCCAACAAGATGCTGGTAAATTACAATTCTGTAATAGTGGTCGAGCAACTAATTTTACTCTTTTGATGAGAGATTCAGCCAAACCATTTTGAGTATGAATATAAGGCACAGGATGTTCTAAATGAATGCCCATAGCCATGCAATAGTCATTGAATGCACGTGAAGAAAATTCAGCGGCATTATCCATTCGAATTGTTTTTATCCTATTTTCAGGATGATTTGCTCTTAATTTGATAATTTGAGCAATTATCTTGGCAAAAGCATGATTTCGTGTGGACAATAGACACACATGTGACCATCTAGTAGATGCATCTATGAGTACCATGAAATATCTAAAAGGTCCCGATAGTGGTTGAATTGGACCACATATATCTCCTTGAATGCGTTCAAGAAAATTAAGTGACTCATTTTTTACTTTAAGATAAGACGGTCTTATAATTAATTTCCCAGTTGCACATGCGGTGCACACAAAATCTGATGATTTAGGGAATTTTTTAGTTGGAAGGCTGTGACCAATAGAATTGTCAATAATTTTTCTCATCATCCCTATGCCAGGATGACCTAGGCGATCATGCCAAGTCTTGAATTTATCAAGGTCTTGAAAAATTATTTTGTACGCAACATGTGGTACGGGTTTTATATAACTGTAATATAATCCAGATGAAAGTGAGGGGAATTTCTCAAGAATTTGTTTCTCAGACCCAGTACTCTTTGTTAAAAGCAAATATTCAGAATTATTTTCAGAAATTGTTTCCAGATGGAAATTATTTGATCTGAGGTCTTTGAAACTTAGAAGGGTGCGTGTAGATTCAGGATACAAGAGTGCATCCTCAATTACAATTGTAGTACCCATAGGTAGAACGAGTGTGGCTCGTCCTGAACCAATAATCGACGCATCGCGACCGGCGATGGTCATAATATTCCCTTTTCTCTTAGTTATAGTTTGGAAATATTTTATTTCCCTTAATATTGTGTTAGTGGTACAACTGTCCACCAAACATAATTCTTCTTCCATTGGATTATTTTCCCGTAAAATCTATATAGAGTAAGAGAATATTTTAGGATGAAACTTTATTCATATTACTCACGTATAAATATATATATACAAAGTATTCATATTACAGTTACAAATATAAATATGACATTATGTTTAAATTACATAATACGATTGGTACGTAGGACTTTATTCTACTTATAACATCCATTATTACAATAAAATAGCTGATAACATCAAATGAGTGATGTGGAGATTATATGAGATCTCCATATGCGTCTTGGGTGTATTCCACCATCATGTTGTCAACATCAAGAAGATCTTCATCCTTCTGCCTTGTTTCCTTAGGAGCGCTTTGAGAAGTGCTAGCTTCAAGGTTTTCTTCTTGTTGTAAGGCGTTGAAGTGAGCTTCGGCTTTTCCATGAACTTGTTTGCCTTTCCCAGTGGATTTGAGGTATAAATCCGCTAGATGCTTGGGAGTTCGGCATTTGCTAGTACGATGGTTAGTACATCCACACCTTTGACAAATCTCGGAGTTGGTGTTTCGGTCATTTTTCTTGAAGTGACCTTTACCTTTAGATTGACCAAAGCTTTTCTGCTTGTTGTTCCTTTTCCACTTTCCATTGAATTTCTTAAAATTCTTTTTGTTGCCCCCATACTTTTTAGTAAACTGAGTGTTAGCATGTGCTTCAGGGAGTGGCATTGAGCCCGTTGGGCGTGTCTGATGATTCTTCATGAGAAGTTCATCATGTTTCTCAGCCTGAAGTAAAGTGTATATGAGCTCAGAATACTTTTTGTATTTTTGTTGACGATACTGCTGTTGTAGTACTCTCATCGAGGGGTGGAAAGTGCACAAGGTCTTCTCAATAAGGTCTTCTTCGGAAATTGCTTGATTGCAAAACCTTAGTTTTGAGTTAACCTTGTGAACTGCAGAGTTATATGCTGCCACAGATTTGAAATCTTGGAACCTTATGAGGGACCATTCTCTCTGTGCTTCCGGCAGCATAACTGCTCTTTGTTGGTCATATCTCTCCTTGAGAGAGTTCCACAAAGCTAGTGGATCTTCTTCCATCAAATATTCCGACTTTAAGTCCGGATGGAGATGGTGCCTTAAGAAACTTAAAGCTGTATATTTGGCTGCCGTGGGGATTTCTCCGGTGCCTTCAATGGGTGTGATGATGGTGGAACCGAGTTTACGACTTTCAAGGGCTATCTTTGCATCCATAGCCCATGGTAAATAGTTACTACCATCTAGTTCAAGTTCATGAAATTCCCTGTTCATGACGCCAGCCATTTCCTGCATGGTATTATCATGCATAATTTTAGTTTTACTATGAGAGTAAAATATAAGTACAACAAATGCTTCGAAGAAGCAAAATTTTCAAGTAAAGCTGATGCTTTATACTTATATGTGTAGACCTCATTTTATGTATATGACACTTTGAAGATAGTCACCATTGCGGTGTAGATCTCATAGTAATGGAGAGCATAATCTGGTTTGACCAGTAGATGTTCATATGTCCATTACCTTGTGTCATACTACATTTTACAAAAACACTTTGAAGGTAGTCATCTGTCAAAAAACTAGATGTAGACCTCACAGCAAGAGTGGATAGTCTGCAATTTGATGCAGTAGATCACACAATTACCTTGTGATTTGCATGTATAAAATTCGAGGTAGTCACATCAATTTCGTATATTTGGGAGAGCACTCGAAGATAGTCATTTTGCCAAAATAAATAGAAAAGGCAAAATGTAGATCTTTCAGCGATGAGGATAATCTGCAAAGTGCAGTAGATGCCTCATCTACCTTGTGATCCCAAAATTTGAATTGTAAAATAAAAATTGTTGTACTTAAGAATTACATATTCTAAAAAAATGCTAAAGCAATCATATAGAATATGTACACATAGTCTGAGATTTTATGTTAGACAATACATAGTCTAAATATTCACACTTATAATACAGTACTGAATATGATAAGCAGAGGTTCTTAATACAATAAAATACTACTCTCAAATAGGAAGAACAAGCTACTGTACAATATATACACTATGGCTATTTCCTGTTGAAAACGCCACAGCGCCAGCAGCCATTTATTGGATTTCTTGGCCTGTAGGCCTGTTTGGTGAGAACGTACATGACTTGGGCTGGCCCATGCACCGACAGAGAGAAGGATAAGGATAGCGCGCATGAGGGTTTCCCACACAGCGCCGCTTCTCCCGTTCCCCACTTCTCTGCTCGATCTGGCACAACACCTCACCACACCGTCTCTTCCCTGCTCATGGCGTCGTCTTCAAGGGAGGCGGGGTGTGCCCCGCGTCTCCGCACGGCCCCCGCCGCTGCTGCACGCCCCGGGGGCGCCGGTGAGGCCGAGGGCCGCGGCGAACTGCCGCATGATCCGACGCGCCTCCGGTGGAGGCGTGGGAGGGAGGGGTGGCGCTGGAGGCAGGGGTGGTGTCGCCGGTGATGGAGGAGGCGGCGGCGTCGTCGACGACCACCTTGATGGCCATGTTCAGATCGGGGACGGTGGAGTAGCCGTGGACTTCCACTGCTGCTGGCGTCGGGGGCGGGAGATCCGGGACGGGACCGTATCCAGGAGGGAAGAAGTGCTCCGGCAGTTCATCCGACGGCGTCGGTGACGGCAGCCGCGGTGGTGCGCCCGTATGCGCTGGGCACGGTCCAAACTCGTGCTGCAGGCAGTACGGGGGCAGTGGTGGCGGCGCGAGTTCGCAAGGGAACATCTCCTCTTCTCCGAGAAACGGCGCTGATGGCCCTGCAAACAACCACTCCATCGGAGGGATGGAGAAGACAGTTGGTGGAGTCGCCTGTCCGACGTACTCGTTGGCGACTGCCGGAGCCGAAGGCCCGGCCTGGTGCATTGCAGGTATCTCTCCATTTGCAGCAGTGGCCGTGGCAGAAGGCCCAGCCTGGTGCACCAGGTGGTTGCCATGGCGTGCATATCCATGGCGGCGGTTCTGGCGGTGGTTCCCGGCGAAGAAGCGGCGACATGGGCCGCTCCTTACACCAAGGCCATGACGGCGACGTGCGGCACAGTGGCGAGGAGTGCGGGAAAGGCGACGGCTCTCTCTTTGGATAAAGCGAGCGAAAGCGAAAGCTAGTGATGACAGGTTTCTCCCTGCCATGACCTACCTTTTCTTGTCCTTCCCCGTGATGGCTCTATGTCTCTTTCGGCAGAGCAGTGCTGATAACGTGTAAAAGTAAATATGATTGTACGAATGATCTAATGCTTTCATTGATTGAGAATCACATATTTATACAAGATTTGGGACGCATTGTGAAGGCGTCTGTACAAAGGGGCGCCTGTACGGACAGATGCGTCCGTACGACGCTTGGACACTAATAACCGCTAACTACGTTTCCTAACAACGTTTCGCTAATGAAGCTTCGTTGATGTCGGTTCTCAACAGGGACAAGGGTGCCTTCTTGCGATGTCCACGTCGGCACAACGAGACGAGTGATTCGCGACCTGCTCGTTTTCAAAAGTATGACAAATTTTATAGCAAATTTGAAAACTAGCGGGCTGAAACAAAAAAAACCACAAATAGCACCCCGTCGGCCTCCCGTCGGCCGAGGGGGGGCCTGTCGGTCTCCCGTGGGCCGAGGGGGGGCTAGTCGGCCGGCCGTGGGCCGAGGGGGGACTAGTCGGCCTCGTGGCGGCCGAGGGGAGGCCTGTCGGCCTAGTGGAGGCCGAGGGGGGCCTGTTGGCCTCCAGGAAGCCGACGAGCTCCTGGATAAGGCCGACAACTCCTTTCTTCTTCCTCCCTTCGTTGCTTCTCCTCTCTCTCTCGTTTCTCTCTCTCGTTTCTCCACCCCCGCGCCGATCTCTTCCCTCGTCCACCCATTTTCATATCCAACCCGCAGAAACAATAGATCATAGCATTCTCCGTCGGTGTACGTAATTTTTTTTTGCTATGGTGTAGTTTTTTGTGCGTGGTGGTGAGGAGGAGGTGGTGGTGGTGAGGAGGCTGTGGTGGTGAGGAGGAGGTGGTGGTGGTGAGGAGGATGTGGTGGTGAGTTGGAGTTCCGGTGGTGCAAGTAGTCCGCGAGGTGGCCGGTGCCGCTGAGTTGAAGAGAGGACGAAGAAGAAGGGGACACACGGGCAAAGGTATACCATTGTCGTCACAAATATTTTTGTAGCCGGTAATATTTTTAGTTAGTGTAGCCGGTAATTTTGTAGTTAGTGTAGCCGGTAATATTTGTATTAGTGTAGCCGGTAATATTTTTAGTTAGTGTAGCCGGTAAATTTTAGTTAGTGTAGCCGGTATATTTTTTAGTGCAGCGGTAATATTTTAGTTGTTTTGACGGTAATTTTTTTTAGTGCAGCCGGTAAATTTAGTAGTTTGCCGGTAATATTTTTTTTAGTGCAGCCGGTAATATTTTAGTTAGTGTTGCCGGTAATATTTTTTTTAGTGCAGCCGGTAATATTTTTGTTAGTGTTGCGCGTAATATTTTTTTTAGTGCAGCCGGTAATATTTTAGTTAGTGTTGCCGGTTAATATTTTTTTTAGTGTAGCCGGTAATATTTTTAGTTAGTGTAGCCGGTAATATTTTTTTTCATTGCGATTAATGAGTAGGTGGCAATGTCTGACAGGTGAAAATGTCTGAATCAGTAAATTTGACTGTTTACTACGGCCCTGGTAATGTTCGATATAATGAGTTGGGGGTTGATCTTAGCGAGTTTAAAAATGGCGTCATGACACTTTCAGACCCGAACAGAATGGACATTAGACAGTTGAAGTACTGGTTGACTACTAGTTTTGGGCTGGATCCTGAAGTATGTTCCGTCAGTATTCATGCATTGTGGACGAAATCCTGTAAAAATGTGAAGTGGGAGTTGATGCCGATAGATAGGAGCCAGAATTGGTTGACCCTGTTAAGTCGTTGCCGAGACAGAAGAATCCACCCATATGCCCTAGTGCAACCTGTGGCGAAGGAGGAGAATACCGTACAACTCCACGTGGGGTATGAACCCGGGCAGGGTAGTCAAGTGGATAACGAGATTTATTTATCCGGGTCACAGCCACAGGATGTGGATGCTAGCCAAGAGTCAGACTACGTGCCACACAATGTTTGTGGTCATGATACTGGGCAGAGTCAGTCGATAATATTAGCTGGTTCTGGTGTTGCTGATGGGGATGAGGAAGGCGATGAAATGCAGAGGGTGATGGAGGAAGAGGACGAGGATGGATTTGCGGAGGATCTGGATTCTGAAAATTCCGAGGATGAAGTGGAGGTACCGATTACTTCTGCATGGGATCAGGACATATCCACCGGCCTTACGGTCAACGATGGCCATGAGACTCCATGGCAGTATAATCTGAACCAAGTCCAGATAGGGGCTATGTTTGATACAAAGAAAAAATTGAAGTATGCGGTGATAAAGTGGGCTATGTCTACGCAGAGGGTTTTCCGGACACACATATCAAGTCCAACAAACTATACCGTGAAGTGTGCTGAAACAGGTTGTCCTGCGAAGGTGCACGGGCACGTGCCGAAGTATAACATCTACTGGGTTGTCACCAATGTGGTCCCACATAATTGTGTGAGGAAAAACCTGTTGGTTCGTCATCCAAACCTGACTTCAACTCTCATTGCGCAACTCATGTATACTGAGATAGTGGAGAAGAAAGATATGGAAGCAAAACACATCCAGACAGCAGTGAAGGTCAGATGGAATTATGAGATTCCTTATGGGAAGGCTTGGAGGGCTAAGCAGAAGGCTATGGAGGAAAGGTTTGGGACGTTCTTCGACTCATATGATAATGTTGTCTGTCTCCTTGACATACTGAAGGAGAGGAATCCCGGCACTTATGTTAACATACAACACACGAGGTTGGAAAGTATACCAGATTTCAAGGTGTTGAAACGAGTATTCTTCTCTTTCGCTATGTGCATCGAAGCTTTCCGGCATTGTCCTCCTGTGATGTTTGTGGATGGTACATTCCTGACTGGTCAGTACAAAGGGCAAATCCTGACTGCTATTGGTGTGGACGGGAACAATCAAATCATCCCACTTGCCATGGCATTTGTGGAGGGTGAGAACTTTTCGAGCTGGGTATGGTTCTTCCGTCAAGTGAAAATTGCGATCGTGAAAGACCGACCAAACGTCTGTGTCATTCATGACAGACATGCTGGTATATTGAAGGCCGTGAAGACACTAAGGAATCCAACAGCTGACGAACCAACACCTTGGAAGGACTTGCAGAGCCGGTGGTGCATGCGCCATCTTGGGGCTAATTTTTTCTCACAGTTTAAGAACAAACGGTTGATGAACTTGTTCAAAAAATTATGCAACCAGAACCAGCAGCGCAAATACGAATTTATTTGGTCAAAACTAGATGAGTTTACTAAGAAGCAGGTCCGTGCGAGGAAGAAAATGGAAAAAGATCAGGTTAAATTAGCAGCACTCATCGCGGAGCTAGAGGAGCCAGTAGGTCTTTGTGACTTGCCAGCAATTGACCCTCCTAATACTCAGAGAAAGAAGGGCAGGGCAATAAAGAATTTTTCTGAGTGGATAGAGAAAGAGCCTCCGGTGAATTGGTCTTTGCTGCATGACACCCATGGAGCTAGGTATGGCCACATGACAACTAATCTTGCAGAGGTGTATAACTTTGTACTCAGAGGGAATAGAGCATTGCCACTCACAGCTATTGTAGAGGCTGTATTCCATGGCACTTTGAGATATTTCAGAGAAAGGCACGAGTTAGCAAAGAAGCATATTGCAGATAACCAGAACACACCTTATTGTAGCCGTGTCATGGAGTACATGGCAAAGAAGATAGAGAAAGCAAAGAAGCACACTGTCAGACTCATAGGTAATCAGGAAAGGAGGTATGAGGTTCAGCTTCCTACAGATGGTTTTGGTTCTGCAAATGAGGTGAAGACGCACGAGGTAAAAATTGGAACAGAATTTTATCCAACTTGTGAGTGTACATGCAACAAACCGAAGTTGTTGCACCTGCCTCATAATATTGATAGAGGGCACCGGGCCGCACTTATGGAAGCGGGCAAGAACTTAGACGTGTTGGTCACTCGCACCCCAAAGTTTAACTGGATGATACACCATTCATGGGTTAATAGGTATGTGTCGGTATAATGACTTACTATGTTTGACATCATTTTAATAGCCGCTAACTGTATGCTACATTCTCTTTATTTTGTAGGTTAAGTTGGGCTGGACTTCTACCCTTGGCACGGCTGGTTGAGGGTACATTGGATGAGTGGGTTGAACATCCGCAATTGGATGAGGCAGGTGAACCAATGCAGTTACGCAAGAGGCAAGTGAAACGTTTCTCTTACGACAAGTCACTCATTACCTGCTTAGTAGATAGATGGAGACCAGAGACACATACGTTTCACTTTCCCTGGGGAGAGATGGCGCCTACTTTACAGGATGTGTCTTACTTGTTGGGATTACCTCTGGCCGGTGCTGCCATAGCTCCTTTAGAGGCAGAATCTGGTTGGCTAGCATCGATGCAGGGCCGTTTTTTGGCTGCGGTGCCAACTGCTAAGGTCCTAGACAACGATACTCACGGGCCTCGTTTTAAGTGGTTGACCCAGTTTCAGGTAACCTTCATGGCAAGTTTAAAAACTGATGTTTTCATTGTTGTCCTCATTGCATAGTTCAAACAATCTTTGGTTTCTATGTAGATTGTCTCCTTAGGATATCCCAATGTTCAGTTGTCAGAGGCACAGATTGACCGATCCCTAGAGGCATATATTTTGTGGTTGTTCGGCAAGACGAGGTTCACGGAGAACCACGTGACCACTGTCGATGCACGACTCATCGGTATTGCACGAGAGATAGCTAACACACGTTGCCCTGGGGACATTCTACAGAGGAGTTTTGGTTCTGCTGTGTTAGCGGCTACGTACAGAGGCCTGTGCAAAGCTTGCTCGTTGAAGGCTAGAAAATCAGGTATTACAGGATGTCCACTATTGTTGCAGCTCTGGTCATACGAGAGATTCCCTATTGGTCGACCCTATGTCTACGTTGATAGACCTTTTGGTTTGGAGGACATGGCTGGGACTTACGTGCCTGCTATCGGTGACTTGCCTACTATGGGATCTGTTTGGACACGGAAAGAGGTATTTTCATATTAAGTAACAACATGAATTACTAATGCTTATTTCTTGCCATTCAATAGTATTACTAATGCTTATTTCTTGTCATGCACAGAGACAGTTCGCGCATAGCCAGGTGAGGGGTTGCTACCCCTCCTTCACGGCGCAGTTTGATAGTTTGCACGAGGATCAAGTTATCTGGGAGCCATACTCCCATCAGGCTATATTATCCAGGTGTCCAGTTGGGATTTCTGGATTGTGCACTAGAGATCGGCACTATTGGATGACCAAGGCCAAGTTGGTGTTCGACGTGACGGTTGAGGAGATGGCTCTTCATAGGATGATGAGACAGTTCGGCCTATGCCAAGAGCCTGACATTCCAGTTATTCCACACTTACCAGATCACGTGCACAAGTAAGTAATACTATTTTAGTTCTCAGGTCTGCATTCAGAATATCACTAATCATGTAACGCGCATGTCAATCTCAGGTACAGTCGCGCAGGAGGAAACAAGTCCCACGATTCTTGGCTTCGCGACATTAGCCCTTACGTGGACGAATGGACTACTACGCCGACAAATATCTGGGATGAGGTTCGGCCCTTTGACTGGGACAAGTTCGGGTTGTATCTGCAGAGTTATCGGCATAGCACCAGGATGTACTTGGTTCCATCAGCAGCTCCTGATCAGATCGAAGCCCCTCTCACCAGCGATATGTACCCAACTGCCTCTGTTATGGGAACCAGACACCACGCGGTACGTGCTATGGTTCTCACATGTTAAGTTTTTTCTTAACCTGAACATATACAATTGGTTGACTATTCGTGTTGTCTGCCATACAACAATGATCTAATTGGTTAACTCTCCGTGTACAGGGTGACTTGACAAGCGAGGCGCTAGAGGAGGTTTCCGTTTTAATGCAACGCTTTGAGAGGGGAGATAATATCCCACCACGAGAGAATGTCTCATGGTTGAGGCGTCTTGATGAGAAGCTACGGGGGATTTACGCAGCTGTTACATGTAGACGATCTTCGGATGTTGCTATTCCTCGTCCAGCACATCGTCCGCCACGCCACTCTCTGCAGCGTTCAGAACCTCGACCCTCTGTGCAGCGTTCAGAACCACGACCCTCTGTGCAGCGTTCACAACCAGGGAGCTCTTCCTGGCAGCAGACACCTCGTTCACAACCAGGGAGCTCTTTCTTTCAGCAGCCACCTCCTTCAGAACCAGGGGGCTCTTCCTGGCATCATCAGATGGACCTAGGTAACACTACTTTGTACATTCTTTTAAATATTGTAGGTTCACAAATCAATTTTACATGTTTTACTTTACCGCAGTCGGCAGCCAGTCGCAGCCGTTCATGCATTCAGTCCAGTCACCGATGCTTAGTGGTGCTGGTTCGTTCTTAGCCGGCGACGACGACGATGATGACCGAGCTGCAAACACCTATGAGTTCTCGCAGACAGTTCTTCACACTCCACCACCACCATTGACGCAGGAGACACAGACAGACGAGGTTATCTATGGTCGTGGTAATCGTCAGCGTCATCCACCGGCTGATCGCTTATCGCCTTCCGGTCCTCGTCCGAGGAAGACCCAGATTCGTCGTCGTCCCCCCCAGTGATATCGTTATCTATGTATGAGTCGTTAAATATATTAGTTTCAGACTATTCGCATATGTTACTATCGCACTTGCTTCTATCTGATCAGGATACATATATTATTTTATGTATGCGAGAGACATATTACTATTAATCCGCATTGTTATTCGAGTTACATTTCCAAAGAGACTGCAACCGATAATTAAGATACAAGTACATCTCACATAAACGGTAGGACTGAACTTACAAAATACAGCTTACATACTACATGAAGGCATCATCGTCATCCTCCGTCGCTGCAACACTCTTGCCCTTCGACGATGCGGTACTCTTGCCCTTCGACGATGCGGTACTCTTGCCCTTCGACGATGCGGTACTCTTGCCCTTCGACGATGCGGTACTCTTGCCCTTCGACGATGAGGTACTCTTGGCCTTGGTGCTCGGCATGAAGATATCGTCTTCGTCTTCGCTGTCGGCAGTCCATAAATATGTATGCTCTGCTGCAATCCTTATAAAATTTTCACTCTTCGTCTGCACTACCTTCTTCCACCTTCCATGCAACCTAAGAAGTTCTTTACGTACCTCCTCATAGGTCCTTTCAGGCCACCCAGACCTACGTAATGCGTGAGCCAACTCATTCTGTATGGTGTCACTACAAATGAGTTCATCCCATGGAACTATCCTATTGTCCATCCTGAAATTTGTGGCTAGCCTAAGAAGACATTTGCTCATCTCAGGGTGAAAACTACGATCGAAAGGATAATCGGACATCTCGACTACACTAAAATGGACTGCTTATCCAACTTCGTGTGAAGGGGGTTTTATAGGTAGAGAGGAGAAAATGGCGGGAAAGAACGACTGCGGTATGGAGGGAAATGTGCCGGGAACATATGGCGGGAAGGGATTGGCGGGAAACGGGTGGCGGGAAGGGGTTGGCGGGAAACGGATGGCGGGAAGGGGTTGGTGGGAAACGGGTTGCGGGAACATATATCGGCACGGAGTTGGTGGGAAAATATTGAGGGAAATGAGGGGGAATGGTTGTGCAGCAATTATAATGAATTTATTTGTAAAAAAAAAAAACACTTAGAACCCGTCGGCCCACAGCACTGCCTACTACACTACACTGTACTGCCTACCCATCTTACTGTCAAGGGGGTTTTATAGGAAGAGAGTAGAAAATGGCGGGAAATGGTTGACGAGAAAGGATGGCGGGAAAGGTAGCATAAATAATGTTTATACAATATTTATAAGACGGGCAATCGTTGTACATCATTAATAAGTCAAATTTCACAAAAAAAAAAACATTTCGGCTTACCATGGGCCAACAGGAGCCCACTCGGCCGTGTGGAGGACTCGTCGGCTTCGTATAGGCCGACAGGCCACTAGTCGGCCTACTGGTGGCCGACAGGCCCCCATCGGCCCACCCTAGGCCGACAGCCCCCCCGTCGGCCCAGCCCAGGCCGACAGGGTGCTATTTCTGATATTTTTGCATTCTGCCCAATAATTTTCAAAAAGGCTATAAATTTAGTCATAGTTCTGAAAAAAAATCCGTTTTCTGTGGGGCTCGTGCTGGGCATTCGTTGGGAAGAATAACAAAAGGGGAAAAATAACATCGTACACATCACTGAGGGGATTGGGCAGCGACTCTTCCTCTCGTCTCGCCTCCCACTAGGTTTAGCGCCGCCGCCGCCGCCGCCCCCATACCTGCTGCTCCGTCGTTGCCCACCGGAGGAAGGGCCCCTATTCAGACCCGCTCCTTCCCCGAGTTAGGCCGTCTGCGCGCCGTCGTCGTCCTCGTACCTTCGTACGCGGCGCTGGAGAGACGGATGAGGAGGTCGAGCAGTTCGTACATTCATCCCTCTTCCCTCGACCATCGACGTCTGCTGCGACAAGATCCGCCACCTCGTCGACCCACCCCGCCCCACCTCCTGGGGCGCATCTCCTTCCACCGCCTCCACATCAAGAACGACTGCCGCCTCGAGGGCCTCACCAAGATGGCCGATCTGGTGCGCCCCTTCCCACCTCCCCTCCCTTCGCCGCTCGCACTCGTCCTCTAATGGGTCTCCATCGCGCCGTATCTTCCTTGTTGATCTCGGTTGCTGCCTCTGCCTCGTCTCTTCTCCACGGGAACAACAGATGGCAACAAGGAAAGTGGCTCGGCCCAACCATGGCCATGTCGCCGCCACCAGTTGTTTCTCCGCCCTTCCCTCTGAGCTCCTTCTGATTCCTTCATAATTTCGTAGCTAGGGTTTGTGTGTCCAGTCCACAAGATTTCTTACACCAACGATTGTTTCCATAAATCTATGGTTGCTATGGAGTGGTTTTGGGTACCCATAAGATTCTTACACCAGCAACTAAAGTGGCCAGGATTTTTTTTATGCTACTGTACTACTATGTCTTTTTGAACTGAACAGTTTCTAGATCGCTAAGGATTGTCCTCTTCTTTGTTTAGAGAACTCAGCGTTCAGACCTCGCTGGCGCCAGCTAGATGGGCTTGCTGGTATTTTATAGTCTGGTCATAAGCAGATTTGTTATCTTAAGGAAAGCTAAATGTGAGCCACACCAACTTCCTTTCCGGGATTCAACAGATTAACCGCTAAGTCTCCGGGAATCTGACCCTGGCGCTCATCCTAAGCACCCGCGTTGGACATGCCCTTATACGTCTATACTTCAAGATAGGTATGAACATTGAGTAATTTCAGCCAACTTGCCGTATGGTAATTGCAGGTTGATTCCTCTTCAGATTTTGCTTTAGTATGTTTTTTACTGATTTCTCGATGATCCCCACAATCACAAAATCTGGTCATTTCCAGGTTTAGCATAATAGATTCCTCGATCTAGCATTTCTTTTGATATAGGAGGTTATTTTTTACTAATTGGAGGTTTCAGGCCTCCATGTTAATTCTAAGAGGGCAAAGTCTGTTGCAATATTTGATCTTCAGATCTAACCAGGATGAATTTTCTGCCAGGCCCCACTTACGGTTGATTATGGTGGTGGAATGTTGACAAGCCATGTCTGTCTACCTATCATTCTCTCAATTGTTCAGTTTAAGCACTTTTGGCAGAAGGCTGGACTTTGGGCATAGGCCAAATCATCCCGAGTACTTCTTGAGTTTTTTCTCTCAGCTGCGGATTGTAATTTATTTGGTAAGCTTTGGCACATCTTCTTCGCAGCATGCTCGGTCTCTTTGTGGACAGCTTGGAACGCTAGAGTGTTTGACAACTGTTTTTGGTCTGCGGCTCGAATGCTCGCTGAGTTGGCTGAACTCATCACACTCTGGAGCTCGCGTGCTGTCAGAGAGGAAGACAGACATACTATGTTATCTTGGGCAAATTCACTGAGATAGTTGTTGATCACCGAACCTTATTTCTTTCTCTTTCTTTTGCCTTTCGCCTTTGTAAAGCACCCTGTTCAGCGGTCTGGTGATAACCGGTCACACTGTTTTGTGTGGCGCTAATATCACCTTCATGTAATTGACTCCGGTCACCCAGGCTCACGCCTGCTTTGAATGCATAAGGTAGAAAGCGATAATACCTTTTATTCAAAAAAAAAGAGTTTGGATGGGGAGAGCCCGCAGATGTAGAAAATTGGAAGGTCGTTATGGCCTCAAGGAGGCATACTATGGATGTGGTAATTAACTTCCAAAGTTTCAGTCTAGCTCTCTCTCTTTCCAATTTTTTGGAAGCACAATCAAAACTTGAATTGTTACTTGCAATTCTTAAGTCTTACCTATTAAACATGTTTCTGTTTCTTATGCCTAAAAGTAGGTGGATCTAATGTGGTAATTATCTGCCAAATTTCAGAGCTGTCTTTCTTTCTAAAATTTTGAATTGTTACCTGCGATGCTTAGTTTTTTGTACTATTAATCATGTACCTGATTCTTATATATTTTCATGCAGCTGCAGAAGACGGATGCGAAGATGTCGAGCATGTGGCCCTGCGCATAAGAGAATACAGTGAGTCCATACAATCCAATTTCCTAACTCTGTAGACTCCAGGTGCCTCTTGATTCACCTTTTTTTTTTACATCCCATAGAAGATAAGGAAAGACATGTTTTTCAGTTTTGATGTGCCATGAACTTACAATTTTTTTACTGGAACTATACAAGGCTTCAAAATTAAGTTATCAGAACATGAATTAATCCTAGATAACATATGCTGTTGGTCTGGCAGCTTACTGCCCGAAAAGTTGTGCTCTGAAGGGGTGCGAGGACTGCTAGGGATGTACAGGGTATGACACGTGGAGAGGGTGCTTCCAATTGGTAATTCAAACTCTGGAAAACACAAATTCTCTCACATTATTACAGAAAGTGTTGCTAAATCACGACAGCTTATAAGTACGTTACTGAATGTACTGAACCACATGTTAGTAGTGATCGTGAATTGTGGAAACTTGATGATTATTATATATAACCAAATTTTGCTAGCCCGCTTGCCGTAAGTTTTTTTCATCAACAGATAGTTGTTTGTATGCACAGGTATGCAGTGCATTGCTCTGTCCCAAAGTGTGTGCCTGTCTAATTTTAATTTATTGTGTGTGCGTGCCTGTCTAATTTGCTGTAGTGTGTGATTTGGTCTGTCACTGTGCGTTCCTACTATCCTAAGGATTGCTGCCAAACTTTTTGTTGTTCGTTCAGGTTCTTTCAATACTGCACCTGCTTCCTCTCCTCTGCTTCGAATCGATCTTTCATAGGTACGAACCATGATCTTTAAGCTCATGCATGTTCACTGTTTTCTACAGAATTCACGAATAAGTAAAACCTATATGGCGGATCGGACATTCTGTTTCCACTTCTCTACATCATGCTGCCCACCGGGCATGGATATTCACCTCCACCAATTTGATTGATCCTATGTGCTACTTCAGTTTATCAGCTAAGTTTATACACTGTCCCTAAAGGCCTAAGCCCAAATCGCATGTTAATTCCCTGGGCAATTTTTTCTTCTAATACACCGTGGCAAAAATTTATCACCCAGGATCGAACTCACAGTACTTCACTTTATACCTTCAATGCTTTTAACTAGATATATGATTCTTTTGTTACTGAATAAGATTAGTTTCTCCCTATGCATCTGTTGTTTGTTTGCTAATTTATTGGACATATTTTCAACTGGAAGACACAAAGGAGGTGGCGTAGTGGGCATGGAGATCCTGGTGTTGAGTGTCTTGTTTGTCTACCTATTGTTCTGGACCAGATGGTAACACTAATTATTGGGGCTAAATGATACTGTTATATCGCTTATTTAGTAAACATGTATGTTCCATATCCTATATTAATATGTGTGCATCTTGTCAATTTATTCCCATTGGTGCAATGTCTATTTGGTTTTATTATTATTAGGTATTATGGGAAAGTTAGTACTAAGTATTACATATTAGTGTGTTGTAGCAGATTTAGTGACAAAAACATATGTCAACCTGGAGCATTGATATAATTACATTTGCTCATTTTTTGTTATGTGTTTTGTATAGAGGAATTGCTTCTGTACTTGACAGATTAGGAGCTGGTGTTAGGTTCCACTGGATCAATTTTTAGCTCTTGTTTCTTAAGGTCTGCAGAGGTTAGAGGAGTAATTAGTCTTCTATGTTTGTCTAATGAGTGTGTGTCTGGATGCATACATATAGTAGAGGAGCAATCAAACACAATAAGCTACGTGCAAAGGGTGTCTTCTCGCGCGTTCCACGTCATCACAGGTGCGACAGAAAAACAGAACGCGAGCGACTCTCGCGCCCAGCGTCCCTCTCTCATTTTCTCCTTCCAGCTAGGGTTGCCGCCGCCGCCTCCTCCCATCCCCATCCTTCGCCGCAGCAACGACCGCAGAGGAGCAGAGCAGTCGACGGCAGATCGGCGCGTCACGGGAGCAGACACGGCGGCCGTCACGCTGCCGAACGACGTGCTGGCGGTGCTGCCGCAGGACCCCTACGAGCAGCTGGGAAATTTATGCAGCTCCTTGTTTGCACTTTAGATGACTGTGCGTGAAGCACTGAGTTCCGCCCTTGATGAGATGTCTGGCAACGGTTCTATTTTCTTAATGGGAGAAGAGGTACCACGATACCACCTGGAAGACTAAGTAGTAATATATTTTTCTTTCCTTTATTTGTGCCCTCTAAATACTTGTCATTTCTCTGGCAAGGTGGTTTGAATAAGAACTACTTCCGTGCCTTTTTTTTTTTCAGTTTTGCAGATTTTAATTATGGATCTAAGGATTCAGATTTGTTCCAAGCTTTTTGCTTGCAGTAAAACTCTTACTAGAAACAACTGGATATAGGAAACCAAGTGAACTACCAGTTTTGTCTTGAACAATCACTACTCTGGTTTTATTATGGCATACCTAAATTTATTCTTAGAGAAAACTTGACATGCAGATTGGATTTGCTTATTTATTGTTTCAGTAACATGATTACATAGTAATCCTGTTATAAATATGTAAGAGCCAATAGGAGACAGAACATTGTAGCTTTGTACTACTATTACAGTTATACATGTTTCTATATAGCTAAAAATATGTCATGTTGTATTTAAACGAACAGATCCTTCTACTACAGCAACTATACATTGGCAGAGAGATAATATATACTGGTCTCAGTCAGATTTTGTTCTT
Source organism: Thinopyrum elongatum (assembly GCA_011799875.1). Taxonomy (NCBI): domain Eukaryota; kingdom Viridiplantae; phylum Streptophyta; class Magnoliopsida; order Poales; family Poaceae; genus Thinopyrum; species Thinopyrum elongatum. The sequence goes on from CM022299.1 coordinate 63,402,992, forward strand.
CATGTCCATATATAAGTTCTCTTATTATCTCTTTGTGTACATCTTCAAATAGCAACTTAGTTGGTGGAATTTATGTTACTGCTTTATGTAGCTAAATAAATATCAGGAACTATGTTGCAGTGTTTATTCCTTGGCACTTTTGATTTACAAATAAGTCTACTATTGTAATAATTGAAGTTGGTTGTTCAAGCAGACACAATGTGCACTGACAGAAGATGGCAGGAACAATGGTACAAATTCAACTATGTATCTGCCAAAGTTGATTATGTTTAACTCTAGGCATTGCATTACTATCTCATGGTGTACTATTCTTTGAAGAATTTGTAGGAGGTACTTGAAAAGTATGACTTGATGAGGGATGCCTTGATTTTAAAAAACAGCCTGAAAGAATTTAGTTTAATAAAATATTGTATAGCCTTCTCGTAAAAGTTTGATACACTTTTCAACAAAACGAACTTTGGTTAATCATTAAGCTATAACTTTTCTCATATTTGAACAACAAGGTTATTTGAGTTCTGCTAAAAAAAGTGGCAATGTTAAAAAAATGGTTATTTTGTGTAACTTTTGCAAACTTTGTGGAAAGAAGCTGCAAATAACTGATTTCGATGTCAAGTCTACAGTCCAATGTTAATCTAGAGGGTGGAATCTTTAAACTTCGTTGATGCTTTCTTGTCCGTTTTGATCTAATATCTGTCTGATGTGGTTTGTATAAAACTTATGGTGGTGTAATTAGTTTTGCTTTTTTTGGGCAGGATATAATAACGTTGTAGATAGACGGAGATTGAATCAGTTCACACTACTTTGATGTCTATCGAGCCAATGGGACAACAAAGGTAGTTCCTTTGCACAATTTGAAGAATGTTATTTCATATTGCATGATATGTCTGACTCATTTCAGTGGGCCTTCAATTAATTTGAGGCATCCTTTCCTAGGATCTTACCTTGATATTCCTCTATTTTCTCCTATTCGTCCCATGCTTTTGTAAGAACTGAAATAAATATAACCAGTGTTACAAATGTTTGCTGAGGAAAAGTCCTTGCAGAAAAGAAGAATCGGAAGCAGGTTTTCTATCTTCACGAGCAAGTCGGCGTCTGTAAAGCTTCGCCGGAGCCATTCCAGCTCTTTCAGAGCCACAAGGTGAGCCAGAAGTCAGTGTATGTTTGATCGAGCACACTCGCTTCTCTCAGAATTCATATAATCATTGGAAGCTCAGAACCAGTCATGCCAAAGATATGAAGTGGAACTCATTTGCAGGCAAGGAAGCTGAGGAAACAGGACGCCAACGGTGCGGAGCAGTTTGCCATCGAGAGGACTAGGGCTGCCATCAGGGACCTCTAGACCAAGCTCAACATCTCCCTCGTGCCTCCATCAACACCGTGTCCCGGAGGGTCGTCGCTGTCCGCGACGACGAGCTACTGCCGCAGCTTTGTCAGCCGCACGGGTAGAGGGAGGCATCAAGGGCCTGCCACCGCTGCCGGGGCCGACGTGCGTGCAATTTCTATATTAATGTATCTTATGTTGCCAAACAACAACATGCTCCTGTCTGATGCTATATCGTTGTGGGCGTGGCATTTCAGTTTCTTCCTCAGGTGATGTTTCAATATAATAAGTTCCATCAAGAATTGCAAGTACACGTGCTGCTATCCTGATCCAAAAAGGAAAGTAAAAAGGGCGTTCATCTACCTGGCACCGTCCAGATGCCCCAGCTGCCTTGGACGCCTATGCTGTCGCCACCGCGAGGCGCTGCCTCCTCCGTCCACGTTGTTCCATCCTCCACACGATAGAGATGATAGAGGAAGGATTGTTGTGTGACTGCAAGTAGGACCATGTGGGATGACTATGACGTGGAGCAGGGCACACGGGCATGTCCGCAACTCCTGATATTACCCCCTTATATGGTGTCGATTTAAGGAGTGCCGGTTAGTCCGGTTGTTTAGGGAGGTAGTGGGGGGTTCGGCTGGGTCATCTTTTTTTGACCGGGCGGACGTTTCACACATTTATGAAGAAAATAGTGGATCCGGCTATGGATGCTCTAATTGGTTTCATCATTTGGTTTGTTCTACTTCGTTGCTAATTATGAGATTGTGGACTAATGACAGTGATTGTTATCATCAATGATGCATATGATGCTCTGACATACTCCCTCCGTTCGGAATTACTTGTCGCAGAAATGGATGTATTTAGACGTATTTTAATTCTAGATACATCCATTTCCGAGACAAGTAATTCCGAACGGAGGGAGTAATTTATATACTAATATCCCTTGGAAATAATTACTTACATATATGCAAGTGCTATACGACAGGTACCTAGCACAAAGCATCTTTGAGCTGCGAACACCGGCATCTAATCAAAGTCAGTGACAAGAGAGGAGTTTGGAACACTAGGTGTTTGCTTCCTCAAGATTCTCTTGGGAATGCTTTGTCGCATTCAGTACTATTTTATTTATTCACCACGTCACATTTGGTATTACAATGTACAGAGTCTCTTTGGACGGTGATCACATATAAGTCCAATTTGGGAGGCAGAAGTATATACAAAACGAAAAATCGGAATCAAGTACACGACAGATCGCGATTGCATCAGCGTCCTGTGTGTATATATCTTCCGATGGCCATCTGCCCCGAGAAAGCCACGGCTAATCGTTGGGTAAGGTAGTCATAGAGCAGGCAGAATGATGGACGGGGCTGGAGCGCTACTCTGGAATCATCAGATGGAGCCGCGGCCGTTCTTAGCTATTTCGGTCACCGTGGCGGCCTTGGCTGCTGGCGTATTCGCCATATATTTCTACGCACCTTCATGGCGCGTACGTAGGGTCCCCGGACCTATGGCTTACCCGCTGATCGGCCACCTGCCGTTGCTCGCCAAGCACGGCCCGGCGGTGTTCACGGTCCTCAGAGAGAGATTCGGGCCCATCTATAGGTGAGTTTGCCCGTGCTAATCCTTAATTCCACCATGCAGGCGAAAAAATTGGTGCCTTAACATGTGTATTTGTGTCATTTTCTCAGGTTTCACATGGGTAGACAGCCGCTAGTTATGATTGCAGACCCCGAGCTGTGCAGAGAGGTGGGAATCCGGAAATTCAAGAGCATCCCCAACAGAAGCGTCCCTAGTCCTATTCGCAGCTCGCCTATTCACAACAAAGGCCTCTTCTTTACGAGGTACAACCTTCGTCCGGATTTATTAGGCCCCCTAGTATTTTAAGCCAAATTTTGACCATTCATATGACAAATAAAATATATAATATGTGCTACAAAGAATACACTGTTGGATTTGTATTTGAAAGAGCTTTCCGACGGTATAATTTTTGTGACATATAGTCTACATTTTATTAGTTAAATTTGTTGATCAAACTTTAGCCCAAAATGAAAGGGGGCCTAATAAACCCGGAAGGAGATAGTACCATGTGTGCACCTTTATTACTTTATCTGCTTCAATATATATCCTTGATTGAATCAACGGTGCGAATTAAAACATGGACGCCTTTGGCTAAGAGGGTATGCTGGTTAATTCAAAATTGATGAGAACAGGGTGTCATTCTGTTAGCTAGCCCACCAGCGCTCGAGTCCGGAGTGGCGCATGGTGCTTAGAGATTTCTTCTATACGAATATGCCTCCAAAGGCTAGCTCTAGATGGTCTTTTTTTTTAATTTAAAATTAATCAGATCAAGAATAGATGTATACATGGTAGCGCAGACTGAAGTTATCGGCGACTTTAATTGTAGGTAAGTATTGGACACGGTGTTTCTTAGCTAGATCTCAAATTAGCTCGGGTAAACAGTAAAATGCATAAAACTTCAACAACTTCTGATTTTTTTGGGGCAAACAATGTCAAATGTGTTGAGTGCTTTCAAAGTTTCATCATGAAATGATATCCGTGAAATCATTAAAATAATTGATGCTCCAAAAATGATATTTTTGAAAGCATTTTGGACTGCTGATTTTTTTTTCTTTTTTTGCCTTTCCATGATAAAATTTGCAAGCACTCAAAAAATTTGTCAAAGTTTGCCACGAAAACTATCAGATTTTTTTTCTTCTTCTAACTTTACTGTTCATCACGAGCAGAAGAGACTTTCAGTAAGTATTCATTTGGTTTATAAGTCGGCCACAAGTTTGTAGGTCTTCAATTTAACTACCAAACTATGCGTAATACGCCACGACAAAAATATGTTTAGAAACATCATTCAACCACGAATCTAGTATAGGAATGCAAACATTAGTACTGCTACAGGTAACACCAAGAATAATCTATCATCTAACATGCTTTCACTATCATCTCTTGATGACTTGAGAGGATTATTATGCATTTTCAATCATTGTATACGCTCTATTAATTAGATGTAAACTGTGCCACACAAAGAAGTGAAGCAGCACAACAATACAAACTATACTGTTATTTAATGCAAACAACAAACTATAGTACTGGGTCATTTAGGTCGATTGTTTTAGTAGAATGTTCCATACCAATTTGTACAGAATTAATACTCAGTACATATGCTAGCTAGAGCTTGTTTTAAATCACGAGCATATCACTGTCTCGGCAGGGACTCGAGATGGCAATCCATGAGAAATGTCATCATCTCCATTTACCAGCCGTCGCACTTGGCGAGCCTCATCCCTTCCTTCCAACCGTACATTGAACGGGCGGGGCGCCTCCTCCGGCATGGCGAGGAGATCACCTTCTCCGACCTCTCGTTAAAGCTCTTCAGCGACACTATTGGTCAGGTCGCCTTCGGTGTGGACTTCGGCCTCACCAAAGGCACCACCTCTACACCACCGAAACACCATGTCGATGGTGCTGAGACTGTCGACGCGACAACCGATTTCATCCAAAAGCACTTCTATGCCACGACGTCCCTCAAGATGGACCTGTCAGGCTCTGTGTCCATCATCCTTGGCATGCTCGTGCCGCTGCTACAGGAACCCGTGAGGCAGCTGCTGCTGCGTGTGCCAGGCTCAAAAGACCGTCGGATGGAAGAGACCAACTTGGCTATGAGTGGGCTACTGGACAACATTGTGGCTGAGCGGGCGGCACAGGCGGACAGGGGGGAGAAGAACTTCCTGTCTGTGATGCTTAACGCAAGCGAGAGCACGGACGCAATGAGGAAGTTGTTGACGCAAGACTACGTGAGCGCACTCACATACGAGCACTTACTTGCAGGGTCGGTGAGCATGTCCTTCACGCTGTCAAGCCTGGTGTACCTTGTGGCGATGTACCCCGAGGTAGAGGAAAAGCTACTCGAGGAGATCGACGCTTTTGGGCCCAAAGATGTGGTACCCAGTGTTGAGGATATCCAGACCAAATTCCCTTACATGGACCAGGTTAGTTGGATTCAGAACATGAGTCAAGTGCTGAAAACTAAATATTATTTCTCATACGATTCGACCTCAAAAGTATATATGCAATTAGTTGCCTGCTTATTTCCTGGGCATACTAATTTTACTTGTTATATTATCATTAGTCAATTAGTTTCTTCTTTGAGAGTTTTTTTTTTCTAATATAGGTTTTGAAGGAGACGATGAGATTCTACACTGTGTCCCCGCTGGTTGCAAGGGAAGCATCCGAGGACGTCCAGATTGGAGGCTATGTCCTTCCTAAGGTTAGTACCATGTGCTTCCTATATTACCAACCCATAAACATAAGGCCCTAATTGTTTCCCCTATCATTCTTCCCATAACAAAGCAAGACTTTTTGTTGAATACTGTTGCACCAAGTTAACTGTTTTTAACAAGGAGTAAAAACAATGTGGGTCATATTCAGGGCACTTGGGTGTGGCTAGCACCGGGCGTACTAGCAAAAGACCCAAAGCAGTTCCCAGATCCCGACGTGTTTCGGCCTGAGCGGTTTGACCCTGAGAGTGAGGAATGCAAGCGAAGGCATCCCTATGCATTCATTCCCTTTGGCATTGGCCCCCGGGCGTGCATCGGGCAGAAGTTCGCGCTCCAGCAGCTCAAGCTCGTCATCCTCCACCTCTACCGCCACCACGTCTTCAGGCACTCGCCCAACATGGAATTCCCGCTGGAGTTCCAGTATTCCATCTTGGTCAACTTCAAGCATGGTGTCAAGCTTCAGGTCATCGAAAGGAAGACTTGATATGTGTCTAGCAAGTAGCAACTCATATCTAAATATCGTGGATGTCTTTCTTACAAAAAAAATTGTGAACTTATGAACTATGTACATGCTATTTTGTACAACATGCATGAAGATTCTGTAATGCGTGTAACCTTGTTCTTATATATGGAATAAAAACTGATGCATGTCGTTGTTTTCGTTCCCAAAAAGATTACATCACGTTTTCTATACATCTACTAGTAGGACGCCCGTGCGTTGCTACGAGTTATAATGCATTTATAAATAAATCAAACAAATGATTAAGGTCGTCTCTAAGTTGAAGTTCATTTCCCCCTTGCACATTCGGGCGTGTTCGGACATCAAATGGGCGCCCAATAGGCTGCTCAAAATTCAACCGTCTGGACAGTCCGTTCTCCCACAAATCCAGAGTTCCAGACCATCTGTGAGGGAGAAATGTCATTGTCCGGACTATCCGCCATGTTATCTCCAACACGCAGGTCCAACACAAAAACCCACCCACGACGCATCATTCTCATTTTCTGTCGGACCCTTCCTTTTCCGCTCGTTTTCTCGCCATAGCGGGACATTTCTCGCCGGAGCCTGCTCCTTTAAATCCTGATGATGCCCACCTCACCTTCACCATATGTTGGAACAAGGATGGATTTTGTTATATTTACAATATAATAGAGTGGGTTACACTATCACATACTACTGTCACAAACAACAAATAACTATAGCGATCATTCTTAAAGGTTCATTCAACTTTGCAAATGAACACAACAAAACATCATCTTTTCTGTTGTTTCTAATTGTGTCACAACATTTGCCAATATTTTTATCCCATTTCTCATATCTCTCATCTATTTAGAGTGTGCAGCACCTTATGTTCAACATGTCCATGTCACGATGAAACGACATCATATGTCCCTTTAATTTTGCAACTGATGAAACAAAAAAAATAGACATACAAACTGACGTGGGAGACAAGTAGCAACCTGAATATATTGCTAGTCACCAATAAGCTCCACATCTAGCCCACACACCATTTATTAATAGAAGGGATACTTTTCATTCTTCTTTTTCTCGTCCTCCCCTACATCTTCTACTCTTAGCCTCTTTGCCAACCACTTTCGTTGGTGCCAACCAGCACCACGTCATCATAATTGCGTTTGTCAGCGACACCTCATCTTCTTCTTCCTCCTTCCTCGTCGGTTTTAATTCTCGTTCCTACTTATTTCCTAGTATACTCTTCCTTTTTATCTCTTTTTTTCTGGAACACTCTTTCCTTCTCCAACACCATAGACCAGTTGGCAGCTATAGTTATTTTTTCTTTCTTATTCTTGGAACACTCTTCATTTCTACTATAGCATGAACCACCTAGCCAATGTAGTGTTGCGTTGTCCTCGCCCGCGAATGTTTCAGCAACCGTCAACGTGTGGACATCCTAAAGAGCATTGTCGTCATCCGTCTTGGTGAACACGTGGTCGCCCATGTCGCAAGCGCTTGTCCGTGTTGGCAAGCGGTGCTCGACCATGTTACTGAGAGCCTGTTGACCATCCTTGTCCGCGAGCGCTTTCAAAATGATTCGATGCGATTAACCACCTGCTTAGTTAATTAATTACACAAATAATTAACTGCCAACCTAATTCTTTCCATGCATAATTAACTGTTAATTAATCATCTTCTTAATTGGGAAAAAATCACTACTTCTAATTATCTGTATGCATAATTAACTATGTCCCAATTGATTAATTACATTAATGACTCGGTTTCCAAATTGATTCGGTGCGAAAAAATTCCTATTTAAATGAATCTAATTAATTGCATATATAATTAACTGTCTAGCTAATTAGTTGTATAAATGGTTTGATTTCCAAATTGATTCAACGCTGGATTTACAAACTATTTTCGCATGATTGGCTGCTACGAACGATGACTACGTAAATATTCCCTTTGGTAATAGAGATATTTTACATTTGACGCACCTCTTATAATGGATCCATTTCTGCAAGGCCCGCAGAGTATTGTAGGACACATTTCCTTAACGAATTTCTTAATGTTTGAATAGACACATTTGATTTGAGAATGTAGCCTGCCTGACTCTCTGTATGACTGACAAAAAATATAATTTGATCGTGTTCACGAATGCATATATGTGGCTGACCTACGACCCTCCTGCCACTGCAGAGGTGGGAGTGTGCAAGTAAGAAAAAACCAGCATGGATGGGTGGTGGTGGGAGTTGAAGGCAAAAGTAAACCGTGAAGGAAAAAATAAATCGTGCATACCGGCCTATCAACTCCCCTTTAGTAGTAGAGATATATGTGATTTTGTAAGATAAGAAAATATATCTACACTACTATTAAACAATCAAACAAGAACTTTCTTATGTGTACCCCGTAATTAGACCCACAACACTACACGAACCAATCTGTACCGCACAATTAGGCCCACAAATCTCAATCTAACGGCTAGCCTTAACCCAATCCATTCTCCGTGTGCACTTAGCAATTTACATTGACTGACCGTACTCCACCGCGGAGAAAAATATGAAACTCCAGCCTGGTCAATTAGGAAACTATAAGCAGGGACGCATTCTATTAGAAAACTAATCACGCGCTCATCTTATTATAGGAAACTAATCACAGGTGCATCCATCCTACTAGGAAACTAATCCTGGGAGCATCCTATCGTCTCCTGTCGGGGACTCGCGAGTCGCCTGCCACCACCACGGACGCGAGCCACGGACCCACGGTGGAAACGCGCGAGGAGGAGCTTCCGCTTCCTCCGGGCACACACGTGACGTCACCGCCATCGTCTTCTGCCGCAACTACGACGACTCCATCCACGTCCAGGCCATGCTCTCCGACAACCATCGGCATCCGCGTCAGCTTCAGATCCATGGGCAGCACCCACGCCGACAACCACCCACCACCGACGCCCTACAAGTCCAAGCCGCCAAACGCCGTCGTCCCCAGGGAGGCACCGGTCTCGGCCACGGCGCAGGAGGTGCCGCCGTCGCCGTTCCTGCTGTTGTCCGGCTGGGCCGTCGAGGACCTCCTGCAGTTCTCCCTATGTGCACCGTCGGTGGCACCGAAGGTCAATCACAAATCAATCAGCTGAACCTTTAATTCGATTTGGAGGTATTCTGGGCTGTGCACGCTAATACTGCACTTTTGGCATGTGTTGGTGGGTCAGATCTTTTTGATCTGCAATTTCATCTACCAACCGATCCTCCTCTAATGCATACTAGAAACATTTTTTGGGACTGGAAGAAGCTATTTGGAGTTTAATTAGTCATTTGATAATTCCTTTGGAAAATACATGTGATCTGGATCATGAAAATCATTCCCATATATAGATATAGGAGGAAATGACACTGATTGTAAGAGTGTGTTTGTTTAGAACTGTATAGTTACAATGAGGTTCATATTTAGACCAAGATGGATTTAGAATTTGACTACTTTCATAAGTTTCGCTGGTTGAGAAAGTTCAATTCACTAACCCTCATAAAGTGTATGTTCAGTGGGTGCACTTGCATTATAGATTAAAGAAGAATCTTGGGGCTTCAAGCAATCTAGAATTCTAGGTTTGGGATTATCTTAGGTTGCCGATGGCTGTACGGGAAATGTGTAATTAGATATGACACGTACATAAGAACTGTGCAGCACTCTTGTTAGAGAGTATTTTCAGTTACATGATTCTATACATCTAAAAAGTTTACATGATTCTATAACTGTTATCTCTCGATGTTCTCTAAAGATGCGCAATCTCGACTAAAGGTGCACAATCTCGACTACGTTCCAATAAAGCGAGTTTTGCCATACAGAAGGACCCACGGTGGAAACGCGCGAGGAGGAGCTTCCGCTTCCTCCGGGCACACACGTGACGTCGCCGCCATCGTCTTCTGCCGCGACTACGACGACTCCATCCACGTCCAGGCCATGCTCTCCGGCAACCATCGGCATCCGCGTCAACTTCAGATCCATGGGCAGCACCCACGCCGACAACCACCCACCACCGCCGCCCTACAAGTCCAAGCAGCCAAACGCCGTCGTCCCCAGGGAGGCACCGGTCTCGGCCGCGGCGCAGGAGGTGCCGCCGTCGCCGTTCCTGCTGTTGTCCGGCTGGGCTGTTGAGGACCTCCTGCAGTTCTCCCTATGTGCACCGTCAGTGGCACCGAAGGTCAATCACAAATCAGTCAGCTGAACCTTTAATTCGATTTGGGGGTATTCTGGGCTGTGCACGACTAATACTGCACTTTTGGCATGTGTTGGTGGGTCAGATCTTTTTGATCTGCAATTTCATCTACCAACCGATCCTCCTCTGATGCATACTAGAAACATTTTTTGGGACTGGAAGAAGCTATTTGGAGTTTAATTAGTCATTTGATAATTCCTTTGGAAAATACATGTGATCTGGATCATGAAAATCATTCCCATATATAGATATAGGAGGAAATGACACTGATTGTAAGAGTGTGTTTGTTTAGAACTGTATAGTTACAATGAGGTTCATATTTAGACCAAGATGGATTTAGAATTTGACTACTTTCATAAGTTTCGCTGGTTGAGAAAGTTCAATTCACTAACCCTCATAAAGTGTATGTTCAGTGGGTGCACTTGCATTACAGATTAAAGAAGAATCTTGGGGCTTCAAGCAATCTAGAATTCTAGGTTTGGGATTATCTCAGGTTGCCGATGGCTGTACGGGAAATGTGTAATTAGATATGACACGTACATAAGAACTGTGCAGCACTCTTGTTAGAGAGTATTTTCAGTTACATGATTCCATACATCTAAAAAGTTTACATGATTCTATAACTGTTATCTCTCGCTGTTCTCTAAAGATGTGCAATCTCGACTACGTTCCAATAAAGCAAGTTTTGCCATACAGAAGGATCCAATGAAGAAACTAATCCTGCTGAGTTCCAATAAATAGATCTTGGAAGTATCTGTTCTAATACATCTGCCATATATTGGTACAGAGATCATATAAACTGGATTCAGTCGGATTTATTTTGTTTCACGACAATGTAAGTTCTTTTATTTCTTCATGTACATTATATTAAGGACTTACTTGGTGTGTTGTTTATGCTCCTGCTTTACATAGCTATCCCAATATCAAGAAATATGTTGCGGCATTTATTCCTTACCATTCCCGATCTAGCAAAAGCATATGAGGATGTTCTTATAATTATTTTCCTATTCTGTGAGTTTATAACGCACATGAAAAAGGAAATATGTATACCTTTTGCTGCTGGGCACATACATTTATTCTTATTTACTTATGCACTTTCAAATGATCCATCATATCTGCAGTCATCAAACTGGAAGACATACTGTTTAAGGCCTAATTTGCAGGTTATTTACACCGCTTCTCTTTCTTTGTCTGCACGCCTCTTTCCTCTAATAATAATAGCGAACAACTTTTTCCGGATCAGGTATTACACTGTTACAAATGTATGCTGAAGCTACTCCTTACAACAAGGAAAAGGCGGATGAATGCTTTCTATCTTCACCTATTTTGTAGCATGTTCCAAATTGTTGGCTCTTTCCTATGGAAATTCTGAAACTAAATGAGTTGGCCTAGAATTAAGGATCTGTATTCAGGCTTGCTTTTGACATAAGCATTCTGTTTTCAGCTACTTATGGTTTCCCCTCTAATTTGTGTCATGTTGATGATTCAACTAGCATCTCAAAAATAATTGTTTTCACATGATAAGCTTAAGCTAATATTAGATCTTCCAAGTCCTAAAATATATGGAGATGCAGAGCCAATGAAAATCCCCCAGGTTAAAGGTATTCCTTTTCCTATGAAGATGAGCATTCATTTACTTGCAGGTATGCACATGCAACTAAGTTGTGTCTTCCTTGGTAAAACAATTGTCGTTCATAGTTCAAAAGCAATGTTCCGAAGAAAGGAACAGTTAAACTTTGCCACTATTGTTACTAACTGCAGTTTTTGTTTTTCAAAGTGCAACTGTTGTTTATTTTTGAACGGGTAACACCCTTTCCGACATGGATTGTATCATACATAATGAAGCAGCTTCATTTTTTCCTGACTACACTTGAAGAGAAGACTACACTACATGCCTATATTACTGCATTATTAAGAAATTGCTGATTTTAATTAAATGAAATATTTTGCAGGCGATTACTCTTTGCAGCAACATAACCATAGTGGTGTCTCACTTTCGAAGATACAATTTGAGCGACATCAATGATTGTGTATCCATTTGATTTATATTTGTTTGCAACATTTATATTTATTTTATACTATGTGAATCTCACCTGGTTTACATTTGAGACGTGCGTTGCACGTGCACGCTTACTAGTGTGATTTAGTAAGATAAGAAAACAGATAGGATGTTATTTTTGTTATATTAGTAAAGTAGTGATTGTCTTTTAATAGTGGAGATAACGGTAACAATAAATGGCAGCACATTGAGGAATATCTTTTTTTTTTGTAAGGTTATCAACAAAAATCTTATTTTTGTCTTTTAGGAAGGCGATCCCACGTATATGGTGCTATTTTTGAATTTTTAATTACATGATTGAATTGAATCAACACCTGCCAAAGCAAGTACGATACAAGATCTTCCCTTTTAATGAGATTTAGGTTTTTAATGAGCGAGAGCAAATAAACAAGTGGAAGGTGAGGCAGAAAAAAAATTAAAATAAACCGGTGAGGAGAAGCTACCAACTCAAGTAGTAGAGAGTAGACATCTCTACTCCTAAAGGAGGAGTTAGGAGGAGTTGGTAGGCTGGTACCCGCGGTTTTTTTTCGCCTAACCTCCCACAACCCCTCCCTCTCGATTTTTTCTCTCTCCCGTTAAAACCAAACTCCATTAAAAATCGCACGCGGCCACACTTTCAGTTACGCATTAATTTATTGCCATAGGAAAGGGAGGCGCCTTCATTTGGCGTCCAAAAACAAGGAAGCGTCTTGATTTGGTTTCCAAAAAACAAGGAAACGCCTTAATTTGTCTTAAAAAAATAAGTAAACGCCTTAATTTGTCTCCCAAAAGGGAAGCGCCTTCATTTGGCTTCTAAAAATAAGGAAGCGCCTTGATTTGGCTTCCAAAAGTAAGAAAACGCCTTAATTTGCCTTCGAAAAAACAAGAAAACTGCTTAATTTGTCTCACAAAAAATGGAGGCGCCTTGATTTGTCTTCCAAACACAAGGAAACGCCTTAATTTGTTTAAAAAACAAGGAAATACCGTGCTCACTCCTCATCCCTACCTCTCCACCACCGCCGCCTTCGTCCCTGCTGCGCACATCTCGCGCCCGCCTGAGTCGCGATGGGCTGGGCCATCGCTGCTACTGCGTGCACCAATGAGCTCTACCGCTAGACGTCCCCCAAGCACCGCCACCTCGTCGCCTTACGTCGCCTAGCCGCGCCATCACGACCCCGATCTTCCTTGCGCCCGCTGGCATGTCGAGCAAATGCCATAGAATCTGCTCCTGCGTGGCGGCAACTGGCTATGAGTAGATGGCGCTCCTCGGAGCGGCGGACACGAGCGCGGCGCAGGCAGTGGCCAAGCACGATGGGGGCCAGATGCACTAATTGATTCGGGCTAGATGCGCTAATACAGAAAGTTCGCCTGATTAGTTAATCTTCAGCTGGATGAGCACACACACACACGTAACACACGGAACATGCACACACGGTTAAATCTATTGGATTGCAATAGGTGTCTAACGCATCTAGGTTTCTATTGCTTTGATCTGGTGATGTTTAAAGGGGTTCTTGTTTTTTAAAGGCCAGATGATGTTCGTCAGTGCATTGGAAGCATCTTTACTCGTTTTGCTATGTTAGCATATCAATTTTCTTTGATAAAGTTACCTTGCTGGAGTACCATCACATTGATAACAGAATGCACTGCTCCAAAGCGTTTCATGCTTCATGTATATGCCCTGATTAGTTCACCATTGCTCTCTTTTTTCAAGTTTAGGCTATGGCTTCTGCTATTGGAATGGAAGTTGCACGTATATGCATTCCAGTAGCATATGAAGTTCAGGTAGAACTGAATAAGTACTGTCATGACCTTCAGCGGCTTAGAATGATCATACTATTTCTTAACACCGCGTAGTTTGAATTGTGATATTAAGAAAAGGCTCTGAGTTGTCTCCTGATGCATGGTTTCATTCATAAGAAAAGAAAGGCTCTAGAGGCTATGGCTGCGATATTGCTCTCTTCATGTAAAGGTTAGTTGGTTTGCTTGTATACTAGGTTAGGCTTAGATTATCTAACCTTCTTATGTGCTTGCACAGGAATTCTTAATAACCACAAGAGGGATTTACCCTAATTTTATTTTTTGCAAAAACAGATTGATGGATTAGGATGACCCTTCTAAATTTTGTTGTTCCAGGTAAGTTCTTGTCTGCCAGATGCATGCACTAGCCATGATCTAGCCAGATCACTTTTGCCACTTCCATTAATCAGTGGTATGCATTGAATCCTAAAGAAACTACATTAGATATGTGTAGTACTTTTAGTAGATCTGCCATGTCAGATTGAGGAGAAAAGAGTTATTTTTATTGACCTGACTCTATTTTATTTTGTCCATGTTGCTGATCTATGTTTTCACCTTGTGGTCTTCTTTTCATCGGTTGTGCTCGTGTTTGACTTTGATTGCAGCTAGGTCTATCAGTCTCCGCACCAGGAATTCGTCCCGGAGCAGGACCTACAAGAAGCTTCCTTGTCCTTTGGTTTCGCATTTCAGTTCGCTGCTGGAGGCAAAGAGGATTAGGTGTTGCAGGGAAGGTAAGGTCCTCAACAAGAATAGGAACGACAGGCAACCTCGTTTTATCTTCCACATGTGCGTAGTCTGCACTACGATGATGATGAGAAGGTTCGCTTGATTTTTATGAATTGCAGTGTCATCGCCCTTGTTTCCTGTTGTGTTTCTGTGACTCGAGAGTTTCTGACTAACGAGTTGCAGGGTTGGCGCGAGGAAACTGTTGTTATCACTTATAAGGTTCGACATAGGTGACCGGATAACTGTTTAATATGTGGTGAAGAGTTTTCGGGCTGTAGGGGCCATGCTCGTAGGGCTTTTGTCACCTGGAGCAATCAGACACTCTTCCATAGATAGAAATCAAAGCTGAACATCTATTGTAGTGAAGTTAAAAAAATGCATGTAGTTTAGTTTTAATATGTTAACAAATGTACCTACATATGTTTATCTTATAATTCAGTGGAATTTGCAGAAATTTTCTTGGTGAAGGCCATAGGTAACTTGGCATCAAAGAGCTTGAGCTGCTTGAAAAGCAACTTGATTCACTTGATCACTATTAAGAAGATAGGAGGACCATCTCTTTCATTATCTACAGAAAACTTGCTTGTTGTTGGTTAAGATGGCAATGTTATGCAGGGAAGCATGATGATAACAAAACATTGAGTTGAGAGGCATAGAGGTGATGAAAAGGTCAACATCTTAGTTATTTATCAGAACAGAGTTCATATAGCAAAGGATGTACTAGCAAGAATGTGCTTCAAGGTGATATGTTCCATACATGTTGTTTGATCATTCTTTTTAATTTAAGTTTCGTGTTCCGTGGCAATGCATGGGCATTAACCCATTACTATAAGAGGACTAAAAATGACTCCTCACTTTGCTGTAAGTGGAGGTTTACCATATGGTCTAGGTTTCAAGTGATCAGGTTCTTTCCCTTTGTGCATGGGGAAAACATAGGGCCTTGTTGTGGTTACTTCGGATAGTTTCTTATTTGTTGTACTCATGGATGAAATAAAATATTCCTTTTGTAATTATGACATTTGTCAACGGATCATGCCCATCTTTTGCTATCCGATGACCGAGATGCATAGGCATGTTCGATACATTTTCGTGTCCGCCATTGTTTACCTCATGCAAGTCGAGGCACCATAGCCCTCAGCCCCTCACCTGTTGTGGGAGGAGATGCTGGTGGATCGATGGTGGTAGAGGATAACGACAGGAGGAGAAAACATGAGCATATTTGCAAAACATGAGGGGTGTGTAGTGTTTGTCGCAATAGAGAGAACAAGCTCACATAGTTGTTTTTGTGGCGTGCTTGAACATTGTGTGCATTTTTCTTGTTCGTAGAAAGGAAAATGACCATTGTTTACATACTTATTTTTGGCCCGTGGCAACGCACAGGCAGTCTACTAGTAATGATAACAATAAATGGCGGCACATTGAGCAATATCTTATTTTGTTTTGGAAGGTTATCAAGAAAAATCTTATTTCTGTCTTTTAGGAAGGTGATCTCACATATATGATGCGATTTTTGGATTCTTAATTATGTGATTGAATTGAATCAGTACCTATCAAAGCAAGTATGAAACAAGATCTCCCCCCTTTAATGGGATTTGCGTTTTTAATAGGACGGAGAAAATAAATCAGTGGGAGAGATGGTGGAAGGTGAGGCGAAAAAAAACCAAACGAAAGAAAACTGGTGAGGAGAGAAACTACCAACTCTCCCTTTAGGAGTAGAGATTATATTACTCGCGAACTAACCTGTGGTTGGATGGTCAGAAGGATAGTGGTATCTCCAGCACACTAGAGTTCAAGTCCTAGAGCTGACATTGGTGCTTGCATTTTCTTGGATTTATTTCAAGCCTTCCGGCGATATATGTTGTGTGGGAGGAGATATTCCCATCGACTACGAAGGTGTTTGTGGCAACGTCATCAATCTCAAGATGATGTGCCGGCTTTGTCCCTCGGAGGTGCTCATAGCGGTAGGGTGTGTGTGTATTTATTGGACTGAGTGTATGCTCATGTATGTGAGCTACTTCGGTTGTACTGTGTTAAAAAAAATCTCCCTAAAAACAGCAAAATATTTTTTTGGGATCTGCAAAAGGGTATTTTTGTTCGATAGATTGATTGGGTAAAGGTATTGTAAGAATTAGATGACACTGATTGATTCAGCCTTCCCTGCACGCCTAGGGTGGCCGATCTCGAGCCATGATTCCGAGCGGGGCAGGGGCGGTGCTGGTATCATTGCCAGAGATGACCAAGGGGTTTTCATTCAAGCAACATGCATACAATACGATGGATTCACTGATCCCTTTGTTGATATTTATCTAAAGGTCCAATGGGCCAAAACGAATAAAACAGAAATAAGTTACGTTAAGGGGAGGAGGTCACGAACCAACATTCGTACCCCCTCGACCCCTACTAACACGCCCTGATCGGGGCGATCCAAACCAACGTGGTTTAGGTCCCCTGATCGCCAGCGCCACATATAACGAGAAGGGCAGCTGGCCATGCACGAGTCTGACGAGTTCACGTGCGTTTACTCTGCCCTCCTAAATCCCTAAACGCTAATCCGATCTGGGGGAGCGTTGTGCAACGGGAAGACCTTCTCCTACCTCTGCTCCAGTGCCAGGGCAGTGCCGCTGGTGCCCGGAGGGACGCCGCTACCTGCTGGGAGCATCTACACTGAGCCTGCATCACGCCTGCATCAAGCAGGCACGGAACTTCGCATCGACTACACCAATGGTTGCTCCCATTGGTGGTAAGATCTTAATCTTCCTCTCTGATCTATGCAATTAGGTGATCTAATGACTAGGCTTACGATCCAATCATTTAAATCCTACCGGATTATCTCTAACAATGGTATCTTGAGCCGCATATGCATAGATTAGATCCCTAACGATATTCTGGGTGTATAATTAAGTCCAGATGATCACTGTTAAAGGTTAAAGATTAATGTTTATAGTCAAATTGCCCCTCTTAAAGTCAATGTTTAACATCTAGTGTTTATTGTTTTTGGTTAAAGTCTATTTTGCTCCAGAATAGTGCTAATCAGAGAATAAATTAAACTGATCGACCTGTTCGGTTGGTCCAGCTATCCCACACTTCCGCATCAAGTTTTGTTTAAATTAGCACTGTTGTGTTTCCTGTTAAGCAATTAGAAGGTGGGGAGTCAAACGAATCACTCAAATTTTCGCCAAAATTTAGCTGAAATCGAAACCCTAGATTTTTCTCCCAATTTTTATTCAAACCCTAGAAAGACAAATCCCATTCCTCGAATCGAAAGAAATTAAACAAAAGAGGGGCTGGATCTTACGTTTTTTATGCATGCCGGCCTTCCGGTCCGACGGCCACCGCCGTTGGGGCACGCCATACCCGGAACGCCGCCGCCCCTCGGGACAGCGCGCGGAAGGAAGCACCGCTGCTGCTACGCAAAATGAATGCACCCGTTGCGTGGCCTCTGCGCCTTGCACGTTGCCGTCGCTGCCGCCAAAATTTTGCACCGGCAGTCGCCGGTGAAATGCCTCCCTGCAAGGGCCGCCGAACGCAATGCTTGCGCCGCCAGTAGCCACGCTCGCCGGAGGAGCGCGCCGGACTCAGTCCGTGGCACGCTGCTCCGTCCAGCGCAGCCACCGCGCTGCCATGGCCGGGGCGCGACACGTCGCCGCGAGGTCGTCGCCTCTGCGTTGCCGGTCCGTGTTAGTCAGGGGAAATGGGCGAATGGGACTAGGGTTTGACCGGTGCTAGTTTTGCTCCGCTCCGGTGCGATCGGGGTCGTCGGCTCGATCCGGCGGACGAGACCGACGCGCGGCTCCGGACGGGCCTTCGGCCACTTAACGGGCCGTTTTCGCGGCCGGGCCTCAGCCGAGGTTGTCTTGTCCTAGCGCGACCAGTTTTTTTGGGTTTTTTTTTTCTCTTTTATGAGTTTTTTTCGATGTTAGGCCGACTGCATGATGGGTAGCCATGGGCTATTGGGCTAAAACAAAAGTTATGTGCGTTTTTATTTTTATTCAGTGCATTTTCCAAGTAATGATTATCTTCCAAAATGTTTTGCAGTGTTATAAATAGAAAAATTGCCAGAAAAATGATGTTTTAGTTTTCTAAATGAAATGGAACCAACGAGAAATTTTATTTAGAAAACTTTTATGAAAATAATGTTTGTGTCATTTTATGGTATATTTATGATCATCTCGTGGTAATATATTACACACGAGATTAATGTGATCATTTTTGTAATACAGACCAACGTTGTTTTACATTTTTGAATCACTCTGTTAATTCCTTTATTTTCTGCCCAACGGTGATATAATTTGGAGTTCATTTTTGCATGAAAATTAATCAAACCAACGTAGGTTTAATTTGTGCAATTTAATTTAATTATGATGTTCTTTTCCTTTACTTATGATATTTTGAAATATTGACAGCTCCTGGTCCTTCTTGTTCCGAGAACATCGAGCCACTCACCGGAAACAACTTCCAAACATGGAAGGACTCATTGCTATTGCACCTCGGCTGGCATGTGGTCGACCTCGCGCTAAGGGAAAGTAAACCAGTGGAACCTGAAAAGGGTGCCACTTGGTATGCTGAGCTTAAGAAAGCCTATGATGCTAAAATTGAGAAGTGTGAGAGGTCAAACATAATGGCGCTCCTAATTATGAACTTCTCCATGTCGACTGAGATTAAAGGGGCTATTCCCGCTAAAGAAAATGCCGCCGAATATTTGAAACCGATGGAAGAACAATTTAAGTGCTGAGAGAAAGTGTATGCACTTTTGCAGAAGCTTCTTGCAAAATATGATGGGTAGGGAAGTGTGAGGGAGCACATTTTAAGTATGATCAATGCCGCGGCAATGCTTAAAACCATGAAGTGTGAGTTGAATGAAGAGCTTCTTGTGCTCCTAGTTTTTAGGTCACTACCCTCACAGTTCAATCCATTCAAGATAAACTATAATTCTCTTGAAATCAAATGGAAACTACCTGAACTCATTGCACATTGCTTTCAGGAGGAAGAGAGAATGAAGAGTGAGCAGAAAGATCAAGCTTTCCATGTTAACTCTACAAAGAGGAAGCATGAGAACAATGCTCATAGCAATAATGTGCCCAACAAAAAGCAATTTTCCAAAACGAATCCTCCAAAGCCTAATCAATGCAACAAGGCTAGTTGTTCACGTCCTGCTCCTTCAGCGGCTGCTCCAGTTAATCTTACAAATGCCACTCGAGAAAGACTTTGCAATTTTTGCAAACAACCAAATCATGTCAAGGCGGATTGTCTACGTTTTCTTAAGTGGCTGAATAAAAATGGTAAGGATGAGATCACTCTTGTAGATGAATCTCTATATGTTGATTTTTCTGAATCTACATGGTGGATTGACTCAGGTGCGACTGTTCATGTCACGAATTCTTTGCAGGGATTCCATATAAGCCATACCCTAAGAAGGGGTACAAGAAGACTTAATGTCGCGACTAGGAAGGAGGCTGAAGTTGAAGCCGTGGGCTCCCTCACCTTGAAGCTACACAATGGTTTCCTACTTCAGCTCAAGGACATTATTTATATGCCTACATTGAGTAGGAATTTGATTTCAGTTTCATGTTTAGATGATTTTGGTTTTCATTGTACCTTCGGGGAGAAACAATGTTTTTTAAAGTATTGTAATAAGGATGTTGGTCTCGCCGTCCGACGAGGCAAACTTTATATGTTAAATCTTTCCGGTTATTTATGTGTGAATCTCTGCGAGATGAATATGAATGAACGCAATCATGAAAAGAATGGAGAAGTATCAATCCTTCTTCGAAATTGTGGCATCATCGCTTGGGCCACATTTCGAGGGGGGGAATGGAATGATTGATTAAAGCAAAAATACTTCATCCTCCAGATTTCTCTGATGCTGGCAATTGTATTGACTGTATTAAGGGAAAATACGTTAAAACAATTAAGAAATGAGTAGTAAGAGGCACAACGACTAATTGATACTGACATATACAGACCCTTTAAAGTAAAGTCTATGGATGGTTTTGATTCTTTCATTACCTTCACAGATGATTTCTCTCGCTATGGCTACATTTATCCTATACATGATTGATCCGAAGCTTTGGACAAATTTAAGATTTATAAAGCCGAGGCTGAAAATCAACTCAATATAAAGAACAAAGTAGTACGGTCTGATCGCGGGGAAGAATATTATGGCAGGCATGCTCCTTATGGGCAGATTCTAGGACCATTCGCGAAATATCTTGCTGAAAATGGAATTATTGCCCAATATTCAATGCCTGGTGAACCTCAGCAAAAGGGTGTAGCTGAGCATCACAGTGGCACTCTCATGGATATGGTGCGTAGCATGCTTAGTCACGCAAGCTTACCGACAAGTCTTTGGATGGAGTACATCCTTGACGCACTTCAGTGCTTCAATCTGCTCAATTGCTTTGATCTTGTCGGGATTGGCTTCAATTCCGCGTTGAGAAACAAAGAACCCAAGAAGCTTGCCGGATGGAACGCCAACCACATACTTCTCGGGGTTGAGCTTCAGATTGATCTTGCGCAGATTAGCAAATGTCTCTTCCAAATCTTGTATCAATGTTGCCTTGTCCTTGGTTTTGACCACTATGTCATCCATGTACGCTTCCACATTTCTGTGCAGTTGGGGCTCAAAACCAATCTAGACTGCTCTTGCAAATGTTGAACCAGCACTTTTCAATCCGAAAGGAATGGGTAGAAAGGAGTACGTGCCACATGGAGTGATGAATGTGATTTTCTCTTCATCTTATTTTGACATGAAAATTTGGTGATACCTGTAATAGGCATCAAGAAACGATAGCAAATCACATACAGCAGTGGAGTCAACAATCTGGTCGATGCGCGGCAAGGGAAAGGGGTCCTTCGGGCAAGCTTTATTGATATCTGTATAGTCAATACAAAGTTGCCACTTGCCGCTCACCTTGCGCACAACAACTGGATTGGCCAACCTTGTAGGATGGAGTACACCTCTGACTAAACCTACCGCTTCCAACTTTTTAATTTCTTCGTCAATAAACGGTTGCCTTTCCAAAGCTTGCTTCCTCACCTTCTGCTTGACGGGCCGCACGTGAGGACAAAAGGCAAGATGGTGCTCAATTACTTCCCTGGGAACACCGGGGATGTCAGATGGTTGCCATGCAAATACATCGACATTCGCCTGTAGGAAAGCAACGAGCGTACTTTCCTATTTGTAATGGAAGGTGGAACTTATGATGAAAGTTCCCCCTCGACGTTCTCCTTGGCGGGCACCTTCTTGGTCTCTGGTGGAGTAGCCTTGTTCTTTTTGCTCTTGCCGGCAGAGCTCTCTAGCACATCCTCAACGGGAGCACAACACTCTGAAGCGGCGCGCTTGCCAGAGTCTGTGGTCTTGCCGGTCTTCTTCCTCTTCTTCCCCCCGGGAGATTTGTAGCCAGGAGCAAGTGCCTTGGTGGCAGGTGTTGTAACTGCTTCTGGGTAGAACTGTTCAACGCAGATCAGCGCATCCTTCTTGTCAGAATGGATGGTGATGACGCTCATCGGCCCTGGCATCTTCAGCGTGTTGTGTGCATGGTGGGATGCAGCCATGAATTTTACCAGCGCCGGGCGGCCAAGGATTCCATTATATGGCAATGGAATCTTGACGACATCGAAGACAATCTTCTCCATCCTATAGTTGAGTTCGTTGCCAAACGTCACTGGCAAAGTGATCTTGCCCTTTGGCTGGCTTCTTCCTGGATTGATTCCTTGGAATGTGCCAGTCTTTTTCAGATCTTCATCGGAAATCTGCAGCTTCTTGATCACATCAGGTGAGATCAAGTTGAGACTAGCGCCACCGTCAACTAGCATTTTTTTCACTTTGAGGTTGCGGATTGTTAATGAAACCAACAACGGCAAGCATCCGACCGTAGTTGTGCGATCAGGGTGATCCTCAGCGTATAAAATGATGGGCATGTTGGACCATCTCAATGGCTTCTGGGTGTCAATTGTTGGTTCTGCTGCATTGACTTTACACGCCCACTGCTTCAGTTGGCTATGAGAAGAGTGCAAAGATGCACCTCTGTCAGTGCACATTGCTTCTGTGGCTTTCTGGAACTCTTGCTCACTGGACTATCATCATCCTCTTCGTCATCATCATCATCTTCTTCTTTCTTGTCTCGACCCCTAGCAGGCTTCTCCTTCTGCTGCTTGGTTTTGCCGCGGTGACCTCCTCGACCACCACGTTTCTTGCCGGATGAACCTGTACCGCCGGCCTTCTCCTTATCTCTCTTCTCATATTCAGCCTTCTGCTTCTCGGCAAGCTGCTTAACTTGCCGATAGTCTTGAAGGTCATGGCTCTTGGTGCGGTGGATCTTGCAGTACTGTTTGCCGGAGCCCCCGGTCTGATCAGTGGCCACCAAGGCTTGGCACGAGGTACACCCAGCATCTTCCTTGCCAGAGCTCTCGGCCTTAGACTTCTTGGTGGGACCACTATTGCCGGATCCCTCTACAGCGAGCACAACTTTGCCCTTGCGCTTCTTGTTGCGCCTGTGGGTTTTTGTCTTCGGGGTGGTGGTGGCATCGTCATCTTCTGAATCAGATCCTATGGCAATCTCCTCCCCAGGAAGTTTCCTTCCTTCCGTATCCCGTGCACACTTTTTGGCCAGAGCATAAAGCTCGCCAACATCCCTCACCTTGGTCATGGCCATCTCTTCCCGCATCTTGCAGTTCCTCATATTCTGATGGAACGCGACAATGATTGCTGCAGGGTGGATATCGGGAACGTTACATTGTACATGACTGAACCTTTGATTGTACTTGCGGAGCGACTCATCCTCCTTCTATGGAATCAGTTGCATATCAGTTTTCTAGCCTGGAACCTTGTGGCCGCCTGTGAAGGCACCAACAAACTTGTGGCAAAAATCTGCCCAGCAAGAAATGGAATCCTCCGGCAAGTTCATCAACCATGACCTGACATTGGGTTTGAGTTCTAACGGGAAGTAGTTGGCAAAAATCTTGTCGTCACGAGCTCCAGCAGCTTGCAGTGCAATGGTGTAGATGCTCAGGAACTCTGAAGGGTGTATCTTGCCATCGTACTTCTCCACCTCTGGCTGAAGTTTCGAGAATTGGGACACTGGACTTGCGCATCTCATGAGTAAACACTGGACAACCCACCTCGTAAGCCAAGTTACCAGGATATCCTGGCGCAGGCTCATCTACAACAGGTCCTGCAAGCCTATCAGATTGATGGTGTGCTTCCCGTCGCCGTTCGATGGTTGTACGGGCATCCTCTCCGCGCCGTTCTTGGAGAACTTGGTGCTAGTTGCGACGAGTTCGCGGATCGGACGATGCCATGGACATGTCATCATGAGCGTCGACCCGCTGATCTTGCCGCTGAGTTTGTTGCTGTCGTGGAGGAGACTGCACCGTGGCCGCCCCGCCTCAAGTCCTCTCTCCAGCAGTGTGCACCGGGGCGGTGAGCTACTGCTGTGAAGGTCCCACCCGCTGCGGTTTGTCGTTGTTGGCGAAACGAACAAGACTCTGGATAGTGGCTCTCCACTCCTCCATCTTGTCCGTAGCAGGAGGAAACTCCAGAAGTAGTTGAGCGCGCGCCAGTGCTTCTTGATGTCGCTTGAACTACGTGGGTATTTCCCCAAAGAGGAAGGGATGATGCAGCACAGCTATGGTAGGTATTTCCCTCAGTTATGAAACCAAGGTATCAATCCAGTAGGAGAACCAAGCAACATTATGTAAACGGTACCTGCACACAAAGAACAAATACTTGCACCCCGACGCGTAAGAGGGGTTGTCAATCCCTCCACGGTAAAAAGATAGATAAATTTGTGGTAGATTGGATAAATAAATCTTGATAAAACGCGAAATAAATTAAGTAATAAAAAAGTGTAGCAAGGTATTTTTGGGTTTTTGATAATATAGATCTGAAAGTAAAAGCGAATAAAAATATATCTCAAAGCAAATATGATAAAGAATAGACCCGGGGGCCGTAGATTTCACTAGTGGCTTCTCTCGAGAAGATAGCACACGGTGGGTAAATAAATTACTGTTGGGCAATTGATAGAAGATTGAATAATTATGACGATATCTAGGCAATGATCATTATATAGGCATTACGTCGAAGATTAGTAGACCGACTCCTGCCTGCATCTACTACTATTACTACACATATCGACCGCTATCCAGCATGCATCTAGTGTATTAAGTTCATGGAGAAACAGAGTAATGCAATAAGAACGATGGCATGATGTAGACGAGATCTATTCATGTAGGAATAGCCCCCATCTTGTTATCCTTAATAGCAATGATACATCTGTGTCCTGCTGCCCCTTCTGTCACTAGGAAAGAACACCGCACGATCGAACCCATCACAAAGCACCTCTTCCCATGGCAAGAAAAATTGATCTAGTTGGCCTAACTAAACCAAAGATTCGAAGAAGAAATACGAGGCTATAAGTAATCATGCATATAAGAGATCAAAGAAAACTCAAATAACTTTCATGGATATAGATTTGATCATAAACTTAAACTTCATCGGATCCCAACAAACACACCGCAAAAAGAGTTACATCAAATAGATCTCCAAGAGACCATTGTATTGAGAATCAAAAAGAGAGAGGAAGCCATCTAGCTACTACCTACGGACCCGTAGGTCTATGATGAACTACTCATGCATCATCGAAGAGGCACCAATGAGGATGATGAACCCCTCCGTGATGGTGTCTAGATTGGATCTCGTGGTTCTGGAACTTGCGGTGGCTGGAATTGTTTTTCGTCGACTCCCCTAGGGTTTTTGGAATATTGGGGTATTTATAGAGCAAATAGGCGGTGCGGGGGGTCACCGAGGTGGGCACAACCCACCAGGGCGCGCTTGGGCCCCTGGGCGCGCCCCGGGGGGTTGTGCCCCACTCGGGCCCCCTCTCCGGTACTTCTTCGGCCCAACTTGTGTCTTCTGGTCCAAAAAAATTCTGCAAAGAGTTTCGCTGTGTTTGGACTCCGTTTGGTACTGATATTCTGCGAAATAAAAAACAAGCAAAAAACAGCAACTGGCACTGGGCACTATGTCAATAGGTTAGTCCCAAAAAATGATACAAAGTTGCTATAAAATGAGTATAAAACATCGAAGAATGATAATATAATAGCATGGAACAATCAAAAATTATAGATACGTTGGAGACATATCAGCATCCCCAAGCTTAATTCCTGCTCGTCCTTGAGTAGGTAAATGATAAAAACAGAATTTTTGATGTGGAATGCTGCCTAACATGTTTATCCCGTATTCTTTTCTTTTGTAGCATGGACATTTGGACTTTTATATGGTTCAAAGCAATAGTCTAGTTTTTTCATGAAGACTTAAATACTCAAGCATATCAACAAGCAACCATGTCTTTCAAAATATCAACACTAAAGAAAGTTATACCTAGCCCATCATGCTCAATCATTGATCCATTCATGAAACACACTCGCAGATTAGCTACATCCAAAGCTCAAGTATGATCATAGTGCCCCTTAGTTGGTGCTTTATAAGAGAAGATGGAGACTCAAGAAACTAAAATTTGCATAAAGTAAATTGATAGGCCCTTCGCAGAGGAAAGTAGGGATTTGTAGAGGTGCCAGAGCTCAAAGCGAAAAATAAGAGATAAAATATTTTGGGTGGCATGCTTTTCCCGCCAACGAAAACGATCGAGTAGTTCCCAATACTTTCCATGCTAGATACATCATAGGCGGTTCCCAAACAAAAAATAAATTTTATTCCTTTTCCACCATTCTTTCACACTCCACGGCTAGCCGTATCCACGGGTACCGTCCATACCAACACTTTCCAAGGAATTTATTATTTGACAACATAAAGTAATTTTTTTTTTCATTTCGGACTGGGCATCCCTAATACCTTTGCCATACTCTCGTGCAATGACAAGTGAATAAACACTCATCTTGAGAATAGCGCGTCTAGCATGGAAAAATATTGGCCACCCCCTACCGTTTCATGAGCGGTACGAACACACAAAAAGAAAACTTTACTTGAATATTAGAGTTGGCACATACAAATTTGCTTAGAACGGCACAGAAAATACCGCATATAGGTAGGTATGGTGGACTCATATGGCAAAACTGGGTTTAAAGATTTTGGATGCACAAGTAGTATTTCTACTTAGTACAAGTGAAGGCTAGCAAAAGATTGAGAAGCATCCAACCAAGAAGCGAAAAATCTCATAAACGAACTGTAGGGTAACGCAGCAGAAAACAAAAAATTTCTGACCTACGCACCAGCCCAGGACCACTATGGAGACTGCATACAAGGTTTGATCATTTTCGTTACCGACTCGTAGCGCAGCGGAAGTAGAGTCGATGATGATCGGCGATGCAGATCCCCGCAGCTAGGATTTACAACCTCCCAACTGCGAGGATGTATACCCTCGTCTTCCCTTCGGACAGCCCTCCGGGAGGCGGTCGAACAGTCCCGCGGACGATGTCGCGGACAGCCCTTCGGGAGGACCTTCGAAACTCAGACGGTCACTCGGACAGCCCTTCGGGAGGACTCACAGAACTCGGACCGTCACTTGGACAGCCCTTCAGGAGGCACTCACGAACAGCCCCTCGGGCACTAAGATCGAAACTACGACCTCTCTACAGAGTTGCACACATACGGTGTCATCTATCCGGCAGGGCTTCGCCGTCCAGAACTAGTTCCCACCGGAACCCAGACAGCCTTTCGGCTCTACGAAACTATTTCGCGGGGAGGGAGAGAGAAGCCAGATCATTGCAATGGCACTTGTATGTGAGAAGGAGTGAGTCTTTAGGCAGCCCCCTCCACCCCTATTTATAGGCCAAGCCCAAGGGTGGCTTCTCCAAGAAGCCAAGGGGAAAAATACCAAAGGACCCTCAAGGTGGCTTCTCCAAGAAGCCACCCAAAAAGCACTTTCACTATTCACGATGACATTTTTCAGCGTCCGTTCGAACTGAAAATATTTATGTGGGCTTAGAACATTTCCAGTACCCACTAAAATAATTTTCAATGCGTTCTGGAACAATTCCAGATTAGTGATTTTCATTTGCGAAAAGCATCTGAAGTGGTTCCGGCAGCTCCGGAACATTTCCGGTTTTTCTTCTAGAAAATTCCCAAAAGTTTCCAGAATGATTCTGGCACCCTCCAAGAATTATCGGGCATGTGCCGAAACCAATTTGACTTTATGGTATCCTCTAAAACAACTTTTCAGTTTCACCGGAACTCATCCGGTGACCTCTCTCTGCGGAACTTTTCCGCTGTCCGAAACTTTTTCGGTGTCCAAAACTTTTTCGGTGATTTTCTCTCAGACTCCCTGTCTAGTATTCAGCAGATAGATGACCCTTAAGCGTGTGACCCTATAGGTTCGGTGAAGTATAGACATGACACGGAACCCCTTCCGATCAATGATCAACATCGGAGCCGTGGACACCCATATTGACCCCTATACCCACACGAATGAATATTCGAGTGAACCTCCAGTTGCCGTGTGCTATTCCTGTTGCTTCGCGATATGTTACAAATACCCGAGGTGAGACATGATGGCATCCCCGTGGGTCAACAACTTGTCCACTATGCCAGTTACCTCGTTACCGGTATTTGTTCTCTTTTCTCGTTACCGTGTTCCGGCATCCCCGTGATCAAATCACAAAGTGTCTGGCCAGACGATGATGGATACCGTAACACCGAGAGGGCCCAGAGATATCTCTCCAATGTCGGAGGAGCAAATCCCAATCTTGAGCTATCAAGTTACTTGACATACTTTTCCATGAACCCGTAAGCCGCCGTAATAGCCACCCATTTACGGATGACGTTTAACAAACCCCAAAGTTCATGAAGCAAGCATGAAGAAACTCGATACTCTCATGGTCTAAGGAATCATGCAAACGTTAACCATCTCTGTGTTATTAACCATAAACTTGTGACGAACGTATCTCATAGCATAACATCAATTCGGGTCGATTCAACACAAATGTTCCTCTAACATTGTGCCCTCAAAGTTGCTGGCATAGACATGCCCATGATCAGGAAAACAGAACCATCATGCAACACTTGAGCTAGTCTTAGAGGCTAGACTAGGAATACATTTTACCGTTTATTATTCCACACGTGCATATGAGTCTTCCTCCGAGCCTCGTGGTTATTGTAGACTCGAGAACCATAGCAGTTATAGCATGGAACATAAAACCTAATTAGAACAGGGAGATAATCAATAACATTTATTATTGCCTCTAGGGCATATCTCCTACAGACTCCCACTTGCACTAGAGTCAATAATCTAGTTAATGCTAATGCACTTCACACCTGTGGCACACCAGTGTAAATATGCTTCGCATGTGGTATAGCCTGATGTCCAACGGATCTGACGACTTCAGCTCCGTGTGTATCTTTGCGTATCCTCGCGTTTTTACGCTTTCACAAAATTCATATTTTGTGTGGACTTGGCTTTGTATGTATGTGAATCACAGGTCGAACCTGGATTCCTCAGACTGAGTTATGGAGCAACTACCTGTAGTAGTGTCCCATTGACAAAAGCCATCTTGGAACCATACTAAGTTCATGAATGAACTATATGATTCAACATCTTCTTTGTCGCTTTTAAAAGCGGCAACATACTTTGCCTCTGTTATAGAATTCGCCACAGTAACTTGTTTGGAAAAATTTCCAACTACCGTGCCACCATATTGTTTATTGCACAAAAACCCTTAACTTAAATCAAAAATCGCTTGGAGCATGGATGAAGACTGTATCGATGTAACTTTTTACAATGAACTCTTCATGATCTCCGCTTGCGAGAAAACATGTCATCAGTGCTACTATAGTACTCAATGACCCTTTTTCACTGTTGTCCCATGATCAGTACTTTTGATCACTTTGGTATCTATACTCGCAACAACTTTGGGAGTATTGGACATATCTGGTTGTTTTTACATACCATGGAATACATGATTAATCCAAACACAAGAGTGTGTGGAATCTCCATCATGTATTTTGCTCATCAGTGTTTTGGGACACCGAGTCTTGCAAAAACTCTTTCCATGTGACTTCGGCAAGAATCACTCCTTGACATTTTTAATGCTAAAAGGTTTTAGCATCTTGTCAATATGTATCTTTGCTCAGCCCCATTAGGTAAATCTATCTCCATAGATCATCATGCCTAATATAAAGGCTATTTTGCCCAAGCACTTCATCGAAAAACTATTTTCAAATGAAGTCCTAATTCGTGTCAAGAATTTTATTTCCAATTAACAATGTGTCAAGCACACAACGTTTTCTAGAAATTTTATTATGCTCCCACTTACTTTCTTGAATCACAAGCATCATCGTTACCCATTGATGAAGTCAAAACCCTTTTAACCATATCATCAAAACACGCAGATTCCAACTCCATTTTGCTCTCTTTTGTCCATCGCTGGAACTCTGAAGTTTGCATACTTACTGGCATCCTTTGGACTGACAAAATACCTTGGACTGTAACACATGCAAGTCCTTGGTTTTATTTCCATCAGATGGAAATCCTTTCATCATCCTTGTTTCATATCTCATGATTGAAATATGTATTAATTGCTAGTTCAACCCGAACCGACTTTAAGCATCGCTACGATGAAACAACCTCATCGTAGTCAACTCCTTGAACTTGTTATTGCAACAAAGTCGAGCTTTATGGATAAAACATTTTTATCTGTATCAGTTTTAAGTTCCATAAATATTCGTTAGACTCTAAGTCTTCCGAAAGGTGTATCAAGGTTTTAATCTTGAATCACTTATATGGAAACTAACTCGGGTTCTATTGGCATTTAGGCAATTCCGGAGTCAGGGCCCATCAACGCTTCCTTGTGTATTGTACGTATATTGTTGTCTAACAACAATATCTCGTTTGCGCACCTGAGAGGTTTGCACGAGCCTTGCCTACGTGGTTCAGCTGCAAGTTCGACCGAAGTCCATACATTTTATTGTAGAGACTTCCGTATCAGTCGCAGTAGGAAACTCCGGAATCACTTCCAAGGTTCCTTTTCTTTGATCTGATGACGAAGATACTGTTTATCTCGTTGAGTTGCATTATTCTCCCACTCACCTTTTTGAAAGAACCATTTTCTTCAAAAAGCATACCGTTCTTTGTGGCAAACCTATTTGCCTCGGCATAGTGAGGGAGGAATACCCAACATTTTGGGATAACCTACAAAGTAGCACTTGTCTGATTTGGAATAGGTTTGTAACCTTTTACACAAGCCCCATATTCCAAATGTTTAAGAAAAGATATAACAAGGTTGGGCGTACCATACCATGGCGTCATTTCAACAGACCTGATGGAGCTCTTTTCAGTGTAAAAGCCGCAGTCTCTAACGCATCACTTTAAAAGGGATAATGGCAAATTTATTTATGTCATCTTTGATCTTACCATGTCCTAAATGGTTCGATTACATCTTCACGGACTTTCCACTTGCAGTGGTGTTCCAGGAGGTGCAGGTTATGAAACCCCTTTCACAACTCATCAGACATTCGCTAAACTTGTAACTCAAATATTCCTTTCTGCAATCGAATTGTAGAAGCATAATTTTCTTGTTACAATAACTTCTACTTCATATTTGAAAACCTTTCAAATGATTTCAAAAGATCCAGACTTACGTCTCATCAAGTAAATATCCATATATCTACTTGAGTCATTTCTGAAGATAGATAAATCCACTACTTGCAACAACATTTATTGAACTACATACATCAAAATGTATGATCACCAATAAGTTCTTTGCTCGTTCCTTATGGCCTGTGAACGGTATTTTAGTCACTAAACTTTTCGGAGGAAATTTGCAAGTGTCAGATGATTCAAAATCAAACGACTTCAAAATCCATCATAATGGAATTTATCCATGCGGGTTTCTCCAATGTGACTAAATGTAGTGCCACACTTATGTGGTATTCTCTTAGTCTTACGACATTTAGCGTCAGTGTTATGGATGTATCATATTACCATCAATATTCATAACATACATCCCATCGAGAATGGAAGCACGACCCTTCATGTTATTCATAATACTGAACAACAATTGTTCTTTTATGAACAACCCTTTTGCAACAAACATTTTGCAATGGGCTAGAGTGTATGAAACTCTAAAATGAATTATGAAAGTGAATCCAGAGGTAATATATTATTATCAACATTCATAACATACATCTCATTCATAATGAAAGTATGGCCCTTATGTTATTCATAACACCGAACATCAAAAGTTCTCTTATGAACAACCTTCTTGCAAGATACCTTATGCAATGGGCTAGAGTGTGTAAAACTCTAAATGAATTATGAAAATAAATACAGACGATAATACACCAATGGAAGGTATAGTAACATTTACTATGTTCCCTGTGTATACCTAAACCTCATTCCTGGCTAGTCTTTCAGGCCATAGTAGTTCTTACATCGAGTTGCAACAGAATGCAATTGAGCGGGTATCTTTTTGATTAACTCACAATACCCAAGAATCAGTGATTAACAATTTAATCATAATTTCCAAGAACTATATCTTTGACCAGCCTTCAATACATCAAAAACTTGTATGACATTCATACATGAGCTGGATATTCCAGTCTTCTTTCTTTTGCCTTTATACTTCTAACAGTTTAACTTTCAGTATTTCTCCTACTCTCAGAAGAAGCACTCAACTTAAGAGTGGCGTTAGCCCCGGACTTCCTAGGTGTGTTATCACACTAACACCCTTCGGACACTTCCTTTCTCTTTAAGTTGTTGCTTTATTCACCTTTCATCATATGACAGGCGTTCTTCTGGATCCCTCTTTTATCAGTCTAATGCATAGTAAACTCCTTTACTAATAGTTTGCAAACAAACATTGCTTTGGATATCTCATATCTTTTAGCCTTTGTCTGTCTCTGAAAATGATTTTCAGATTCCATGAATATCACATAACTATCCAAACTTTCGAAGTTCGGGTCTCATGGAAGCAAATGTATTGCACTTGACTGAAATGGAATTCTAGCTTTTGGATCGAAGGACGAGAGTCACATGATCCATAGCATAAGCGAGAGAATACCGAAAGTATGCGATAGGACAAAGTCCTTCTTGGCACTCTTGAGGACAATCCTCACATTATGTTACCAACCGTAAAGTTTTAACCAGATATATAACAGCTATTCAAAATTAATAGGGAAGGTGGAAACGCGAGCCATTATTCTACAACTATTATGCAAAACACACTTAGACAGTGTTCAAAATTAATTGCACTGAGAATTAAACAAGTTAATTCAACAGTGCGCTCCCACTCAAATCAATATCTCTCATAATTGATTTTGAGTGATACAAGATCCAGACTTCAATTCATCGCCATAGGATCATCATCTCATGACGGGAATTTTAATCGGTAGGCCAACTTGCCGATCACATCTCTATGTGACTCTTGTTCATCTTTCGATGCGTGTGTTCCGAGCTCATGACTTTCATGCCTGAACGTCAAGACAACCAAGTGATCACGCTGCGAGGTCTCAACTCACCCGCCTCACACTTCCCTAATCGTTCGTACCCATGCGTCCATGGCGCACCCCGAAAAGTTAGGTGCCGTGACGGTGCTACACTTGGGAGAACACTAACTACTTGATATTTTTGTGAGAGATCACCCTAATAAAAAGCGACTACCGCGCAATCAAGAAGGGTGCATCATAAGGGATAAACATCTCAGGCAATTCATAATAGCATGATATGGTATAGCCCTTTCTGACGAAGAAGTCTTGTATTTCTTCGTCTTTGGCATTCTCGTCGGTGTTCACCTTCGCAAAGATTGCCACCACCATGTCGATGCAGCAGATAATATTGCTATCTCTATAGCTAATAAAATAATGCATTACACAAGGTTGACACACATGTCATTTAAAGTGCAATCATATGGCTCCAGCCATCATGCCGAATCATGACACGCAGGTCATGTTAATCAATTTACATTATATAGTCATCTCATACATAATCAAATTATTATGAGCACCGCTATACCACATCACATGCACATGTAAACCCTCCTGCAAAACCAAGTTAGACGCCTCTAATTGGTTCATGCAAAAACTTGTTTTTCGTGGCTTCTAAGGTTTCGAAACAAACCGAAGCTACCAACGTCCATCATCAAGTATGATAATTCAAGTCGCTAGATTAACTTTCCAGGGTGTATGAAAACCAAGATAATAAAATCTCGAGCCCCATACTAAACTTCGTCATACGCATGACCCCCGTGCAGATCATATCTACATTGCCCTTTCATCTGCGAAATTTCATCTTTCTTTTTAACTACGATGGAATTCAATGAACTGTTAGCACTTCGTTGATCAATCAGGATCGCGGATTGCCAGAACATTGGAACTCCACCATGCTGTTATCAAGATCAGAAATATGCAAATTCTAGGGAAGCAACAAGAACCTCGGGTAACAGATTTCATCTGCTACCCGCACAAATAATTTTCAGTAATAGAACTCATCTACTACCTAATTATATTGTGCAACACCCATACATCTCCATGTATTCTAGATCGCAACCTGCATCTACGCATAGCATGGCTCTTGATGCCACTGTAGGGTAATGCAGCAGAAAACAAAAATTTTCCGACCTACGCACCAGCCCAGGACCACTATGGAGACTGCATACAAGGTTTGATCATATTCGTTACCGACTCGTAGCGCAGCGGAAGTAGAGTCGATGACGATCGGCGATGCAGATCCCCGCAGCTAGGATTTACAACCTCCCAACTGCGAGGATGTATACCCTCGTCTTCCCTTCGGACAGCCCTCCGGGAGGCGGTCGAACAGTCCCCCGGACGATGTCGCGGACAGCCCTTCGGGAGGACCTTCGAAACTCAGACGGTCACTCGGACAGCCCTTCGGGAGGACTCACAGAACTCGGACCGTCACTTGGACAGCCCTTCAGGAGGCACTCACGAACAGCCCCTCGGGCACTAAGATCGAAACTACGACCTCTCTACAGAGTTGCACACATACGGTGTCATCTATCCGGCAGGGCTTCACCGTCCAGAACTAGTTCCCACCGGAACCCAGACAGCCTTTCGGCTCTACGAAACTATTTCGCGGGGAGGGAGAGAGAAGCCAGATCATTGCAATGGCACTTGTATGTGAGAAGGAGTGAGTCTTTAGGCAGCCCCCTCCACCCCTATTTATAGGCCAAGCCCAAGGGTGGCTTCTCCAAGAAGCCAAGGGGAAAAATACCAAAGGACCCTCAAGGTGGCTTCTCCAAGAAGCCACCCAAAAAGCACTTTCACTATTCATGATGACATTTTTCAGCGTCCGTTCGAACTGAAAATATTTATGTGGGCTTAGAACATTTCCAGTACCCACTAAAATAATTTTCAACGCGTTCTGGAACAATTTCAGATTAGTGATTTTCATCTGCGAAAAGCATCTGAAGTGGTTCCAGCAGCTCCGGAACATTTTCGGTTTTTCTTCCAGAAAATTCCCAAAAGTTTCCAGAATGATTCTGGCACCCTCCAAGAATTATCGGGCATGTGCCGAAACCAATTTGACTTTATGGTATCCTCTAAAACAACTTTTCAGTTTCACCGGAACTCATCCGGTGACCTCTCTCTGCGGAACTTTTCCGCTGTCCGAAACTTTTTCGGTGTCCGAAACTTTTTCGGTGATTTTCTCTCAGACTCCCTGTCTAGTATTCAGCAGATAGATGACCCTTAAGCGTGTGACCCTATAGGTTCGGTGAAGTATAGACATGACAAGGAACCCCTTCCGATCAATGATCAACATCGGAGCCGTGGACACCCATATTGACCCCTATACCCACACGAATGAATATTCGAGTGAACCTCCAGTTGCCGTGTGCTATTCCTGTTGCTTCGCGATATGTTACAAATACCCGAGGTGAGACATGATGGCATCCCCGTGGGTCAACAACTTGTCCACTATGCCAGTTACCTCGTTACCGGTATTTGTTCTCTTTTCTCGTTACCGTGTTCCGGCATCCCCGTGATCAAATCACAAAGTGTCTGGCCAGACGATGATGGATACCGTAACACCGAGAGGGCCCAGAGATATCTCTCCAATGTCGGAGGAGCAAATCCCAATCTTGAGCTATCAAGTTACTTGACATACTTTTCCATGAACCCGTAAGCCGCCGTAATAGCCACCCATTTACGGATGACGTTTAACAAACCCCAAAGTTCATGAAGCAAGCATGAAGAAACTCGATACTCTCATGGTCTAAGGAATCATGCAAACGTTAACCATCTCTGTGTTATTAACCATAAACTTGTGACGAACGTATCTCATAGCATAACATCAATTCGGGTCGATTCAACACAAATGTTCCTCTAACATTGTGCCCTCAAAGTTGCTGGCATAGACATGCCCATGATCAGGAAAACAGAACCATCATGCAACACTTGAGCTAGTCTTAGAGGCTAGACTAGGAATACATTTTACCGTTTATTATTCCACACGTGCATATGAGTCTTCCTCCGAGCCTCGTGGTTATTGTAGACTCGAGAACCATAGCAGTTATAGCATGGAACATAAACCTAATTATGAACAGGGAGATAATCAATAACATTTATTATTGCCTCTAGGGCATATCTCCTACACGAGCATTAAGCATAACTAACACTGAATAATGCACCACAAGTAGGATGTAATTTCATTGCATAACTATTGACTTTCGTGCTTGCATAGGGAATCACAAACTTTAACACCAATATTCTTACTAAAGCATAATTACTCATCAACATGACTCACATATCACTATCATCATATCTCAAAACTATTACAAAGAATCAAGTTTATTTTTTCCAATTATCTTCATGAAAGTTTTTATTATATCCCTCTTGAATATCTATCACTTTGGGACTAGTTTCATATATTGCAATTGCTTTTGACAAGCTCGAAATAAATCTAAGTGAAGAACATGAGCATAAAGATTTTCATCTCTCAAAATAATATAAGTGAAGCATGAGAGAATTTCTTCAAAATTACTAACTCTCAAATAAATCTAAGTGAAGCATGAGAGCGTTTCTTCAAAAATACTAAAGCACACCATGCTCAAAAAGATATAAGTGAAGAACTAGAGCAATTCCATAGCTCAAAAAATTTAAGTGAAGCATAAAGAGCAATTCTAACAAATCATAGCATACTTTTGGCTCTCTCAAATAGGTGTGTCCAGCAAGGATACTTGTGACAAACTAAAAAGCAAAACAAGCAAAGACTCATATAATACAAGACGCTCCAAGCAAAACTCATGATATGTGACGAATAAAAATATAGCTGCAAGTAAAATACTGATGGTCGTTAGAAGAAACAGGGGATGCCACTCGGGGCATCTCCAAGCTTGGTTGCTTGTTCATCTTTGAA
This sequence comes from Thinopyrum elongatum, assembly GCA_011799875.1. Lineage (NCBI taxonomy): Eukaryota > Viridiplantae > Streptophyta > Magnoliopsida > Poales > Poaceae > Thinopyrum > Thinopyrum elongatum. The sequence continues at coordinate 63,440,152 of CM022299.1, forward strand.
TATTATCTTGGGGTGCCATGGGGCATCCCCAAGCTTTGGCTCTTGATACTCCTTATTCCTTCATCCATCGTGATATCACCCAAAACTTGAAAACTTCAGTCACACAAAACTTAACAAAACCTTCGTGAGATCCATTAGTATAATAAAGCAAATCACCACTTTAAGTACTATTGCAAACCTATTAATATTTTATTATTGTGTTATACCTACTGTATTTTAACTTTACCATGGCTTATAGCCCCCGATACAAACCATACATTCATCAAAATAAGCAAACAATGCAACAAAAACAAAATCCTTCAAAAACAGAACCGTCTGTAGTAATCTATACTCTAGCCATACTTCTGTAACTCCAAAAATTGTGAAATCTTAGGATAACGTAGGAAATTGTTATATCAATCGTGTGTAAAAAATTCAGAATTTTTCATCGCATCTGTGAATATCTAAAATTATTTTACTGGACGCAAAAGTTTCTGTTTTCCAACAAGATCAAGTCAACTATCACCCAACATGATCCCAAAGGCTTTACTTGGCACAAAGACTAATTAAAACATAAAAACACAATCATAACAGTAGCATAATTGTGCAAACACTCAAGAACAAAAAGAAAATGGTAAAAATAAATTGTATTCGTTGGGTTGCCTCCCAACAAGCGCTATCGTTTTATGCCCCTAGCTAGGCATAATGCATAGATTCAAGCATTGTCATCTTTAGTTTTTGATCCATAGGTTGCCCGCATGATTAATTCATATGGTGGCCTAATTCTTGTTCTAGGGAAGTGTTCCATACCCTTTCTTAGTGGAAATTGAAATTTAATATTGCCTTCTTTCATATCAATCACGGCACCTATAGTACGTAAAAATGGTCTACCAAGAATAATTGGGTAAGACGGATTGCAATCAATATCAAGAACAATAAAGTCCATGGGCACATAATTCCTATTTGCAAGAATAAGAACATCATTAATTATTTCCAAAGGCCTTTTGATAGTAGAATCCGTCAAGTGCAAATTTAAAGAACACTCTTCAACATCGTTAAAACCAAGCACATCACATAAAGATTTCGGAATTGTGGAAACACTAGCACCCAAATCACATAAAGCAAAACACTCATAATTTTTAATCTTGACTTTAATGGTAGGTTCCCATTCATCATGTAATTTTCTAGGAATTGAAACTTCTAATTCCAACTTTTCTTCAAAATCTTTCATCATGGCATCAATAATATGTTTAGTAAAAGCTTTATTTTGTTCATAGGCATGAGGTGAATTTATCATGGATTGCAACAAAGAAATACATTCAATCAAAGAGAAACTATCATAATTAAAGTCTTTGTAATCCAAAAGAGTGGGCACATCACTAGTTAAAGTTTTGACCTCTCCAAACCCCCTTTTATCAATTTTTTATCAAGATTTTCACCCTCCAAATTATCGGGGCTCCTTCTAGCTAAAGTTGACTGTTCTCCAGTCCCTTTATCATCAATTTTAATTTTACTAAACAAGGAATCAATAGAAGAATCACCAATTACTTTAAGATCTTCATCATTTTTATGAAAGCAATCACTAGAAAACGCTTATTCCAAAAATTCTCTTTTAGCTCTAAGCATAGCGGTTCTTTTCTTACTTTCATCCATAGAAACATATAAAGATTTAATTGATTCATCAACCTTGGGTACAAAAATTTTCAACTTGAGATTTTCTACATCATGAGAAATTCTATCAATGCTTCTAGACATATCATCAATCTTATTCAACTTTTCTTCTATCGTAGCATTGAAAACCTTTTGAGTATTGATAAATTCTTTAATATTATTCTCAAGATCAGAGGGGTTCCTATTATTATTATTATTATAAGAAGAATTACCATAGGAATTTCCATAATTATTAGAGGAATTTCCAGGAAAAGGTCTAGGATTAAAATTACCTCTATAAGCATTGTTATTGAAATTGTTTCACGAGATAAAATTCACATCTACGTCATCAATATTTTGCTCAATCAAAGTAGACAAAGACACATCATTAAGATCAATATGAACATTTTTATTAGCAACTAATTTCATAAGAGCATCAACGTTTTCACTCAACGTGCTAATTTCTTCAATCGAATTAACTTTTTTACTAGTAGGTGCCCTTTCGGTATGCCATTGTGAATAATTTGCCATGATATTATCTAGCAATTTAGTAGCTTCACACAAAGTAATATCCATAAAAGTACCACCCGCAGTGGAATCTAAAAGATTTCTAGAAACAAAGTTCAATCCCGCATAAAAAATTTGTATGATCATCGAAAGATTTAAACCATGAGTTGGACAATTTCTTAGCATCAACTTCATTCTTTCCCAAGATTGTGCAACATGTTCATGCTCAATTTGCTTAAAATTCATAATTTGGGTTCTAAGAGAAATAATTTTCGCGGGAGGAAAATACTTAGTAATAAAAGCATCTTTGCACTTATCCCAAGAATCGATACTATTGCGAGGCCAAGAAGAAAACCAAATTTTTGCATGATCCCTCAAAGAGAAAGGAAATAATTTCAACTTCAAAATATGATTGCCCACATCTTTTTTCTTTTGCATATCACACAATTCTACGAATGTGTTTAGATGGGACGCGGCATCCTCATTAGGAGTACCGGAAAATTGATCTTTCATAACAAGATTCAACAAAGCGGCATTAATATTACAAGATTCCGCACTATTGGCGGGAGGAGCAATCGGAGTGCTAATAAAATCATTATTATTGGTATTGGAAAAATCACACAACTTGGTGTTTTCTTGAGTCATCGTGACTACGCAAACAAGATTGCAAACAGATCTGACGAGAAAAAGGCAAACGAAAAAGAAGGCGAATAAAACGACAAATTTTTGTGAAGTGGGGGAGATGAAAACGAGAGGCAAATGGCAAATAATGTAAATTGCAAGGAGATGAGATTTGTGATTAGGAACCTGATAGATGTTGATGATGTCTCCCCGGTAACGGCGCCAGAAATTCCTTTTGATGTCGCATGAACTACGTCGGTATTTCCCCAAAGAGGAAGGGATGATGCAGCACAGCTACGGTAGGTATTTCCCTCATTTATGAAACCAAGGTATCAATCTAGTAGGAGAACCAAGAAACACTATATAAATAGTACCTGCACACAAAGAACAAATACTTGCAACCCGACGCGTAAGAGGGGTTGTCAATCCCTCCACGGTAAAAAGATAGAGAAATTTGTGATAGATTGGATAAATAGATCTCGATAAAAGCGAAATAAAATAAGTAATAAAAAGTGCAGCAAGGTATTTTTGGGTTTTTGATAATATAGATCTGAAAATAAAAGCGAATAAAAATAGGTCTTAAAGCCAATATGATAAAGAATAGACCCGGGGGCCGTAGATTTCACTAGTGGCTTCTCTCGAGAAAATAGCATACGGTGGGTAAACAAATTACTGTTGGGCAATTGATAGAAGATCGAATAATTATGACGATATCTAGGCAATGATCATTATATAGGCATCACGTCCAAGATTAGTAGACCGACTTCTGCCTGCATCTACTACTATTACTCCACACATCGACCGCTATCCAGCATTCATCTAGTGTATTAAGTTCATGGAGAAATGGAGTAATGCAATAAGAACGATGACATGATGTAGACGAGATCTATTCATGTAGGAATAGCCCCCATCTTGTTATCCTTAATAGCAATGATACATGCGTGTCTTACTGCCCCTTCTATCACTAGGAAAGAACACCGCACGATCGAACCCATCACAAAGCACCTCTTCCCATGGCAAGAAAAATCGATCTAGGTTGCCTAACTAAACCAAAGATTCGAAGAAGAAATACGAGGCTATAATTAATCATGCATATAAGAGATCAAAGAAAACTCAAATAACTTTCATGGATATAGATTTGATCATAAACTCAAACTTCATCGGATCCCAGCAAACACACCGCAAAAAGAGTTACATCAAATAGATCTCCAAGAGACCATTGTATTGAGAATCAAAAAGAGAGAGGAAGCCATCTAGCTACTGCCTACGGACCCGTAGGTCTATGATGAACTACTCACGCATCATCGGAGAGGCACCAATGAGGATGATGAACCCCTCCGTGATGGTGTCTAGATTGGATCTCGTGGTTCTGGAACTTGAGACGGCTGGAATTGTTTTTCGTCGACTCCCCTAGGGTTTTTGGAATATTGGGGTATTTATAGAGCAAAGAGGCAGTGCAGGGGGTCACGGAGGTGGGCACAACCCACCAGGGCGCGCCCCTGGGGGTTGTGCTCCCCTCGGGCCTCCTCGTCGGTACTTCTTCGGCCCAACTTGTGTCTTCTGGTCCAAAAAAATTCTCCAAAAAGTTTTGCTGCGTTTGGACTCCGTTTGGTACTAATATTCTGCAAAGTAAAAACAAGCATAAAATAGCAACTGGCACTGGGCAATATGTCAATAGGTTAGTCCCAAAAAATGATATAAAGTTGCTATAAAATGATTGTAAAACATCCAAGAATGATAATATAACAGCATGGAACAATAAAAAATTATAGATACATTGGAGACGTATCACTTCTTCTGGCATGGATGGCATGGAGTGGCGTGAGGAGCGAGAGGTGTTCTTGCTTCCATCAGTCTTGGAGGTAGCACCATCCCGAACCTGTGAGCTCATCCTGTTGTCGCCAGTGCACTGGCGTGCGTGCTGTCCTTGCGTATCTTGAAGATGATCCACATGATCATTGCCGTGGGGATGCTCGGGGTCACCAACATCACGATGCTGCTTGTCGCGCGCGGCCTGGGATGGCCGCGGCGTGGCACCGGCCTGGCATCTTGGAGTGCACCCTGTTGTCCCTGGAGTTCGCCGTACCACCCGCAGGTAGCACGGCCCTATCCTTGGACCTGGCGGCATGTGGGTTGTTGTCGTTGCGGACGATGCCGCTCGCCTGGCTATGTCGCCAGAATGTCGCGGAGGTTGCTCCTGGCCTCTGCCTCTGCCACCGCTCATGCCACCGCCCGCGCTATCGCCTGTCTGCGAAGGCACCGGTGGCTTGGACGTCGATGGACCGACTGATGTGGCGCCCTTCTTCTTGGGAGCCATGGCGATGTAGATGATGAAGAATCTGACGTGCTAACTGCTAACTCCGGTTCGCACAAGCGATCCCCCTGCCTGGCGCGCCAAAGATGTAGTGCGTACGACCATCTATGGGATCATGGCGATCCCTTTGTGGTTTGACTGGAGGGATCGACGAGCACAAAGAGCGTAGCTAGCAGAAAACACGCAAGGTTTACCCAGGTTCTTGCCGCCCTAAAGCGTAAAACCCTACTCCTGCTTTGTGTATTGGATGTGTATATGTCCAGTTACAAGGAGTGCACATTCGGCAAGGTGCTTGGGGGTGCTGCTACGCGTGCAAATGGACAGGGTTTCGACCTTTGTTAAGGTAGTCATGGGCCTCCTTTTATAGACTAAGGGGTCATCACAATGGCAAAATGATAAATACGCACTGTAAATAGTGGCTACAGTGCCAAATACCTAACTCTGACGGGTTAGGACAAGATCATTAAATGCACTGATACGCCCATTTTGCATCATGCTTTTATATCATTATTTATTGCATTATGGACTGTTATTTCACTTTATGGTACAATAATTATGCCTTTTCTCTCTCATTTTACAAGATTTACATGAAGAGGGAGAATGCCGGCAGCTGGAATTCTGGACCGGAAATGAGCAAATCTGAGAGACCTATTCTGCACAACTCCAAATGCCCTGAAAATTTATGGAGAATTATTTTGGAATAAATAAAAAATATTGGGCGAAGAAAATACCAGAGGGGACCCACCAGGTGGCCACAAGCCGGAGGGGGGGGGGCGCCCTACCCCCCTGGGCGCGCCCTTAGGGCTTGTGGGCCTCCTGTCAGGCCTCCATTGCCCCTCTTCTGCTATATGGTGTCTTTTGACCTGGAAAAAATCAGAAGGAAGCTTTTGGGACGAAGCGCCGCCGTCTCGAGGCAGAACTTGGGCAGAACCAATCTAGGGCTCCGGCGGAGCTGTTCTGCCTGGGAAACTTCCCTCCCGGAGGGGGAAATCGAAGCTATCGTCATCATCAACGATCCTCTCATCGAGAGGGGGTCAATCTCCATCAACATCTTCACCAGCACCATCTCCTCTCAAACCCTAGTTCATCTCTTGTATCCGATCTTTGTCTCAAAACCTCAGATTGGTACCTGCGGGTTGCTAGTAGTGTTGATTACTCCTTGTAGTTGATGCTAGTTGGTTTATTTGGTGGAAGATCATATGTTCAGATCCTTAATGATAATTAATACCCCTCTGATCTTGAACATGAATATGCATTGTGAGTAGTTATGTTTGTTCCTGAGGACATGGGAGAAGTCTTGTTATAAGTAATCATGTGAATTTGGTATTCGTTCGATATTTTGATGAGATGTATGTTGTGTTTCCTCTAGTGGTGTTATGTGAACATCGACTACATGGCACTTCACCATGATTTTGGCCTCGAGGAAGGCATTGGGAAGTAATAAGTAGATGATGGGTTGCTAGAGTGACAGAAGCTTAAACCCTAGTTTATGCGTTGCTTCGTAAGGGATTGATTTGGATCCACATGTTTCATGCTATGGTTAGATTTATCTTAATTCTTATTTCGTAGTTGCAGATGCTTGCAAGAGGGGTTAATCATAAGTGGGAGGCTTATCCAAGTAAGTACAGCACCCAAGCACCCGTCCACCCACATATCAAATTATCAAAGTAACGAACGCGAATCATATGAGCATGATGAAAACTAACTTGACAGTTATTCCCATGTGTCCTCGGGAGCGCTTTGCTTTATATAAGAGTTCATCCAGGCTTGTCCTTTGCTATAAAAAGGATTGGGCCACCTTGCTGCACCTTTGCTACAATTGTTACTTGTTACCCATTACGAATTATCTTATCACAAAACTATCTATCACCGATAATTTCAGTGCTTGCAGAGAATACCTTGCTGAAAACCGCTTGCCATTTCCTTCTGCTCTTCGTTGGGTTCGACACTCTTACTTATCGAAAGGACTATGATAGATCCCCTATACTTGTGGGTCATCATGCACCGTGTGGTGTCTTGTGGATGGAGCTCCCCGGCAAGGTTGATCTCTCCTTCTGTGTCATTCGTACATCTACCTTCTCTTTCCTTGACACATCATTTGACGGTTGTCATTAAAGCTCTATCTTCGGCGGCGACTTGCCATGTGCCCAGACAAGTTTCACCTAACTACCTGCCCACTCGACACCTAATTGACAAGTGACAACCTGATCGATGAGGTGGAGCAGTGCCAAGGTAGTGGGATACTTGCTGGGCTCGGAGCTTGCCGGGCTTGAAGCTTGGCAGGCTTCGCTGGCTTTCCCCGGCAAGGATCTTACCGGGTCTCCAAGTTGTATCTTCCATATTTCTGATCTATGTCTTCTGAGATCTTCTTTGCTTCTCGCAATCTCGTCTTGAGTTTGACTTTAGTTACCTTCCTACAAGCCTTGTTGTCGGGGAGGATACTACTGCCTGTGCATAAGTCTGGGGTATTAAGGACCCAATTCTTAATACACCGACAAATGGCAACAATAAAAATACGTGTCTTGTCCCTTTCTGTCACTGGGAGATAGAGCACCACAAGATTGAACCCATTACAATGCACCTCTCCGAGTGAAGATACACTACTGCAGGTTGGTCCAAACGCGACAGTCCAATCAGTGACCCTTCGACGAAACTGTGTGCGATGCATTAATCACAAACGGTGATGTAACAAAACCGTCAAAAAAGATGCAAAACATTTACGATGGCGGATACATCAAACACGGTTCCTATTTTAGTTCCGTGTGCGATGCGGGCCATACAGTTCAGTTCAATGAACTGTTTGCGATGAGGCAGAACAACAGAAACGGGCAGCTAGATGAGGGTTGCTGCGGCTAGAACTACGTCGGTATTTCCCCAAAGAGGAAGGGATGATGCAGCACAGCTACGGTAGGTATTTCCCTCAGTGATGAGACCAAGGTTATCGAACCAGTAGGAGAACCACGCAACACTACGTAAACGGTACCTGCACACAAAGAACAAATACTTGCAACCCGACGTAAAAGAGGGGTTGTCAATCCCTCCCGGGTAAAAAGATAGATAAAATTGTAGTAGATTGGATAAATAGATCTCGCGGGAATGCGAGAAAAAATAAATAAATAAAAATTGCAGCAAGGTATTTTTGGGTTTTTGGATTAATAGATCTGGAAATAAAAGCGAATAAAAATAGATCTCGAAGGCAAATATGATAAAGAAGAGACCCGGGGGCCGCAGATTTCACTAGTGGCTTCTCTCGAGAAAAATAGCATACTGTGGGTAAAAAAATTACTGTTGGGCAATTGATAAAACTTCAAATAATTATGACGATATCCAGGCAATGATCATTATATAGGCATCACGTCCAAGATTAGTAGACCGACTCCTACCTCCATCTACTACTATTACTCCACACATCGACCGCTATCCAGCATGCATCTAGTGTATTAAGTTCATGGAAAAACGGAGTAATGCAATAAGAACGATGACATGATGTAGACAAGATCTATTCATGTAGGAATAGACCCCATCTTGTTATCCTTAATAGCAACGATACATACATGTCATTTCCCCTTCTGTCACTGGGATTGAGCACCGTAAGATCGAACCCATCACAAAGCACCTCTTCCCATGGCAAGAAAAATTGATCTAGTCGGCCTAACTAAACCAAAGATTTGAAGAAGAAATACGAGGCTATAAGTAATCATGCATATAAGAGATCAAAAGACTCAAATAACTTTCATGGATAAAAACATAGATCTGATCATAAACTCAAAGTTCATCGGATCCCAACAAACACACCGCAAAAAAGAGTTACATCAAATAGATCTCCAAGAGACCATTGTATTGAGAATCAAAAGAGAGAGAGGAAGCCATCTAGCTACTAACTACGGACCCGTAGGTCTACAATGAACTACTCACGCATCATCGGAGAGGCACCAATGAGGATGATGAACCCCTCCGTGATGGTGTCTAGATTGGATCTGTGGTTTCTGGAACTTGCGGCGACTGGAATTGTTTTTTGTCGACTCCCCTAGGGTTTCTGGAATATTGGGGTATTTATAGAGCAAAGAGACGGTGCGGGAGGCGGCCGAGGTGGGCACAACCCACCTGGGCACACCTGGGCCCCCAGGCGCGCCTTGTTGGGTTGTGCTCCCCTCGCAGCCCCCCTCTGGTACTTCTTCGGCCCAACAGGTGTCTTCTGGTCAAGAAAAAATCACCAAAAAGTTTCGCTGCATTTGGACTCCGTTTGGTATTGATTTTCTGCGAAGTAAAAAACAAGCAAAAAACAACAACTGGCATTGGGCACTATGTCAATAGGTTAGTCCCAAAAATGATATAAAGTTGCTATAAAATGATTGTAAAACATCCAAGAATGATAATATAACAGCATGGAATAATAAAAAATTATAGATACGTATGAGACGTATCAGCATCCCCAAGCTTAATTCCTGCTCGTCCTCGAGTAGATAAATGATAAAAATAGAATTTTTGATGTGGAATGCTGCCTAACATGTTCATCACATAATCTTTCCTTTGTAGCATGGACATTTGGACTTTTATATGATTCAAAGCAATAGTCTAGTTTTGACATGAAGATTTCAATACTCAAGCATATCAACAAGCAACCATGTCTTTCAAAATATCAACACTAAAGCAAGTTATCCCTAGCCCATTATGCTCAGTCATTGATCCATTCATGAAACACACTCGCATATTAGCTATACCCAATGCTCAAGTACGATCATAGTGCCCCTTAGTTGGTGCTTTATAAGAGAAGATGGAGACTCAAGTAAAAATAAAAATTGCATAAAGTAAATAGACAGACCCTTCGCAGAGGGAAGTAGGGATTTGTAGAGGTGCCAGAGCTCAAAGCGAAAAAGATAGAGATAAAAACAGTTTGGGTGTTGGGAAACATAGCATGCAATTTCAAAAAAATTCCTATGCTCACGCAAGATCTATCTAGGAGATGCATAGCAATGAGAGGGGGAGAGTATGTCTACGTACCCTCATAGACCGAAAGCGGAAGCGTTTGACAACGCGGTTGATGTAGTCGAACTTCTTCTCGTTCTGACCGATCAAGCACCGAATGTACAGCACCTCCGAGTTCTGCACACGTTCAGCTCGATGACGTCCCTCGAACTCTTGATCCAGCAAAGTGTCGAGGAAGTAGATGAGTTTTGTTAGCACGACGGCCTGGTGACGGTGATGGTGAAGTTATCCGCGCAGGGCTTCGCCTAAGCACTACGAAGATATGACCGGAGGCGTAAACTGTGGAGGGGGGCGCCGCACACGGCTAACAATTGTTGGTGTGTGTTCTAGGCGCCCCTTCCCCACATATATATAGGTGGGAGGGGGAGGGGAGCTGCCATGGGCGCCCCAAGTAGGAGGAATCCTACTTGGGGCCCTAGTCCAATTCGCCCCCCCTTCCTTATTACCGGAAGGGGGAAAAGGGAAGAGAGGGGGGAGGAAGGAAGGGGGGGGGGGAGGCAAACCCCCTCTTCCTTCTCCTATTCGGCCTCCTTCCTTAGGGGGGGATGGGCCACCCCTTGTGGGCTGGTGTGCTCCCCTCCTATGGCCCATAAGGCCCATTATTCCCCCAGGGGATTCCGGTAACCCCCCCGGTACTCCGAAAATTACCCGATACAATCCGAAACACTTCCGGTGTCCGAATACCATCGTCCTATATATAAATCTTTACCTCTCGACCATTTCGAGAGTCCTCGTCATGTCCATGATCTCATCCGGGACTCCGAACAACATTCGGTCATCAAATCACATGACTCATATAATACAAAATCGTCATCGAACGTTAAGCGTGCGGACCCTACGGGTTCGAGAACTATGTAGACATGACCGAGACACCTCTATGGTCAATAACCAATAGCGGAACCTGGATGCTCATATTGGCTCCTACATATTCTACGAAGATCTTTATCGGTCGAACCGTTATGACAACATACGTTATTCCCTTTGTCCATCGGTATGTTACTTGCCCGAGATTCGATCGTCGGTATCTTCATACCTAGTTCAATCTCATTACCGACAAGTCTCTTTACTCATTCCGTAATGCATCATCCCGCAACTAACTCATTAGTCACTTTGCTTGCAAGGCTTCTTATGATGTGTATTACCGAGAGGGCCCAGAGATACCTATACGATACTCGGAGTGACAAATCCTAATCTCGATCTATGCCAACCCAACAAACACCTTCGGAGATACCTGTAGAGCATCTTTATAATCACCCAGTTACGTTGTGAAGTTTGATTGCACACAAGGTATTCCTCCGGTATCCGGGAGTTGCATAATCTCATAGTCAAAGGAATATGTATATGACATGAAGAAAGCAATAGCAATAAAACTAAACGATCATTATGCTAAGCTAACGGATGGGTCTTGTCCATCACATCATTCTCCTAATGAGGTGATCCCGTTCATCAAATGACAACACATGTCTATGGTTAGGAAACTTAACCATCTTTGATTAACGAGCTAGTCTAGTAGAGGCTTACTAGGGACACGGTGTTTTATCTATGTATCCACACATGTATCAAGTTTCCGGTTAATACAATTCTAGCATGAATAATAAACATTTATCATGATATAAGGAAATATAAAATAACAACTTTATTATTGCCTCTAGGGCATATTTCCTTTAGTCTCCCACTTGCACTAGAGTCAATAATCTAGATTACATTGTAATGATTCTAACACCCATGGAGTCTTGGTGCTGATCATGTTTTGCTCGTGGAAGAGGCTTAGTCAACGGGTCTGCTACATTCAGATCCGTATGTATTTTGCAAATCTCTATGTCTCCCTCCTTGACTTGATCATGGATGGAGTTAAAGCGTCTCTTGATGTGTTTGGTTCTTTTGTGAAATTTGGATTCCTTCGCTAAGGCAATTGCTCTAGTATTGTCACAAAAGATTTTCATTGGACCCGATGCACTAGATATTACACCTAGATCGGATATGAACTCCTTCATCCAGACTCCTTCATTAGCTGCTTCCGAAGCAGCTATGTACTCCGCTTCACACGTAGATCCTGCCACGACGCTCTGCTTGGAACTGCACCAACTGGTAGCTCCACCATTCAATATAAATACATATCCGGTTTGTGACTTAGAGTCATCCGGATCAGTGTCAAAACTAGCGTCGACGTAACCGTTTATGATGAGCTCTTTGTTACCTCCATAAACGAGAAACATATCCTGAGTCCTTTTCAGGTACTTCAGGATGTTCTTGACCGCTGTCCAGTGATCCACTCCTGGATTACTTTGGTACCTCCCTGCCAAACTTATGGCAAGGCACACATCAGGTCTGGTACACATCATAGCATACCTGATAGAACCTATGGCTGAAGCATAGGGAATGACTTTCATTTTCTCTCTATCTTCTGCAGTGGTCGGGCATTAAGTCTTACTCAACTTCACACCTTGCAACATAGGCAAGAACCCTTTCTTTGACTGATCCATTTTGAACTTCTTCAAAACTTTATCAAGGTATGTGCTTTGTGAAAGTCCTATCAAGTGTCTCGATCTATCCCTATAGATCTTGATGCCCAATATATAAGCAGCTTCACCGAGGTCTTTCATTGAAAAACTCTTATTCAAGTATCCTTTTATGCTATCCAGAAATTCTACATCATTTCCAATCAACAATATGTCATCCACATATAATATTAGAAATGCTACAGAGCTCCCACTCACTTTCTTGTAAATACAGGCTTCTCCGAAAGTCTGTATAAAACCATATGCTTTGATCACCTCATCAAAGCATATATTCCAACTCCGAGATGCTTGCACCAGTTCATAGATGGATCACTGGAGCTTGCACACTTTGTTAGCACCTTTAGGATTGACAAAACCTTCTGGTTGCATCATATACAACTCTTCTTTAAGAAATCCATTAAGGAATGCAGTTTTAACGTCCATTTGCCAGATTTCATAATCATAAAATGCGGCAATTGCTAACATTATTCGGGCTGACTTAAGCATCGCTACGGGTGAGAAAGTCTCATCATAGTCAACTCCTTGAACTTGTCGAAAACCTTTTGCGACAAGTCGAGCTTTGTAGATAGTAACATTACCATCGGCGTCAGTCTTCTTCTTGAAGATCCATTTATTCTCTATGGCTCGCCGATCATCGGGCAAGTCCACCAAAGTCCACACTTTGTTCTCATACATGGATCCTATCTCAGATTTCATGGCCTCAAGCCATCTGTCGGAATCTGGGCTCATCATAGCTTCTTCATAGTTCGTAGGTTCGCCTTGGTCTAGTAACATGACTTCCAGTACAGGATTCCCGTACCACTCTGGTGCGGATCGTGTTCTGGTTGACCTACGAGGTTCTGTAGTAACTTGATCCGAAGTTTCATGATCATCATCATTAGCTTCCTCTCTAGTTGGTGTAGGCATCACGGGAACGGTTTTCTCTGATGAACTACTTTGTAATTCGAGAGAACGTACGATTACATCATCAAGTTCTACTTTCCTCCCACTCACTTCTTTCGAGAGAAACTCCTTCTCTAGAAAGGTTCCATTCTTGGCAACAAAGATCTTGCCTTCGGATCTGTGGTAGAAGGTGTACCCAATTGTTTCTTTAGGGTATCCTATGAAGACGCACTTTTCCGATTTGGGTTCGAGCTTATCAGACTGAAGCCTTTTGACATAAGTGTCGCAACCCCAAACTTTAAGAAATGACAGCTTAGGTTTCTTGCCAAACCACAGTTCATATGGTGTCATCTCAACGGATTTAGATGGTGCCCTATTTAACGTGAATGCAACTGTCTCTAATGCATAACCCCAAAACGATAGTGGTAAATCGGTAAGAGACATCATAGATCGCACCATATCTAATAAAGTACGGTTACGACGTTCGGATACACCATTACGCTGTGGTGTTCCAGGTGGCGTTAGTTGTGAAACTATTCCTCATTGTTTTAAATGAAGGCCAAACTCGTAACTCAAATATTCGCCTCCGCGATCAGATCGTAGAAACTTTATTTTCTTGTTACGATGATTCTCCACTTCACTTTGAAATTCTTTGAACTTTTCAAATGTTTCATACTTGTGTTTCATCAAGTAGATATACCCATATCTGCTCAAATCATCTGTGAAGGTCAGAAAATAACGATATCCACCGCGTGTCTCAACACTCATCGGACCGCATACATTGGTATGTATTATTTCCAATAAGTCATTAGCTCGCTCCATTGTTCCGGAGAACGGAGTTTTAGTCATCTTGCCCATGAGGCATGGTTCGCAAGTATCAAATGATTCATACTCAAGTGATTCCAAAAACCCATCTGCATGGAATTTCTTCATGCACTTTACACCAATATGACCTAAACGGCAGTGCCACAAATATGTTGCACTATCATTATCAACTTTGCATCTTTTGGCATCAATATTATGAATATGTGTATCACCACGATCGAGATTCAACAAAAATAGACCACTCTTCAAGGGTGCATGACCATAAAAGATATTACTCATATAAATAGAACAACCATTATTCTCTGATTTAAATGAATAACCATCTCGCACTAAACAAGATCCATATATAATGTTCATGCTCAACGCTGGCACCAAATAATAATTATTCAGGTCTAAAACTAATCCCGAAGGTAGATCTAGAGGTAGCGTGCCGATGGCGATCACATCGACCTTGGAACCATTCTCGACGTGCATCGTCACCTCGTCCTTAGCCAATCTTCGTTTAATCCGTAGCTCCTGTTTCGAGTTACAAATATGAACAACCGAACCAGTACCAAATACCCAGGTGCTACTACGAGCATTAGTAAGGTACACATCAATAACATGTATATCAAATATACCTTTGTTCACTTTGCCATCCTTCTTATCCGCCAAATACTTGGGGCAGTTCCGCTTCCAGTGACCAGTCCCTTTGCAGTAGAAGCACTCAGTTTCAGGCTTGGGTCCAGCTTTGGGCTTCTTCCCGGGAGTGGCAACTTGCTTGCCATTCTTCTTGAAGTTCCCTTTCTTTCCCTTGCCCTTTTTCTTGAAACTAGTGGTCTTGTTAACCATCAACACTTGATGCTCCTTCTTGATTTCTACCTCCGCAGCTTTGAGCATTGCGAAGAGCTCGGGAATTGTTTTCTCCATCCCTTTCATATTATAGTTCATCACGAAGCCTTTGTAGCTTGGTGGCAGTGATTGAAGAACTCTGTCAATAACACTATCATCTGGAAGATTAACTCCCAGCTGAGTCAAGTGATTATGATATCCAGACATTCTGAGTATGTGTTCACTAACAGAACTGTTCTCCTCCATCTTGCAGCTATAGAACTTGTTGGAGACTTCATATCTCTCAACTCGGGCATTTGCTTGAAATATTAACTTCAACTCCTGGAACATCTCATATGCTCCATGACGTTCAAAATGTCTTTGAAGTCCCGATTCTAAGCCGTAAAGCATGGCACACTGAACTATCGAGTAGTCATCAGATTGAGCTTGCCAGACGTTCATAACATCAGCATCTGCTCCTGCAGTAGGCCTTTCACCTAGCGGTGCATCAAGGACATAATTCTTTTGTGCAGCAATGAGGATAATCCTCAAGTTACGGACCCAGCCCGTGTAGTTGCTAACATCATCTTTCAACTTAGTTTTCTCTAGGAACGCATTAAAATTCAAGGGAACGGTAGCACGAGCCATTGATCTACAACATAGATATGCAAAAACTATCAGGACTAAGTTCATGATAAATTAAGTTCATTTACTCAAATTACTTAAGAACTCCCACTTAGATAGACATCCCTCAAGTCATCTAAATGATACGTGATCCAAATCAACTAAACCATGTCCGATCATCACGTGAGATGGAGTAGTCATGAATGGTGAACATCTTTATGTTGATTATATCTACTATATGATTCATGTTCGACCTTTCGGTCTCCAGTGTTCCGAGGCCATGTCTGTACATGCTAGGCTCGTCAAGTTTAACCTGAGTATTCCGCATGTGCAAAATTGTCTTGCACCCGTTGTATTTGAACGTAGAGTCTACCACACCCGATCATCATGTGGTGTCTCAACACGATGAACTGTCGCAATGGTGCATACTCAGGGAGAACACTTATACCTTGAAATTTAGTGAAGGGATCATCTTATAATGCTACCGCCGTACTAAGCAAAATAAGATGCATAAAAGACAAACATCACATGCAATCAAAATATATGACATGATATGGCCATCATCATCTTGTGCTTTTGATCTCCATCTCCAAAGCATCGTCATGATCTCCATCGTCACCGGCTCGACACCTTGATCTCCATCGTTGCGTCGTGGTCGTCTCGCCAACTATTGCTTCTACAACTATCGCTAACGCATAGTGATAAAGTAAAGCAATTACATGGCGTTTGCATTTCATACAATAAAGCGACAACCATAAGGCTCTTACCAGTCGCCGATAACTTTTACAAAACATGATCATCTCATACAACAACGTATATCACATCTTGTCTTGTCCATATCACATCACAACATGCCCTGCAAAAACAAGTTAGACATCCTCTACTTGGTTGTTGCAAGTTTTACGTGGCTGCTACGGGCTTCTAGCAAGAACCGTTTTTACCTACGCATCAAAACCACAACAGTGATTTATCAAGTTTGCTGTTTTAACCGTCAACAAGGACCGGCCGCAGTCAAATTTGATTCAACTAAAGTAGGAGAAACAGACACCCGCCAACCACCTTTATGCAAAACTAGTTGCATGTCTGTTGGTGGAACCGGTCTCATGAACGTGGTCATGTAAGGTTGGTTCGGGCTGCTTCATCCAACAATACCGCCGAATCAAAATAAGACATTGGTGGTAAGCAGTATGACGATCATCGCCCACAACTCTTTGTGTTCTACTCATGCATATAATCTACGCATAGACCTCGCTCATGATGCCACTGTTGGGAAACGTAGCATGCAATTTCAAAAAAATTCCTACGCTCACGCAAGATCTATCTAGGAGATGCATAGCAATGAGAGGGGGAGAGTATGTGTACGTACCCTCGTAGACCGAAAGCGGAAGCGTTTGACAACGCGGTTGATGTAGTCGAACTTCTTCTCGTTTCGACCAATCAAGCACCGAACGTACGGCACCTCCGAGTTCTCCACACGTTCAGCTCGATGACGTCCCTCGAACTCTTGATCCAGCAAAGTGTCGAGGAAGTAGATGAGTTCCATTAGCACGACGGCGTGGTGACGGTGATGGTGAAGTTATCCGCGCAGGGCTTCGCCTAAGCACTACGAAGATATGACCGGAGGCATAAACTGTGGAGGGGGGCGCCGCACACGGCTAACAATTGTTGGTGTGTGTTCTAGGCGCCCCCTCCCCACGTATATATAGGTGGGAGGGGGAGGGGAGCTGCCATGGGGCGCCCCAAGTAGGAGGAATCCTACTTGGGGCCCTAGTCCAATTCGGCCCCCCCTTTCCTTATTACCGGAAGGGGGAAAAGGGAAGAGAGGGGGAGGAAGGAAAGGGGGGGCCGAACCCCCTCTTCCTTCTCCTATTCGGCCTCCTTCCTTAGGGGGGGGGGCGCCACCCCTTGTGGGCTGGTGTGCTCCCCTCCTATGGCCCATAAGGCCCATTATTCCCCCGGGGGGTTCCGGTAACCCCCCGGTACTCCGAAAATTACCCAATACAATCCGAAACACTTTCGGTGTCCGAATACCATCGTCCTATATATCAATCTTTACCTCTCGACCATTTTGAGAGTCCTCGTCATGTCCGTGATCTCATCCGGGACTCCGAACAACATTCAGTTATCAAATCACATAACTCATATAATACAAAATCATCATCGAACATTAAGCGTGTGGACCCTACGGGTTCGAGAACTATGTAGACATGACTGAGACACCTCTCCGGTCAATAACCAATAGCGGAACCTAGATGCTCATATTGGCTCCTACATATTCTATGAAGATCTTTATCGGTCGAACCGTTATGACAACATACGTTATTCCCTTTGTCCATCGGTATGTTACTTACCCGAGATTCGATCGTCGGTATCTTCATACCTAGTTCAATCTCATTACCGGCAAGTCTCTTTACTCGTTCTGTAATGCATCATCCCGTAACTAACTCATTAGTCACTTTGCTTGCAAGGCTTCTTATGATGTGTATTACCGAGAGGGCCCAGAGATACCTCTCCGATACTCGGAGTGACAAATCCTAATCTCGATCTATGCCAACCCAACAAACACCTTCGGAGATACCTGTAGAGCATCTTTATAATCACCCAGTTACGTTGTGATGTTTGATAGCACACAAGGTATTCCTCCGGTATCCGGGAGTTGCATAATCTCATAGTCAAAGGAATATGTATATGACATGAAGAAAGCAATAGCAATAAAACTGAATGATCATTATGCTAAGCTAACGGATGGGTCTTGTCCATCACATCATTCTCCTAATGATGTGATCCCGTTCATTAAATGACAACACATGTCTATGGTTAGGAAACTTAACCATCTTTGATTAACGAGCTAGTCTAGTAGAGGCTTACTAGGGACACGGTGTTTTGTCTATGAATCCACACATGTATCAAGTTTCCGGTTAATACAATTCTAGCATGAATAATAAACATTTATCATGATATAAGGAAATATAAAATAACAACTTTATTATTGCCTCTAGGGTATATTTCCTTCATTGGGTGGCATGCTTTTCCTGTCAACGAAAATGATCGAGTGGTTCCCAATACTTTCCATGCTAGATATATCATAGGCGGTTCCCAAACAGAAAATAAAGTTTATTCCTTTTTCCACCATACTTTCACATTCCACGGCTAACCGAATCCACGGGTGCCGTCCATACAAACACTTTCCAAGGAATTTATTATTTGACAACATAAAGTAAATTCATTTTTCATTTCGGGACTGGGCATCCCTAATACCTTTGCCGTACTCTTGTGCAATGACAAGTGAATAAACACTCATCTTGAGAATAACACATCTAGCATGGAAACATATCAGCCACCCCCTACCGTTTTATGAGCGGTACGAGCACACAAAAGAGAAATTTATTTTGAAAATTAGAGATGGCATATACAAATTTGCTTAGAACGGCAAAAGAATACCGCATATAGGTAGGTATAGTGGACTCATGTGGCAAAACTGGTTTAAGGATTTTGGATGCACAAGTAGTGATCATACTTAGTGCAAATGAAGGCTAGCAAAAGATTGAGAAGCATCCAACCAAGAAACGAAAAATCTCATAAGCAAGCATTAAGCATAACTAACACCAAATAATGCACCACAAGTAGGATATAATTTCATTGCATAACTATTGACTTTCGTGCTTGCATAGGGAATCACAAACCTTAACACCAATATTCTTACTAAAGCATAATTACTCATCAACATGACTCACATATTATATCATCATATCGCAAAACCATTACAAAGAATCAAGTTTATTTTGTCCAATGATCTTCATGAAAGTTTTTATTATATCCCTCTGGAATATCTATCACTTTGGGACTAATTTCATATGTTGCTTTTGATTAGCTCAAACAAATCTAAGTGAAGAACATGAGCATAAACATTTTCTTTTCTCAAAATAATTTAAGTGAAGCATGAGAGAATTTATTAAAAATTTACTAACTCTCAAATAAATCTAAGTGAAGCATGAGAGCATTTCTTCAAAAATACTAAAGCACAGCGTGCTCAAAAAGATAAAAGTGAAGCACTAGAGCAATTCCATAGCTCATAAAGATTTAAGTGAAGCATAGAGAGCAATTCTAACAAATCATAGCATAATTTTGGCTCTCTCAAATAGGTGTGTCCAGCAAGGATACTTGACTAAAAATAAAAAGGAAAACAAGAAAATACTCAAATCATACAAGACACTCCAAGTGAAACTCATGATATGTGACGAATAAAAATATAGCTCCAAGTAAAATACCGATGGTCGTTAGAAGAAAGAGGGGATGCCACTCGGGCATCCCCAAGCTTAGTTGCTTGCTTCTCTTTGGATAATGGCTTGGGGTGCCATGGGCATCCCCAAGCTTAGAATCTTCTTACTCCTTATTCCTTCATCCATTGTGATCTCACCCTAAACTTGAAAACTTTAATCACACAAAACTCAACAAAACCTTCGTGAGACCCGCTAGTATAAGAAAACCAATCTTTACTTTAAGTACTGTAGAAAACCCATTCAAATTTTGTTATTGCATTATATGTACTGTATTCTAACTTTACCATGGCTCATACCCTCCAATACAAACCATAGATTCATCAAAATAAGCACACAATGCAAAGAAAACAGAATCTGTCAAAAACAGAACAGTCTGTAAAGATGCGAATTGTTCTCATACTTCTGTAACTCCAAAAATTCTGTAAAATAAGGAAAACAGAGGCAATTTGTATATCAATCTTGTGTAAACAATTCAGAATTTTTCGTCGCTTCTGTGAATTTGCAAAATTGTTTTACTGGATGCAAAAGTTTCTGTTTTCCAACAAGATCAAATCAACTATCACCAAAGCTATCCCAAAGGCTTTACTTGGCACAAACACTAATTAAAATACAAAAAACACAATCATAACAGTAGCATAATTGTGCAAACACTGAAGAACAGAAAGGGAAAGACAAAAATAAATTTTATTCATTGGGTTGCCTCCCAACAAGTGCTATCGTTTTATGCCCCTTGCTAGGCATAATGCATAGATCTAGGTGTTGTCATCTTTCTCCTTAATTTCCTTAGAGGTGTTTTTGTCACGAGGTTTTGCAAAAACAATGTAAAACACATTATCCATGGAAACTTTAGCATTATCAAGCTGCTTATCATCATATCCTCTTTGATTTCCGGCAACAATCCATGAATAGTGTTGATTGACATCATTGAAAACTTGTTGGATTATATATAAAACGGGAATTTCCTTTTTAAGATTCTCATAAAAAATTTGATCATTCCCAAGCAAATGTCTCAACATATAGTCACTATTATAAAGGATCTCATTTATCACCGGTTTTTCATGGCTCATACCATAAAAATCAAAAATCTCCCTAGCCTCCCTTACTATGTGATCAAATTCATTCATAAGAACAAGGGTGGCCTACTTTTTAGCTTTAGGATTCTTTATAACGGGTAGCTCATAAAAAAATCTTTGCAAAGTAGGATGGGTACGGATAAATTTATTTTCAAGTTCCAGAACTAGTGCCGAAATAGCTTCCACATAAGATTTAGTCCTTTTAAGTATAGGAGCATCATCAAGACTTAAATTTCCAACACAATTGAAAAATTCTTGGATATGTTCTTTTCCCATAACATTCCCTTGCCCCAAAACAAAAGTTTTAGCATCCAGATTGCCAGATCATCCAATTTTAGGAGTTAGGCCATCATCTGTTTCTGCCATACCAAAGTCATCATGGTGACAAGTTCAAGCAAATAAGAGATCTAACTAGAAAACGGCAAACGAAAAAGTGGGCGAATAAAACGGCAATTTTTTGTGAAGTGGGGGAGATGAAAACGAGAGGCAAATGGCAAATAATGTAAATTGCAAGGAGATGAGATTTGTGATTAGGAACCTAGTAGATGTTGATGATGTGTCCCCGGCAACGGCGCCAGAAATTCCTTTTGATGCGGCTTGAACTACGTCGGTATTTCCCCAAAGAGGAAGGGATGATGCAGCACATCTACGGTAGGTATTTCCCTCAGTGATGAGACCAAGGTTATCGAACCAGTAGGAGAACCACGCAACACTACGTAAATGGTACCTGCACACAAAGAACAAATACTTGCAACCTGACGTAAAAGAGGGGTTGTCAATCCTTCCCGAGTAAAAAGATAGATAAAATTGTAGTAGATTGGATAAATAGATCTCGTGGGAACGCGAGATAAAATAAATAAATAAAAATTGCAGCAAGGTATTTTTGGGTTTTTGGATTAATAGATCTGAAAATAAAAGCGAATAAAAATAGATCTCGAAGGCAAATATGATAAAGAATAGACCCGGGGGCCGTAGATTTCACCAGTGGCTTCTCTCGAGAAAAATAGCATACGGTGGGTAAACAAATTACTGTTGGGCAATTGATAAAACTTCAAATAATTATGAAGATATCCAGGCAATGATCATTATATAGGCATCATGTCCAAGATTAGTAGACCGACTCCTGCCTGCATCTACTACTATTACTCCACACATCGATCGCTATCCAGCATGCATCTAGTGTATTAAGTTCATGAAAAAAATGGAGTAATGCAATAAGAATGATGACATGATGTAGAAAAGATCTATTCATGTAGGAATAGACCCCATCTTGTTATCCTTAATAGCAACGATACATACATGTCACTTCCCCTTCTGTCACTAGGATTGAGCACCGTAAGATCGAACCCATCACAAAGCACCTCTTCCCATGGCAAGAAAAATCAATCTAGTCGGCCTAACTAAACCAAAGATTCGAAGAAGAAATACGAGGCTATAAGTAATCATGCATATAAGAGATCAAAATACTCAAATAACTTTCATGGATAAAAACATAGATCTGATCATAAACTCAAAGTTCATCGGATCCCAACAAACACACCGCAAAAAAGAGTTACATCAAATAGATCTCCAAGAGACCATTGTATTGAGAATCAAAAGAGAGAGAGAGGAAGCCATCTAGCTACTAACTACGGACCCGTAGGTCTACAATGAACTACTCACGCATCATCGGAGAGGCACCAATGAGGATGATGAACCCCTCCGTGATGGTGTCTAGATTGGATCTGTGGTTTCTGGAACTTGCGGCGACTGGAATTATTTTTTGTCGACTCCCCAAGGGTTTCTGGAATATTGGGGTATTTATAGAGCAAAGAGGTGGTGCGGGAGGCGGCCGAGGTGGGCACAACCCACCTGGGCGCGCCTGGGCCCCCAGGCGCGCCCTGGTGGGTTGTGCTCCCCTCGGAGCCCCCCTCTAGTACTTCTTCGGCCCAACAGGTGTCTTCTGGTCCAGAAAAAATCATCAAAAAGTTTCGCTGTGTTTAGACTCCGTTCGGTATTGATTTTCTGCGAAGTAAAAAACAAGCAAAAAATAGCAACTGGCACTGGGCACTATGTCAATAGGTTAGTCCCAAAAAATGATATAAAGTTGCTTTAAAATGGTTGTAAAACATCCAAGAATGATAATATAACAGCATGGAACAATAAAAAATTATAGATACGTTGGAGACGTATCAAGGGTGTGTGCGATATACGGCATACAATTCACTAGGATGAACTGTGTGTGATTAGGCAACATAATAGAAACGGTCTGCCAGATCAAGGTGTGTGCGATGGAGGGCATACAGTTCACTCGAATGAGCTGTTTGCGATGAGCCAAGACAACAGATACAGTTCAACTGAACAAGATGTCTATGATACGCGACAAACAGGTCCGTAATCAGAAATGTGTGCGAAGACCAATAATAACACAGACGGTTGCTGCTAATAAGCCATGTGATTTGCTCTGTCTACAGAAGAATAACACACACACACACACACATATATATAACTAAAATAAACATCCAGTTACATAAGTGACTATATAGATCATTCACACACACCTCAATAAACAATTGCACGCATTCTAAACTAGGAGAAACGATCGTCTAGTCATCTACTTCTTGTGACGCTCCCGCCACTGCTCTGTGCCTCGATCCCTCATCTGGGTCAGGAAGAAGACACTTCCTCATGTCAACGATCCGCCTGTACATCTCGTAGCTAGTGTACACGTTGTTGGCCGAGTACTTGATGTGTTGTTCGTCCAGTCTCTGATGCCAGACATTGTGCCAGGCGTTCTTGTGCTTCTTGCTCTCATCCTTCATCTTCATGTAGTAGGGGTCAATGATGGCCGAGGCGAGGTCAACCAGGGAGTCCTGTTTGTTGTCCTCGCTGCCCCAGACCTTGTAGTGGTCACGGATGTTGACAAGATTCTGGCAGGTCAAGCCCGAAACCTCGAGCGCTTTTAGATCGTTGGTGGTGTCCACCGTAGCGAAACTGTAGTCGGAGCTGTTGATAAACTTGGAGAAATGCTCGCAAGGCCTTGTGCCCAGGTGGTAGTGGTAGACGAGGACGTCATGTCGCACGCACAACTAGGCGACGGCAACCTTCGGATCGTGCCCGGCACGACCGCTGGTGAACTCGAGGTCGAAGCCGACCACTTGGTACTTGTCCTCAGCAAGCAACTGCTCCATAGTTTGGATGGAGCTCTCCACCGAGACCGGCTCATTCGTGTACACCACCGAGAGGGCCTTCCCCCTCATGTGGGTGTCCACTACGTGATGCATGGTGAACTGCCACCCATTGTCGTCGTCGGCCGCTGGGAGCACCATTGGAGCCACGGGGAGCGCCATTGGAACCGCTGGATGTCCTCTCTGTATGTGTTGTCATGGGTGTGCTTATTGTGTCGTTTGGCGTGAGAGATGAAGGTAAATCGCCGCAGGAATAAATGGGGGCCTGGCGGCCTGGATTCTCGGCACGTCCGCATGGCAGTTTTTGCAGCGGGTAACTGCATCGTGCCGCCGCGCCCGGCGCAACCGCATGCATAATAGCAGCACGAACGTACGTGATCATGCGCCGGCCCCAAACACTGGCAGCATGTGTGGAGGGACGAGGGCAGAGCGCCCGAAGGGATGTGAGAGCAGAGCGCGCGCGGCGGGACGCGAGCAGAGTGCGCCGCGGCTGCCTCAACCACGAGCAACCACACGCATAGAGCAGTTGAACATGCAGGGAATGGTCTTCTACAAGCCGGCCGGCAGTTGCGACGCTGCGTAGAGAGCGGCCATGTGCTACTACCTCCGTCTTGGTCTATTAGTCCCCTTTATATTTTGTGCCATATTTTGACCTTAAATTTAACCAACAAAATGTTAATGCATGTTATAAAAATTATATAATTGGAAACTATGTTCAAATACGAATCCAATGATATAATCTTTGGTGACATGCATTCGTATTTTATTAGTTAAATCTCTATTCAAAATTTGGCGCAAAAATACATAGACGACTTATAAACCAGGACGGCGGTAGTAGGTAATTAAATCGCAAACATTTTTTTTATCAACCGTATGTGTACGTGTCCTTTCGTCCTCCTCTCGCACGTCTTGTCACCCCGCTGCCGCAGACGGTTTCGAGCGCAAGCTTGAGCAGCGCTCGGGGGCGTTCTTTTGGCCAAACGGTGGTGAGCCCGTTCCCGCGCAACCGCGCAGGTTCCCGCAAAAGCTTCCCGCCCGACTCGGTGAAATCCCCCAAAATCCCAATGCTTACCGGCCTGCTATATAAACCCTCACGGCCGGTGAGTCCTGCGTGGCATTTTCCCCTCCCTTCCTATAGCTTATCTCGTCTGCTTCTCCCACAATCGCCAATGGCACCAGTCCGTCGTCGTCGCTCAGCCACTCCGCCGTCATCAGAGGACAGCTCCAGCTGGGAGGCTACACCACGGCGGCGGCGCAGTCCCCGGCGTAGTGTAGTGCGCGTGGCGTCCCTGTTGGGTGTGCGCGGAACAGCCACCACACGCTCCGTCGCCGCTGCCCGTCGGCAGCTGCTGCCGGCCACCGTTGTCGCGACTCCACCGTCTGCCGCCGTGGCCGCCACACCACCGTCGAAAGCCAGGGCCATCGCCCGCTCCGCCGTCGCGACCCGAAGGCGGGAGGTGGCCGTCGTGGCCGCCACCCCACTGTCGGCCACCATGGCCATCACCCGCTCCGCCACCGCGGCCCGAAGGCGGGAGGTGGTGGTCGTGGCCGCCACCCCATCGTCGGCTGCCGTGGCCGCCAGCCCACCGTCGAACGCCAGGGTCATCACCCACTCCGCCACCGCCGCCCGAAGGCGGGAGGCGGAGGTGGAGGCCCGCACGTGCGTCAGCGACCTTGCGCGCTACATCGAGTTCCTGCTGGAGGAGGAGGAGCTCCTCGTCGAGCACGCAAAGAGCCTTACCGCCGCCGTGGCCGTAGCACACGCCGCCTCAGAAGCGAGGAATTAGGAGGTCTACGAGAAGTCCCGCCGCTTCGAGAGGGGTCGTCTGGAGCGGCAGAGGGCGTTCGAGGTGAGCGTCGCTGAATGTGCGGCAGCGGCAGGCACCGTATTGCAGTTGTCTAGCTCGTCGGTAGGCTCCTCATCCTCTGCCTCTTACTGAGCGCGGTCGGCAGAGGAGAGGCTGCCGGAAGTAGTACAAAGCCCCTACGTAGCAGTAGTATTTAGGGGCTATTTATTTCAGTTCATCTGACTATAGATGTGGTTGAACTGCACAACGTACTTAAAATTAGCTAGTATATATAGTTGAACTAGCTATTTCAGTACGTGGTTAGCAACAATTGGGGAATAGTTTGGTCGGTTCAGCTGTCAAGTTGAACTGTTTGTATAAAGAACGAGTGCTTAATCTATGAATGAATTCTATGCTTAATTACTGAATTTTAGTTGCAAAAATTAGATAGTTCTAGTGATTTTTAGCTGCATATGTTGACAAATGGCAATGTTACAAGGTTGACAAAGGGCAACTTTACTAGATCAACAAATGTTAATCTTTCCAGTTTGACAAATGACAATATACCCAATATGACAGCTGCAAATCTTACCAAATTGTCTGTATGTGGTTGCACACGGGCCATCCGAAAAAACCGTTTGCTTTGAAGGGATGTACAAATCCTGCGCGGCGAATTTTCCTATGGCTTACTGGGAAGACCATAGTTCTCACTTTGCATACGGGTGTTCTATCTAAAACGTTTGCGATGAAGAGCTGCACAAATCCTGCTCGGCACATTTTCCCTTGGCTTACTGGGGAAACTGTCCGTTTGCATACGGGTGTTCTATCTAAAACGTTTGCGATCAAGAGCTGCACAAATCCTGCTCGGCATATTTTCCCTTGGCTTCCTGGGGAAGCTGTCGGTTTGCATACGGGTGTTCTATCTAAAACGTTTGCGATGAGTGTTTTATATTTAAAACCCATTTATGTTATTTTTAAAGAAAATCATTTGATAAGTCTGTACATTCAGGGAGAAAAACGCAAGTTCGTTCAAACCATATCTTTCATTCAGTCACACTGCGAATTTATATTCATATGATCGAGATACACTGATACAGAATTAAACCCCCTAAAAAAACTAATTCCGGCGGCGGCGGAGGTGGCGTGCCACGCCGGTGTTGTCGTTGTCGTCCTCCGGGACGCCATTGTTGAAGTCTTCAAGGCAGCACAGAATGTTCTTCACTTGGAAATCAAACATCATGTCGTCGCGCGATCGACGGGTGGGGCGCGGGAGGACGGCAACTGGCGGCGCTGCAAGGTAGCGGTCGATGGCGGCGTCCCATGCCGCTGAGGGGGGCGCGCGCACGGGCACTGGCGCGGCGGGTGCAGGCAAACACATGGGGACCGGCGCCGCGGTGGGTGCAGGGGCACGCACGGGCACGGGCGCTGGCACTGGCATGTACACGAGCTCGCGCGGGTCCGCGGAGACCTCGCTGACGCCAGCAGCTTCCAGCTCTGCGATAGTGCTCGGCGACCAGCCTGTCAATGCTACGGGGATGGTCGTTGGCGCAGGTGCGGGGATGGGAGCTGGGACGGGCGCGGGGGCATCAACCGCCGTGGCCAGCTCGTTCTGGGCCATGTCCATGAGGTCCCATTCCTCCTTATTTTCTATCTCGTCCAGCTCGGAGTCGACTTCACCAAACTGGAAGACTAGTGGCATATGATCCTTCTGCACTATGGCGTTGGTGGAGGTCCGCGGGAGGGGAATGGGAGGCGAACAGTAAGGTCGCCCGTATTAAACAGCGGCTCAGGCGCCATTAATGGAGAGGATGCGAGCAAGGCGAGCGGCCATGGAAGTCAAAGGGCTCGCTTCCCTGTGAGGCTGCGCAGCGTACAGCTTGCACGCTTCCTGGTGAGCCTGTGAATTAGAGGACAGCTTGCACGCCTCTCAGTCAGCCTGCGCAGCGTACTGCGCTCGCACGCCTCCCATTCAGTCAAGCAGCTGTCCGCATGACACCTCCTAGCCATTAAAAGTGTGACACGTGGCATCACGTGAATGGTTAACAGAACACACACGATTTAAATTGTAGAAACATTTGAGATGTTAAAGTGGCAGCTATTTGTTTCAAAATGCCTTTGTTGGCTGTTATTCGAGTGCGCCTTCTATCAACATGGACACAAAAAATACCACAACAAGTCGGGTGCCATTCCATGATAGCATGCCAAGTTTCATGAATTTCAGACGAGTTTTGGATTTACTAGAATTTAAAAACAAAGTATCTCAACGTTTTGCCGGCAATCAACAGTGCCCTAGTGTTTGAAATTCATTCCCATTTCTTGCATGGGACCTAAGCATGCACCCAAGGACACACATTTGATATGTCAACCCATTTTTCTGCACTGGAGCATGTGCATGTAGTTCAAATTTGAATTATGCACATAAAATGCCTAGAAAACTCAGTTAATGTATAAAAATGTCCAAACGAATCCCAAAATTGCAAATTTTAACACAACACTCCTGTTGCTCTATGTTGCCACTAGGAAAAAAATTGAAAACAGGAAGAGGAAACGAATATCGTTTCGTCCACCAAGGAGGCACATTCTCTACTGGAACCATGAGGCTTGTTGTCAGAAGCTCTGGTATGTGAGAAGCTTATACCCAAACCTGCCCCAAATGGGACAAAAAATTTACCATAGCATGTTGATGCCATTGCATGATAGCATGCCAAGTTTCATGAATTTCAGACAAGTTTTGGATTTACTAGAATTTAAAAACCATGTATCTCAATGTTTGCGGCCGAGCGATGGTGGCAAGGTGTTTGACATTCATTCCCATTTCTTGCATGGGACCTAAGCATGCAACCAAGGACACAAATTTGAAATTTTAACCCATTTATATGCACTGGAGCATGTGCATGTAGTTCAATTTTGAATTATGCACATAAATGCATAGAAAACTCAGTTAATGTATAAAAATGTCCAAGCAAACCCCGAAAAATCCCAAAAATTGACACAACACTCCTGTTGTTCTATGTTGACACTAGAAAATTTTTGAAAGCAAGAAGAGGCAACGGATATTATTTTGTCCCCAAAGGTGGCACGTTCCCTACCGAAACCATCAGGCTTGTTGTGAGAAGCTCTGGTTTGTGATAAGCTTATACCCAAACCTGCCCCAAATGGGACAATATTTTTACCACGGCATGTTGATGCCATTCAATGATATCATGTCAAGTTTCATGAATTTCGAACGTGTTTTTGATTTACTAGAATTTTAAAACCATGTATCTCAACGTTTGCCGGAGAGCCATGGTGCCGTGGTGTTTGAAATTCACCCCATTTCTTGCATGGGACATAAGCATCAACCCATGGACACATATATGATTTTACAACCCATTTTGGTGCACTGGAGCTTGTGCATGTAGTTTATTTTGAATTGTGCACCTAAAATGCCTAGAAAACCAAGTTAATGTAAAAAAATGTCCAAACGAACCCTGGATAATTCCAATTTTTTTGACGACACACCTATAGTTGCATGTTCACTGCAGACAAAATTTCTAGCAATTCAAACACCCTCCTTTGCCGCTGTGACCCCATCATGTAATTCAAATCAAGACGAAAAATCAAGTAGATCGCACACAGTTTATTATCACCAACTGTGTGAGATGCAGTACAAAATAACTTGGAGCACCGTCGGAGTATAGTATGCATATGGCTTACGCGAGAAGGTGCGTCGGCTACAGTCCACAGCCGGCGTGTCAAGCACACTAGCTCGCTCCCCAAATATTATTTCACTGTTCAATCGTCGCCGGTGAAAGATGGGGACGTGGACCCGCGTCGTGAGGGCAACTTCGGCGGCCCACTCCGGCGAGAGCGCGTGTAACACCCCGGTAGTTAAGCTACAGTAACCACACGCTGATGGTGCCATGTCACCACTGTTACTGTTGATAACCCCACGTTAATCCTAATCCTATTCAAATTCAAATTCAAATTGAAGTCAAGATCCAAGTTTGTCAAACATGAAAACAAAAATGTTCAAAGTGTTGCAAATATTCTCTGGATATTTGTCATACTGAAACCACACTTTTATAAAATGTTTAAATACTCTAAAATGATTTAAACAGTAGCAAAAACAATTATTTAAATGCCTTGAAAATATTAAAACAAATCAAAACTAATTTATTTAAAGTTTCCAATTTAATGTGGTTGTGGTATAATTAGAACTACCAATTTAGGATCTATTGCTATAATTAATAAAACTAAATAAACTTAGAGATAAAGTGAAAATAGAAAAGAAATAAATAAAAGAAAAGGAAAGCATTACAAAAAAAAGAAGAAGAACAGAGACAAAAGAATTCCCTCGGCCCAGCTGGCCACCAGGCCGGCCCACCTATTTGGCCTATATGGCCCCAGCCGACCCTAACCCTAGCCCAACCCCCCTCGCACTCTTCCCCCCCCCCCGTTTCCCCTGATCCAGTTCTGGATCGAGATCGAGCCCGTCGCCGACCTCGCCGACGCCGATGCCACGCGCCACCCCGCAGCACCTCGCCGTCGCCCCGATGCACGCTGCCGTCGCCGGACCTCCCGCACCTCCCTCGCGTGATCGACCCGCCGCCGCCGCCGGAAGTACGTCGACCCCATCAACCCGAGGCCGTGCCCCGTCGCCCTACGCCGTCGCCACTTCGACGCCGTCACCTCGCCTCCTCATCTCTCCCTCGCCGGACCACCCCGAGCCACGCCGCCCCTCTTCCCAGCACCGAATGTGAGGACCCCCTCGTCTCCCCCTTCCTTCTGTCACCGTCATGCGCACCTGCGGTCCCGGCTGCCGCTGCTCGTCGCGGTCACCCACACCCTCCTCCTCGTGCGCTCGTGCTCCCCGTCGCCCGTCTCGCGCTCACCTCGCTCCGCCCCTGCCCCCAGCCTGCTGCTCGTCCTGCTTCCCAGGCCGCTCCGCTGGTCGCGCCCGCCTTCGTCCGTAGCCGCTGGCCCGCCACGCCGGCTGCCCCTCGCTGGCTCTGCCTGCTGCTGCTCTGCCCTCTGCTTCCAGCCGCCGCATCCTTTCTGCCGCCGCGCTCGCCGTCGCAGCCGCACGCGCCTCCCCTAGTCGCTGCGCCCCCTCGCTCGCCACAGCGCCCGCTGCGCGTGGCCTCCCCACACGCACCGCCGCTGTCGCCCGCGCCCCTCCCTCACTGGCCGTCGCCCCAGCCCGCATCCGGTAGCCGCCCCAGCCCTCACGGCTCCGGCCGACCGTGCCGTGGCCGCCGACGCGCGCCCTCCTGGGCGCCCGAGTGCACGCCCGCCCCAGGTGGCCCTGTGCCACTGACCACTGGGGCCCAGCCCCTGTTAAAAAAAAGATTATAAAAAAAAGAAAATGAAAACTAATTAATTAATTAATTAAAAAATTAATTAACTTAATTAATTCTGTTTAGATAACTAATTAAACTTAATTAGCCTGCTAACTAAAATAACTAACTGTTAATTAGTTAGTAGTCTATGACATGCGGGACCCACATGTCAGTTGACTGGTTAACGATCAACTTTGACCGCTGACATCATGCTGATGTCATGCTGACGCAATATGTATTTTCGAATAATATTAATCCAAGAAAATGATTAAATCTTTATAAATTAATATAAAATAAACCATAATTCAGATGAAAATACTTTGTACATGAAAGTCAATCAGAACGACGAGATGAATCCGAATACGCAGTCCATTTGTTCGCCACACGTCCCTAGCATAGCGAGCATGCAACCATCCCCCTCCGGTTCGTCCGTCCGAATATGCCAAACGCCGGGAATACTTTCCCGGATGTTTTCCCCCTTCGCCAGTAGCACCTAGTACTGCGTTAGGAGACACGTAGCTCCGCGCATTGCCTTGCTATATTTTGTGATGCTATGTTTGCTTTATATTTATTGTTTCTTCCCCCTCCTTCTCTCTCGATAGACGCCGGGACCGACGCCGACGCAGCAGAGTACGAATACGCTCCGGGCGAGCAGCCTTCCGACGGCCCCTCCTCCTTGCCAGAGCAACCAGGCAAGCCCCCCCTGAGCATCCCGATATCGTCCATTCAATTTTCTATTGCTTGCATTAGATTTTGCTACTGTTACTATTTGCTCCTATTCTGATGCATAGCCTACTTTTGTAACCTGCTTATTGCTACCTTACCTGCCTATTTCAACTGCTTAGCATAGGTTGGTAATGAACCATCAGTGACCCCCCATCACTTTACCCTTGTTGCCTCTGCTTCTTCATCGACTACTCGATCAACGTGATCGACGACCAGAGACCAACACATCACCTCACCCCCTTAGTTGTATGACTCTGCATAGTTACTATCGAGTGCCGAGGGTGATACCTTGTAACGCACTCCTGACTATAACTCTGCAGTGTAGCTATTTGGTCGTGGTCATCGAGGGTGATTCCTCCTTAACCATTCCCGATATGACTTTGCCGTGCAACCCCTCAAGTGTGAACCTCGAGGGTGATGCCTCCTACGTTCACCTTGGTGTTGTGACCACACAGTTACTTTGACCTTTGTCACAGGCGGGTCGACCCCGAGGGGTACCCGCAGGGAGATCTTTGATGTCGGGCTTGCCCGGAAGGGCGCCCGGGTGTGATATTGTGGCGGAGCTTCAGAAACTCTGATTGTCTCCGCGTGTTGTTAAATGAGCCTATTGGATTTGGGTATATGATCTGAGTGGGTCGACGTGCCCTATACGCACTAACACCACGCGGGATAATGGTTTATGGGGCCCTCTACGTCGTACGTTTCTCCCGAAAGCTCTTCAGACGTCACGGTTCACCGTGCGGGCTGATTGTTGGGGTTGGGCTGGATACTTCACTGATGAGTTCAGTGTCACGCCTGCTCCCCGACCAGTTTCGCAACGCGTAGGGTGCCCAGCGTGATGGCCCAAGACCTCTAGGTGCATAGGTTAGTCCGGCATGCTGACCTCTCTACTGAGCCTAGGTAGGGCGCTGCTTCATGTTGATCTCCCGAGGCCGGGCATTACCCAGCAAGTGTGTCCGGCCAGAGGTGATCGAGCGTGTTGGGTAACAGTAGTGCACCCCTGCAGGGAAGAAAACATGTATCGATAGCCGGTCCTACGGTAAAGGACGCTCAGTTTGGTATCCCAATCTATTACTTGAACTGGATACATGTTTAACTAATTAAAGCTTCGGGATCGCTTTCTCGCAGGGAGTCGAGAAAGGATCTCTAGTCTTTGCCTCAACATGCTTGCTTAATAAAATGCTTTTCTGTACTCTTCTAATTTCTGCAAGATGGTGACTTCGTGAAGATGCTAGTCTTCGATAGGACTAGGCCTTCTCTCTATTCTGGCATTTCTGCAGCCCAGTCCACATATACAGCCTCTCTTTGATAATGTTGCATTTGTAGTGTAGATCCTTGCTTCTGAGTACTTCGGATGAGTACTCACGGTTGCTTTGTTACCTCTTTTCCCCCATTCCCCTTTTGATGTTACCTCAGACGATGGAGCTCCGGAGCCAGATGTCCCCGCAGGAGCTTACTACCAGGAGGGTCTAGACGGCACGTACTACTGGATCGAGCCAGCTGACCAGGAGTAGGATCGGAGGCCCCAGGCAGGAGGCCTACGCCTTTTGATCTAGAGTCGTTGTTTGTGCTAACCTTCTTAAGGCAAAACTTGTCTAACTATGTCTGTACCCAGATATTATTTGTATGACTGACTTATGTATTTGGATCTTCGTGATCCCTGGTCTGTAATATTGTGGATCTCCGTTTATTTGTGTTAGAGTTGTGTTGTGATATCTTCCCGTGAGTCCCTGTGCTTGATCGTGCATGTTTGCGTGTATGATTAGTGCCCGATTGAGTCAGAGGCGTCACAGCGCGGCCGCAGCCGCCATGCGTTTGCTAACAAGCTACTTGAGCGCGGCCGCAATCTGCGACCGGGCAGCCAAGGCAGCCCAAATGGCTGCTATTGCTTCTCAGGTGGCGGCAGCAACATCGGCCTCGGGGATAGCAACTGGCGAGAGCGGCACAACAACTGTCCGTTCCGCAGCGGCGGCCTTAGCCCTGATGGAGGTCGCCCACGACCATGTCGAGGCCGCCCACGCCCAGCTCCTGGCGGTCACCGCACAAATCGAAGGAAGTTTCTCCGACAACGGTCGGCAACCCACGGCCGAAGAGTTGGCAATCGCCGAGAGCATTCGAGTAGCCGTCCGTTCCTCCGCGGCATACCTTGCCACGACGGAGCCCATCCAAGCCCAGATCGTGGCCGCCCACGCCCAGCTCATGGCGGCCTTTTGCAAAGAGATGGCGGACGTGGATGGCGAGATGCTTGCCGAGTATGGTGCGATGGATGCCATGGAGCCCCTTCCCCAGGACATCGTCGGGCGCGAGCTAGACATGGAGGAGGTGGCGGAGATCGACGAGCACCAGCCGGAGTAGTACTCTTTGTTTTGTTTAATTATAAGAGCGCCGGTCTTTAATTTGTTAGAGTAATGTTTAGGTCAGCTAGCTCTATTTAATTGATGAACTTGCTCGATTAAGAAGTGTGGGTGTGCTGTAGTCTCCTTTGTGTACCCAAATTATGCAATGATGTGGATGACCACTGTAACCAGGGAAATTCAGACCAAAATTTGCACGTTCAAATTCATCACACACGGGGTAAGCTATATGAATCGTTTGTGATGTTCACATATCACACATAGTGCTGAATAAGGGACCGTGTCTGATGACACTTTGGGCGCCAGTTTTTTTGCTGCACCGATCCAAAATTTTCGGCTTCCGCGGAAATATCTACCTCCCCGCCCCCTCACCCTTAGCAAAAGCCACATTTCCCCTGTTTCCGCCTTCCTTTCCAAGTTGAAACCTTCACTCCTTGCTTGCAGCGCCGCCTCCTCGCCAGCGATCCTCCTTCACGCTGCTCGGCCTCGTCGATCCAGGCAGGTAATCCACACCCGACCCCCATCCTCCTCCTCCTTCCACATCCCACATGCCCCGACTCCCAAATCACCGACCCCTCCCCTAAATAAGCGCCGCCCTAAGCCATGGTGCATGCAGTATAGCCAGGAGCTCAAGGAGCATTTGGCAGCGGAGAAGCAAATCATGGCCGCACGCGCGGATGAGGTCGCGATGGCTGCCATTCGTGCCGACCCCCAAATGTTGGAGGAGCACCTCGCCGTCGAGGCCACCGTCGACGCCTCGCGCGCCGACGCCGCGACGCGGTTGGCTGCTTTAAATGACAGTTCGTGGCATTTTCTCGAGGCCACCATCGGTGCCTTTGAGGAAGACTACGAGGTGTTTTCTCAGCGTGCCCGTGCTTACCTCAACTCGAGAGCCAGCAGGTTGGTGCCCAGAGTGGCTTAGGCAACTCACCACTACGACGAGGGCACCCACGATGTGGAGGCCTCACCTTCTTCCATGTCCAAGGAGCCAATCATCATCGATATCTCCGACGATGAGGAGTAGCTTATCTTATTATCTCACTATAGGGACTTATGTTCAGTTTGCTAGCTACGCCGGTTAAGCATGCTCGGTTCACCCATTGCATGTGCTGCTCTTGCCTTTCCTTAACAAATTCTAGTGAATTGTCCTATCTACTTTTACCATGCAATCTGTTGCTCTAGTGTATATGTTCTATATGTCGTGCAATGCGGTGCTCACTTATTACTGTTTGGTTAATTAGTTGTCATGTTCAGTTAACTGTTTGGTTCAATTCTGCTAATGTGATGTTCAATTCTTCAGGGTGGAATTTTGTATTGTCTTCCATGTGAGAAATAAATCGAATTTATCTATACAAAATACATGAGAAACAAATACAATTGCTATATTTCCAAGTTGTCAAGCATGCTTGGTTTGGTTAACTGTCTGATCTTCTAGTATGTTATATATTGTGTAATGTGGTGCTCAGTTAATGTTTGGTTCATTTGTTGTGGTGTTTAGTTAACTGTTTGGTTCAATTCTGCAATGCAATGTTCAATTGTTGTGGGTGCATTTTTTTATTGTATACCATGTGAGAAATAAATCGAATTTGGCTATAGTAAATACATGAGAAACATATACAATTGCTATATTTCCAAGTTGTTAAGTATGCTTGGTTTGCTTAACTGTCTGATCTTCTATTAGGAGTATGTTATATTGTTCAATGCGGTGCTTAGTTAATGTTTGGTTCATTTGTTGTGGTGTTTAATTTACTACTTGGTTCAATTTTGCAATGTGATGTCCAATTGTCGTGGGTAGAATTTTGTATTGTTGTGCATGTGAGGAATAAATCGAATTTGGCTGCACTTAATACATGAGAAACATATACAATTGCTATATTTCCTAGTTCTTAATCATGCTTGGTTTGGATAAATGAGTTTTCCATGTGGCTCGAATTAATCTGATGAATCTGCAATGTGCGTATTTTTCATCAACATATTTTACTGATAGCATGCGAACCCTCACTTAACCTGATCACTAACTACCGTATATGTGTTGCAGGGAAACAATGGGAAGCACTGAGGTTTACAATGGAGGTTCGCACATGCATGGTCCTTTGTCTAATAACACATTATTGTGCAATTGCAAGAACCATTCTAATATTTAGGTTTTTAACAATTTGGTCTTGCACATGTAGGTCCTGCTGTCAGAGGTTTTGACCCACTGTTCGACCCTTTTTGCATATGAGGAAATGAGTTGTCCATGAATATCAGTTAAGTCAAGAAACTCAGAAAGATTGTTAGGATAAAGAAATTAGCGACAAAAAATAACAAGATCTTTGTCTGCACAATGAAGAAGACATCAGTTCACTACAGGATGGTACTAACTATTATACCTTGCCTTTTTTATTCCTTTGCCCCATTTCCAATATAGAGAAGATATTTATGCACATCCTTGTTTTCATGCCTTTCCAAAGCAATTCACTGATGATTACCTCTCAAACCACCTGTATGGTCAGGAGGCGAGGAAGGTATTCATACAACACCCACGGTTCAATATTGAAGTGTTTCTGAAGAGGACGAAGGATGGACAGTCAATCATCCACATGCATTGGCCTAAAGTTGCAAAGACCTTCAACATCAATGAAGGCTCAATATTCGCTTTCTGCTTCAGCAGTTTTCTAGATGAGATTCATCTGTCTATGTATCTATGATGCTAATTTCGAAAAGTTATAGATGTTGCATGTGAAACTAGGTGCTGGTGCAGTTGTGTAATGGGGTAGCTGAGTGCTGAAGCTATATGATGTTGTACACTGATGTATTTCAATTATGAAATCCTGCTTCCTTAATATGAAAATGAAATATATTGTGTGCTTAATATGAAATGTCAATTAGATTAATATATGGATTATTAATAATCGAACAATTAGCCAGCTAA
This sequence comes from Thinopyrum elongatum, assembly GCA_011799875.1. Classification (NCBI taxonomy): domain Eukaryota; kingdom Viridiplantae; phylum Streptophyta; class Magnoliopsida; order Poales; family Poaceae; genus Thinopyrum; species Thinopyrum elongatum. Next base: position 63,477,491 of record CM022299.1, read on the forward strand.
CGGCCAATTGCCTGCTAATTGGGTTTTTCTATTGCAAACGGTTATTGAGAAAACACCGTGGGCGATGACCTAAGGCAACGCACACAGTTTCTAGGAATAAACCATGTTGGATCAATGAACAATCACACACGACATCCTCTTGAAAACTGTTTGCGTTAGGCCACCTTGCGCAAAAGTTTACAACATAAAAAGTGTGTGTGATGGACAGCCTATGCCACACAGTTTCTTCTACGCACCGTGTGTGATGCATTCAATAACGCAAATGGTAAAATTGTTAATATCGTCTGCAATGGCAACACTATTACAAACGATTTAATGGGGAAACTTGTGTGTGATGTACCTACGAACAGACACGTTTTCCTTGGAGTAACTGTGTGGGATGTATATACGAACGGAAATGTACTTCTTGGATTAATTGTGTGGGATGTACATACTAACGGAAACGTATTTCGTGGATTAACCGTGTGGAATGTACATACGAACGGAAACGTTTAGCCGAGACTGACTGTGTGGGATGTACTTACAACCGGAAACGATTTGGCTTGTATAATTATATTTTTTAGCATAACTGTACGTATATCCGTATTTGATCGGTCGCCCATCGCACACGACCTCATTTTGCCGAGCGTGTGTGTCAGGAGGGCCCATCCCCGCCGGTTTTTGGGTCATGTGGGATGGACCCCCCTATCGCAGTCACTCACTTGGCGACGGTTCAGAACGCCGTCGTGGAAAGGGGTTAAAAACCGTTTGTATATCACCTCGCTGTACCAGTGATAAATCAATGTAGTTGGCCAAACCATATGGATAGATTGTAGAGAAATACAAAGCTGTAACAATCATGCACAATAAAGTTCATAAAGATACAGTTACTTCTCATGAATATTCAGATCATAAACCCACAATTCATAGGATCCCAAAAAACACACTGCAAAAAAAGATTACATCGGATAGAACTCCAAGAACACTGAGGGGAACATTGTATTAAAGATCAAAGAGAGAGAAGAAGTCATCTAACTACTAGCTATGGACCTGTAGGTCTATGGTAAACTATTCACGCATCATCGGAAGGCGGCAAGGATGATGTAGAAGCCCTCCATGATCGATTCCCCCTCCCAGAGTACCAAAAAAGGCCTCCAGATGGGATTGCGGAAGAACAGAAGCTTGCGGCGGCGGAAAAAGTGTTTCAGGTGGCTCTCTATTGGTTTGGGAATATTTCTGAATTTATAGAGGTGGAATTAGGCCAAAAGGTGCTACGAGGGGCCAACAAGCTCGGGGGGCACGCCTTGTGATCTTGTCGCTCACCCGTAGCTCTTCTGGCCTCCACCCGGACCTTATAGGGTCCCTTCTGGTCTAGAAAAAATCATCATAAAGTTTCATCACTTTTGGACTTCATTTGGTACAGATTTTCTCAAAAGCCAAAAACAAGCAAAAAACAGGAACTGCTACTGGCACTGGATTAATAGGTTAGTCCCAAAAATGATATAAAATAGCATATAAATGCATATAAAACATCCAAGGTTGATAATATAATAGCATGGAACAATAAAAAATTATAGATACGTTGCAGACGTATCAGTAACATCAAGAAATGTATATTTGATATAAATGTTATTGACGTGTACCTTACTAGTGCTCATAGTAGCACATGGGTATTTGATACTGGTCTGGTTAATAATATTTGTAATTCGAAACAGGAGATGTGGGATAAACGGAGACTAGCTAACGATGAGGTGACGATGCGCGTTGGAAATGGCTACATGGTTGATGTGATCGTCGTTGGCACGCTCCCTCTACGTCTATCTTCGGGATTAGTTTTAAAACTGAATAATTATTATTTGGTGCCTGCGTTAAGCATGAACATTATATCTGGATGTTGTTTATTGCGAAATGGTTATTCATTTAAGTTAGAGAATAATGGTTGTTCTATTTATATGAATAATATCTTTTATGGTCATGCACCCCTTGTGAATGGTTTATTCTTATTGAATCTCGATCGTAGTGATACACATGTTCATAATATTGATGCCAAAGATGCAAATTTAATGATGATAGTACCACATACTTGGGGCACTCTCGCTTAGGTAATATTGGTGTAAACGCATGAAGAAACTCCATGTTGATGGAGTTTTGGAATCACTTGATTATGAATCATTTGAAACATGTGAACCAAGCCTCATAGGTAAAATGACTAAAACCCCATTTTCCGGAACAATGTAGCGGGGAAGTGACTTATTCGAAATAATACATATCGATGTATGCCATGCAGTGAGTATTGAAGCACGCAGTGGATATCGTTATTTTCTTACCTTCACGGACGATTTGAGTAGATATGGGTATATTTACTTAATGAAATACAAGTCTAAAACTTTTGAAAAGTTCAAGGAATTGAGAATGAAGTGGAGAATCATCGTAACAAGAAAATAAAGTTTCTACGATCTAATCATGGAGGTGAATATTTGAGTTACGAGTTTGGCATGCATTTAAGATAATGTGAAATTGTTTCACAACTCATGCCACCTGGAACACCACTACGTAATGGTGTGTCCGAACATCGTAATCATACTTTATTGAATATGGTGTGTTCTATGATGTCTCTTATCGATTTGCCACTATTTTTTTGGGGTTATGCATTAGAGACAACCACATTCACATTAAATAGGGCACAATATAAATCCGTTGAGATGACACCGTATGATTTATGGTTTGGGAAGAAACCTAAGCTGTCGTTCCTTAAGGTTTCGGGATGCGATGCTTATGTCAAGAGGCTTCAGCCTTATAAGCTAGAACCCAAAGTAGAGAAGTGCGTCTTTGAATTGGAAAGTAGAACATCACAGAAAGCAGTTCCCGTGATGCCTACACCAACAGGAGAGGAAGCTAATGATGATGATCATGAAACTTCAGATCAAGTTACTACTAAACTTCGGATCAAGTTGCCCGATTACAACGGCGAACCTACAAACTATGAAGAAGCAATGATGAGCCTGGATTCCAACAAATGGCTGGATGCCATGACATCCGAGATAGGATCCATGTATGAAAACAAAGTATGGACTTTGGTGGACTTGCCTGATTACCGGCAGGCCATTGAGAACAAATGGATCTTTAAGAAGAAGACACACACTGATGGTAATGTCACCGTTGATGACCCACAAGTATAGGGGATCTATCATAGTCTTTTCGATAAGTAAGAGTGTCGAACCCAACGAAGAGCAGAAGGAAATGACAAGCGGTTTTCAGCAAGGTATTCTCTGCAAGCACTGAAATTATCGGTAACAGATAGTTTTGTGATAAGATAATTCATAACGAGTAACAAGTAACAAGAGTAACTAAGGTGCAACAAGGTGGCCCAATCCTTTTTGTAGCAAAGGACAAGCCTGGACGAACTCTTATATAAAGCAAAGCACTCCCGAGGACACATGGGAATTACTGTCAAGCTAGTTTTCATCATGCTCATATGATTCACGTTCGTTACTTTGATAATTTGATATGTGGGTGGACCGGTGCTTGGGTGCTGTCCTTACTTGGACAAACCTCCCACTTATGATTAACCCCTCTCGCAAGCATCTGCAACTACAAAAGAAGAATTAAGATAAATCTAACCATAGCATGAAACATATGGATCCAAATCAGCCCCTTACGAAGCAACACATAAACTAGGGTTTAAGCTTCTGTCACTCTAGCAACCCATCATCTACTTATTACTTCCCAATGCCTTCCCCTAGGCCCAAATCATGGTGAAGCGTCATGTAGTCGATGTTCTCATAACACCACTAGAGGAAAGACAACATTCATCTCATCAAAATATCGAACGAATACCAAATTCACATGATTACTTATAACAAGACTTCTCCCATGTCCTCAGGAACAAACGTAACTACTCACAAAGCATATTCATGTTCATAATCAGAGGAGTAATAATTATCATTAAGGATTTGAACATACGATCTTCCACCAAATAAACCAACTAGCATCAACTACAAGGAGTAATCAACACTACTAGCAACCCACAGGTACCAATCTGAGGTTTTGAGACAAAGATCGGATACAAGAGATGAACTAGGGTTTGGAGAGGAGATGGTGCTGGTGAAGATGTTGATGGAGATTGCCCCCCTCTCGATGAGAGGATCGTTGGTGATGACGATGGCTTTGATTTCCCCCTCCGGGAGGGAAGTTTCCCCGGCAGAATAGCTCCGTCGGAGCCCTAGATTGGTTCTGCCCAGGTTCCGCCTCGAGACGGCGGCGCTTCGTCCCGAAAGCTTCCTATTGATTTTTTCCAGGTCAAAACACGTCATATAGCAGAAGATGGGCACTGGGGGCCTGCTAGGTGGGCCACAAGGCAGGGGGCGCACCCAGGGGGGTAGGGCGCGCACTACAAGAAATACGTCAACTTGCGACCATCACTATTGGTCACTGAATGGTCATTGTTTTCCATTTGCGACCTTTTTGTGACCAAAAACAAATGGTCAAAAGCTGGCCGTCGTAAACTGAAATTAATGACCTTCTTCGGGATAAGGTCGTAGACGTTTACGACCAAAAAAAAAGGTCGTTGAACCAATGACCTTTTGTTTTGGTCACTGGCTGTCTGCCCGGGCCACGTCGGATCCGACATGTCAATCTGACGTGGCAAAATTGCGACCAATTGAAAAGGTCGTTGATAAGATTCAGCCCGGTCCAATTCGACGCTTTACATGGGCCGAGCCCAACAATTCAGCCTTTTATATATTTTTCCCTATTAATTTTGATCAGCTACATGGGCCAGGCCCAACATTATAGCTTTTTATTTTTTGGCCATTTTCATTTTGGCCTTTATATTTTCTAGGCCATGGCCTTTTGCGGACCATTTCTTATTTGGGTCTCTTGTATTTTTCTTTTGGGCCTAGGCCTTTTACATTCTATTTCCTTAATTTTCAGCCTTTTTCCTGTGAATATTATTTGGGCCACATCCTTTTTAGATGCTAAATACTATTAGGTCCCACTTGTCAGGTACATCCTAGGTTTCAATTTCCTTAATTTGAAGCAATATTTCATTGAGAACAGTTAACAGATGGAAATTATCAATACACATGCCAATTTTGGCTAGTAGCACAATCTTTACATAGTACATTTCACCCAGATACTATCACAACATAAAACTAGCTCTACAAGTATACTTCTGCTTTCTTCACTTTCAGGTTGGAGCTCTTGTTTGTAGAGGCTGAACAAAGGCATCTAACAATAAACAAAAGGAGTTAGAAACAGAATAAAAACAAACATACAAAGCAGCTAGGGACTGAATCATGAAGCATATGTACATGTAACAGTAACAACCACAAGGACCACGCAACACAAGAGACAAGAAAGCACAGTTGTAGCATGAATACCAACACGGACAGAATGGTTCTAGATGTTGAATGCAAAAAATGATTCAATCTCAGATGGTTCATTGAGCATGCACAAATGACTTAAGATAACAGGACATATGTTCTACACTAATTTTACACAAATCATTATCAATTACACCAGACTCGAAAAAAAATACCATAGCTTCTATATCACATAGGGAATTGACACAATAATACTCCCTTCATCCCAAAATAAGCATCTCAAAACCAAGTAACAGAAAAAAATGGGATAGACCGAAGACTTATCTAACTGGAGAAGATATCGTTGTTGCGGTTGTAGCACAGTGACCTCATGACTAAGAATGTGGCACCATGGCTAGGGTTGATATGCTCCAACGAGGTAAGCATCATGGCTTCATCAGGTCTGCGAGAACAACCAATCAAAATTTGGATCACCAAGCATGGAGTGTTATCAATGTTGGAGCAGTAAACTGGCAATGAACAGTTCTACTTCTAAATAGAACCATCATGTTCAACCAACAACAAATGTATGGAACATCACAATGTATAATTACCAATATAAACAAGCCATATAAAAATGCCAAGTTACAGAAACTGCATCACAAATATGATTTGCATACACCAACAACAGTAGTACAAATTTGTTCGAGTGTAACATGTGAACAGACATATTCTACGAAACTAGTCAAGTTGAGGGAACCACAACTAGTAGATATGACAATAATAGTAGTACCAATTGTAGTAGTAAGTATACAGTTCTCTAAAATGAGTAGGTAACAAAGCCTCAAAGTATGCAGTGGACAAACTGGCAATCTATTAGTCCAGTATTTGATATACATGTCGCAACAACTGCATTATGCAAACAATAAAGTACCAATACATTCTCACCATATATAGAACTCTTTAAAATAGACATTTACACTGAAATATAAATTGAAGAGTTTATGAAATTAAAGAAGGGAAATGCTTTCTTTAAGGCAGCATCTCATCCAGTCCCAAGGGCACCTACAATTAAGATAGTTATTAAATCCTGAACCAAGAGAAACAAATCTATCGCTAGATGCTACTCAGAATAAGAAATAAAAATTAGATTAATGCAATGAGACTATGTGTGCTATCATCAGGATAGGATAAATGGTTTATCAAAACTTATTTTCAACATAATCATCCTCATATAGTTAAGTATCACAAAGAGGCATCTATAAAGCAATACCAAGCAAATTATGCATTCAAACTGATTATTATTAGGATTTAGGAGTGCTGATACAGGAGCCAGAAGACAAATTTGCGAGTGGGTTTTAGTAGCTGAAGCTTAGAAGTTAACCACTTAGTCCACTAACTAAACGAAGGACCAATTCAATCAGCAGCAGGTATATAGCTACCAAACCATTTACTAAACAGCAGCAACACTTGAACCATAACATGTCCAGCAAGGAAACAAAACATGGGACAAATATTGATAGCAACAAAACATGTCCAGGAAGGCCATCCAACGGTTTCAGCCACATCCTAATAAATATGCAGCATTCTAATACTAATTTTGTCATTGTGCTGCGAACTCAAGATACATAACAGAAACTTGGAAGAAATAGAGCATCGGTAACTTGGAAGAAAAAAAGGCTTATTGGGTGGGAGAGACCTTGTGCGGGGTGGACGACATCGTCATCGAGTTCCAGATCGATGTCCTCCTCGTCCATGGAGGGACGACACCTGTTGCGTCCAAACCGAAGAAAAAAATAAGCAAGGGGCCCATTCCCGGTACACAGTTGCGTCATTTTCTGTGTTGATCCCGAACTTCAAATAGCCTGCGGCGGTTAGGATAAGCGGCAGATTAGTACTGAACAGGTAGTAGAGATACAACACATGAACATTTGCCTATATCAATTATATATATTTGTCACAATGCAACAACTAAATTGGTTGATACATTCATCAGAGATTATACTCATTTGGGTTGTACAACAAGTAATACGGTTGAGATACTGCAGGAGGGGATATTCTGCATACAGATCGCATAAATGCAGGGAAATCCAATCAAAATTTGCTATACACTAGTTTGTGGTGTTTACGTGAGCAAGAGACAATTGCATAGTTTTGAAGTAATGGACTGGTGTTGCTGCAGAAATCGTAAAAGAAGAGAGCTGAATCAGAGACCTTGCACTCGATGTTGTACCATCTGCGAGTTGATGGAATTGGACGCAGTCGTTGAAGACCTTGTTGTCGAGACCATCTGCAAGTGCGAGAGGGCCCAAGTTGCGGCTGTTGGTGGCCCTGCTAACTCCGGCGAGCCATCTCTCTCCATTGCGTCGGAGGAGCAGCCGGGCATCTCTCCTCACGTCGGAGGAGCCAACGCCAGGCACTGAGGTGACCACGTCGGAGAAGAGAAGATGTCACCGACGGGAGCACCGACCGGCTGCTGGTCGCGGGAACCGCGCCAGCCCAGGACCCCACGGGTCTGGTCCGGCGAGGGGAGAGAGGCCGTGTCCACCAGATCGAGGTCGTGGGTACGACTGCGAATCCGCTGCGGCCACCTCGCCTGCTCGAGCTTGACAGAGCCCTAGACGACGCCGACGCCGACGGCGGAGACCGTGGCCACCTGCAACGTGAATCGGAGGTCGGTCATTCAGATCTGATCCGTGAGGCCGCGGACGAATCATGAATCAGAGGAGAGGGGTGCGTGGGTCGCTTACGAGGGCGAGGGTGCTCTTGCCAGAGTAGGGTCGCAGGGTGAACGGCATGGCTGCGACGGCGGCTGGATCCGGACGATGAGGGTTCGGCGCTGCGATGGCGGAGTCGAGGACCTGCGACCGATGAGGGCTTATCTTCTATCTGCGCCGGCCAGTCGAGGTGGAGCAGAGAGCCCCGTGGGCGAGGGAGGCAGAGGAGCATCAGAGGAGGACCTCGGGCTTCTCTTCTGTCATGCGCGGGCGTGGAGTGGTGGCGATGCGAGAGCCCCGCGGGTGGCGAGGTTGGTCGAGGACGAGGGAGACGAGGGGAGAGTGAGGGCAGCGGCGGAGGTGGGTGGCGGCGAGGTTCTGAGGGGTGGGTGGCGGCGACGAGGGGGACGAGGGGGATCTGCATCGGGGGAGAGGGGAGAGGATCTGAGGGGGGAGGGAGAGAAAGAAAGAAAGAAAGGAGGCGGGGGGGGGGGTGGATGGAAGATGACTAGGGTTTCGGCTCAGGTGGGGTTTGGTGGAGGAGGCGAGGGCTGCCATTGGATCCAAGAAGATCCAACGGCGTTCATGCATGATCCGCGTGTGTTGTGTGTGGACCAATCAAAATGCAATACATCGTACAACATTATGACCATCTAAATTGGTCGTAATATATTTTAAAACAAGATGTTAAAGAAAAACGTTCTAATTTGACCGGATGATTTTACGTTTGTCTAAGCCGCCTCGAAGGGGTGACACGTGTTCCCGTGGGACCGCTGCACCGCCCGTCCCTGTAACCTTATCTTCTCCCTGAGTCGTCTTCATCCTCTCTTTCTCCCAACTCCCCTGCAGGCTAGCTTTCTTCTCTCCCCGAGCAACTCACCCTCTGTTTGTGAAGGACCTACCATATATTTGTTGCAAAATTGGACCAAATCATTTCTAGGTACATAAGTATATATTTAATCGGAGAAACACCAAAAGTTTCCCAAGATCCAACCACTAGCTAGGAACGATCATGCCCGCCGTTTTGACCGCATTTTGAAATGGGTATAAAAAATTCAAAAAAAAAATCAAAAAATTGGAAAACCTTCGCATTGTGTCATTATATGTGACCAAGTTACCAGAAAAAATAATAAACTTGTAATACGATAATTATTTTAAAAAAGTGTTCTCAGAAACGAGCTATCATTTATGGAGATCAATGGCTTTCAAGCCAAATGATCAATCTTATGGCCACATTCATGGCATAGTTTGTTCAAATGATCTCATATTGTGCACAAGGGTGCATATTGTAATGGCAAACAATGTTGCCTAAGGAAGTTTTCATTTTCTTTGGACGAAAAAATTATTTTCCATTTTTCGAGTGCCCAAAATGAGTTTTTTTGTGAAGAACCTACCAAATAATTGTTGCAAAATTGGACCAAATCAATTTTATAAAATACTAGGCCATATTTTATGCACAATTGAACAAATGGTTGGGTGTCAAAAGTTTTATCCCCCTCTCGTGAAAAAGACAAATTTCTGCCGTTTTAGTTGGAAGCGGGTCAAATTTGAACTGCAGCTGCATCATAGTTTGCTCTTTATTTTTCCCAAAAATCATTTTTAGGCACAAAAGTATCTATTTAATCAGAGAAACACCAAATTTTTTCCAAGATTCAACCACTAGCTAGGAACGGTCATGCCCGCCGTTTTGACCGCATTTTGAAACGGGCATGAAAAATTCAAACAAAATCAAAAAATTGGAAAACCTTCGCATTGTGTCATTATATGTGACCAAGTTACCAGAAAAAATAATAAACTTGTAATAAGGCAATGCTTTAAAAAAGTGTTATTAGAAATGAGCTATCATGTGTGAAGATGCATGGCTTTCAAGCCAAATGATCAATCTTATGGCCACATTCATGACATAGTTTGTTCAAATGATCTCATATCATGGACAAGGGTGCATCTTGGAATGGCAAAAAATGTTGCCTAAGGAAGTTTTCATTTTCTTTGGACGAAAAATACAATTTTCATTTTTCGAGTCCCCAAAATGAGTTTTTTTGTGAAGAACCTACCAAATAATTGTTGCAAAATTGGACCAAATCAATTTTCTAAAATACTAGGCCATATTTGATGCACAATTTAATAAATGGTTGGGTGTCAAAAGCTTTTATCCACCTCTCATGAAAAAGACAAATTTCTGCCGATTCAGTTGGAAGCGGGTCAAATTTGAACTGCAGCTGCCTCATAGTTTGCTCTTTATTTTTCCCAAAAATCATTTTTAGGTACAAAAATATCTATTTAATCAGAGAAACACCAAAAGTTTTCCAAGATTCAACAACTAGCTAGGAACGGTCATGCCTGCCGTTTTGACCGCATTTTGAAACGGGCATGAAAAATTCAAAAAAAATCAAAAAATTAGAAAACCTTCGCATTTATGTCATTATACATGGCCAAGTTACCAGGAAAAATAATAAACTTGTAATACGATAATTATTTTAAAAAAGTGTTCTCAGAAACGAGCTATCATGTGTGGAGATCAATGGCTTTCAAGCCAAATGATCAATCTTATGGCCACATTCATGGCATAGTTTGTTCAAATGATCTCATATTGTGCACAAGGGTGCATATTGTAATGGCAAACAATGTTGCCTAAGGAAGTTTTCATTTTCTTTGCACGAAAAAATCATTTTCTATTTTTTGAGTGCCCAAAATGAGGTTTTTTTGTGAAGAACCTACCAAATAATTATTGCAAAATTGGACCAAATCAATTTTCTAAAATACTAGGCCATATTTAATGCATAATTGACCAAATGGTTGGGTGTCAAAAGCTTTCATCCACCTCTCATGAAAAAGACAAATTTCTGCCGATTCAGTTGGAAGCGGGTCAAATTTGAACTGCGGCTACCTCATAGTTTGCTATTTATTTTTCCCAAAAAAACATTTTTAGGTACAAAAGTATCTATTTAATTAGAGAAACAGCAAAAGTTTTCTAAGATTCAACCACTAGCTAGAAACGGTCATGCCCGCCGTTTTGACCGAAATTTGAAACGGGCATGAAAATTTCAAAAAAAATCAAATAATTGGAAAACCTTCGCATTGTGTCATTATATGTGGCAAAGTTACTAGGAAAAATAATAAACTTGTAATATGATAATTATTTTAAAAAAATGTTCTCAGAAACGAGCTATCATGTGTGAAGATGCATGGCTTTCAAGCCAAATGATCAATCTTATGGCCACATTCATGGCATAGTTTATTCAAATGATCTCATATTGTGCACAAGAGTGCATCTTGGGATGGCAAACAATGTTGCCTAAGGAAGTTTTCATTTTCTTTGGACGAAAAATTCATTTTCTATTTTTTGAGTGCTCAAAATGAGTTTTTTTTGTGAAGGACACTATCTTGGAAAATTTGTAGCTCAAATGGAGGAGCCTAGGTGTCACTTGCTTTGCAACGTACCACACTGGACAAAAATATGAATGTTGAAGCTAGACTCAAATGAATGAATGGATTGATTTTAAATTTGGAGGAGGATGATAATTTGGGCATATGAAGGCACTTTAAAATTTTCCTACCATTTGGATAAATAAAAATGGTACTTCCTTCACAGTGCTCTCCACTGAACAGAAAATTGGGAAAAATGCTGAGGGAAATTGGCTAGAATAAATGAGCTAAAATTTGGGGGAGGGAGGTTCTATGGGCAGGGTCATGTCGTGGTAAATTTTCAGCAATTATAAATTAACATAAAATATAGTTGCTTCACAAACTGAAAATATCACTAGAAACAAAGATTGGATGCTGAGCTCACATGTATTGTTAGATGGGGCTCAAATTTTGTGGAGAGCTATGATTTCGGAATATAGAAGATGTGGCAAAAATTCAGCTCATTAGGATATGCCTAGCTAGTACTTCCTTCACAACAGTTCGAGCTGAACAAAAACTTTGGAAATTTGCCGAGGAAGATTTACCAGGCAAATGGAGTTGAATATTGTCACGAGGCAATGATTTGGATAGTAAAGAATGCCCAATTTTTTTGGGAATTTTGGGAATGACAGAAATATAGGTTGCTTCACAACCTAGGGAAAAAATTGACACATGGACATGACACATAGGCAAAACTGATGAGGTGGCGCCTAGTCATAGTAATCCACCACAATTTACAAGGTTATGACCATTTATATTGGTCGTGATCAGCTAGAAATAAGGCAGCGGACCAGTGCTGTATGCTTTATGACCATTTCGTGTAAGGAAATTACGACCTTTCTGACCAAAATGGTCGTTATAGTTTAGGGTTTGGAGCCCCCAAATAGCTTTTGACCAATTGGTCTCAAATGGTCGTAGATTTATGACCAATTCTTCCAGGGTCACTGACAGAAGGTCACAAGTTGACATATTTCTTGTAGTGGCGACCCCCACCCTTGTGGATGCCTGGTGGGTCCCCTCTTGTATTTTCTTGCCCATTATTTTTTATATATTCCAAAATAATTCTCCGTAAATTTTCAGAACTTTTGGAGTTGTGCAGAATAGGTCTCTAGGATTTGCTCCGTTCCAGTCCAGAATTCCAGCTGCCGGCATTCTCCCTTCTTCATGTAAACCTTGTAAAATAAGAGAGAAAAGGCATAAGTATTGCACCAAAATAGATAATAACAGCCCATAATGCAATAAATATCAATATAAAATCATGATGCAAAATGGACGTATCAACTCCCCCAAGCTTAGACCTCGCTTGTCCTCAAGCGAAAGCCAAAATCGATAAATATGTCCACATGTTTAGAGATAGAGGTGTCGATAAAATAACATACAGACATGAGGGCATCATGATCATCTTTAGAATAGCAACATACATTGACATATAATTTCTTATGCTAAAGTGACAATTCATTCACAAGGTAAAATATGAATCAGAAACTTTATTGAAAACTAACAAACTATGATCTCAGTCATTGAAGCAATTTCAATTTATCATAATGTGGGAAAAGTCAATATAAGAGCTTTTCAGCAAGTTCACATACTCAACCATCATTTAGTCTTTCACAATTGCTAACACTCACACGATACTTATGGGTTCAAAGCCTTAGTCGGACATAGAGAAAGATAGGGGCTTATAGTTTTGCCTCCCAACATTTTACCTCAAGGGTAAAGTCAACAATAATACTTTATGATATCCTACATCCGAGTGGGTATATATTTTTGGATCTTCCCCAACATATAGTGCTTGCCAAAAGAAAAAGTGTAAAAAGGAATAGGTGAAGATCACCATGACTCTTATATAGCGGTCGAATGTAAAAGTAAAAGATATGCCCTTCGCAGAGGGAAGCAGAGGTTGTCATGCGCTTTTATGGTTGGATGCACAAAATCTTAATGCGAAAGAACGTCACTTTATATTGCCCCTTGTGATAAAGAACTTTATTATGCAGTACGTCACTTTTATTTCTTCCATATCACAAGTTCGTATAAAGTTTATTTTCCTCACACTAATAGATCATACATATTTAGAGAGCAAATTTTTATTGCTTGCACCGATGACAACTTACTTGAAGGATCTTACTCAATCCATGGGTAGGTATGGTGGACTCTCATGGCAAAACTGGGTTTAGGGATGTTGGGATGCACAAGTAGTATCTCTACTTGGTGCAAAGGATTTGGCTAGCATAAGAGAGAAGAGCAAGCTCAACATGTTGGAGGATCCATAATAATATAACTTCTATTCGGATATAAAGAAACATAACTCATTATGTTGTCTTCCTTGTCCAACATCAACTTTTTGTCATGTCATATTTTAATGAGTGATCACAATTACAAAAGATGTCCAACATAGCATATTTATATGTGGGACCTCTCTTTCTTTATCACTTCCTATTAATTGCAACAATGACCAAAACTATGTTTGTCAACTCTCAATAACTTTTATTCATCAAACTCTTTATATGTGAAGTCATCACTCTCCATAAGATCATTATATGATCTTTTTATTTCTTTTATTCTATTCTTTTCCTTTATTTTTTTTTCAAGATCATAGCAAGAAAGTGAAGCCCTCAACTCAAAACTACTCTTTATTATATATCTCTCGGACTTGATTACATAGAAGGAACAGAAAGCAAAACTCAAAGCTAGATCATACTAAAAATTTTTATTCTACTAGATCAATATATAACCAAAAGGATCGAACTAAGAAAAACGATAAAGGTAAAGATGTGATGGTGATACGATACCGAGGCACCTCCCCCAAGCTTGGCACACGCCAAGGAGAGTGCCCATACCCATGTATTTATCTCTCTTTCTTCGGAGGTGGTGATGATGGAGTTGTTGATGATGTAGTGTCACACTTCAAGCTCAGGAGGTACTCCAATCTACGAATGATGCCCTGGAGGGCGATGACATGCTCTTGCGACAGAATATTCAATAGTGAGATATTTATTTTGCACACGAACTGTTTCAATGATCTTAAAAGCTTCAATTTCAGTAGGGGTAAGATGATTGTAGTATGATTGAAGGATGTCTTCTTCTTCTTCTTCTTCTGTTGCTGCTGGAAGTTGATCTCCTACGTCCTTCTTGATCTTATCACCCTTGATGGTTTCCCCAAGTTCTTCTCCCTTCATCTCCATCTTCATCAGCCAAGCATCCCCTTCTTCTTTGTTAGAGGGAGGAGAAGACATGATGCCTAGCCTTGAAAACTCTGGCAGAAAACAGCTCAAAACAAAAATAGGAGATATTGCCGTGGTACGGCGGTCAAAACCTTCGGGAGATTATTTAATGAATTTTTACCGACCAAAAGAAGTATTGTGCAAGAAAACGGAGTCCGGAGGGCACACGAGGTGGAGACAAGGTACAGGGGCACGCCTAGGGGGTAGGGCGTGCCCCCCTTCCTTGCCGCTTCCTCGTGCACTCTCCAGACTACTTTTAATTTTCCTAATTTTTTAAATATTCCAAAACGGAGAAAAATTGCTATTGGAAAAGTTTTGGAGTCGGTTTACTTACCGTACCACATACCTATTCCTTTTCGGAGTCTGAGACGTTATGGAAAGTATCCCTTATGTACTCCTCCGGTGTTATGATATTAATAATATTTGTCTCAACATTTATGGGAGTACCTCTTTAAGCATTTTAATAGAAGTGTTATGATCATCACTACTAGTTGGAATAGCTTCTACCCACTTAGTAACGTAATCAATAGCAACTAAGATATTTGTATACCCATTAGAGGAAGGAAAAGGTCCCATATAATCAAAACCCCACACATCAAATGGTTCAATAACAAGTGAATACTTCATAGGCATTTCCTGACGTCCACTAATATTACCAATTCTTTGAGATTCATCACAAGACAAGACAAACTTATGAGCATCCTTGAAGAGAGTAGGCCAATAAAAACCAGATTGTAATACCTTGTCTGCAGTTCTATCTCTAGCATGGTGTCCTCCGTAGGCCTCGGAGTGACACTTGCGTAGGATCTGTTCTTGTTCATGCTCAGGTACACAATGTCTAACAACACCATCTACTCCTTCTTTATAAAGGTGTGGATCATCCCAAAAGTAATGTCTTAAATCATAGAAAAACTTTTTCTTTTGCTGGTATGTGAAACTAGGTGGTATAAATTTAGCAACGATGTAATTAGCATAATCAGCATACCATGGAGTATTACGAGAAGCATTTATGACAGCTAATTGCTCATCAGGAAAGTTATCATCAATAGGCAGTGGGTCATCAAGAACATTTTCTAACCTAGACAAGTTGTCTGCAACGGGGTTCTCAGCTCCCTTTCTATCAATAATATGCAAATCAAATTCTTGTAGCAGGAGAACCCATCTAATAAGTCTAGGTTTAGCATCTTTCTTTTCCATAAGATATTTAATAGCAACATGATCAGTGTGAACAGTTACTTTGGAATCAACAATATAAGATCTGAACTTGTCACAAGCAAAAACAACTGCTAAAAATTCTTTTTCAGTAGTAGCATAATTTCTCTGGGCACTGTCTAGAGTTTTACTAGCATAATGAATAACATTAAATTTCTTATCAACTTTTTGTCCTAGAACAACACCAACAGCATAATCACTTGCATCACACATAATTTCAAAGGGTAAATTCCAATCAGGTGGTTGAACAATAGGTGCAGAAATCAAGGCTTTCTTAAGTATTTCAAATGCTTCTACACAATCCTCATAAAAAACAAAAGGGACATCTTTTTGCAAGAGATTAGTGAGAGGCCTAGAAATTTTAGAGAAGTCTTTAATAAACCTCCTATAGAAACCAGCATGACCAAGGAAACTTCTTATGCCTTTGATATCTGTAGGACACGACATCTTTTCAAAGCATCTACTTTAGCTTTATCAACTTCAATACCTCTTTCAGAAATTTTATGCCCCAAGACAATACCTTCATTAACCATGAAGTGGCACTTCTCCCAATTCAAAACAAGATTAGTTTCTTCACATCTCTACAAAACTTGATCAAGGTTGCTTAAGCAATCATCAAAAGAAGTTCTGTAAATGGAGAAACCATCCATGAAAACCTCAACAATCTTTTCACAAAAGTCAGAGAATATAGCAGTCATACATCTTTGAAAGGTGGCAGGTGCATTGCATAAACCAAAAGGCATACGTCTATAAGCAAAAGTACCGAAAGGGCAAGTAAAAGTGGTCTTTTCTTGGTCCTCTTTTGACACAGGTATTTGAGAAAAACCAGAATAACCATCTAGAAAGCAAAAATGTGTATGTTTAGACATTCTTTCTAGCATTTGATCAATAAAAGGTAGAGGGTAATGATCTTTTCTAGTAGCTTTGTTTAATTTATGAAAATCAATTACCATCTTATAACCTGTAACAATTCTTTGTGGAATCAATTCATTCTTACCATTGGGAACAACAGTAGTACCTCCCTTCTTAGGGACACAATGAACATGACTCACCCATCTACTATCAGCAATAGGATAAATTATAACTGCCTCCAGAAGCTTCAGTATTTCCTTTCTTACCACTTCTTTCATCTTAGGATTTAACCGTCGTTGATGATCAACAACTGGTTTAGCGTCAGGCTCCATATTAATTTTATGCTGACATAGAGTAGGGCTAATTCCCTTAAGATCATCAAGAGTATATCCAATAGCAGCATGGTGCTTCCTCAGAGTTTTCAATAATTTCTTTTCTTCATGCTCTGAAAGGATAGCACTAATAATAACAGGGTATATCTTCTTCTCATCAAGATAAGCATATTTCAAAGTATCAGGTAGTTGTTTAAGCTCAAACACGGGATCGCCCTTGGGTGGAGGAGGATCCCCAAGAATCTCAACAGGCAAATTGTGTTTCAAAACATGCATTTGATTAAAGAATATTTCATCTAATTCCTTTCTTTCATTCATAAACATATCATTTTCATGGTCTAGCAAATATTGCTCTAAAGGATCAGTAGGAGGCACGGCAATAGAAGCAAGACCAATAATTTCATCTTTACTAGGCAATTCCTTATCATGGGGTTGTCTACGAAATTTAGAGAAATTAAAATCATGAGACACATCCCCAAAACTTACAGTAACAATATCTTTCTCACAGTCTATCTTAGCATTGACAGTGTTCAAGAAAGGTCTACCAAATATAATGGGACAAAAATCATCTTGTGGGGAGCCAAGAACAAGGAAATCAGAAGGGTATTTAATTTTTCCACACAAGACTTCAACATCTCTAACAATCCCAATTGGTGATATAGTATCTCTATTGGCAAGCTTAATAGTAACATCAATATCTTCTATCTCAGCAGGTGCAATATCATTCATAATTTCTTGATATAAAGTAAAAGGAATTGCACTCACGCTAGCACCCACATCACATAAGCCATGATAACAATGATCTCCTATTTTAACAGAAACAACAGGCATGCCAATGATAGGTCTATGTTTATCTTTAATATCGGATTTAGCAATTCTAGCGGCTTCATCACAGAAATAAATAACATGCCCATCAATATTATCGACCAAGAGATCTTTAACCATAGCAATACTAGGTTCAACTTTAATTTGTTCAGGGGGTGTAGGTGTTCTAGTATAACTCTTACGAACCACATTTGAAGCTTTAGTACGATCCTTTATTCTAACAGGGAAAGGCGGTTTCTCAATATAAGCAATAGGAACAATAGGATCAACATTATAAGTAATAGTTTCTTCTTCAACTTTAATAGGTTCTAATACTTTCACTTCAATGGGAGGATGATATTTAAACCACTTCTCCTTGGGGAGATCAACATGAGTAGCAAATGATTCACAAAAAGAAGCTACTATCTCAGAGTCAAGTCCATATTTAGTGCTAAATTCACGAAAAGCATCGGTATCCATAAAAGATTTAACACAATCAAACTTGAGGTTTATACCTGACTCCTTACCTTCGTCGAGTTCCCAATCTTCAGAGTTGCATTTAATTCTTTCCAATAAATCCCATTTGAATTCAATAGTCTTCTTCATAAAAGAACCAGTACAAGAAGTATCGAGCATGGATTGATCATTACAAGAAAGCCGAGCATAAAATTTCTGAATAATAATTTCTCTTAAGAGCTCATGATTGGGGCATGAATATAACATTGACTTAAGCCTCCCCCAAGCTTGAGCGATACTTTATCCTTCACGAGGCCAAAAATTATATATATAATTCCGATCACGATGAACCAGATGCATAGGATAAAACTTTTGATGAAATTCCAATTTCAATTGGTTGTAGTTCCATGATCCAATATCATCATATAGCCTATACCATGTCAATGCCTTCTCCTTCAAAGATAAAGGGAAGACCTTCTTCTTGACCTCATCCTTGGGTAAACCTGCAAGCTTAAATAATCCACAAACTTCATCCACATAGATTACATGCATATCAGGATGTAATGTTCCGTCTCCTGCATAAGGATTAGCTAGCAGTTTTTGTATCATACCCGAAGGAATTTCATAATAAATATTTTTAGTAGGTTCAGTAGGTTGAGGGGCAACTCTTTGCTCTTCCGGTCGGGGTGAAGATACCCCGAACAAGCCCCTCAAAGGATTATTTTCCGTAGTAACAAGTGACAGTCACTAAAAGAAATATGTCAACTTGGGACCATCACTATTGGTCGCTGAAAGGTCATTGTTTTTCATTTGCGACCTTTTTGCGACCAAAAATAGATGGTCAAAAGCTGACCGTCTTTAATGGAAATTAACGACCTTTTTTCTGAAATGGGAAAGGTCATTGGTTCAACGACCAATTTTTTGGTCATTGGTTGTCTGCTCAGGCCACATCAGATCTGACGTGGCAAAATTGCGACCAATTGAATTGGTCGTTGGTAAGATTCAGCCCGGTCCAATTCGGTGTTCTACATGGGCCTAGCCCATTTCTATAAATAAAATCTGGCAATTTTAGTCAACTACACAGGCCAAGCCCTGCAATTCAGCCTATTTATTTCTGGCCTAGCAATTCAGCCTCTTAATTTCTGGCCCAACAATTCAGCCTCTTAATTTCTGGATCGGCCTTTTACAGTGTATAATCTTTTATATTTTGCACCATTTTATATTGGTCCCACCCGTCAGAAATTTCAAATTTACAAAATTCTTTTGCTAAGTGGGTCGCATGAGTCAGGTTTCCATCGCACACATTTTCAAATCACATACACTGTCACTATCTCAAATGAAACAGAACAAATTGTAATTATGAAACATACAATATCTCATTCAAAAATAGAGAGAAGATACATGAAATTCTAGAGTTCACAACGCCCAGATAACCCAGCTATTATTATATAACTCGTTATACAAAAATGTCTTGGCGCTTCTTTGAACATCTTTCGTCTTGAATTTAGGCAAAATATCTGCCAACAAGAAAACAGAACAAGGATGGAGTGAGTAACAACAACAACAGGTGATGGGGTGCTATTTAGTAAGATCAAGTCTAGAAAGAAACATGCATGCAAATTAAGAAGTGCTATTTAGTATGGATGCCATCTAGATTTCGTGCACGTCATGCCAAGTCAACCAACATGTAGCATGCATATGGGCCATAAAAATGATCAAATGGGGAAGGACTGGCAGCGACCTACTATAGTTCATGTTACAACAACACTAGTTCATGTGAGAAACACACAGGGTCCAAAGTACAAACCAAAAACAATCTGACTTGGGTAAACCAGGACATGATAAAACAAAATTATTCCTTTTGGATTAAAACAGGAATATGGTGTCCACCTTATACTACAACATCATCATCAGGATTAAAACAACACATTTATAGTCAGAGTGCTGGATGAGACAAATATCAATTGAAACCAACTAGAGCAAGGAGCAAGAATTAGATCAAATACTTAATTGTCATAAGAATAGAAGCTGAAGGACAGAGATGAAGCACCCTTAGAAAGCACCACTCTAATCTTAATGTCGTGTGGAAACAGGACAAGAATAGTACAAGTTGGAAATATACTTGTTGTGACATCTGAAACTAACCATTAAAATAGCAACAATCGCCACACTATCGAAGCCTTTCCTGATATCCCTGACCAAAGTGACGATGGCATCATTGATCTGTTCGTTCTCTGTTACAAGAACAGCTGCCTGCACCTGTGGCCAAAGGAAATACTCAGTTTGTTGGGCTAATTTGATTTGTACTGCTACTTGCTGAAAACTGGAGCAGTAATATAATCTGTAAAAGGGAAGAGCAAGTTTTGACAAGGAACTGAAGGGTACCTTCACTGATGAGAATTGTAAAAGGGTCTCGATCTCCACCATTGCCCACTGGATGAGGTTCGCTCGGGTCTTCTCGTCGAGCTCCACCGTCCTCGGGATCGACTGTATGACAAATGCACATACGTAGATTAGTTTTAGATAAATCATTCTATCACTTGTACCATCGAATCAATCATGAACAATGTGCATTGGAAACAAAAACTTGGGGAAAAACAAACATGAACAGAAATGATGTGAGATGCTTCACCTTAAAGCATAGAAAATTAAGCATGAAACTTGGTACAGCCGTACAGTTAGTATGTTTGCACCAGAACTGAGACCTCCATTTACACATTTTGTAAAACTTTACATCTTGCATTATGCAAACAGCAGCAACCAGCAGGAACCAAAAGGAGGAAAAGAAATGCCAAAGGAAGCAGCTGTGATATAGTGTGTCCCAAGATAATTGATCCTATTCATAAAATAGAACAAAATGCAAGCTTGAGCGGAATGATTTCTTTTTCCACACCTTTTAGAGCTATGCCTTAAAGAACCTTTCAGTATTCCATATGTGAAACATCAGAAGGAACTTCTAAAACCTAAAGGAGATCCAGTAATATATGTCAAATATTACAGATTTTCATTTAATTTGACAACAAGAATTGTTCTTTATTTTCCTATTATAAAGTCTTATTCACAAATTCCCGCAGCAACGCGCGGGGCACCATCTAGTTCATAGCAACGGTCAACACCTAATACATATACTACTATTTACTAGTAAGATGCCCGTGCTATGCTACGGGGTCGCAAAAAAACAAGTGGCACACTAAAGATCAAGTGAAACATTTTTTACTTAAATTATAGTCAAGAGCCGTGCCGGGACAACAAACAAAATAATATAATTTACTATTATGTGGTGGCATCATTCCTGATTTCCTGAGACAAAGCACAAATAGATTCCAGCAATGCTGCTCTAAAATTGAGATGAACGGCGTATGCAAGGATTACAACATGTGTATTTTAGTACATGTATGAAGATATAAGTAAAAGCATGATGAAATTTGTTCTTTGCCAAACAAATAAAGAAGCGGAGAGAAAAAAAGAAAAACACAAGGAGAGCCTTGCGTAATGCACAAAATAGAGTGGTACACAATCGAGTACCCCATCTGTCCCAAATTAAATGTAGTACAACTTCAGTACAATGTTTTTTATGCTAAAATTTAGTACAATGTTTTTTATGCTTACTTAAAACTAATCATCTCATGAAGCATATTGGCCTCGACACGAGAAACACACCGTTACAAAGTTACGCCGTGGAAAACTAACAAAGAGCATAATCTTGTTATTAAGCTTAGATATACAAAAATGGGGGAGAAGTAACATGATATATCCCCTTGCCACAAAGCAGAGTATCTTCCAGTTGTAAAAAAAAGCAGAGTATCGCCCATCTAGAAAAACAGAGTCCACCCCCCTCACTAAACAATATTAAACTATCTTGCAACCCAGCCAGTACTTTCTCGCAAGTTAAACTATCTTGCAACCCAGCCACCAAATAACTATCATGTAACTATCCAAAATTGCACAGATGATAAAGTTGGTCGGATGGGCAGGATTAATGAAGCCAGAGCGGCCACGTATCAGTAAGGTCTCTGCGGCTAGCACCTTGTCCATGTCGAAGCTGGTGTGGCGGCAGCACGACGGCCAGGTCCCGTCATCGTAGTCCGGCCACACCCCGTCTGTTCCATCAGCAGAAATCCAACCACACCAGTGAGGAATTCACATCGACCAGGAACCGAGAAAACACAAAATTAAGCATGATGTTCGCCGTGCACTTACGGATCATGAAGGTGTGGAGTGCCTCCGACCTGCAATGAGGAACACGGAGGACAAACGGTGTGAGCACATGTGCGCAGGAGGGGAGAATCGAATCGAATCGAATCTCCAGAGCGACAGAAACCCCACCCCATCAGACCCGAACGAGAGCCCCCGCGCGCGCGGATGAGGCCATGGTGGGGAGAGAGGAGAAGAGGAGGCGGAGCACGTACCGGCAGCAGCCGTTGACGGCGCAACAGTGGAGGGTGGAGGAGCAGATGGTGCCCGGCCACTGCAGCGCCAGCGCGAAGTAGTCGAACTCGCGCTGCTCCTTCCCCACTGCGACCGGGGCCACGGACGCCCGGGCGAGGCCCGTGCCGAACAGACCTGCGGCGACCAGCGCCCAGACCGTCAGCAAGCACGTCGCCGTCGTCGTCGCCATTGCCTCCGCCCGGCGCGGTGTCTCCTTCTCGACGGCAGCAGGGGGCGGAGGGACGGAACCCTAGCGCGCCGGCCGACCTGCTCGACTCGATCTGGGGCACAGGGTAGGGAGAGATGGTGAGGGGAGGGAGGAACGAGGTCGGCGGCGGTGGGTGAGGAGGACGGTGATGTCGGCGGTGGGTGGGAGCGGCGAGGAGAGGACTGGATTGGGAGGTGGCTGCGGCGGCGAGGAGATGGGGACGAGGGAGGAGGGGTGCGATGGGGGGAGGGGCCAATGGGATTTGAGCTAGGGTTTGGGCTGCGGGTGGGGGGTATCTCTTTTTCATTTTCTTTTTTCTTTTTTCTGCAGATGGATGGATGCGATGGATGTGGGATGGAGAGGTGGATGGATGGATGGATGGGCGCCATGTCATCGATCCGTGGGAAGAGTTCTGATTGGTTCGGAAAATCAGTGATTTAAAATAGTTTCCAAGTACTAAAAATAGAGGGATTTTTTGAAGTAGCTATCAAAAATATTTTGCAAAAGGGAACCACACAAATTTTCACTAGAGTTAGACCACATTTTATGTATAAGGACCAATTTGTATGCATTTCTGGTCTTTCTAGCTATTTTAATCATTTTCTGAGTGGCAAAAATGGGTTTTTTGGTGAAGAACCTACCAAATATTTATTGCAAAATTGGACTCCATCAATTTTCTAAAATACTAGTCCATATTTAATATACAATTGACCAAATGGTTGGGTGTCAAAAGTTTTGATCCACCTCTCGTGAAAAAGACAAATTTTCGACGATTTAGTTGGAAAAAGGTCAAATTTGAACTGCAGCTGCCTCATAGTTTGCTCTTTATTTTTTCCAAAAATCATTTTTAGGTACAAAAGTATCTATTTAATCAGAGAAACACCAAAAGTTTTCCAAGATTCAACCACTAGCTAGGAACGGCCATGCCCGCAGTTTTGACCGCATTTTGAAACGGGCATGAAAAATTAAAAAAAAATCAAAAAATTGGAAAACCTTCGCATTGTGTCATTATATGTGACCAAGTTACCAGGAAAAATAATAAACTTGTAATACGGTAATTTTTTTAAAAAAGTGTTCTCAGAAACGAGCTATCATGTGTGAAGATGCATGACTTTCAAGCCAAATGATCAATCTTATGGCCACATTCATGGCATAGTTTGTTCAAATGATCTCATATTGTGCACAAGGGTGCATCTTGGAATGGAAAACAATGTTGCCTAAGGAAGTTTTCATTTTCTTTGGACGAAAAATTCATTTTCCATTTTTTAGTACCCAAAATGAGTTTTTTTGTGAATGACCTATCATATATTTGTTGCAAAATTGGACCAAATCAATTTTCTAAAATATTAGGCCATTTTTAATGCATAATTGACCAAATGGTTGGGTGTCAAAAGTTTCGACCCACCTCTGGTGAAAAAGACAAATTTCCGCCAATCCAGTTGGAAGCGGGTCAAATTTGAACTGCAGCTACCTTATAGTTTGCTCTTTATTTTTTCCAAAAATCATTTCTAGGTACATAAGTATCTATTTAATCAGAGAAAGACCAAATTTTTTCCAAGATTCAACCACTAGCTAGGAACGGTCATGCCCGCCGTTTTAACCGCAATTTGAAACGGTCATAAATTTTTTAAAAAAAATCAAAAAATTGGAAAATATTGGCATTGTGTCATTCTATGTGACCAAGTTACCAGAAAAAATAATAAACTTGTAATACGGTAATTATTTTAATCAGAAATGAGCTATCATGTGTGAAGATTCATGGCTTTCAAGCCAAATGATCAATCTTATAGCCACATTCATGACATAGTTTGTTCAAATGATCTCATATCATGCACAAGGGTGCATCTTGGAATGACAAACAATGTTGCCTAAGGAAGTTTTCATTTTCTTTGGACGAAAAATTCATTTTCCATTTTTTCGAGTGCCCAAAATGAGTTTTTTTATGAAGGACCTACCATATATTTGTTGCAAAATTGTACCAAATAATTTTTATAAAATACTAGGCCATATTTAATGCACAACGGACAAAATGGTTGGGTGTCCAAAGCTTTTATCCACCTCTCTTGAAAAAGACAAATTTCCACCGATTTAGTAGGAAACGGGTCAAATTTGAACTGCAGCTGCCTTATAGTTTGCTCTTTATTTTTTCCAAAAATCATTTCTAGTTACATAAGTATCTATTTAAGCAGAAATACATGGTTTGGTGGCGATATGTCGAGGTTTGGACGGTGGCCCAGGGCCCCAACTCCAAAGCGCGTAAACTCGCATGCCCGCCGCGTGGTCACCTCGTGACCGTGGCGTTGCCATGCGTTCTGGGCGGCCTAGGCATGTCTAATGGGTTGGGCACTCCCCAGGTAGGTGCTAGGAAGAAAATGACAACAGAAGAATCTCACGAGGAGACTGAACTATGCTCAAACATGAATTAGCAGCCAAGTGTTTGATTAGCGGTACGGGAAATTCACATGGCCAATGGGCCTGAGTTTTGGTTGAGGATGATCATCTACTAGGGAGACTGTCTTGGCAAATTTTCAGCTCAAATGGAGGAGCTGAGATGGCACTTGTTTGCAAAGTATCACATCGGGCAGAAATATGGATGTTGAAGCTGGGCTCAAATGGATAAATTGATTGAGCTGAAATTTTGTGGAGTATGGATAAATGGATATGGAAGATTGACCAAAAAGTTTCGAGTGCCCAGAATGGGTATTTTTGTGAAGGACTTACCATATATTTGTTCCAAAATTGGACCAAATCAATTTTCTAAAATACTAGGCCATATTTAATGTACAATTGACCAAATGGGTGGGTGTAAAAAGTTTTTGATCCACATCTCGTGCAAAAGACAAATTTCCGTAGATTCATTTCCATTTTTCGAGTTTCCAAAATGAGTTTTTTGTGAAGGACCTAACAAATATTTGTTGTATAAAAAAACTTTCCATTTTTCAAGAATATTAGACCATATTTTATGAACAATTTTGTGTACACTAGAATTTTTTTTTTATACATAGTAAACGGTTTTTAAATACATCGTTAACATTTTTAATAAATATTTTGATGTCTAATATTTTGAACACATATCTACATTTTTAAGACACATTGTACATATTGCTTATATATGTTTAACATTTTCAAATACATGATTAACATCTTTTCATATATTCCCACAAAAAATATCTTTTCATATATATGTTTTGTCTATATTTGTTTTTACACTTGTACATTTTTATTATATAAACATTGTTTATATAGGTTAGAAAAATTTAAATACATGATTAACATTTTTAGAAAATCTTGTTTTGTTACTACTTTTCCATATATATATTATATATTGTAAAATTTCCATATATACGTACTGATGACTATTTTTTCATACACATGAAACTTTTTTATACATATCTAATATTATTTATGATTATCATTTTTTATATGCATGAAACTTTTCAAATACACACATTTAGTTTTTTAACACATGATTACATTTTTTGAAATTATATTCCATTAACATTTTTTTTGAATTACACGTTTAGTTTTCTAATTGCTAAACCATATAGCAAGATTCACGAAGGAGTTCATTATTTTTCTATTCTTATAATTTTATATTGTTTAATTGCTTTCGAGGTTTTTCTATAAGAAAAAACCTTTTTAGAGTTATACAATGAAAAACCTGTTTTTTAGACAATAATGAAAACTTGTTTTTTTCCAGATAAGTGACCATTCTTACCAAATGGTAATAATGATAAACTTGTTATTTTCTCATTTTTTCGTTGGGCCGATTTTTTTTTGAGAAATATGAGGGCATCCCACATTTCTTCCTCGATGGGTCGAGGCCTACATGGCACACGAAAATTATAAAAGAAAAAAAGGAGGTGGCCTCGTTCCACCGAGGCCCAAGCCCACCTAGAGCGACACCTTAAGTACCAATGCATCCACGTTCATAACCTCATGACCATTTATATTGGTCGTAATAAGGTAGAAATAAGGTCGTCGACCACTCTTGTCTAGTTTATGACCATTTGGTATAAGGCAATTTCAGGGTTTGGGCCCTTCCAAGCGAAATGGCCGTGGATTTACGACCAATTCAGCTGGGGTCACTGAGAGAAGGTCACAAGTTGACATATTTCTTGTAGTGAGTAAATTTCAGCACACTATATAAATGTTTCCTTACCAAATTCCACTTACCAAAGGCGCTTCACTCTCCGGCAACGGCGCCAGAAAAGAGTCTTGATGACCCACAAGTATAGGGGATCTATCGTAGTCCTTTCGATAAGTAAGAGTGTCGAACCCAACGAGGAGCAGAAGGAAATGACAAGCGGTTTTCAGCAAGGTATTCTCTGCAAGCACTGAAATTATCGGTAACAGATAGTTTTGTGATAAGATAATTCGTAACGAGTAACAAGTAACAAGAGTAACTAAGGTGCAGCAAGGTGGCCCAATCCTTTTTGTAGCAAAGGACAAGCCTGGACGAACTCTTATATAAAGCAAAACGCTCCCGAGGACAAATGGGAATTACTGTCAAGCTAGTTTTCATCATGCTCATATGATTCACGTTCGTTACTTTGATAATTTGATATGTGGGTGGACCGGTGCTTGGGTGCTGTCCTTACTTGGACAAACCTCCCACTTATGATTAACTCCTCTCGCAAGCGTCCACAACTACGAAAGAAGAATTAAGATAAATCTAACCATAGCATGAAACATATGGATCCAAATCAGCCCCTTACGAAGCAACGCATAAACTAGGGTTTAAGCTTCTGTCACTCTAGCAAGCCATCATCTACTTATTACTTCCCAATGCCTTCCCCTAGGCCCAAATCATAGTGAAGTGTCATGTAGTCGACGTTCACATAACACCACTAGAGGAAAGACAACATACATCTCATCAAAATATCGAATGAATACCAAATTCACATGATTACTTATAACAAGACTTCTCCCATGTCCTCATGAACAAACGTAACTACTCAAAAAGCATTTTCATGTTCATAATCAGATGAGTAATAATTATCATTAAGGATCTGAACATATGATCTTCCACCAAATAAACCAACTAGCATCAACTACAAGGAGTAATCAACACTACTAGCAACCCACAGGTACCAATCTGAGGTTTTGAGACAAAGATCGGATACAAGAGATGAACTAGGGTTTGTAGAGGAGATGGTGCTGGTGAATATGTTGATGGAGATTGACCCCCTCTCGATGAGAGGATCGTTGGTGATGACGATGGCTTCGATTTCCCCCCTCCGGGAGGGAAGTTTCCCCGGCAGAACAGCTCCGCCGGAGCCCTAGATTGGTTCTGCCCAGGTTCCGTCTCGAGACGGCTGCGCTTCATCCCGAAAGCTGCCTCTTGATTTTTTCTTGGTCAAAACACGTCATATAGCAGAAGATGGGCACCGTGGGCCTGCCAGGTGGGCCACAAGGCAGGCGGGCGCGCCCCCCACCCTTATGGATGCCTGGTGGGTCCCCTCTGGTATTTTCTTCGCCCAGTATTTTTTATATATTCCAAAATAATTCTCCGTAAATTTTCAGAACTTTTGGAGTTGTGCAGAATAGGTCTCTAGGATTTGCTCCTTTCCAGTCCAGAATTCCAGCTGCCAGCATTCTCCCTTCTTCATGTAAACCTTGTAAAATAAGAGAGAAAAGGCATAAGTATTACACCAAAATAGATAATAACAGCCCATAATACAATAAATATCAATATAAAATCATGATGCAAAATGGACGTATCAACCATCTATAAAGCTCGACTAGTCGCAAAGGGTTTTTGACAAGTTCATGGGGTTGACTACGATGAGACTTTCCCACCCGTAGCGATGGTTAAGTCTGTTCGAATATGTTAGCAATTGTCGCATTTTACGATTATGAAATCTAGCAAATGGAAGTCCAACAGGGTTCCATAATGGTTTCCTTAAGGAAGAGCTGTATATGATGCAATCAGAAGGTTTTATCGATCCTAAGGATGCTAACAAGGTATGCAAGCTCCAGTGATTCATCTATGGACTGGTGCAAGCATCTCGGAGTTGGAATATACGCTTTGATGAGGTGATCAAAACTTTTGGTTTTATACAAACTTATGGAGAAGCTTGTATTTACAAGAAAGTGAGTGTGAGCTCTTTAGCATTTCTAATATTATACGTGGATGACATATTATTGATTGTAAATGATACAGAATTTGTGGAAAGCATAAAGGGTTATTTGAACAAGAGTTTTTCAATGAAAGGCCTGGGTGAATCTGCTTACATGTTGGGCATTAAGATCTATAGAGATAGATTGAGACGCCTGATAGGACTTTCACAAACCACATACCTTGACAAGATTTTGAAGAATTTCTAAATGGACCAGTCGAAGAAGGGGTTCTTGCCTATGTTGCAAGGTGTGAAGTTGAGTAAGACTCAAAGCCCGACCACGGTAGAAGAAAGAGAAAGGATGAAAGTCATCCCCTATGCCTCAGCCATAGACTATAATGTATGTCATGTTGTGTACTAGACCTGAGGTGTGTCTTGCCATAAGTCTGGCAGGAAGGTACCAGAGTGATCCAGGAGTAGATCACTGGACAGCGGTCAAGAATATGCTTAAGTACCTAAAGAGGACTAAGGACATGTTTCTCATTTATGGAGACGGAGAAGAGCTCATCGCAAAGGGTTATGTCGAAGCTAGCTTTGACACTGATACAGATGACTCAAAGTCTCAAACTGGATACGTACTTATTTTGAATGGAGGAGCACTCAGTTGGTGCAGTTCCAAGCAAAGCGTTGTAGCGGGATATATATGTGAAGCAGATTATATAGCTGCTTTGGAAGCAGTGCAAGAAGGAGTCTAGATGAAGGAGTTCATATCTGAATTGGGAGTTATACCTAGTGCGTCAAATCCAATGACTATCTTTAGTGACAACACTAGTGCCATTGCCATTGCCATGGAGCCCAGGTTTCACAAGAATACCAAGCACATCAAACGCCGCTTCAACTCCATTTGTAATTACATTAAGAATGGAGACAAAGAACTTTTCAAAGTACATACGGATCTGAATGTGGCAGACCCGTTAACTAAACCTCTTCCACGAGCAAAACATGATCAGCACTAGGACTCCATGGGTGTTAGATTCATCACAATCTAAACTAGATTATTGACTCCAGTGCAAGTGGGAGGCTATTGGAAATATGCCCTAGAGGCAATAATAAAATAGTTATTATCACATTTCTCGTTCATGATAAATGTTTATTATTCATGCTAGAATTGTATCGACTGGAAACTTAAATACATGTGTGAATACATAAAACTACACCGTGTCCCTAGTGAGCCTCTACTAGGCTAGCTCGTTGATAAAAGATAGTTAAGGTTTCCTAACCATAGACATGAGTTGTCATTTGATAACGAGATCACATCATTAGGAGAATGATGTGATGGACAGACCCAACCGTAAGCTTAGCATCAGATCGTTTAGTTATTTGCTACATATTTCTTCATGCCAAGTATCAGTTCCTTGAACCATGAGATCATGCCACTCCCGGATACCGGAGGAATACCTTGTGTGCTATCATACGTTACTAGTAGTGAAAACAATCTTTGTATCCTGCCTTCTCATTATTTGTGGCTTGAAGTTGGACAAGTCGAATTGTATATCGTTGTACCTGAAGGATGTTCTATCAACAACCGTCTTGACTTCTTGCAAAACTGACACATCCCTCCGTGCTGTATTACCGAGAAAAATATAATCCATGCTGATCTGCGTATAGATTGACCGCGTCTCCGGGTGTCCGGGGGGCCCCTGGATTGTGGTTTAAGATTTGTGTAGTTTTTTTTTCTATCACGTTTTGTTGGTTGTACTGGGCTATTTGGATTCGATTGACCTCTATTTTGGGTGAGTCGATTTCCTTCTTTGGCTGGATTTTGGTGTGTACATGCTTTTTCCATGTGTTTGCTTTTATTTTCTGCATGTGTATACTTTTATTTATTTATTATTTTTCAGTTGAGTTTTTTTCCTTACGTGTATTTTCGGATGTTGAGTGTGTGTAAATGTATACATGCAAGTACTACAGGTACTAATTACATTAGAGTACGGAAACTTCCCTCTTATATTTTATTCTACATACTCTTATATATTTATTCTACATACTATAATAATGCTAATTGTTTTGTACTTATTTTTTGCTAATTAAATATGTTTTTCTATTATTATATGTATGTATGCACGAAAGTACTATTGTGTGTAAATTATATTAGACTGCTAAATTTGCATTATTATATGTGTATTCACTGCATATTATAAAAAGTGCAATTTCACTATAAAGTTTTGTGCAAGTTTTTCTTTATTTTCTTTCTTCTTAAGAGTAAGACCAATGTCACTAATTTCTTCTGTCTTAGAAAACTTAATTTGTTATATTATGTTTAGTAAGTATACACGCAAGTTTGATACACCATGTGTGTAAATTACAGTAGAGAGCAAAAATTGCACTTTATATGCTTATTTTTTGCATATTACAAAAGTGCAAATTCCGAGCATACTTCTGTGCAAGTTATTTTTTAATTTAATTTCTTCTTAAAGGGTTTTATTTTCCCCTAGAAAACTTCATTATTTTTTTTCTTTTAATTTTTTATATTTCTTTCTTCTTAAAGTGTTTCATTCTTACATAGAAAACTTCATTATTTTGTTTAGTATTAGTTTTTGTATTTTTATTAAAGGGTTTCATTCTTCATAGAAAACTTCATTATTTTGTTTTTGTTCTAGTTTTCTTTCTTTCTTCATAAAGGGTTTCATTCTTCCCTAGAAAACTTCATTGTTTTGTTTTTTTGTTTTTTTATTTTTTCTCTTAAGGTGTTTCAAACTTCCATAGAAAATTTCATTATATAGTTTTTGATTTTTATTTTCTTTCTTATTAAAGGGTTCTATTCTTCCCTAGAAAACTTCATTATTTTATTTTCATTTTGTTTTTTAACGGTAATACCAATATCGTTCCACTATTATGTGGCTGTTCTTTCATATTATAAAAAAGCGCATTTTTTGTGTGTAAAATGTGTGCAATTTTTTTAACGGTAATACCAATATTTGTATTTTCATCATGTTCTTCTTAAAAGGTAATACGAAGACCAATAATCCATTCATTCTTGGACAACTTCATTTTTTATTTCCGTGTGTAGGCATACACGCAAAATACTATACAATATGTGTGTAAATGATAATTTATCTGTAAATTGTCTGCAAATGTTTCATTATTTGTTTTAGCTTTGTTTTCATTTTCTTTCTTTCTTAAACGGTAAACTAATGCCACTAGTTCATTCTTCCTTAGAAAACTTATAGTTTGATAATACAATGACACTAATTTATTCTTTAACGGTAATACAATGCCACTAATTTATTCCTCTTAAAAACTTTTTCGTTTGAAAATTCCACTATTATAAACTTATTCTTGCATATTGTAAAACATGCAATTTCTGTATATTTTTGTCATTATGTGTTTTTATTTGTTTCATTTTCTTGCTTCTTAGAGGGTAATGCCAATGCCACTAATTCATTCTCCCTCAAAAAACATCATGTTTTTTATTTAGTTTTTTTTTATTTGTTCTTCTTTAAGGGTAGTAACACCTCCACTAATTCATCCCTTCTTGAAACTTTATTTTTTGTGAAAATTCCACTATTATAAGCTTATTTTTGCATATCATAAAAAAGCGTAATATCTGTGTATGCTGTGTGCAAATTTGTTCATTATTTGTTTTAACGTGTTTCATTTTCTTCTTCTTAAAGAGTAATACCAATGCGACTAGTTCATTCTCCCTTAGAAAACTTTTATATGTTGATTTTATTTCATTTCTAGCCTTCTCAAAGGGTGATACCTATGCACTAATCCATTCTTCCTTAGAAAATTTCATTATTTTGATTTGGTTTAAGTTTATATTTTGTTGTCCTTCTTCTTTAAGAGTAATACCGATGCCACCAAGTCATTCCCTCTTAGGAACCTTTTTTTTGTGCGAAAGTTTCACTATTATAAAAGATCGCAATTCATTTGTAAATTGTGTGCAAATTTTGTCCGTATTTATTTTATCTTAATTTTCTTTCTTCTTAAAGGTTAATACTAACGCAACTAATTCATTACTCCTTAGAAAACTTCAATTTTTGATTTTGTTTGATTTTTTATTTCATTTTTTTTTCTTGAAGGACAATACCAATGTTATTAATTCATTTCTTTAAAAAAACATCTTGCAAAACTACACTACTATAGCGAAGTCTAAAAAAAACCTTAAACTCATACACCTTGTCGAAATTAAACCCTGAACTCTTAATCCCTGAAACCGACACCCTATACTTATCAATCCCTGTCAAGATAGACCCTGAACCTGTTTGGGGCACTAGTAAAAGATCGATTCCGACCAGGATTAGAGGCCACTCTCACTGACATCTATGTCTTGACTGTCATATTTATCTTCATCCAACGACCAGCCATGACAACGACCCATGGTTGTGCGCAGGTCCTCCGGCTCGTAGCCTTGTGCGCCCATTATGAATCATGTTCCTCACGCGCTGCTTGGACGGCCTCGGACGCGCGGTACCCGCTGAGCTCGCCACCGGCGACGAGTGGCGATGACATGTCCGGCTACGCCAGCCCGTAGTTTTCGAGCAGCGCCTCACCTGACCCTTCGAGCGTTCTTTCCACGACTACGTACTGGTTGGCGGTTGCAAGTGCATGCCTTGAATAGCAGAATCAATCACTTGAGCCGTTCTAGGCACACGAGTACGTAACAACATGCTGCAGCAGGCTCTTGCATTGCATTGCATCGTCAACTCACTGTCAGCCGGATGGACAGTGGGTGCGTCTGCAGTGCATGCTTGCATTTGAAGACCCGGACACGGGAGACACCGCCTTGTACGCCGTGCTTTGGCCGCCATTGCCGAGCATCTTCGCGGACGCACGCAGCAGTTCGTCTCGGTTTGAAGCTCTTCAGTACGAGGTCCACAAAAAAAGTTGTTCGCACACGAACACGTCATTGTGTACCTTCAACGCCGAGGATGATACATCGCAACTCACGTCGAAGAAGACCCGTCCGGAAGCGCGGTACGCAAGCAATCCGGCAGGTGCTTTTCAGGACCCGAAACCCCACGCGCTCGGAAGGGACCCTGTCTGGATGCACGGCAGCTATGGGCTACCATAGGTCGGTTCGCCCGCCCCTAGAGCCTCGAGGATCGCTGCCCTTCAACACGAAGAACGAACAAAGAACGAGAGAGAAAGAATAAGGGAGAGATGTAAAACTAGGGTAAAAAGTAGATGAGTTTTGCGATTATGTGTTGTTCAATCGGCTGTCACATCTCATCTATTTATGAGGCGGCTGGACTTCCCATACAAGAAAAGAACTAAAAATTCCGTCCAAACCATCAAAAACCCTAACCTAACTCGGACAGGAATCTTTGGCAATTTTTCGGATCAACTCGGAGCCACCGAGTAGTTCATTTTGGTCCCACCGAGTGAAGGTTGCCAACCTTCTGTAACTTTCCGTAATTTCCCGGATCAACTCGGTCTCACCGAGTCAAATCAACTCGGTCGATCCGAAATGATTCTGCAGCTTCTGTTTCTGACCTTATTTTGCCTCCACAGATGGCATATGACCTCGGATTAAGACGATTTTTATATCAAAATAAACCGTTTCGACGAGACGCACAACTTTTGTGTTGAAACATTTTCCATCAGAGGTCTTCTTAATTGAGTTTCACACCATTCTTTAATCTGGTGCCAACATAAGCATCTCTGAACTTGTTATAACTTTTGCATCCGAGCTCTGCTTTAGACCATCTTCATATCCATCTTGATCTTCTCGAAGAGAGCCATTCCACGGTGAATTTCAATCATAAGTTTGAATTAATCTTGACATAGCTTTAAGCAACTTTTACGATTGTGCCACTTTTGAGCATCAACACATGCCCCCTATTTTTCGGCAAAGTTAGCGTGCCGAAAAATAACTTGTACCGTGTTTGTTTTAAGGACGATGTCAACACTCCATTGACCATTTATATGTGCTTAGGGCGATAAATCTATATCGACCATGTTCATTCTTAGGGCGATAATTCTATATCGGCCATTGATTTTAACTTCTTGTTTACAACATACCTTGGAACCGATTACCACCAATCGACTTTAAAGAGATGGGAATGAACCCGTTTCTTGTGGCACTAAGGAAATTAAACTCCGAGGGGTCACGCCCTGTTAAGCAAGTAACATCGGGATGAGTCCAATCCACCGATGCATCGGCCAAAGCAACACAAGCCGAATATCCGCGTGAATGATTTCTACCTCATTGTCGACCCATTGTATTAAGAATTGATGCATGGTAGATGACACACATTGGTTAGCATGAACCCAATCGCGGCCTAATATAACACTATAGTTACCTTGCACCTCGGCGATGTAGAATGTAGTGGCCAAAGTTTTGCTTCCCATAGTGAGTTCCATGCACATCACACCTTTGGCCTCTGTCTTTTCTTTACCCTCAAATCCATTAAGTACCATATTGGTCTTCATCAATGCATTATTATCTAACCCCAACTTCTTGAATACCGAATA
Organism: Thinopyrum elongatum; assembly: GCA_011799875.1. Classification (NCBI taxonomy): domain Eukaryota; kingdom Viridiplantae; phylum Streptophyta; class Magnoliopsida; order Poales; family Poaceae; genus Thinopyrum; species Thinopyrum elongatum. The sequence goes on from CM022299.1 coordinate 63,512,950, forward strand.
GGGCATAAGATTTACCACAGCACCACCATCAACGAGTATCCTAGCAATCGGCGATCCGTTAATATAACCTTCGAGGTACAATGGCTTCAAGTGTTTCACCGGTTCTTTTGGCTTCTCGAAGATAGCGTTCTTAGGACCAAAATCCAGCTGGGCCACCTCCCCTTCTTCACCTATAGCACGAAACTCGGCAGGTAAGTAATACACCACATTAATATCCATACCTTCCCGAACCGGCGTAGATTCATAATCCACCATCTCATCTTCATCTCCCAATGTGTATATTGGACTTAAAGTTTCCTCAATTGAAGGGAATGTTTCAGGTGGCATGGATGATATAATAGGGGTCGCATCTGTTGGAGATATGCCCTAGAGGCAATCATGTATGATGATATTTCCTATGTGTTTATGAATAAAGACAGTCCTTGGACATTATCAATGATGTGTATCAACAAGTACGTGACTTGTTTGTGGGACTATGCATTGTATGATGACTGTCCTAAAGGGTCCCTAGTCGAAAGAGCTGTGTGGACGCGCAGCCGACTAGACTAGCATATGACACGGTCGATGGCTTGGTCTCACTTGCCATGGAGCATTGGATGCTAACCGGATAATATGGACTCGGAAGGGTCTGGTCGGATTCGACATAGTCGGATCCGAGTTGAGATAAGGTCCAAGTCGGACAGACCCAACTATGAGACACAGCGATATGTCATCTATGAGTCTCTAGTACAACATACGTTCTATGTCCTAAGACCTGAGCTGGCGCATGTACTTGGGATGGTGACAGACTTGCTTTGGGCCAACCAAACGCTACTCCGTAACTGGGTAGTTACAAAGGTAGGTTTCGGACTTGTCCAGACCCATGCTGCGAGACATGGTCGAGCAAGATGGGATTTGCCCCTTCGATGAGGAGAGATATACTCTGGGCCCCTCGTGTGATCCGACCAAGATAAGCATGGCCATGCGACAAGGATTGTGAGATAATCCGGTTTGTGGTCGGCATCACTAGAACGAGAAAGAGGTCGAGCTAGCACAAGGATGACAGACTCGCCTTGAGCTCGACAACATATATCGTGTGGCAAAGGGAATAGAAGTGTGATGTACAGGTTTGCTAACCAGCTTCATAGTCTGCTTGGTGGTCGGCGCGCCTTGCTAGAGGCCGCTACCAACCGTGCAGGTCGGAGGTGATCCGAACTGTGACCAAGCCGACTTGAACCTAAGGGGTCACGCGCTTAAGGGAAGGAACCTACGAGGTCGGATCCGAGGACACTGGTCGGATGTGATCCGAGCTGGACTTGGATCGTGGCCGAGTAGACTTGTGGACTTTAGGGTCCGTGTGAGGCCCAAGTGTTGAGCCCACGACGGACGCCTATATATAGCGGAGGTGCGGCACACTCATGCGGTTGATCACTTCGGCGCTGTCACTAGGGTTTGCATGTGTTGCAAATAGCCACCTCCACTCACCGCCGGTTGTGTGATCGGACCTAGCAGTCCGCCACACGACGTTCCTCCTGCACGCGCGGATACCGTTAGAGGCGGTGCACCTGCGCCGCTCTGGCGAACCTGTCCGTAGGAGATTATCGTTCACGGGAGATCACCGTTCCCGGGGCTTCGCTGTTCGCGGGAGATCACCGACGCGAGGAGAAGACGCGCTGCCCCAACCCTGCTTCCGCTGCACGGCACTGCGCGTCTAGTGGTAACGATCTGTGATCCACCTCCCTTAGCATGTTCCTGGATGTTCTGCGCGTAGGAATTTTTAATTTGCAGTCGACGCACCCTACCGTAGATCCCAACAGCATCATCCTCTTTTAATGGTGTAGGTGTTGCTATAGCCAATGTAGAAGCATCTGTGTTTTTTTGTTTAGGCCTCCATACTTATTTTGTGAGTGCCGTGGGCCGAATTTCATTGAACAATTCGTCCATTTGCTTCTCTTCTTTGTGCTCTACCTTCTCATGGTTCCTCATGCGTTCTAATCTCCTTTTCATGGTCTTAGTTAAACTGGGAGGACACCACTTAGGTTGAGTATATTTGGGATCCCTAGGTGTGGCCTTGCTTGTGCTAGCCTCATGATCATTAGCCAGGGAACCCTTTTTATTGACCTTGCTTGAAGAAATTTTTGTCGGCCGATTAGCACCATGTCTCAAATGGCCTTGTGTGGGATAATAAAGCCTCTTGCGAACATGCCTTCTAGGTGCTGCCCACCCCATATGAAAAGCATAAGGAGCCATTGGGGGCTGCGCCCATCCTCCATTGAAACCTCTCATGTAATATGGTGCATAGGGGGGTTGTGGCATCCATGGTGTCGGTGCCCATGATCCATATGGCCTTGCATAGTGTCGAAACTCTTGCTTCAAAGGTGATCTTGAACGCTTTGAATGTGATGGACGATTAGAGCTAGAACCTGCCGCTTGACTTGCATATTTGGATAGCAACATATCCAAAGTTGGCTTGATTCGCTTGCGCTTAGCTTCACTCTTTTCCCACGTGCCAACTTCTAAATTCTTGGGCTTGATAAATTTAACATGAGTATCTTCTTGTACTTGTGGTTCCCCCCCCCCCTGAGTGCATGATTTTTTATGGTGATCTTCAATACTTCCTTGCCATCGGGTTACTTAGCAAGCACAACCTCTCTTCCCAAGAATTTGTCACCCTCCTTGCCTTTCCTACGTTCACCAATAACAACATTATCTTTATTAGCAGATTCGACTATGCTAGGCCGAATTAACATTTTATTTCCCTCCAAGTCCATGGTGTTTATCGGGAATGGTTGTTTAACAACTTGCATCTCAGCAAAATTCAGTCGTCTGTCATTAATGGCCGATTGTATCTGTCGTCGAAAAACATTGCAATCGTTAGTAGCATGAGAAAATGAATTATGGTACTTGCAATAAGCATGCCATTTCAGCTTGTCAAACGGCGGTATGGTGTGTGATATTTTAATCATCTTATCTTGCAAGAGAGCATCAAATATTTTATCACACTTAGATATGTCAAAAGTAAACTTCATCTCCTCATCACGATTCTTGCGAATCGGCTTAAGAGCATTGCATGTATATGGTTTGGCCTTGCAGGACCAAACAAACTCAGTAGTATAGACATCAACCTCATCGTTCAAATTATCATCATTGTATTCAACCATATGCATTCTAGGACGATCGGTTGTAGACCTATGAACCTCTTTAGTTCGACTCTCTTGAGTCAAAGCTTTTTGTAAGACTTGGTTAATATTCAAAAACTCATAACTTTCCAGCCTCTCTTTAATGTGAGTTTTTAAACCATTAAGAACAAGATCCGCCAAGTCTCACTTAGTTATCAGTAAGCTATAACATCGGTTTTTTATATCTCTAAATATCTTGACATAATCGGTGACCGATTCATTATGTTTTTGCCTAACCGATATAAGATGTGACAAATTAAGCTCATTATCGTCGCTATAAAAGTGATCATGAAACTTTTGCTCTAATTGCGACCATAAGAGAATTGAACCATGAAAATGCGGTACCAGTTAAAGATAATGGAAATAAACGCACTTTCAATTCTTATATGGAACCTGCTTCACCCAACTGCGCTAGATACCGACCAACATGCTCCCATGTTGTTTTCGTGCTCTCTCCACTAAATTTGACAAAATCAGGAACCTTATAACCTTCAGGTTACAAAACTGCATCAAAGTGTTTAGGATAAGGCTTTTGGTACACACGACTGTTTACTTTCGGCTCGTTTCCGAAAGTTTCTAGAAACATCTTATGCAAATCCTCCCTTAATTTGGCTAAAATTGGATTCGAGGTAGATGAAGATGCATGTGGTAATGACATTGGAGCAACTTGAGCACTAGCTAGTGGTGCAACTTGTGGGATGTGCGCCGAACCATAATTCGGTGGATGACCAAACATGCTTGTGCCTATGGATGGTGTGACAAAGTGATTCGGCGTTGACGCCGAATTGGGCACACTCATAATAGGATTAGGATATGCAGGTGCAGCCACAAGATGATTGGTTTGACTAGGGTAAAAATTCAACGGCATATCATATTGTTGTTGCATAGGAGGTGACGATGAAATAGGTAAAGTTGGACTAGGGTTTTCAGATATACCAACAGTACGACTAGATGCCGGAGGCATATTTTTCTTAGCATTAGTATTTGCCACAAAAAAATTGTACGTCATCACATTACCCTTACTAACAAGACTTTCAATCACAGCCACTTGCTCAGGAGAAAAAACTTTACTCACGGTGATTTCATCTTGTTCGTCAATGAGAGGAGGGAAATTGACGTTTCCAACCAGAATGATGTTGCCTTGACGGTCCTTCTTGAAACTTGCAAGAAACGCTTCCAAATCCACATCCTCACGCTTCTTCTTGAGCTCCTCAAAAGCCTCTTCACGCTGTTTCTTGAGCGCTTCATAGGCCTGGCGATGTTCATCCGATAGTTCATCAAGACCGGGCTTAATGATGTTATCTGCGTCAACTTCTGAGGGCTTGGGGAGATTAGACATGATTGATGATGATTCTTGATCTATCTTCCCCAGCGGAGTCGCCAAAAAGTGTGTTCGCACATAAACATGTCACCGTGTACCTCCAACGCTGAGGGTGATACACCGCAGCTCACGTCAAAGGAGACCCATCCGGAAGCGCGGTACGTATGCAATCCGGCGGGTGCTTTTCAGGACCCGAAACCCCACGCGCCCGGGAGGGACCCCGTCTGGACGCACGGCGGCTATGGGCTTCCCTAGGTCGGTTCGCCCGCCCCTAGAGCGTCGAGGATCGCTGCCCTTCAACACGAAGAATGAACGAAGAACGAGAGAGAAAGAACAAGGGAGAGATACAAAACTAGAGTAAAAAGAAGATGAGTTTTGCGATTGTGTGTTGTTCAATTGGCCGTCACCTCTCATTTATTTATGAGGCGGCTGGACTTCCCATACAAGGAAAGGACTAAAAATTCCGTCCAAAACATCAAAAACCCTAACCTAATTCGGACAGGAATCTTTGGCAATTTTCTGGTTCAACTCGGAGCCACCGAGTGGTTTGTTTCGGTCCCACCGAGTGAACGTTGCCAACCTTCTGTAACCTTCCGTAATTTTACGGATCAACTCAGTCTCACCGATTGGTTCACTTCGGTCCCACCGAGTGAACGTTGCCAACCTTCTGTAACCTTCCGTAATTTTACGGATCAACTCAGTCTCACCGATTGGTTCACTTCGGTCCCACCGAGTGAACGTTGCCAACCTTCTGTAATTTTCCGGATCAACTCGATCTCACCGAGTCAAATCAACTCGGTCGGTCCGAAATGACTCTGCAGCTTCTGTTTCTAACTTTGTTTTGCCTCCACAGGTTGCATACGACCATGGATTAAGACGATTTTTTATACGAAAATCAACCGTTCCAACGGGACGCACAAAACATTTTCCATCAGAGGCTATCTTAATTGAGTTTCATGCCATTCTTTAATCTGGTGTCAACATGAGCATCTCTGAACTTGTTATAACTTTTGCATCCGAGCTCTGTTTTAGACCATCTTCATATCCGTCTTGATCTTCTCGAAGAGAGCCATTCCATGGTTGCTTTCAATCATAAGTTTGAATTAATCTTGACATATATTTAAGCAACTTTTACGATTGTGCCACTTTTGAGCATCAACAAAAGCTATCTTTCCTCTTCACTCTTACTTATTCTCTAAGAATTATAGCGCACGCTTGCCTCCTCCCCCGCTCCCCAGCTTGGCACTTGCTCCTGCCGGAGCCACTAACATTCTGTCAAATAGTTGGTGTGCATCCACTCCCCAACAGTTCACCTCGTCTCCAAGCTCACTCTGACCGCCCATGTGGATTCCCACAACTCTCATTCGCCATACCGCATCATTGGATGAGCTATAATCACATTCTGTCCCCCTATTTCTTCATCCACTGTTCGCTCTAGGCCGCTGCCCTGCACCAGAGCACGCCAGGACGAACGCATGCATGCCGCTCACCGTGCCGCATGGACGGCGCGAACGGCGACAAGACAAGCGCACATGCGTCCATTCTCACACCCTCCCCATAGCTCCGCTGGCAAACCTCACCATTCTGAACGAGCACCCCAGTTCTTGGTGAGAGAGGTAAAAATTACGGGAAGAAGAATGGATATGACATGCGGACCCGTGCAGTCAATGAGAGTAGATAGTAATTCCGACCGGGATTATTATTTTCCTAGCATGACAAACTAGTCTACACAGGTTTAGGGTTGAGATAGACCGGGATCAGTGAGTAGAGGGTGTGAATTTCAGGGATTTGAAGGTTGGGGTTTGATTCCGACGAGCCATATGAATTGAAGGTTCAAAACAGACTTCACTCCTATATGCTTATTATTACATATTATTAAAAACACAATTTATTTGTAAATTATGTGCAATTTTTGTCATTATTTTTTATTTTAGTTTTAATTTTTTTTCTTACCATTGCTTCTAATTTATTCCTATTTAGAAAGCCTTTTTTGTTTTAGTTTTATTTTAGTACAGTCAAAACCTGGTGCGTGGCCTTCTGTCATAAACTAAAATTTAGTGACGATATTGCCGTTTTGTACTGTCATAGGAAGGGACTGTAGTAAATAGGCCATGAACGTGCAGCCTTTGGTGCCGATCGCACTAGGCCCAGGCAGGTTTGGCTGAATGCTTTGCCGGCTGCTATACCCATGAGTTTGGGGCTTTGGTCAGCACGTTTGGATGTTTGGTGACCCTGAAAGTTAACAAAATGTTTTTCTTTGGCCTAAGAAAAATTGACTGACCCAAATTATAATTCCAGTCGACCGAATGTTAGTCACTCCCTCCTCCGTGTACCTTTTGTGACGGAAGAAGACGTTTTCCACACCCGACAAAACAGGAACAAAAGAGTATCTTCATCTTGCCTCCTAATAGCATCTACACCCTCAGTACCTACCAAAATGTCTTATATTTGGATTCAGAGGGAGTATATACAACGACAAGACCATCAGCGAGGACCAAAGAGTCGAGGACAACAAATATATAGTGAAAACACACAGCCACGCTCCCAGAGAGAGCGAGATCGCAACATCAATGGCATTGGATGGCATCACCCACGGACGTCGGAAGTGAACGGCACCAATATCCACGTTGCCGAGATCGGCGACGGTGCAGCCGACACCGCCCTTCGCAGCTTCCCTTGCATGGACTCCTGGAACTTTGGTGCTCATGGCACCACCAACTCCGATCCCTCTCAGAGGTGTAGGTGTTTTCTTTAAAAGAAAAATCAGTCATCCAGTTCCAGCCACTGACATGTGGACCACCGCGACGCTGCCATGACACGCGGGCAATGTGTCTGCTCGGATATGGTAGAAGGCACCGTATTTACAGAGCCGGACAAATTCGAGCATCACTTTGATGTATTTTACAACTTTAGAGTATCTATAGCCAGACACCTCAAAACCACCTCAAACACTCGAGAACGGCCCGGTCAGTGACTGGTCATAAAAATGCGGCCCAGACGGACGACTCAAACCAGCCTCAAACGCCCGGACTGACCGACACCCCTTATATCCAGCCCAAATATGAGGCGGATATAGGAGGTCCGGGCGCGTCCGTCACGTCGGACCCGGCCCACGCTGGCCCACCCGACCCCACATATATTCGTCCCGATCCCCTCCCCGGACCAAATCCTAGCCACTCCACTCTCCTCCCCTCCCCTCCACTCCGCCACCCAAGCTCCCTTACGGCGATCTCCGGCCTTCTCCAGCATGGCGGGCGGCGGATCCGAGTCATACACCTCTAGATTTGTCGACCATGAGTTCATCCCACATGGCCCCAAGGAGAAGATGACTTTCCGGCTTGCGCTCCGCCGCTCCCGATAGGAGGTCGCCGATGGCAGCGCTCGGACTCGTTTCGTCGGAAATCCATTGCGTCCGCACAAACGGCACATGGATCTGTCGGTATGGGTGCGACCGCTGCCTCACTGGAGGCGGTGCGGTATTTCTGGCGGCCAAACGCGGTGGCGAATGCGCAACCCCTCTGTTGGCCCGCCGAGCTGGAGGACGCACCATGGGCGTCGTCCGATGCAAATATGGCGTTGCGTGCCTGTCGTGCGAGGCAGCGAGCGTGGGAGGCGGTGGCAGCCCATGCGGCGATGGACGTTGGGAAGGCGGAGTCGCATTCTCCGGCGCCCTGTATGGTGCACCAGTCTGGCCGCCGCAACCGTGTCGTGGTGGATGTCATCGGCTCGTCCCAGGACGGATCCATCATCGATCCGACGTCCACAGGCACTGTCAGGGTTGCAGGCTCAGACGAGGAAGAGTAGGGCATATGGGAGACTGCAGCGCCTCGAGTCCCATGAGCCGGCTCGTGTCCCATGTCCTACTTTACGGTGATAGGACCAACACTCTAGGGAGTGTAGCTGGCCGTCGGACATTGGCACGGCGGATCCGGATGAGCTCCGCTTAAAGATCGGTTTACGTTGCATGTAATAGTATGGATTTGAGGTATCTGGCTGTAGAATGGATTATTTGAGGCTCGGCCGGTCACTGTGCATGGACGTATCCGGGCACGTCCACGGGCATTTGAGGGATCTGATTTGCCAAGTCCGGCCGTCGATACTCTTAGGTAGGAAACTGACGGTGCAGGAGCATCTTGGTGTATTTAACTCAGAAAAATATAATCCATACTGATTTGCGTATAAGATTGACCACGTCTATGAGTTCCCAGGGGGTAGCAAATACTATATATATCCTTCGTGTATCTTTTGTGACGGAACAAGACGTTTTCCACAATGGACAAAACAGGAACAACAGAGTATCTTCATCTTGCCTCCTAATAACATCTTCTATATACAGCGACAAGACCATCAGTGAGGACCAAAGAGTAGAGGACAACAAATATATAGTAGAAACACACAGTCACGCTCACAGAGAGAGCGAGATGGCAACATCAATGGCATTGGATGGCGTCACCCACCGGACGCTGGAAGTGAACGGCATCAAGATCCACGTCGCCGAGATCGGCAACGGTGCGGCCGGCACGGTCCTTCTCCTGCATGGATTCCTGGAGCTTTGGTGCTCGTGGCACCACCAGCTCCGATTCCTCTCCGAGCGCGGCTACCACTGCCTGGCCCCCGACCTCCGCGGCTATGGCGACTCCGCCGCCCCGATCTCCCCGTCGTCCTACACTGCTTTCCACATCGTAGGCGACCTGGTTGGACTCCTCGACGCCTTGTCCCTACCGCAGGTGTTTGTGGTAGGACAAGGCTGGGGAGCCCTGCTGGCGTGGAACCTCTGTTCGTTCCGCCCCGAGCGGGTGCGCGCGCTGGTCAACATGAGCGTCGCCTTCATGCCGCGCAACCGCTCCGTGAAGCCGCTTGAGTTGTTTCGGCGGCTCTACGGCGATGGATACTACCTCCTCCGGCTGCAGGAACCCGGCGTCATGGAGGCAGAGTTCGCGTAGATGGACACCAAATTCATCTTTAAGAAGCTCCTGACGACCCGCGACACCGTTTACATCTGCGTTCCTAAATATATATACCTCTGGAGTATTTGGGAAGGGAAACGTTTACATACGGTCGACCGGCCGAACGCTCGGCCGGTCTCGCACGCACTCGCACCTCGCCTTAGGGCCCCACGCGTACAGAAACAGCTTTCCCTTAGCTTCTTTCTCCACCGCCCGCATCTCATCTCTGTCCTCGCTACTCTCTCCCTTTTCTTCGTCTGCGCCATGTTTTTTTCTCCTCTCCGCAGCAAACCACGGCGAGGAGCGCCCCAAATAGATCACGCGCGGGGATGCCTTGCTGCTGCAATCTCCATGGCCAGATTCATCTGCAAGGCGGAGGCCATGGCCGGACTCGAGCCGTCCAAGGGCGTTGAAGCCATGAACGCGAGGAAGGGGATTTTTTGCGGCATGGACGGGCTGCTAGCGGCATCAACGGGGAGGTTTCACCAGCAGAAAACAAGGCTTTGGTCCTAGGCAGATCAGAGCATTAGTCTCGGTCGTGTTACGAACCGAGACTAATGGGAGCATCAGTCTTGGTTCGTAAGGCCAGGACGCCGGCCGGGCCTCGGCAGGCATCAGTCTCGGTTCGGCTAGGACCTTTAGCCCGGTTCCAGCCCTTCAGTCCCGGTTTGTGTCTGGAACCGGTACTAAAGGGTAGGCCCTTCTCAGTTTAGACAAAAACCGGGACTAAAGTTTTGCCTATATATATCCACGCCCCTCCATCTCCTCTATTTTCTGGCTGTGAAATGGTGGGAGGTGTGCTACTCTGTTTTGTGCCTATATATGCACATGAGGTGTTCGATGAAATGTCTGAGCCACACTAAAGCTTCCTCCTGTGTTCTTTGTCCAAGTTCGACCTTCAAGCTACATTTTCCCCAAGATTTATCTAGATTTGGCGGTGCACCAGCTATACAATTGTTCTAAAAGGTTAGCAATTTCATCCTTTCATCTCTCACTGCTAGTTTAGCTCATTTCAAATGCTCTAGAAGTAAAGTAGTTTGTGGGTTTTAGTGGAGGAGTGTATATGGGAGTTTATTTGATTTAGATGCACAATTTGAGGTTAAATTAACTTCTTAGAGTCTGCACATGTGTAGGGTGCTGTCCCGTCCCCGTCCCTGTCCTCATCGCCGTCGATCGCCTGCGCCGATCTCGTCGCCGGCATCACCGTGGTGAGCCTCTTGTTCTTATCTTCTTTTTTTAAAAAAAATTTCTTACTTGTATGATCTAGATAGATACTTGTATAAATTTCTTATTTTTATTATTGTTTGTTATTATATAGTGCCATGGTTTTTGTAACACCCCTGCGTAATAACCACTGTGATCATCTGCTAATAATGTTAAGTCATTCTCATTTGCAGTGCTTAGTCACAATGGTTAAAGATTCAATTCAAATTTTTCTCTGAAAATCAATTCAAATTCAAGTGCAAAATGAAGTGGCTCCAAAATTGCTGGAAAAATATTCATATTCTAGCAAATATTCCAAAACAAATGTTGTTAAGGAACACAACATCTCCATCAACTTGAAATGAGCCGGAGCATTTAAAACAGTGCCATATCAGCACTAAAAATGCCATTTCCATTTTTTGGAAAATCCAAATGAATTCCAAAATTACTCAAACTTTTTGTGGCAATGCAGAATATCCCAATATACTTGTGTGACCAAGTTTCACATTTGAACAACATCATTTGGCAGCCCTTTTAATTCAAAAACCATCTCTATAAAAAGAAAAGGCAGAAACAGAAAAATAAAAAGGAAAGAGGCACTGTGCACTGGGCCTAAGTGCACAGTGCCCCGAACAAGCCCACCAGGCCCATCCCTCTCTCTCTCTCTCACCTGCGTGTCGTCACGCCTGTGGTCGCCGCGCGCGCGCCGGCGAGACGTCGACAGCGCGACGCCACCGACGCCCGACTGACGCGGGGAGGATAAGGCCGAGGCCCGTCCATCCCCCCTGGCCTCCCTCGCCACTCTCCCTCAAGCTCTCTCCCCCCCACCGATCAAGACCGACGCGGTCGCCGCCGTGCTTCGCCCGTCCTCGTGGCCACCGAGTCCCTCCGGCCACGCCAAGCTGTCCACGCGCTCCGTCTCCGTCGACCACGTCTCCCCGCCGAGCCACGCGACGCCGGACGCCTCCAGGAGCTGCCCCGACCTCTTCTTCCCCTTCGGCTCCGGCGGGCACCACTGCTCCGATTCGCCGCCATTACTGCGCTCCCATGCACCCGAAGGGCCTCCATGTGCCCGCTAGGTGAGCCGCGAGCCTCCCCTGCCTCTGTTTCGCTCGAGGTCGCCCCGTAGCTAGCTCCCGTCGTAGCCGAGCTCCGGCCGCCGCCATGGCCGCGAGCTCCGTGCTCCCCGTGCCGCACCACTCGAATCAGTGGCTCCAACACACTCCTGGTGAGCTGCTGCTCCCGTCTAGCTGTTTTACGCGCGCGATAACGACCCGTAGCCGCGTTTCCTCTCTGACCCGAACTGCACCACCGCCTCGGCTCGTCGCCGGTGCCATTTCCGGCCACCCCAGCTCCGGCCACCACCACAGATCGACGCGGCGTTGTCCACTTGTTTGAACGCACCTTCGCGCGCGCGAAATGGCCGCGTGTAGACGATTTCCGGCGACACCCGAGGCCCTCCGCCGTGTTTTTGCGTCGCCGCTGGCGAACCGCCGGCCGCCGCTGACGTGGCATACCCGGGGCCACCCCCAGGGTCACTGCCAGTGGGCCCAGGGGCCCCGTTGACTGGGTTGACCCAGTCAACTGCTGACTGGGCAGCCCCAGCCACTGACAAGCGGGCCCCACCGCATAGTTAAGTTAATTAAAATGATTTTATAAATAACTTAATTAGAAACCTAATCAGTCACTGACAGTGGGCCCCTGTTAGATAATTAGGTAATTAGATTAAATTCAAAACTCTGTTAACCTCACTGTCTATGACAGGTGGGGCCCACTGGTCAGTTTGACCAGTCAATTGATCCGTTGACTGCTGACGTCAGAGTGAAGTCATGCTGGCGCCATCAATTACTATTCTGGATAATGTTGATTTAAAATAATTAAATAATCCAGAAAATGATTTAATCTTTGAAAATTCGTAGAAAATAAACCGTAGCTCGGATCGAAAAACTTTCTACATGAAAGTTGATCAGAACAACGAGACGAATCTGATCGTGTCGTCTGTTTCTATGTCGGAACCCTCTACGTAGGTTAACCCGTAACTTTCCGCCCATTTTCGGTAGATGAATAGTTCATATATACCGGATAATAAATCCAACTTTAAACCTAAAATAACTAAAATAACATAGACATATCTTTAGGCAACCCTGCACTGCACGTTAGCATAGCATACTCTGTGTTGCATATGTTTGCTGTGTATTTATTTATTTCCTCCCCCTCTTCTCTCTCGGTAGACCTCGACACCGACGTAGTCCCGCAGGCCGACGCAGCTCCGAAGGTCGAATACGCCCCTGACGACCAGACCCTTGCCGCAGAGTTTCCAGGCAAGCACCCCCCCTTTGAACATTCCGATATCGCCTATTCTCTTCTCTCTTATGCTTGCATTAGAAATTGCTGCTGCTACTGCTTTACCTATTCTGATGCATAGCCTGATTTTGTAACCTGCTGTTGATAATTACCTGCTGTCCTAAACTGTTTAGCATAGGCTGGTTAGAGACCCGTCAGAGACCCCATCTTGACCCAACTGCCCCGCTGGATTATCAGAAGACCCGATCAACGGGATTGAAGACCAGGCCCCGGCACCGCACATTACCGCCCTAGTTGTACGACACTACCGGGTTACTATCGAGTGCCGAGGGTGATACCTCGTCAGCACTTCTGATGTTAACCTTGTAGGTTAGTTCAACGGTTGTGGTCATAGAGGGTGATTCCTCTTTCTCCACTCCCGGTAAAGACGTTGTCATGCAACTCCTCAAGAGTGGACCTCGAGGGTGATTCCTCCTTAGTTCACCTTGACGAATACATCAGGTGGAATTCCATCGAGGGTGATTCCTCAGGGTTCCCCCTTGGTGTTCTGGACACACGGATACTATGACTTTACCACATAACCATGATACTAAAATCGGGTCGGCCCTGAGGGGTACCCGCGCGAGCATATTTGCGGGAGATGTGGAGTCGGGTTGACCTGGACGGTGCCCGCGAGATAATTACGAGGCGCGGTCGGGCATTCTTAGCCCTTGCAGCAAGTCCTCGAGACGGGGCGATGGGGTCACATCGATCGTGAGTCTCTGCTCGTTATCGCGCGCTCCTAATTCACTAATGGTTTGGATATTTGATCTGAGTGGGCCTCTGGCCCGATAGCACTAACCATCATGCGGGAATAATATGGGTACTCTGCGTCGTGCGCATTAGCCGAAGCTTCCTTGACGTCAGCGACTATGCGGCGCGTGCCAGGTTGGACCGCGTTAAGCACCCTCCGTTGTACTGGAGACTACTAGGTCTACTCGCCGCCCGCCCTCGCAACGCGCAGGAGCGCCCGGGGCGATGGCCCAAGACCCCTGGGTGCATAGGTTTAGTCCGGCGTGCTGACCTCTCTTCTAAGCCTAGGTCGGGCTGCGGCGTATCATTTGGCCGAGGCCTGGCATGACCCAGTAAAGTGTGTCCGGCCCGAGTTAATCGAGCGTGGTGGGTAAGTTGGTGCACCCCTACAGGGAAGAACTAATCTATGCATAGCCGATCCTCGGTAACGGACGCTCGGAGTTGTATCCCGATCGATACAACTAGAACTGGTGACTTGAGATGATAACTGGATAGTATGGCTCTGGGATTGCTTTCTCGCAGGGAGTCGAGGAAGGATCTCTGGGCGAGGTTGATGACACTATTATTACTTTACATTATGTTTATCTGCACTCTTCTAATGCTGCAAGACCGCTGAAGATGATGAAGATGCTAGTCTTCGATAGGACTAGGCTTTCCCCTCTATTCTGGCATTTCTGCAGCCCAGTCCACATATACAGCCTCCATTTGATAATGTTACATATGTAGTGTAGATCCTTGCTTGCTGAGTACTTCGGATGAGTACTCACGGCTGCTTTACTTTCTTTTTCTCCCCATATCCGTTTGATGCAACCAGATGACGGAGCCCCTGAGACCGCTGCCCCCGCCGACAGCTACCACTACTACCCCGAGGGTGGCTACTACTGCGAGCTGGCCGACGACCAGGAGTAGGTTCGGAGGGTCCCATGCAGGAGGCCTGCGCCTTTTCGATCGTAGCTTTTGTTTTGCCCCGCCTTCTTAAAGGCTTATCTATGTTTTCTTTTATATCTGTACCCAGATATCTGATGCTTCCGCTGACGCTTGTAAGCGAGCTTATGTATTCGAGCCCTCGAGGCCCCTGGCTTGTAATATAAAGCTTGTATGACTTTATTTATGTTTTAGAGTTGTGTTGTGATTCCTTCAAGTGAGTCCTTAGGCTTGATCGTGTGCATTTGCGTGTATGATTAGTGCACGATTAAGCTGAGGTCGTCACAGTTTGGTATCAGAGCCGACTGCCTCTAGGAATCCCCCTTTCCAACTCCTTGGCCGAAGTTGAGTCTAGTTGTCAAAA
The DNA here is from genome assembly GCA_011799875.1 of Thinopyrum elongatum. Lineage (NCBI taxonomy): Eukaryota > Viridiplantae > Streptophyta > Magnoliopsida > Poales > Poaceae > Thinopyrum > Thinopyrum elongatum. Next base: position 63,527,962 of record CM022299.1, read on the forward strand.
TTGTTTTACTAACTTAGTTGTGTGGCTTACGGGCCCACGTCGCCAATTGGGTGGTATTAGGATCTTTTATTCCTTGTCTATACTCTGGGACTCTGATCTCTCTTCCTTTCGGGTTAAAATTTTGCTAACTCCAACACTAGGTTCTCGTAACCGCTTTCTCTCGGAGACTACCCCCCCATTCCAGAAGATGGCGTGTCATCATCAGAAGCCTCCGAAAATACTCCTCGAAATTTCCCGAGACCAATAGTCCTACTGCTCTTGCAAGTTCCCTACTACCGATAATCACTGTGAATAGCTACACATCCTTGCCGTTTGAATCTTCATTCCCAGTTACTTCTTTATGTATGAGATACCCCATAATACTCCTAGTTAATCCGGGAATCCTTTGAGCCTACTGCCGTGTAGCCTCTTTCGCACTGCGGATAATTCCTCATATTTACTAGGTATCCGTTCATCCATAGTTGTTCAGGTGTTTCGCCAAATACCTTCCATTGTTAATCGATCTTCCAAAAATCCTCTGCAGACTATTGCTCTTGAAATTCTTCTCTGCTTGCATTACGATTAATTCCATATGCTTAGCAATCTTCGTTGACATTCCTTGTCAATGCCATTTGCGTCCCTTGATTCAATCTGTTGCGAATGCTTGCTATCATCAGTTAATTCCTAGAATTCGACATTCCGGCTCAGACCTCATTTTGCACATGACTTGGTTTTCGGCCAATCAAGTTGTAAATGATTGTCCATCTAGTTCTATTCAACTTGCTCATCTTTTGATCAGAGCGTATGCTTCTGATCCCCCGATTTGGAAATCATAATTCCTTTGTATTTAAAAGTCGAATTATTCAGATGTTTCTATTAGCCGATGCCTTTGCATCCCTTCTCCCTCTGATTGATTATCGATACTCTCCTCAATTCCGTCGTGACTCGCCAGATCCCTTGTTGGGTTGTTATCCGACAATGTCATTAACATCCAAAATCTTGTAAGTTCTCCCCTGATACAAAATGCCTCTGGCGAATTGTATCATCTACTCTGAATCGCCAGCCCTTTGCTTTCGAGCGTGTACCCCTCGCTCCTGTTATTGTGTTGTATAGCTTCGTAAAATGTCCCGATGGGTTGAACCTATGCTTTCCCTAATCCGTGTGAACTCGGAAGTTATGCGAGTCATACTCTTCTGGTGCTTCACCAGATAAATCTTTCGCACTACAATTTCTTCGAAAACGAGGGGTGAATGAAAGGTTATGCATTGAAGAAGTGGGAGTCGACCTTGAACCTTTGTGTTCATGCCCTTGGACATGATGCAGAACTGATCATGGAAGCTTCTCTTAAAATCAATCGTTCCTTTGGTATAAGTTCATCTTGTATCTGGGATTTGATCTTTCGCAACCGTGGATCCGACCATGATTGTTCTTCTTTGATCCCATTTCGTGGACAACCTAAAGCACTTGTCTTCTACGAATTGATATGCCTGCCCAACCTCTATCCTGAATTACCCTCGAGTGTTACCCCTTGATATCTTGGGAATATCGCAGGAACTACATAACTTCTTATGAGTTCTTCATCGAACTACTATTGGTCACCAATTCCAATATCCCCGGGTTCTGAGTGGTTGGTCACTCGAGAAAACCGGTAAGTGAATAGATTCCGCACTCCGATTCGATAACTCTAAGTAATTTTCATTGCTTACGAGTTTAATAATCCTTCCAGTCATTCCTAGCCTGATCGGCTATATCCCTATCGTGCTAAATTTTAACTGTGCTACCTCGTCCTTCTTTCCCGAGCACAATTTCCGACGATGAGCTAAGCTTACATCGATCTTCCTCATCTTGTCATTTCACCTCGAACAACAAGCTTGGTTTCGAGCTTGTGTAGTATCCGTGACTTCAATAACCTTTCGCTTCCTCCTCCCTTTGACTAGATGTCACCAACGATCGATTTAATCTTCTTTAAATCCCCCGACAAATGTGTCGTGATCACTGACAGTATTTTGGCTTCCTCGGAGATGTCCATTGAATTCATGGCTAGAAATACCATCTATGCCCCTCGATGATTTGTGATATCATCGACGACATCCTTGACTTTCTGCCAACACAGACCTGGTTGTGTTTGATTAATCCTTACGTTCCGAGATAATCTTGGAAGTGTTTCTTTGTATCTCTTGTGATCTTTCGATCCAACCCTTACTTGAAACACCATGTTATCGCTCCCTCTGAGCATGACTATGGTATTCTGAATATCACTGAGAACAGTGAAAATGTTGGGGATCGTAGCAGAATTTTAAAATTTTCTACGCATCACCAAGATCAATCTATGGAGTCATCTAGCAACGAGAGAGAGGGGAGTGCATCTACATACCTTTGTAGATCGCGAGCGGAAGCGTTCAAGAGAACGGGGTTGATGGAGTCGTACTCGTCGTGATCCAAATCACCGATGACCGAGCGCCGAACGGACGGCACCTCCGTGTTCAACACACGTACGGTTGGGAGAGACGTCTCCTCCTTCTTGATCCAGCAAGGGGAAGGAGAGGTTGATGAGGATCCAGCAGCACGACGGCGTGGTGGTGGAAGCAGCGGGATCTCGGCAGGGCTTCACCAAGCACCAACGAGAGGGAGAGGTGTCACGGGAGGAGAGGGAGGCGCCAGGGGCTGGGGTGTGTCCTCCCTCCCACCCCTCCACTATTTATAAGGGGAAGGGGAGAGGGGGCCGGCCCCCTCAGATCCAATCTGAGGGGAGGGGCGGCGGCCAAGGGGGTGGCTTGCCCCCCAAGCCAGGTGGAGGCGCCCCCCACCCCTAGGGTTCCCAACCCTAGGCGCAGGGGAGGCCCATAGGGGGGCGCACCAGCCCACCAGGGGCTGGTTCCCTTCCCACTTCAGCCCATGGGGCCCTCCGGGATAGGTGGACCCCCGGGACCCTTCCGGTGGTCCCGGTACAATACCAATTACCCCCGAAACCTTCCCGGTGGCCGAAACTGGACTTCCTATATACAATTCTTTACCTCCGGACCATTCCGGAACTCCTCGTGACGTCCGGGATCTCATCCGGGACTCCGAACAACTTTCGGGTTACCGCATACTAATATCTCTACAACCCTAGCGTCACCGAACCTTAAGTGTGTAGACCCTACGGGTTCGGGAGACACGCAGACATGACCGAGACGACTCTCCGGTCAATAACCAACAGCGGGATCTGGATACCCATGTTGGCTCCCACATGCTCCTCGATGATCTCATCGGATGAACCATGATGTCGAGGATTCAATCAATCCCGTACGCAATTCCCTTTGTCTATCGGTACGATACTTGCCCGAGATTCGATCGTCGGTATACCGATACCTTGTTCAATCTCGTTACCGGCAAGTCTCTTTACTCGTTTCCGTAACACATCATCCTGTGAACAACTCCTTGATCACATTGAGCTCATTATGATGATGTCCTACCGAGTGGGCCCAGAGGTACCTCTCCGTCACACGGAGTGACAAATCCCAGTCTCGATTCGTGCCAACCCAACATACACTTTCGGAGATACCCATAGTGCACCTTTATAGCCACCCAGTTACGTTGTGACGTTTGGTACACCCAAAGCACTCCTACGGTATCCGGGAGTTGCACAATCTCATGGTCTAAGGAAAAGTTACTTGACATTGGAAAAGCTTTAGCAAATGAACTACACGATCTAGTGCTAGGCTTAGGATTGGGTCTTGTCCATCACATCATTCTCCTAATGATGTGATCCCGTTATCAATGACATCCAATGTCCATGGTCAGGAAACCGTAACCATCTATTGATCAACGAGCTAGTCAACTAGAGGCTTACTAGGGACATGTTGTGGTCTATGTATTCACACATGTATTACGATTTCCGGATAACACAATTATAGCATGAATAACAGACAATTATCATGAACAAGGAAATATAATAATAACCATTTTATTATTGCCTCTAGGGCATATTTCCAACAGTACTGTTGGGGATCGTAGCAGAATTTTAAAATTTTCTACGCATCACCAAGATCAATCTATGGAGTCATCTAGCAACGAGAGAGAGGGGAGTGCATCTACATACCCTTGTAGATCGCGAGCGGAAGCGTTCAAGAGAACGGGGTTGATGGAGTCGTACTCGTCGTGATCCAAATCACCGATGACCGAGCGCCGAACGGACGGCACCTCCGTGTTCAACACACGTACGGTTGGGAGAGACGTCTCCTCCTTCTTGATCCAGCAAGGGGGAAGGAGAGGTTGATGAGGATCCAGCAGCACGACGGCGTGGTGGTGGAAGCAGCGGGATCTCGGCAGGGCTTCACCAAGCACCAACGAGAGGGAGAGGTGTCACGGGAGGAGGGGGAGGCGCCAGGGGCTGGGGTGTGTCCTCCCTCCCACCCCTCCACTATTTATAGGGGGAAGGGGAGAGGGGGCCGGCCCCCTCAGATCCAATCTGAGGGGAGGGGCGGCGGCCAAGGGGGTGGCTTGCCCCCCAAGCCAGGTGGAGGCGCCCCCCACCCCTAGGGTTCCCAACCCTAGGCGCAGGGGAGGCCCATAGGGGGGCGCACCAGCCCACCAGGGGCTGGTTCCCTTCCCACTTCAGCCCATGGGGCCCTCCGGGATAGGTGGCCCCACCCGGTGGACCCCCGGGACCCTTCCGGTGGTCCCGGTACAATACCGATTACCCCCGAAACCTTCCCGGTGGCCGAAACTGGACTTCCTATATACAATTCTTTACCTCCGGACCATTCCGGAGCTCCTCGTGACGTCCGGGATCTCATCCGGGACTCCGAACAACTTTCGGGTTACCGCATACTAATATCTCTACAACCCTAGCGTCACCGAACCTTAAGTGTGTAGACCCTACGGGTTCGGGAGACACGCAGACATGACCGAGACGACTCTCCGGTCAATAACCAACAGCGGGATCTGGATACCCATGTTGGCTCCCACATGCTCCTCGATGATCTCATCGGATGAACCACGATGTCGAGGATTCAATCAATCCCGTACGCAATTCCCTTTGTCTATCGGTACGATACTTGCCCGAGATTCGATCGTCGGTATACCGATACCTTGTTCAATCTCGTTACCGGCAAGTCTATTTACTCGTTTCCGTAACACATCATCCTGTGAACAACTCCTTGATCACATTGAGCTCATTATGATGATGTCCTACCGAGTGGGCCCAGAGGTACCTCTCCGTCACACGGAGTGACAAATCCCATTCTCGATTCGTGCCAACCCAACAGACACTTTCGGAGATACCCGTAGTGCACCTTTATAGCCACCCAGTTACGTTGTGACGTTTGGTACACCCAAAGCACTCCTACGGTATCCGGGAGTTGCACAATCTCATGGTCTAAGGAAAAGTTACTTGACATTGGAAAAGCTTTAGCAAACGAACTACACGATCTAGTGCTAGGCTTAGGATTGGGTCTTGTCCATCACATCATTCTCCTAATGATGTGATCCCGTTATCAATGACATCCAATGTCCATGGTCAGGAAACCGTAACCATCTATTGATCAACGAGCTAGTCAACTAGAGGCTTACTAGGGACATGTTGTGGTCTATGTATTCACACATGTATTACGATTTCCGGATAACACAATTATAGCATGAATAACAGACAATTATCATGAACAAGGAAATATAATAATAACCATTTTATTATTGCCTCTAGGGCATATTTCCAACACCCCCCACCCCTAGGGTTCCCAACCCTAGGCGCAGGGGAGGCCCATAGGGGGCGCACCAGCCCACCAGGGGCTGGTTCCCTTCCCACTTCAGCCCATGGGGCCCTCCGGGATAGGTGGCCCCACCCGGTGGACCCCCGGGACCCTTCCGGTGGTCCCGGTACAATACCGATTACCCCCGAAACCTTCCCGGTGGCCGAAACTGGACTTCCTATATACAATTCTTTACCTCCGGACCATTCCGGAACTCCTCGTGACGTCCGGGATCTCATCCGGGACTCCGAACAACTTTCGGGTTACCGCATACTAATATCTCTACAACCCTAGCGTCACCGAACCTTAAGTGTGTAGACCCTACGGGTTCGGGAGACACGCAGACATGACCGAGACGACTCTCCGGTCAATAACCAACAGCGGGATCTGGATACCCATGTTGGCTCCCACATGCTCCTCGATGATCTCATCGAATGAACCACGATGTCGAGGATTCAATCAATCCCGTACGCAATTCCCTTTGTCTATCGGTACGATACTTGCCCGAGATTCGATCGCCAGTATACCGATACCTTGTTCAATCTCGTTACCGGCAAGTCTCTTTACTCGTTTCCGTAACACATCATCCTGTGAACAACTCCTTGATCACATTGAGCTCATTATGATGATGTCCTACCGAGTGGGCCTAGAGGTACCTCTCCGTCACACGGAGTGACAAATCCCAGTCTCGATTCGTGCCAACCCAACAGACACTTTCGGAGATACCCGTAGTGCACCTTTATAGCCACCCAGTTACGTTGTGACGTTTGGTACACCCAAAGCACTCCTACGGTATCCGGGAGTTGCACAATCTCATGGTCTAAGGAAAAGTTACTTGACATTGGAAAAGCTTTAGCAAACGAACTACACGATCTAGTGCTAGGCTTAGGATTGGGTCTTGTCCATCACATCATTCTCCTAATGATGTGATCCCGTTATCAATGACATCCAATGTCCATGGTCAGGAAACAGTAACCATCTATTGATCAACGAGCTAGTCAACTAGAGGCTTACTAGGGACATGTTGTGGTCTATGTATTCACACATGTATTACGATTTCCGGATAACACAATTATAGCATGAATAACAGACAATTATCATGAACAAGGAAATATAATAATAACCATTTTATTATTGCCTCTAGGGCATATTTCCAACAGTCTCCCACTTGCACTAGAGTCAATAATCTAGTTACATTGTGATGAATCGAACACCCATAGAGTTCTGGTGTTGATCATGTTTTGCTCGTGAAAGAGGTTTAGTCAACGGATCTGCTGCATTCAAATCCGTGTGCACTTTACAAATATCTATGTCTCCATCTTGAACATGTTCACGTATGGAGTTGAAGCGACGCTTGATATGCCTGGTCTTCTTGTGAAACCTGGGCTCCTTGGCAAGGGCAATAGCTCCAGTGTTGTCACAGAAGAGAGCCATTGGACCCGACGCATTTGGAATGACTCCTAGGTCGGTGATGAACTCCTTCATCCATACTGCTTCGTGTGCTGCCTCCGAGGCTGCTATGTACTCCGCTTCGCATGTAGATCCCGCCACGACGCTTTGCTTGCAACTGCACCAGCTTACCGCTCCACCATTCAAAATATACACGTATCCGGTTTGTGACTTGGAGTCATCCGGATCTGTGTCGAAGCTAGAGTCGACGTAACCCTTTACGACGAGCTCTTCGTCACCTCCATATACGAGAAACATATCCTTAGTCCTTTTCAGGTACTTCAGGATGTTCTTGACCGCTGTCCAGTGTTCCTTGCCAGGATTACTTTGGTACCTACCTACCAAACTTACTGCAAGGTTTACATCAGGTCTGGTACACAGCATGGCATACATAATAGACCCTATGGCTGAGGCATAGGGGATGACACTCATCTCTTCTATATCTTCTGCCGTGGTCGGGCATTGAGCCGTGCTCAATCTCACACCTTGCAATACAGGCAAGAACCCCTTCTTGGACTGATCCATATTGAACTTCTTCAATATCTTATCAAGGTATGTGCTTTGCGAAAGACCTATGAGGCGTCTCGATCTATCCCTATAGATCTTGATGCCTAATATATAAGCAGCTTCTCCAAGGTCCTTCATTGAAAAACACTTATTCAAGTAGGCCTTTATACTTTCCAAGAATTCTATATCATTTCCCATCAGCAGTATGTCATCCACATTTAATATGAGAAATGCTACAGAGCTCCCACTCACTTTCTTGTAAACACAGGCTTCTCCATAAGTCTGTGTGAACCCAAACGCTTTGATCATCTCATCAAAGCGAATGTTCCAACTCCGAGATGCTTGCACCAGCCCATAGATTGAGCGCTGGAGCTTGCATACCTTGTCAGCATTCTCAGGGTCGACAAAACCTTCCGGTTGTATCATATACAACTCTTCCTTAAGAAAACCATTAAGGAATGCCGTTTTGACGTCCATTTGCCATATCTCATAATCATAGTATGCGGCAATTGCTAACATGATTCTGACGGATTTCAGCTTCGCTACGGGTGAGAAAGTCTCATCGTAGTCAACCCCTTGAACTTGTCGATAACCCTTAGCGACAAGCCGAGCCTTATAGATGGTCACATTACCATCCGCGTCAGTCTTCTTCTTAAAGATCCATTTATTTTCTATGGCTTGCCGATCATCGGGCAAGTCAGTCAAAGTCCATACTTCGTTTTCATACATGGATCCTATCTCGGATTTCATGGCTTCAAGCCATTTGTCGGAATCCGGGCCCGCCATCGCTTTTTCATAGTTCGAAGGTTCACTGTTGTCTAACAACATGATTTCCAGGACAGGATTGCCGTACCACTCTGGTGCGGAACGTGTCCTTGTGGACCTTCGAAGTTCAGTGGTAGCTTGATCATGATCATTATCATTAACTTCCTCTCTAGCCGGTGCAGGCTCCACAGAAACATTTTCCTGTGCTGCGCTACTCTCCGGTTCAAGGGTCATCTCATCAAGCTCCACTTTCCTCCCACTTACTTCTTTCGAGAGAAACTCTTTCTCTAGAAAGGATCCATTCCTGGCAACAAAGATCTTGCCCTCGGATCTTAGGTAGAAGGTATACCCAATAGTTTCCTTAGGGTATCCTATGAATACGCATTTTTCCGACTTGGGTTCGAGCTTCTCTGGTTGAAGTTTCTTCACATAAGCATCGCATCCCCAAACTTTCAGAAACGACAGCTTAGGTTTCTTCCCAAACCATAATTCATACGGTGTCGTCTCAACGGATTTTGACGGTGCCCTATTTAAAGTGAATGCGGCAGTCTCTAAAGCATAACCCCAAAAAGATAGCGGTAGATCAGTAAGAGACATCATAGATCGCACCATATCCAATAGAGTGCGATTACGACGTTCGGACACACCGTTACGCTGAGGTGTTCCAGGCGGCGTGAGTTGTGAAACGATTCCACATTTCCTTAAGTGCGTGCCAAATTCATGACTCAAATATTCTCCTCCATGATCTGATCGTAAGAACTTTATTTTCTTGTCACGTTGATTCTCAACCTCATTCTGAAATTCCTTGAACTTTTCCAAGGTCTCAGACTTGTGCTTCATCAAGTAGACATACCCATATCTACTCAAATCATCGGTGAGGGTGAGAACATAACGATAACCACCGCGAGCCTCAACACTCATTGGACCACACACATCAGTATGTATGATCTCCAATAAGTTGGTTGCTCGCTCCATTGTTCCGGAGAACGGAGTCTTGGTCATCTTGCCCAAGAGGCATGGTTCGCATCTGTCAAATGATTCATAATCAAGAGACTCCAAAAGTCCATCTGCATGGAGTTTCTTCATGCGTTTAACACCGATATGACCAAGGCGGCAGTGCCACAAGTATGTGGGACTATCGTTATCAACCTTGCATTTCTTGGCATTCACATTATAAACATGTGTAACATCACGTTCGAGATTCAATAAAAATAAACCATTCACCAGCGGGGCATGACCATAAAACATATCTCTCATATAAATAGAACAACCATTATTCTCAGATTTAAATGAGTAGCCATCTCGCATTAAGCGAGATCCAGATACAATGTTCATGCTCAAAGCTGGCACTAAATAACAATTATTGAGGTTTAAAACTAATCCCGTAGGTAGATGCAGCGGTAGCGTGCCGACGGCGATCACATCGACCTTGGAACCATTCCCGACGCGCATCGTAACCTCGTCCTTTGCCAGTCTACGCTGATTCCGCAGTTCCTGCTTTGAGTTACAAATATGAGCAACCGCACCGGTATCAAATACCCAGGAACTACTACGAGTGCTGGTAAGGTACACATCAATTACATGTATATCACATATACCTTTGGTATTGCCGGCCTTCTTATCTGCTAAGTACTTGGGGCAATTCCGCTTCCAGTGACCGGTTCCCTTGCAATAAAAGCACTCAGTCTCAGGCTTGGGTCCATTCTTTGACTTCTTCCCAGCAGCTGGCTTACCGGGCGCGGCAACTCCCTTGCCGTCCTTCTTGAAGTTCTTCTTACCCTTGCCCTTCTTGAACTTAGTGGTTTTATTCACCATCAACACTTGATGTTCCTTTCTGATCTCTGCCTCCGCTGACTTCAGCATCGCATATACCTCGGGAATGGTCTTTTCCATCCCCTGCATGTTGAAGTTCATCACAAAGCTCTTGTAGCTAGGTGGAAGCGACTGGAGGATTCTGTCAATGACCGCGTCATCCGGGAGATTAATCCCCAGCTGAGACAAGCGGCTGTGCAACCCAGACATTTTGAGTATGTGCTCGCTGACAGAACTATTTTCCTCCATCTTACAGCTGTAGAACTTATCAGAGACTTCATATCTCTCGATCCGGGCATGAGCTTGGAAAACCATTTTCAGCTCTTCGAACATCTCATATGCTCCGTGATGCTCAAAACGCTTTTGGAGCCCCGGTTCTAAGCTGAAGAGCATGCCGCACTGAACGAAGGAGTAATCATCGGTGCGTGTCTGCCAAACGTTCAAATCGTCTGGCAGTGCTGGGAGAGCAGGTGGGCCACCTAACGGTGCTTCAAGGACATATGATTTCTTGGTAGCTATGAGGATAATCCTCAGGTTACGGACCCAGTCCGCATAGTTGCTACCATCGTCTTTCAGCTTGTTTTTCTCTAGGAACGCGTTGAAGTTGAGGGTAACATTAGCGTTGGCCATTTGATCTACAAGGTAGATATGTAACATTTAGACTAAGTTCATGACAATTAAGTTCATCTAATCAAATTATGTAATGAACTCCCACTCAGATAGACATCCCTCTCGTCATCTAAGTGATACATGATCCGAATCGACTAGGCCGTGTCCGATCATCACGTGAGACGGACTAGTCATCAACGGTGAACATCTCTATGTTGATCGTATCTTCTATACGACTCATGTCCGACCTTTCGGTCTCTTGTGTTCCGAGGCCATGTCTGTACATGCTAGGCTCGTCAAGTCAACCTAAGTGTATTGCTGTGTAAATCTGGCTTACACCCGTTGTATTCGAACGTTAGAATCTATCACACCCGATCAACACGTAGTGCTTCGAAACAACGAACCTTCGCAACGGTGCACAGTTAGGGGGAACACTTTCTTGAAATTTTAGTGAGGGATCATCTTATATGCTACCGTCGTTTTAAGCAAATAAGATGTAAAAACATGATAAACATCACATGCAATCAAAATAGTGACATGATATGGCCATTATCACTTCGCTCCTTTTGATCTCCATCTTCGGGGCTCCATGATCATCATCGTCACCGGCATGACACCATGATCTCCATCATCATGATCTCCATCATCGTGTCTTCATGAAGTTGTCTCGCCAACTATTACTTCTACTACTACGGCTAACGGTTAGCAATAAAGTAAAGTAATTACATGGCGAATTTCAATGACACGCAGGTCATATAATAAATTAAGACAACTCCTATGGCTCCTGCCGGTTGTCATACTCATCGACATGCAAGTCGTGATTCCTATTACAAGAACATGATCATCTCATACATCACATATATCATTCATCACATCCTTTGGCCATATCACATCACAAAGCACTTGCTGCAAAAACAAGTTAGACGTCCTCTAATTGTTGTTGCAAGTTTTTATGTGGCTGCTATAGGTTTCTAGCAAGAACGTTTCTTACCTACGCCAAAACCACAACGTGATATGCCAATTTCTATTTACCCTTCATAAGGACCCTGTTCATCGAATCCGATCCGACTAAAGTGGGAGCGACAGACACCCGCCAGCCACCTTATGCAACTAGTGCATGTCAGTCGGTGGAACCTGTCTCACGTAAGCGTACGTGTAAGGTCGGTCCGGGCCGCTTCATCCCACAGTGCCGCCGAATCAAGATAAGACTAGTAACGGCAAGAAGATTGACAAATCGACGCCCACAACTACTTTGTGTTCTACTCGTGCAAGATACTACGCATAGACCTAGCTCATGATGCCACTGTTGGGGATCGTAGCAGAATTTTAAAATTTTCTACGCATCACCAAGATCAATCTATGGAGTCATCTAGCAACGAGAGAGAGGGGAGTGCATCTACATACCTTTGTAGATCGCGAGCGGAAGCGTTCAAGAGAACGGGGTTGATGGAGTCGTACTCGTCGTGATCCAAATCACCGATGACCGAGCGCCGAACGGACGGCACCTCCGTGTTCAACACACGTATGGTTGGGAGAGACGTCTCCTCCTTCTTGATCCAGCAAGGGGAAGGAGAGGTTGATGAGGATCCAGCAGCACGACGGCGTGGTGGTGGAAGCAGCGGGATCTCGGCAGGGCTTCACCAAGCACCAACGAGAGGGAGAGGTGTCACGGGAGGAGAGGGAGGCGCCAGGGGCTGGGGTGTGTCCTCCCTCCCACCCCTCCACTATTTATAGGGGGAAGGGGAGAGGGGGCCGGCCCCCTCAGATCCAATCTGAGGGGAGGGGCGGCGGCCAAGGGGGTGGCTTGCCCCCCAAGCCAGGTGGAGGCGCCCCCCACCCCTAGGGTTCCCAACCCTAGGCGCAGGGGAGGCCCATAGGGGGGCGCACCAGCCCACCAGGGGCTGGTTCCCTTCCCACTTCAGCCCATGGGGCCCTCCGGGATAGGTGGCCCCACCCGGTGGACCCCCGGGACCCTTCCGGTGGTCCCGGTACAATACCAATTACCCCCGAAACCTTCCCGGTGGCCGAAACTGGACTTCCTATATACAATTCTTTACCTCCGGACCATTCCGGAGCTCCTCGTGACGTCCGGGATCTCATCCGGGACTCCGAACAACTTTTGGGTTACCGCATACTAATATCTCTACAACCCTAGCGTCACCGAACCTTAAGTGTGTAGACCCTACGGGTTCGGGAGACACGCAGACATGACCGAGACGACTCTCCGGTCAATAACCAACAGCGGGATCTGGATACCCATGTTGGCTCCCACATGCTCCTCGATGATCTCATCGGATGAACCACGATGTCGAGGATTCAATCAATCCCGTACGCAATTCCCTTTGTCTATCGGTACGATACTTGCCCGAGATTCGATCGTCGGTATACCGATACCTTGTTCAATCTCGTTACCGGCAAGTCTCTTTACTCGTTTCCGTAACACATCATCCTGTGAACAACTCCTTGATCACATTGAGCTCATTATGATGATGTCCTACCGAGTGGGCCCAGAGGTACCTCTCCGTCACACGGAGTGACAAATCCCAGTCTCGATTCGTGCCAACCCAACAGACACTTTCGGAGATACCCGTAGTGCACCTTTATAGCCACCCAGTTACGTTGTGACGTTTGGTACACCCAAAGCACTCCTACGGTATCAGGGAGTTGCACAATCTCATGGTCTAAGGAAAAGTTACTTGACATTGGAAAAGCTTTAGCAAACGAACTACACGATCTAGTGCTAGGCTTAGGATTGGGTCTTGTCCATCACATCATTCTCCTAATGATGTGATCCCGTTATCAATGACATCCAATGTCCATGGTCAGGAAACCGTAACCATCTATTGATCAACGAGCTAGTCAACTAGAGGCTTACTAGGGACATGTTGTGGTCTATGTATTCACACATGTATTACGATTTCCGGATAACACAATTATAGCATGAATAACAGACAATTATCATGAACAAGGAAATATAATAATAACCATTTTATTATTGCCTCTAGGGCATATTTCCAACAGTCTCCCACTTGCACTAGAGTCAATAATCTAGTTACATTGTGATGAATCGAACACCCATAGAGTACTGGTGTTGATACCACTGTTGGGGAACGTAGCAGAATTTTAAAATTTTCTACGCATCACCAAGATCAATCTATGGAGTCATCTAGCAACGAGTGAGAGGGGAGTGTATCTACATACCCTTGTAGATCGCGAGCGGAAGCGTTCAAGAGAACGGGGTTGATGGAGTCGTACTCGTCGTGATCCAAATCACCGATGACCGAGCGCCGAACGGACGGCACCTCCGCGTTCAACACACGTACGGAGCAGAGACGTCTCCTCCTTCTTGATCCAGCAAGGGGGGAGGAGAGGTTGATGGAGATCCAGCAGCACGACGGTGTGGTGGTGGAAGCAGCGGGATTTCAGCAGGGCTTCGCCAAGCGCTACTGGAGGAGGAAGAGGTGTCACGGGAGGGAGAGGGAGGCGCCAGGGGCTGAGCTGTTTCTCCCATGCACCTCCCCACTATATATAGGGGTGGAGGGGGCTGGTTTCTTGCCCTCCAAGTCCATTGGGGCGTTGGCAAAGGTGGAAGGAAAGAAATCCCATCCTTTCCCTTCCCCACCGATTGTTATCCCCCTTTTTTAGGGATCTTGATCTTATCCCTTCGAGATATGATCTTATTCCTTCTAAGGGGGAATCTTGGTGTGCCTTGACTAGGGGTGTGGGGCCTTGCCCCCACTACCCACGTTCATGTGGGTCCCCCCATGCAGGTGGGCCCCACTCCGGAACCTTCTAGAACCTTCTCGGTACAATACCGAAAAATCCCGAACATTTTCCGGTGGCCAAAATAGGACTTCCCATATATAAATCTTTACCTCCGGACCATTCCGGAACTCCTCGTGACGTCCAGGATCTCATCCGAGACTCCGAACAACCTTCGGGTTACCGCATACTAATATCTCTATAACCCTAGCGTCACCGAACCTTAAGTGTGTAGACCCTACGGGTTCGGGAGACACGCAGACATGACCGAGACGACTCTCCGGTCAATAACCAACAGCGGGATCTGGATACCCATGTTGGCTCCCACATGCTCCTCGATGATCTCATAGGATGAACCACGATGTCGAGGATTCAATCAATCCCGTACGCAATTCCCTTTGTCTATCGGTACGATACTTGCCCGAGATTCGATCGTCGGTATCTCGATACCTTGTTCAATCTCGTTACCGGCAAGTCTCTTTACTCGTTTCCGTAACACATCATCCCGTGAACAACTCCTTGATCACATTGAGCTCATTATGATGATGTCCTACCGAGTGGGCCCAGAGGTACCTCTCCGTTACATGGAGTGACAAATCCCATTCTCGATTCGTGCCAACCCAACAGATACTTTCGGAGATACCCGTAGTGCACCTTTATAGCCACCCAGTTACGTTGTGACGTTTGGTGCACCCAAAGCACTCCTACGGTATCCGGGAGTTGCACAATCTCATGGTCTAAGGAAAAGTTACTTGACATTGGAAAAGCTTTAGCAAACGAACTACACGATCTAGTGCTAGGCTTAGGATTGGGTCTTGTCCATCACATCATTCTCCTAATGATGTGATCCCGTTATCAATGACATCCAATGTCCATGGTCAGGAAACCGTAACCATCTATTGATCAACGAGCTAGTCAACTAGAGGCTTACTAGGGACATGTTGTGGTCTATGTATTCACACATGTATTACGATTTCCGGATAACACAATTATAGCATGAATAACAGACAATTATCATGAACAAGGAAATATAATAATAACCATTTTATTATTGCCTCTAGGGCATATTTCCAACAGAAAACGCAATGCTGCCTGTCTCTTCATCAATTATCCAAACATCGTTGTATGGGTAATATCATGATTCTTCCTTCGCCCCTTTATCTAAATGCTTTTGAACTTGCTGCCCTATCTTGTATATCCTGCTCCGCTTTTTCCCTGGGAAGGATATACTACCAATTTTTGGTGTGTAAACACATTTTCCTTCCCATTGAATTTGAATAATCAAATAATCATTTTTCCTTTCCATTGGTTTGTTTACCCTTTCTTATGATCTGGAGGATATAAGCAGAAATAATTCCCTGCTTATGAAAACACCTCGAGGTACAATTCTTGGTAACCGGTGTGAGATATATACTAATCATCAAAGCTTGAAGTATTTGTTCACTCAGCCGGATCTTAATCTCCGTCAACAGCGATGGTTGGAAACAATTACGGACTACGACTGTGGTATTTCTTATACCCCTGGCAAGGCTAATGTCATGGCTGATGCCTTAAGCCGCAAGTCCTATTGCAACAACCTCATGGTTAGGCGAGCTCAGCCTCGTCTTTATGAAGAACTGCGCAAGATGAATCTGCGTATTGTTCCCCAGGGTTCTCTTAATAACCTTGTGGTACAACCAGATCTTGAGAAAGCTGTTAAGAATGCGCAAGCTAAAGATGCCCAAGTAGATCTGATGAAGAAAGAGCTTCACCTTGAGAAGTACAGGGATTTCTCGGTTGCTGAAGATGGAACCTTGTATTTCAGAGACTGCATTGTGGTACCTCACTTCGAGCTTATGACTGACAAGGTCAAGAAAGAGGCACATGATACACCGCTGTCTATCCATCCGGGTAGCACCAAGATGTATCGTGATCTCCGTCAAAGATACTAGTGGTCTAAAATGAAGCAGGATATCGCTCGATATGTTGCTGAATGTGATGTTTGTCGTCGCGTTAAAGCAGAACATCAGAAGCCTACTGGAATTCTGCAACCGCTTCCTATTCCTCTATGGAAATGGGATAAAGTTCAAATGGATTTCATTACTGGCCTTCCCAAGTCACAGAAGGGTCATGATGCTATTCTTGTCGTCGTCGACCAACTTTCTAAAGTTGCACATTTTCTGCCTGTCAAGGAGGCTATCACTGCTAGTCAGTTAGCAGAGCTTTATATCTCTAGAATTGATACACTCCACGGTATTCTGAAGGAGATCAGTTCGGACCGTGGCGGTCTTTTCACCTCCTGACGAGGACATGTATTGAGGGTAGGGTAACATGCCTGACCTAAAGACCCTACCCTAGGACACCACACACCTTATACTAGGCCCCAGGGCCAGATCAGCAGTCAGATTTTCTGCAGAGTGACATTCACTCGGAAGGCAACAGACCACTTGGAGCATAGCACTCCACTCGACGAACTCATTCCACTCGAACAAGCAGCATACTATCCACTCGGACAAGCAACGTACCATCCACTCAGATGACAGTTCACCACTCGACCGTACGACTCACTCGGGTATACGAAGACCAGCAAGCAGCAAAGCAGTCAAAGCATCATTCTCATAGTGAAGGCTTGGTAGTGAGCTGGCATTATGGCATTCATGCCCCACTTTGTAACATAGGAGGTGGGGGGGGGGGGGGTGGCGCACTCTATATAAGCCACCCCCCACCACTAGACTTGGGGGCTCATTCTTCTCCTCCTAGCTCTCTCTCTCGCCATTAGTCTCAGGACTTGTCCAGGCATGAAGATCCGTTCTTCTCTCTCCCACACATACATTGTAATCTCCGAATACATACTCAGATAAAGCAAAGCCTCTCCGGAGCACGAGACGTAGGGTTGTTATCTCCATCGTGAGAGGCCCGAACTCGATAAAACCACCGTGTCACCCATTTGCATCTCGATAGATCATGCTCCTTTACCCTACCCCCTTCGTACTGTCGGAATTGTTCCCACGACAGTTGGCGCCCACCATGGGGCCTGGCGTCTATCGAGCCATGATGCAGATGGTTATTCCTTCAACCACCGGCGTCGTCCGTCTCATGGTCGTCACGCGCGGCCACCGGCGTCGTAGGCCTCGTCGCCGTGACGCGCGGCTACCGGCATCGTCCGCCTCATCGTTGTCACGCGCGGCCACCAGCGTCGTCCGTCTCATCGTCTTCATCTCCGGCCTCGTCCGCATCGCTGACACCGTACTCTGTCGCATGCAGTACAACGGTAGAGCACGACAACTGGCCCATCGTCCTGGTTCCTAGAGCAGCGAGGCCCAGATACTTGCGCTTCGCCAGGCTCTGCGGGCGTCGAAGCGCTACTTCGACCGGCACGCAGCTCCGGCTCCCTGAGCGGCGAAACGCAGCCACCAGTGCTTGCGTTGGCCTCGCCCTTGGCTGCACAGTCTGCATCTCTGGCGCCAGGGCTATGGCCAGCTACTCGTCCACCTCGTCGGCACCTCTCGGCTGCCGTCCGATTCCGGCCAGACCGGCAATTTTGGACGCAGCATGGCCTCCTCCGAGCTGCCTCTACAACTCCGCCTCTCGTTTCAACTCACATTGCATGCAGACGCTGTCTTTAATTCTTGCTTAATTAGCACTTACACCTCTGCATGCAGATTCTGGTGCGTTGGATGTGGAGACAACTCCTTCAATGAGTCGTTGCAGCGGTGAGCACAAAGGTCGGCGGAGAACCACGCCTCCGCGCGCGCAGCGGTTTCTCTCCTCGGTCGCCGGCTACTGACCATGGCCTTTTTCCCCTAACCATGCAAGGTGCATGGACCAGCTCCTCCTAAATTAAGTGCATGCACGCAAATGCATTCAAGCACAGGAAACGGAAGGACGTGGCCCTCATAATACTTCATGGGATGGGTTGACCGTTTTCTTAAGGTAATTGCCTCATTTAAGTGCCTCATCAGGTGAGCGTTTCCCACGCCAGGTAATCCTGCATGCATGCATAACCATCAGTGGTCTTTAATTGTTGCAAAATAGCATCCGTGCATGGACGCTTTGTCCATCAAAGTATATTCGTAGCTATGCTTGCTACTAACTTGCAGGTCACACGTCCGTCATCGTCTCCGGACAGTGGTTTACTCGGACAGACATTCCGTTTGAGCTATATACAGACGACCAACATGTAGCCACTCGGCAGCTCCGCGCATCGCCACTCGGCGAGACACGCCTTCGTCACTCGACCGCCCCGCGCGCCGTCACTCTGCTGGACGCGTCGTTATCACTCGGCAGCTCCGCGCGTCGCCACTCGGCGAGACACGCCTTCGTCACTCGGCCGCATCGTGCTTCATCACTCAGTGAGACGTATCTTCGTCACTCGGCAGCCCCGCACGTCGCCACTCCACGGGACGCATCTGCATCACTCGGACGGATTCACTCGGCCGTTCAATTGGTCGGGGGATTTACTCGGACGACATGCGCTCCAGTCAACATCCACTCGGACAGTCCGCCAGCACTCGGCCGCCCGCGTGTTGTCGTCACTTGGATGTCACACAGTCGGACGGGTCTACACCACTCGGCCGTCCCGTGCATAGCCACTCGGCTGGGCATGTCCTCATCATTCAGCTGCCCCGCGCGTCGCCGCTCAGTTGTGCGCGTCTTCATCAACTTGCCCGCTCGGCCGCCCCGCGCGTCGCCGCTCAGTTGTGCGCGTCTTCATCAACTTGCCCGCTCGGCCGCCCCGCGCGTCGCCGCTCAGTTGTGCGCGTATTCATCAACTTGCCCGCTCAGCCGCCCCGCGCGTCGCCGCTCAGTTGTGCGCGTCTTCATCTACTTGCCCGCTCGGCCGCCCCGCGCGTCGCCGCTTAGTTGGGCACGTCCTCATCTACTTGCCCGCTCGGCCACCCCGCGCGTCGCCGCTCAGTTGGGACGGCTTCTTAGCTTGGAGACTCGGCGCCCCGCGCGTTGCTATTTGGTTGGGGTAACTCACAACCATGGTCCCCGCGCGTGCCCTCGGTTGGCACCTCATACCACTGGCCGCTCCACGCGTCGCTCTTGGTTGGTCACTCATCACCACTTGGCCGCCCCGTGAGTCCGCCGCTCGGTTGGTCACCTCATCACCACTCGGCCACCACGCGCGTCGCCCTCGGTTGGTCACTATCACACACTCGGCCCTCCGCGCGTCGCCTCTCGGTTGGTCACCTCATCACCACTCGGCCGCCCGCGCGTCGCCTCTTGGTTGGTCACCTCATCACCACTCGGCCGCTCCGTGCGTCTCGCCTCTCGGTTGGTCACCTCATCACCACTAGGCCGCCCGCGCGTAGCCACCGGTTGGTCACATCATCACCATCGCTGTCCTTGCGCGTAGCCATTCGGTGGTCCTCACAACACTCGGCCGCCCCGCGCATAGCCTCTTGGTGGTACCCCATCACCATTCGTTGGTCCCTCATCACCACTCGGCCGCCCCGCGCGTCGCCACTCGGTTGTTCACTCACACCACTCGCCGCCCCGCGCGTCGCCCTTCGGTTGGTCACCTCATCACCACCTGCCGTCGCGCGTGCTCTTGGTTGGTCACTCTCACCACTCGGCCGCCCCGCGCGTCGCCACTCGGTTGGTCACCTCATCACCACTCGGCCGCCCGCGCATCGCTCTGGGTGGTCACCTCATTACACCACGTCGCCGCCCGCGCGTCACCACTCGGTTGGTCACCTCATCACACTCGGCGCTCCGCTCGTCGCCCTCTGGTTGGTCACTCTCATCACCACTCGGTCGCCCCGCGCGTCGCCACTCGGTTGGTCACCTCATCACCACTCGGCCGCTCCGCGCGTCGCCTCTTGGTTGGTCACCTCATCACCACTCGGCCGCCCCCAGCGTCGCCACTCGTTTGGTCACCTCATCACCACTCGGCCGCTCCGCGCGTCGCTCTTGGTTTGGTCACCTCATAACCACTCGGCGCCCCCACGCGTCGCCAATCGGTTGGTCACCTCAACCACTCGGCCGCTCGCGTGTCGCCTCTCGGTTGGTCACCCTCATCACCACACGGCCGCTCGCGCGGTGCCTCTTGGTTGGTCACTCATAACCACTCGGCCGCCCCGCGCGTCGCCAATCGGTTGGTCACCTCAACCACTCGGCCGCCCGCGCGTCGCCGATCGGTTGGTCCCCTATCACCACTCGGCAGCCCGCGCGTCGCCACTTGGTTGGTCACCTCATCACCACTCGGCCGCTCTGCGCGTCGCCTCTTGGTTGGTCACCTCATCACCACTCGGCCGCCCCGCGCGTCGCCACTCGGTTGGTCACCTCATCACCACTCGGCCGCACCTCGCGTCGCCACTTGGTTGGTCACCTCATCACCACTCGGCCGCTCCGCGCGTCGCCTCTTGGTTGGTCACCTCATCACCACACGGCCGCCCCGCGCGTCGCCACTCGGTGGTCACCTCATCAACCCACTCGGGCCGCTCAGCGCGTCACCACTTGGTTGGTCACCTCATCACCACTCGGCCGCCCCACGCGTCGCCACTTGGTTGGTCACCTCATCACTACTCGGCCGCTCCGCGCGTCACCTCTTGGTTGGTCACCTCATCACCACTCGGCCGCTCCGCGCGTCGCCACTTGGTTGGTCACTTCATCACCACTCGGCCGCCCCGCGCGTCACCATTCAGTTGGTCACCTCATCATCAATCGGCCGCCCCGCGCTTCGCCATCGGTTGAACACATCTTCACCACTCGGCCACTCGCGCGCCTTCAGACAGCTAAGTCATTCTACATGCACTATATTCTGTTGTTTCCGCGTTCCCGAGTATCCTGTAATTCACACATCATGTTCATTCGGAGGCCACGCCACCGAGTGTACCTCTACGCTCGGCTGCTTATTTTCACGTACTTGCTTAGTACTGGTTATGTGACCCCCGAGTCCAACTTCCATTTTTTTCGCATACATCATTCACAAACACCATGTGTTCTTCATTTCGAGTTTGCATCGGTCCTCCGGGGCTGCAAATCAGTCCAAACACTACACTTCCGTTTTATTTGAGCCAGTACTCCAATGAGTTCAGTCGGATCCTTCACTTCGACAAGTTCGAACGGATCCTTTGCTCTTCCAGACTCTTGCTGGTTAACCAGTAAGCCCCTTGCACTCCCAGCGGGTGTCTATGGGTGTTATTCACACAAATTATTTCAGCACACATCAAATTTCCTCGAGAAATTGTTACGTTGGCTTTTGCTATTTTTCTTACACAAGTTACGCGACCACTCGACGGCCCTATGCGCCAACCTCATCGCTACTCAGACTCGGTCACCATACTGGTCTTAGCGCACCACAACACCGACCTTGTCGCTCTGTTGACTTCAAACACATCCGGCCGACCCCTCTGTGGGATCCTGTTCATCGTATCAATGATATAGACCTCGTCAGGCATGAGACAGACAAGTCACTTTTGTAATCAAACTGCACACTTCACTCCTTTGCGAGTTTGCCTGTTTCGAGCATCACTCGGAAGCTCCTCCTCATCTTTACCCGAGTCCGACTCGATGAGTTACAATTTATCCATTCAAAACTATATTTCTCATATTCCGACAATTCCATCGTCAAAGTCTGTAGTAAGCTCGGGGGCTATGTCGCACTCGGGGGCTGCAGCTCATTCAGAATCACATTCTCCTGAGTGGTCGAGTACTTCATCACCAATCAGATCCTTCACTTCAACGAGTGCAGTCAGATCCGCTACTTCGACAAGTTTCATAATCACTCAGACACTCTGCGCGCCATCTTCATTCCTACTCAAACTCAGTTGTCACGCCGGTCTTGTTGCGTCGCAACCACACTACACCGACCTCGTCGCTTCATCAGCTTCGAAAGCATATGGCTAACTCCTTCGAGGACCATTTTTTGCCACTCGACTGCCTTACACGTCATCACTTGGCCTCTCCGCGCGTCGCCACTCGGTTGTGCACGTCTTCATCACTCGGCCGCCCCGCGCGTCATCACTCGGCCGCCCCACGCGTCACCACTCGGCCGCTCCGCGTGTCGCCACTCGGTTGTGCACGTCTTCACCACTCAGCCGCTCCGCGCGTCGCCACTCAGTTGTGCACATCTTCATCATTCGACAACCCCGCACATCACCACTCGGCCGCTCCGCGCGTCGCCACTCGGTTGTGCATGTCTTCACCACTCGGCCGCCCCGCGGTGTCCAACTTTTTTCTCCAGTCGGCAGTTTCAAGACCGAAGTTATTTACTGTGCTAAGTGCACGAAGGTTCACCTGCTTGACCCAGTTCCAGGATGAATTTTCTTACCATGCCAAGTGCATGAAGATCAGTCCGACTGATTCAGCTCCAGGCTAAACTTATTTACCATGCCGAGTGCATGATGACCCGCCACAGTTCTAGGCTGAAGTCATTTACCGTGCCGAGCGCACGAGGGTTCACCTGTTTAATTCAGTTCCAGACCAGAAGACAGGCTCTAAGACCACCGTCGACTGCCCGCAGTCGACGGCGTTCTCGGGGACTACGCCCAGTGGGTGCACTCAGCGTGCCCCCACTGGAATGGTATCCACTCGGAACGGTCCGCCCGGTCCAAGTGACGGCCAAACAACAACAAAAAAGACAGGCTCTAAGACTCCCGTCGACTGCCCGCAGTCGACGGCGGTCTCGGGGACTACACCCAGTGGGTGCACTCAGCGTGCCCCCACTGGAATGGTATCCACTCGGAACGGTCCGCCCGGTCCGAGTGATGGCCAAACAACAACAAAAAAGACAGGCTCTAAGACTCCCGCCGACTGCCCGCAGTTGACGGCAGTCTCGGGGACTACACCCAGTGGGTGCACTCAGCGTGCCCCCACTGGAATGGTATCCACTCGGAACGGTCCGCCCGGTCCGAGTGACGGCCAAACAACAAAAAAAAGACATGTTCGAGGCGTGAAGAAATTCCGAGTAATCAATTACTCGATGCGGGACCAGCTCCAAATCACTTCAATAAAAAATATTGCTATAAGGTGAGTTTAACGCTCCTCCGCGTACCCGTTTGAGCTCATTTCACTCGGACACCATGTAGTCCGGAATCCGTCAAGGCAACACGCGGAGATGAGACCGCCGGGTGACCAAAGGGAGTTCATGAGCGCCCCCGTAGCACTCCACTCATCTGGGGATTCACCTCGACTCGACCTGCTCAACCTCGACCGATTCGGGGGCTAATGACGAGGACATGTATTGAGGGTAGGGTAACAGGCCTGACCTAAAGACCCTACCCTAGGAAACCACACACCTTATACTAGGCCCCAGGGCCAGATCAGCAGTCAGATTTTCTGCAGAGTGACATTCACTCGGAAGGCAACAGACCACTTGGAGCATAGCACTCCACTCGACGAACTCATTCCACTCGGACAAGCAGCATACTATCCACTCGGACAAGCAACGTACCATCCACTCAGATGACAGTTCA
This sequence comes from Thinopyrum elongatum, assembly GCA_011799875.1. Classification (NCBI taxonomy): domain Eukaryota; kingdom Viridiplantae; phylum Streptophyta; class Magnoliopsida; order Poales; family Poaceae; genus Thinopyrum; species Thinopyrum elongatum. The sequence goes on from CM022299.1 coordinate 63,551,978, forward strand.
CCACTCGACCGTACGACTCACTCGGGTATACGAAGACCAGCAGGTAGCAAAGCAGTCAAAGCATCATTCTCATAGTGAAGGCTTGGTAGTGAGCTGGCATTATGGCATTCATGCCCCACTTTGTAACATAGGAGGTGGGGGGGTGGCGCACTCTATATAAGCCACCCCCCACCACTAGACTTGGGGGCTCATTCTTCTCCTCCTAGCTCTCTCTCTCGCCATTAGTCTCAGGACTTGTCCAGGCATGAAGATCCGTTCTTCTCTCTCCCACACATACATTGTAATCTCCGGATACATACTCAGATAAAGCAAAGCCTCTCCGGAGCACGAGACGTAGGGTTGTTATCTCCACCGTGAGAGGCCCGAACTCGATAAAACCACCGTGTCACCCATTTGCATCTCGATAGATCATGCTCCTTTACCCTACCCCCTTCGTACAGTCGGAATCGTTCCCACGACACCTCCAAGTTCTGGGAAAGTTTCCAAGAAGCTATGGGAACTCACAACACTTGGAGTTCGGCTTATCATCTGCAATCCCAAGGCCAAGTTGAGCGAGTTAATGAAGTGCTTGAAGACATGCTTCGAGCTTGTGTTATTTCCTTCGGCAAGAAGTGGGAAGAATCTCTTCCTTACGCCGAGTTCTCTTATAACAACAGCTATCAAGCCAACTTGAAAATGGCCCCCTTCGAAGTACTTTATGGACGTAAGTGTCGAACCCCTCTGAATTGGTCAGAAACTGGGGAACGACCGCTCGTGGGACCGGATATTATCCAACACGCCGAAGAGCAAGTCCGCATTGTCCTAGAAAATCTCAAGGCGGCTCAGGACCGTCAGAAGAGCAACTACGATCGCAAACGATGGGGTTTGACCTATCAGCCTGGTGATCAAGCTTATCTGCGTGTCACTCCTATGAAGGGCACTCGTCGTTTCGGAATCAAGGGCAAGCTAGCTCCACGCTACATTGGCCCCTCTTTGCATTGTTGCTAGACGTGGACAGGTGGCATATAAATTGGAATTGCCGCCGCAATTCTCCCATATCCACGACGTCTTCCATGTGTCGCAACTTCTCTGTTGCTTCAAGGAATCTACGCATCGCGCAGTGGATCACGAGATGCTCGAATTGCAACATGACCTATCTTATAAGGAGCATCCGATCCGCATCCTCGATGAATCAGAACATCGAACCCGTCAGAAGACAACCAAGTTCCTCAAAGTGCAGTGGTCAAATCATACAGAAGATGAAGCCACTTGGGAACGCGAGGATCATCTTCGGGAAGAATACCCCGACCTCTTTCCTTCTACCTCCTGAATTCTCAGGACGAGAATTTCTTTTAGAAGAGGAGAATTTGTAACACCCCTGCGTAATAACCATTGTGATCATCTGCTAATAATGCCAAGTCATTCTCATTTGCAGTGCTTATCACAATGGTTAAAGATTCAATTCAAATTTCTCTCTGAAAATCAATTCAAATTCAAGTGCAAAATGAAGTGGTTCCAAAATTGCTGGAAAAATGTTCATATTCTAGCAAATATTCCAAAACAAATGTTGTTAAGGAACACAACATCTCCATCAACTTGAAATGAGCCAGAGCATTTAAAACAGTGCCATATCAGCACTAAAAATGCCATTTCCATTTTTTGGAAAATCCAAATGAATTCCAAAATTGCTCAAACTTTTTGTGGCAATGCAGAATATCCCAATATACTTGTGTGACCAAGTTTCACATTTGAACAAAATCATTTGGCAGCCCTTTTCATTCAAAAACCATCTCTGTAAAAAGAAAAAGCAGAAACAGAAAAATAAAAAGGAAAGAGGCACTGTGCACTAGGCCTAAGTGCACAGTGCCCCCGAACCAGCCCACCAGGCCCATCCCTCTCTCTCTCACCTGCGTGTCGTCGTGCCTGTAGTCACCGCGCGCGCGCCGGTGAGACGTCGACAGTGCGACGCCACCGACGCCCGACCGACGCGGGGAGGATAAGGCCGAGGCCCGTCCATCCCCCGTGGCCTCCCTCGCCACTCTCCCCTCATCTCTCTCGTCACTCCCTCAAGCTCTCTCCCTCCCCATCGATCGTGACCGACGCGGTCGCTGCCGTGCTTCGCCCGTCCTCGCGGCCACCGAGTCCCTCCGGCCACGCCAAGCTGTCCACGCGCTCCGTCTCTGTCGACCACGTCTCCCTGCCGAGCCACGCGACGCCGGACGCCTCCAGGAGCTGCCCCGACCTCTTCTTCCCCTTCGGCTCCAGCGGGCACCACTGCTCCGATTCGCCGCCGTTACTACGCTCCCGTGCACCCGAAGGGCCTCCGTGTGCCCGCTAGGTGAGCCGCGAGCCTCCCCTACCTCTGTTTCGCTCGAGGTCGCCCCGTAGCTAACTCCCGTCGTAGCCGAGCTCCGGCCGCCACCATGGCCGCGAGCTCCGTGCTCCCCATGCCGCACCTCTCGAATCAGTGGCTCCAACGCACTCCTGGTGAGCTGCTGCTCCCGTCTAGCTATTTTGCGCGCACGATAACGACCCGTAGCCGCGTTTCCTCTCTGACCCGGACCGCACCGCCGCCTCGGCTCATCGCCGGTGCCGTTTCCGGCCACCCCAGCTCCAGCCACTACCAAAGATCGACGCGGCATTGTCCGCTTGTTCGAACGTGCCTTCGCGCGCACGAAATGGCCGCGCGTAGACGATTTCTGGCGACACCCGAGGCCCTCCGCCGTGATTTTGCGTCGCCGCTGGCGAACCGCTGGCCGCCGCTGATGTGGCATACCCGGGGCCACCCCCAGGGTCCCCGCCAATGGGCCCAGGGGCCCCGTTGACTGGGTTGATCCAGTCAACTGCTGACTGGGCAGCCCCAGCCACTGACAAGCGGGCCCCACCGCGTAGTTAAGTTAATTAAAATGATTTTATAAATAAATTAATTAGAAACCTAATCAGTCACTGACAGTGGGCCCCTGTTAGATAATTCGGTAATTAGATTAAATTCAAAACTCTGTTAACCTCACTGTCTATGACAGGTGGGGCCCACTGGTTAGTTTGACCAGTCAATTGATCCATTGACTGCTGATGTCAGAGTGATGTCATGCTGGCGCCATCAATTACTATTCTGGATAATGTTGATTTAAAATAATTAAATAATCCAGAAAATGATTTAATCTTTGAAAATTCGTAGAAAATAAACCGTAGCTCGGATTGAAAAACTTTCTACATGAAAGTTGATCAGAACGACGAGACGAATCTGATCATGTCGTCTGTTTCTATGTCGGAACCCTCTACACAGGTGAACCCGTAACTTTCCGCCCGTTTCTGTTAGATGAATAGTGCATATATACCGTATAATAAATCCAACTTTAAACCTAAAATAACTAAAATGACCTAGACATATCTTTAGGCAACCCTGCACTACACGTTAGCATAGCATACTCTGTGTTACATATGTTTGCTGTGTATTTATCTGTTTCCTCCCCCTCTTCTCTCTCGGTAGACCCCGACACCGACGTAGTCCAGGAGGCCGACGCAGCTCCGGAGGTCGACTACGCCCCTGACGACCAGACCCTTGCCGCTGAGTTTCCAGGCAAGCACCCCCCCTTTGAACATTCCTATATCGCCTATTCTCTTCTCTCTTATGCTTGCATTAGAAATTGCTGCTGCTATTGCTTTACCTATTCTGATGCATAGCCTGATTTTGTAACCTGTTGTTGATAATTACCCGCTTTCCTAAACTGTTTAGCATAGGCTGGTTAGAGACCCGTCAGAGACCCCATCTTGACCTAACTGCCCCGCTGGATTATCAGAAGACCCGGTCAATGGGATTGAAGACCAGGCCCCAGCACCGCACATCACCCCCCTAGTTGTACGACACTACCGGGTTACTATCGAGTGCCGAGGGTGATACCTCGTCAGCACTTCTGATGTTAACCTTGTAGGTTAGTTCATCGGTTGTGGTCATCGAGGGTGATTCCTCTTTCTCCACTCCCGGTAACGACATTGTCATGCAACTCCTCAAGAATGGACCTCGAGGGTGATTCCTCCTTAGTTCACCTTGACGAATACATCAGGTGGAATTCCATCGAGGGTGATTCCTCAGGGTTCCCCCTTGGTGTTCTGGACACACGGATACTATGACTTTACCACATAACCATGATACTAAAGTCGGGTCGGCCCTGAGGGGTACCCGCGCAAGCATATTTGCGGGAGATGTGGAGTCGGGTTGACCTGGAGGGTGCCCGCGAGATAATTACGAGGCGTGGCCGGGCATTCTTAGCCCTTGCAACAAGTCCTCGAGACGGGGTGACGGGGTCACATCGATCGTGAGTCTCTGCTCATTACCGCGCGCTCCTAATTCACTAATGGTTTGGATATTTGATCCAAGTGGGCCTCTGGCCCGATAGCACTAACCATCACACGGGAATAATATGGGTACTCTGCGTCGTGCGCATCAGCCAAAGCTTCCTTGACGTCAGCGACTATGCGGCGCGCGCCGGGTTGGACCGCGTTAAGCACCTTCTATTGTACTAGAGGCTGCTAGGTCTGCTCGCCAACCGCCCTCGCAATGCGCAGGAGCACCCGGGGCGATGGCCCAAGACCCCTGGGTGCATATGTTTAGTCCGGCGTGCTGACCTCTCTTCTAAGCCTAGGTCGGGCTGCGTCGTATCGTTTGGCCGAGGCCGGGCATGACCCAGTAAAGTGTGACCGGCCGGAGTTAATCGAGCGTGGTGGGTAAGTTGGTGCACCCCTGCAGGGAAGAACTAATCTATGCATAGTGTCGGTGTACTAGAATAGGGGTACTCTAGTACCCCGTACTTGTGCACGGGCAGTAGTAGCATCCCGCGGCCAGGCTTGCGGGAGGACAGCCAGAGAGAAGCTCAAGATTATTAAGCCATTCAAGAACAAAGTATACAAAGCAAGAGTTAGGGCCCCGGCAAGAGGAGCTTGCCGGGAGGGACAGCTGAGGCCCAGCCTGAGGTTTGCTGTAGCAGAGTACTTGCCGCGGCAAGGTACTTGCCCCGACAAGTCATTGGCTGCGGCAAGGTACTTGCCCCGGCAAGTTACCTTGCGCGGTAAGCTATGGCTTGCGGCAAGCTGTCAGGTGCGGCAAGGTCTTGCCGCGGCAAGCGTTACTGTACCACTGTGCTACTGTGCTGCTCCGGTGCCTCTGCCAGCGTGGCGCTCTGGGTCCTTCCAAGCGTGTGTGGCAGGGCACTATGTAGACGGCGGTACACTGTAGCTAGCGGTGCAGGAGCAGGTGGGATAGGCTTTTCCCACGTCCAAGACGTCCGGGTGCATGTATCTGGACAGCTAAGGCATGTGCATTTAATGCCCTTGTCCCCTGCCGTCAGTGGTAGGTAGGACATGCCATCCTAGTAATAATGGCCTTACTGTAGCAACTTTTCACCTCTACCTTTACTGTTTGCCACCTGTTGGTGACCCCTTTGTGCGTATAAAAGGAGGCCCATAGGCAACGTGGAGGGGGGTTAGGAACTGGGAGATGGAGGACTCCAGTATTGTACGCAGCTACTCTGTACTGTAGCGCTCCTGGAGCTAGAACAATCATACAGATAATAAACCAAAAAGCAGGAGTAGGGTTTTACGCATCCGTGCGGCCCGAACCTGGGTAAATCTCTCTCGTGCACTGTCGTGTTCTTCGCTAGATTTGCTCTTCGTGCGACCGTCTCTCCTTGCCGAACGTAAAGGGGTCCTTCCCTGGGTCCCATAGGTGATCGCGGATTCGTCCCCGACACATAGCCGATCCTCGGTAACGGACGCTCGGAGTTGTATCCCGATCGATACAACTAGAACTGGTGACTTGAGATGATAACTGGATAGTATGGCTCTGGGATTGCTTTCTCGTAGGGAGTCGAGGAAGGATATCTGGGCGAGGTTGATGACACTATTATTACTTTACATTATGTTTATCTGCACTCTTCTAATGCTGCAAGACCGCTGAAGATGATGAAGATGCTAGTCTTCGATAGGACTAGGCTTTCCCCTCTATTCTGGCATTTCTGCAGCCCAGTCCACATATACAGCCTCCCTTTGATAATGTTACATATGTAGTGTAGATCCTTGCTTGCTGAGTACTTCGGATGAGTACTCACGGTTGCTTTGCTTTCTTTTTCTCCCCATATCCGTTTGATGCAACCAGATGACGGAGCCCCTGAGACCGCTACCCCCGCCGACGACTACCACTACTACCCCGAGGGTGGCTACTACTACGAGCTAGCCGACGACCAGGAGTAGGTTCGGAGGGTCCCAGGCAGGAGGCCTGCTCCTTTTCGATTGTAGCTTTTGTTTTGCCCCACCTTCTTAAAGGCTTATCTGTGTTTTCTTTTATATCTGTACCCAGATATCTGATGCTTCCGCTGACGCTTGTAAGCGAGCTTATGTATTCGAGCCCTCGAGGCCCCTGGCTTGTAATATAAAGCTTGTATGACTTTATTTATGTTTTAGAGTTGTGTTGTGATTCCTTCAAGTGAGTCCTTAGGCTTGATCGTGTGTATTTGCATGTATGATTAGTGCATGAATAAGCCGGGATCGTCATAGTTTTGGTATCCGCCCCCGTCGGCCCTCGTCCGGTCTATGATTCGGATGTGGTATATTATCTTTTATAACTATTTGTTTCATTTGGTGTTTATGACAATTATGCCGACCAACGTGACATAAATGTTTTTATCTAGGAGGTATGTGAACCGGAAATTCCAACCGACCCTCTTGTCGAGAGGTTAAATTTAGTTGAAAAAGAAAATAATTACTTGAAGAAAAAATTAAAACGCATTGAGGAGGAGAAGATGGAATTGGAGTTGCATGTTGCCGATGTCGTCGATGATCACAAGATCCAGATGGATGCAATGCGCTTGAAGATTAGAAAGATTAGAAAATATGCCATTGATAATGAGGCTTGGTATCATTATGCTGTTGGATCAATTGTTACCTTAGTTGCGATTATGATCGCATTTGTTGTTGCATTTAAATGTTTTACATAATTGTATGTTAGTTTCAATGTATGTTTTAATTAGATGCTCTAGAGAGCTATATGTTGTTCTATGAGAACTATGTATGAACTTTGGTTTTAATGTGATCACTACTGTACTTTGGTTTTAATGTTATGATGAACTTGTATTAATTTGGTCACTTCTCTATTCATGATGTTCTGTAATGGTTTTTGATACACTTAATTATATAATGCACGCAGATGAACCAGCAATGGATGTACGGTGACCGACGCACCTCCGAGTACATTGAGGGCTTGCATAAATTTCTCAAAGTGGCTGAGGCAAACAAGCAGAATGGTTTTATGTATTGTCCATGCCCTGTCCGTGGGAGTACGAAGGATTACTCTAACTCAAAAACCCTTCACTTGCACCTGCTTGAGAAGGGTTTCATGCCACACTATAATGTTTGGACCAAGCACGGAGAAAGAGGGGTTACGATGGAAGACAACAAAGAAGACGAGGATGATGACAACTATCCTATGTTCCCTGAATACGGTGATACTGCAACGGGGGAAGTTGAAGATCAAGAGGCACCAGACTATCTGCCCAATGATGATCTTCGCCGGGTCATTGTTGATGCACAGAGAGAATGCGAAAGTGAAAGGGAGAAGTTGAAGTTCGACCGCATGTTAGAGGATCACAAAAAAGGGTTGTACCCAAATTGCGAAGATGGCAACACAATGCTCGGTACCACACTGGAATTGCTGCAATGGAAGGAAGACAATGGAGTATCTGACAACGGATTTGGGAAGCTACTGAAAATTATGAAGAAGAAGCCACCAAAGGATAACAAATTGCCTGACAGTACGTACGAAGCAAAGAAGGTTCTCTGTCCTCTAGGATTGGAGGTGCAGAAGATACATGCATGCCCTAATGACTGCATCCTCTACCGCTGTGAGTATGAGGATTTGAACCCATGCCCGGTATGCTGTGCATTGCGGTATAAGATCAAACGAGATGACCCTGGTGATGTTGAGGGTGAGCGCCCCAGGAAAAGGGTTCTAGCCAAGGTGATGTGGTATGCTCCTATAATACCATGGTTAAAACGTCTGTTCAGAAACAAAGAGCATGCCAAGTTGTTGCGATGGCACAAAGAAGACCGTAAGAAATACGGGAAGTCGAGAGTACCCGCTAATGGGTCATGGTGGAGAAAAATCAAGAGAAAGTGGCAGGACTTTGGAGATGACGCAAGGAACGTATGGTTTGGTTTAAGTGCAGATGGCATTAATCCTTTTGGGGAGCAAAGCAGCAATCATAGCACCTGGCCCGTGACTCTATGTATCTATAACCTTCCTCCTTGCTTGTGCATGAAGCGGAAGTTCATTAAGATGCCAGTGCTCATCCAAGGTCCTAAGCAACCCGGCAACGACATTGATGTGTACCTAAGGCCATTAGTTGAAGAACTTTTATAGCTGTGGAATAAAAAAAGTGTATGTGTGTGGGATGAGCACAAACATCAGGAATTTGACCTACGAGCATTGTTGTTTGTAACCATCAATGATTAGCCTACTCTTAGTAACCTTTCAGGATAGACAAACAAGGGATACAACGTATGCACGCACTGTCTAGATGAGACTGAAAGTATATATTTGGACAAATGTAAGAAGAATGTGTACCTGGGACATTGTCGATTTCTTCCGACCAAACATGCCTTAAGCAAAAAAGGCAAGCATTTCAAAGGTGAGGCAGATCACCAGAAGAAGCCCGTCCTCCGTATTGGTGCTGATATACTTGATATGGTAAAGGATTTACAAGTAATCTTTGGAAAGGGTCCTGGCGGACAATCTGTTCTGAATGATGCTGAGGGACGCGCACCCATGTGGAAGAAGAAATCTATATTTTGGGACCTACCCTATTGGAAAGACCTAGAGGTCCACTCTGCAATCGACCCTATTGGGCGTGTACGGGAAGAAAAAAGATACATCGGAGGCACGGGAGGACCAGCAACGTGTGAACGAAAAAGACGGCATGCATCCATAGCAGTATCAAGGTCCTGCCAGCTACGCTCTTACCAAAGCAGAGAAGGAAATCTTCTTTGAATGCCTGCTTAGTATCAAGGTCCCATCTGGCTTCTCGTCGAATATAAAGGGAATAATAAATATGGCAGAGAAAAAAATTCCAGAACCTAAAGTCTCACGACTGCCATGTTATTATGATGCAACTACTTCTGATTGCATTGAGGGGGCTTCTACCAGAAATTGTTCGATTAGCCATTGTGAAGCTATGTGCATTCCTTAATGCAATTTCTCAGAAGGTAATCGATCTAGAAATCGTACCAAGGTTATGGAATGATTTGGTCCAATGTCTTGTCAGTTTCGAGTTGGTGTTCCCACCATCCTTCTTCAATATTATGACGCACGTCCTAGTTCACCTAGTCGACGAGATTGCCATTCTGGGTCCTGTATTTCTACACAATATGTTCCCCTTTGAGAGGTTCATGGGAGTCTTAAAGAAATATGTTTGTAACTGTGCTAGTCTAGAAGGAAGCATCTCCACGGGCCATGAAACAGAGGAGGTCATTGGTTTTTGTGTTGACTTTATTCCTGACCTTAAGCCGATTGGTCTCCCTCAATCGCGGTATGAGGAAAGACTGACTGGAAAAGGCGCGCTAGGAGCGGATTCAATAATATGTAGGGACGGGCATTCTTGGGCTCAAGCACACTACACAGTTCTACAGAATTCTACCTTGGTGACCCCGTATATCAATGAACACAAGAATATTCTACGCTCCAAACACCCGGAGCAGTCTGACGATTGGATTACATGTGAACACATCAGGACTTTTGGCGGTTGGTTGCAAACACACCTCATGGGTAACAACATTGTTGGAGATGAGTTGTACTTGTTGGCCAAGACACCATCTTTGACTGTATTGACTTACCAAGGGTACGAGATAAATGGGAATACATTTTACACGATCGCCCAAGATAAAAAGAGCACCAACCAAAACAGTGGTGTCCACTTTGATGCAGCAACCAATAAGGGAAAGCACACATATTATGGTTACATAGAGGAGATATGGGAACTTGACTATGGACATGAATTTAAGGTCCCTTTGTTCCAGTGCAAATGGGTCAATCTGTCTGGAGGCGGGGTACAGGTAGACCCACAGTACGGAATGACAACAGTGGATCTCAACAATCTTGGGTACACAGACAAACCATTCGTCCTAGCCAATGATGTGGCGCAGGTTTTCTATGTGAGGGACATGTCTACCAAACTGAGAAAAAGAAAAGGTAAGGAAGAGAATACATCATACGATGAGCCAAAGCGCCACATAGTTCTTTCAGGGAAAAGTAACATCGTGGAAGTGGAGGGCAAGACAGACATGTCTGAAGATTATGAAAAGTTTCATGAAATTCCTCCCTTCAAAGTGAAGGCTGACCCAAGCATCCTGTTAAACGATGAAAATTATCCATGGTTATGGTGCAATAAGCAAGGGACACACACGAACAAAAAGTGAAGACTTTCTCTCTAGTGAAGAAAAAGTGAAGATAGATGAAATCCCTTTTGTAATAGATGAGTTTTCGTTCGAAACCCTCTTACTTCGAGAGAGATTGACCAGTTTGTACACGAAGTGCATCCAGTTTTTCCTGTAACCCTCTAAAGTTTTTAGCACATGCTATGTGGGTGAAATTATGATACCGTGCCAAGTTTCAACCTTTTCAGTGTTCATTTGTAGTGCTTTTCAATTTCAGGGTCATTTAGCTCAAAATAAATCATTAAATGCATGAAAAATAGCAAATGAAGTCAGAAAAGGGTTGAAAATTGATGATGTGCCTTTGAATGGTGCATATTGAACGCATAAAAAGCCTGGAGTTATAATATGTTAAAAAATGAAATCCCTTTTGTAATAGATGAGTTTTCGTCCGAAACACTGATACTTCGAAGGAAATTGTCCAGTTTGTACACGAAGTGCATCCAGTTTTTCCCGTAACCCTCTCAAATTTTTAGCACATGCTATGTGGGTGAAATTATGATACCATGCGAAGTTTCAACCTTTTCAGAGTTCATTTGTAGTGCTTTTCAATTTCAGGGTCATTTAGCTCAAAGAATAAACTAATAGCAAAAAGAACGAACTAAAAAGCTTTTATAAAACTCTAATAGAAAAAAGAATGAACTAAAAAGAATCAATTAAAATATTTTGTTATGATCAACTAAAACAAAACCATTATATTCTTCAATAACAAAAATAATCAACTAAAAAGAATTAAAATAATATTAACTAAAATTATCAAAGTATTTTTTTGTTAAAAACTTTAATAGCAAAAAGAATTTTCATAAAGTATTTTTTGTTACAAACTTTAATAGCAAGCTAAAAAGCTTTTATAAAACTCTAATAGCAAAACGAATCAATGAAAAGGAAAACTTATGCAACTAAAATTATATAAAATTTATGCAACTAAAATTTTATAAAATTTATGCAACTAAAATTTTATAAAATTTATGCAACTAAAATTATATAACTAAAAATAACATATGCAAAAAAATAACATTTAAATTTAACAACAAAACATATGCAAAAAATTAAAAAAATGCCCGCCTACTAAGCCACCGCGTCCTGCATACGACTAGAAACCCTACAAATGGGCCAGGATGCAGGCCCGCAGTGCAAGCAGGCCCAGCAGGGCGAGAGATAGGCATGTACTGCCTGCATTAGAGAGGAGCTCGAGAGGGTAGCCGCAACAGCGCTTATAAACCACTCCGAGCTCCTCTCAACTAGCGAGGTGGGACTAAACTTTTGGGTGCGGCAGCACCAGACCTTTAGTCCCGGTTGGTGGCTCCAACCGGGACTAAAGGCCCCCCTTTCGTCCCGGTTGGAGCCACCAACCGGGACTAAAGGTCTGCGCTTCCCGCCCTCTGGGCTGCTGAACCCTTTAGTCCTGGTTGGAGCCACCAACCGGGACTAAAGGGTGGGGTATATAAGCAGGACTTAGAGAATTTTTCCAATCCCCATCCAGCACTTCGATCTCCTCCTCTCCCCCGACGGCACCGACGACCACCTCAACGCTGCCAGGCTGCTGGACCGCGTTGTCGCCTCCCCGAGCCCAACCCCGACACCGTCCCCCGCTCCCCTCGCCGCGCCGTACCCCGACGCCCTCGCCGTGCCCTGCCCCGACGTCATCGTCGTCGTCGCCGTGCCATGCTGCTCTCCGGCCGGCCCTCCTCTGTTGCTGCTCCGGCCGGCCCTCCTCTGCTGCTGCTCTGGCTGGCCCTCCTCTGCTGCTACTCCGCACGGCCCTCGCCATCCCCAGCCCGGGCTCCCCTCCTATGCCAAGGTATGTTTTTATGTATTTTGTTTTAATATTTTCTGTAGTAATTTTGTAGATGAATGCATGGATATATATATATATATATAGCAGTAGATGAATAGGTAGATGCATGTTAGATAGATGGATGATAGATGATTTTTTCTGTAGTAATTTTTTTATGCTTCGATGATTTTTAGATGATGATAGATTGTTAGATGATGATAGATGATGATGATGATAGACGATGATTTTTTTATGCTTTGATGATTGTGATGTTCATTGTCTTTAGAATTTTTCTGTAGATGATGATGATGATAGATGTTCTTTGAGTGTGATGATAGATGATGATCATGATTTTTCTGTAGTAACTTGGTCAATATTTTGTCTTTAGAATTTATTTAGAGTTCATTTTGATGTTCATTGTGATGTATGAAAACTTGGTCAATATTTTGTCTTTAGAGTTTATTTAGAGTTCATTTTGATGTATGAAAACTTGGTCAATATTTTTTCTTTAGAGTTTATTTAGAGTTCATTTTGATGTATGAAAACTTGGTCAATATTTTTTATTGTGGATGTTAATGGTATTGTGGATGTTAAGGAGTGATCTTAATGGTATTGTGGATGTTAATTGACAGAAAAACAAATCAAAGAACAAATCTGTGATGCCATGCCATGCTATTTTTCTCTAAGTTTGAAACTTGCTTTCAAATTGGTATCTAGCTAGCTACAAATTTTTTGTATCAGGTTGTGGTGTTACATTCATGTCATGCCATTTGTTGCCATACTAATTTTCACTCTCGGTGGAATTACAGGTTGTGGTGTTGCATCTCCGTGGAGTTGGTCACTGATCTTCCCTCCGCTGTTCAACAAAAGGTGTCCATTTGTTGTATATATGTTGAGTTTTGTTCATAGGATGATGGTTGGTTCATTTGTTGAGTTGTGTATTCGTCTTGTGTATAAATCTTGTATTCATCTTGCATATAAAAACATGATTTGCATGTCGGACAGGCATGAGAGAGGCGGTCCGCAAAGTATCCTCTCCCGAAAGATAGGACGACTCACAAGTACAGCGAGGTGTTATACAAACGGTTTTTAACCCCTTTCCGCAATGGCATTTGGAACCGTCGCCAAGTGAGTGACGGCGATAGGGGGGGTCCTTCCCACACGACCCAGAAACCTTCGGGGATATGCCCTCCTGGCACACACGCTCGGCAAAATGAGGTCGTGTGTGACCGGCGAGCGATCAAATACGGTTATACGTACAGTAGTGCTAAAAAAAATCAATTATACAGGCGAAATTGTTTATGGTCGTAAGTACATCCCACACAGTCAGTCCCCGCTAAATGTTTCCGTTCGTATGTACATTCCACACAGTCAATCCAAGGAATACGTTTCCGTTAGTATGTACATCCCACACAGTTAATCCAAGAAGTACGTTTCCGTTCGTATATACATCCCACACAGTCGCTCCAAGGAAAACGTTTCCGTTCGCAGGTACATCACACACAATTTTTCCCATTAAATCATTTGTGATAGCGTTGCCATTGCCTACGATATTAACAATTTTATCGTTTGCATTATTGAATGCATCACACACGGTGCGTAGAAGAAACTGTGTGGCAAAGGCTGTCCATCACACACACTTTTTATGTGGTAAACGTTTGCGCAAGGTGGCATAACGCAAACAATTTTCAAGAGGAGGTCGTGTGTGATTGTTCATTGATCCAACATGGTTTATTCCTAGAAACTGTGTGCGTTGCCTGAGGTCATCGCCCACGGTGTTTTCTCAATAACCGTTTGCAATAGAAAAACCCAATTAGCAGGCTAATTGGCAGGCTAATTGTCCTATTATTAATAATCCATTTATTAATCTAATTGACATTTCATATTAAGCACACAATATATTTCATTTTCATAATAAGGAAGCAGGATTTCATAATTGAAATACATCATAGTACAACATCATATAGCTTCAGCACTCAGCTACCCCATTACACAACTGAAATTAGCATGATAGACGGTACATAGACAGATGAATCTCATCTGGAAAACTGCTGAAGCGGAAGGCGAATATTGAGCCTTCATTGATGTTGAAGGTCTTTGCAACTTTAGGCCAGTGCCTGTGGATGATTGACCGTCCATCCTTCGTCCTGTTCAGGAACACTTCAATATTGAACCGTGGGTGTTGTATGAATACCTTCCTTGCCTCCTGACCATACAGGTGGTTTGAGAGGTAATCATCAGTGAATTGCTTTGGAAAGGCCTGAAAACAAGGATGTGCATAAATATCTTCTCTATATTGGAAATGGGGTAAAGGAATAAAAAAGGCATGGTATAATAGTTAGTACCATCCTGTAGTGAACTGATGTCTTCTTCATTGTGCAGACAAAGATCTTGTTGTTTTTTGTCGCTAATTTCTTTATCCTAACAATCTTTCTGAGTTTATTGACTTGACCGATATTCATGGAGAACTCATTTCCCCATATGCAAAAAGGGTTGAACAGTGGGTCAAAACCCCTGACAGCAGGACCTACATGTGCAAGACCAAATTGTTAAAAACCTAAATATTAGAATTGTTCCTGCAATTGCACAATAATGTGCTATTAGACAACGGAACATGCATGTGCTTGAAGTAAATATGCCCTAGAGGCAATAATAAAGTTGTTATTTATATTTCCTTATATCATGATAAATGTTTATTATTCATGCTAGAATTGTATTAACCGGAAACTTGATACATGTGTGAATACATAGACAAAACATTGTGTCCCTAGTATGCCTCTACTAGACTAGCTCGTTGATCAAAGATGGTTATGGTTTCCTAACCATGGACATGAGTTGTCATTTGATAACGTGATCACATCATTAGGAGAATGATGTGATGGACAAGACCCATCCGTTAGCTTAGCATAAATGATCGTTCAGTTTTATTGCTATTGCTTTCTTCATGTCAAATACATATTCCTCCGACTATGAGATTATGCAACTCCCGGATACCGGAGGAATGCCTTGTGTGCTATCAAACATCACAACGTAACTGGGTGATTATAAAGATGCTCTACAGGTATCTCCAAAGGTGTTTGTTGGGTTGGCATAGATCGAGATTAGGATTTGTCACTCCGAATATCGGAGCGGTATCTCTGGGCCCTCTCGGTAATGCACATCATAAGAAGCCTTGCAAGCAAAGTGACTAATGAGTTAGCTGCAGGATGATGTATTACGGAACGAGTAAAGAGACTTGCCAGTAATGAGATTGAACTAGGTATGAAGATACCGACGATCGAATCTTGGGCAAGTAACATACCGATGGACAAAGGGAATAACGTATGTTGTCATAACGGTTCGACCGATTAAGATCTTCGTAGAATATGTCGGACCAATATGAGCATCCAGGTTCCGCTATTGGTTATTGACTCGAGAGGTGTCTCGGTCATGTCTACATAGTTCTCGAACCTGTAGGGTCCGCACGCTTAACATTCGATGACGATATTGTATATATGAGTTATGTGATTTGGTGACCGAATGTTGTTCGGAGTCCCGGATGAGATCACGGACATGACGAGGAGTCTCGGAATGGTCGAGAGGTAAAGATTTATATATGGGAAGTCATATTTTGGGTTCCGGAAAAAAGTGTAATTTTTTCGGTATTGTACCGGGAAGCTTCCAGAAGGTTCCGGAGGATTCCGGAGGGGTCCGGAAGTCCACAAGTGGGTCCACCATGTCCCAAGGGCTGGCATGGGCTGAGGGGAGGCGCCCTGGCCTTATTGGGCTAGGCGCACTAAGTCCTCAATAGCCCATGTGGCTAGGGAAGGCAAAAAGGGAAGGAGTCCTAGTAGGAATAGGATTGGACTTGGAGTCCAAGTCCACGTGTTTACTATTCATGGTTACTGTTCACGTGGCACTAATCCTTCTACTCCAAGCCCCTACACATATATAAATAGAGGGGAGGGGGCGCCCCAAAGAGGCACAACATCAATTGTTAGCCGTGTGCGGCGCCCCCCTCCATAGTTTACACCCCCGGTCATATTCTCGCGGTGCTTAGGCAAAGCCCTGCGCGGATCACATCACCATCACCGTCACCACGCCGTCGTACTGATGGAACTCATCTACTACCTCGACACCTTGCTGGATGAAGAAGGCGAGGGACGTCACCGAGCTGAACGTGTGCAGAACTCGGAGGTGCCGTACGTTCGTTACTCGATCTGTGGAGCGCGAAGAAAGTTCGACTACATCAACCGCGTTGTGAAACGCTTCCGCTTACGGTCTACGAGGGTACGTAGACACACTCTCTCCCTCGTTGCTATGCATCTCCTAGATAGATCTTGCGTGAGTGTAGGAATTTTTTGAAATTGTATACTACGTTCCACAACAGTGGTATCCGAGCCAGGTCTATGCGTAGAACACAAAGAGTTGTGGGCGATAATAGTCATACTGCTTACCACCAACATCTTACTTTGATTCGGCGGTATTGTTGGATGAAGCGGCCTGGACCGACATTACATGACCGCGTTCATGAGACTGGTTCTACCGACGTGCTTTCCACAAAGGTGGCTGGCGGGTGTCTGTTTCTCCAACTTTAGTTGAATCGAGTTTGACTACGGCCGGTCCTTGTTGAAGGTTAAAACAACACACTTGACGAAAAATCGTTGTGGTTTTGATGCGTAGGTAAGAACGGTTCTTGTTAGAAGCCCGTAGCAGCCACGTAAAACTTGCAACAACAAAGTAGAGGACGTTAACTTGTTTTTGCAGGGCATGCTGTGATGTGATATGGTTAAGACATGATGTGATATACGTTATTGTATGAGATGATCATGTTTTGTAAAAGTTATCGGCAAGTGGCAGGAGCCTTATGGTTGTCGCTTTATTGTTTGAAATGCAATCGCCATGTAATTGCTTTACTTTATCACTATGCGGGAGCGATAGTCGTAGAAGCAATAGTTGGCGAGACGACAACGACGCTACGATGGAGATCAAGGTGTCAAGCCGGTGACGATGGAGATCATGACGGTTCTTTGGAGATGGAGATCAAAGGCATAAGATGATGATGGCCATATCATGTCACATATTTTGATTGCATGTGATGTTTATCTTTTATGCATCTTATTTTGCTTAGTACGGCGGTAGCATTATAAGATGGTCCCTCACTAAATTTCAAGGTATAAGTGTTCTCCCTGAGTATGCACCGTTGCGAAAGTTCTTCGTGCTGAGACACCACGTGATGATCTGGTGTGATAGGCTCTACGTTCAAATACAACGGGTGCAAGACAATTTTGCACATGCGGAATACTCGGGTTAAACTTGACGAGCCTAGCATATGCAGATATGGCCTCGGAACACTGAGACCGAAAGGTCGAACATGAATCATATAGTAGATATGATCAACATAGAGATGTTCACCATTGAAAACTACTCCATCTCACGTGATGATCGGATATGGTTTAGTTGATATGGATCACGTGATCATCTAGATGACTAGAGGGATGTCTATCTAAGTGGGAGTTCTTAAGTAATATGATTAATTGAACTTTAATTTATCATGAACTTAGTCCTGGTAGTATTTGCAAATTATGTTGTAGTTCAATAGCTCGCGTATAGCTCCCCTGTTTTATTTTTGATATGTTCCTAGAGAAAACTAAGTTGAAAGATGATAGTAGCAATGATGCGGACTGGTTCCGTGATCTGAGGATTATCCTCATTGCTGCATAGAAGAATAATGTCCTTGATGCACCGCTAGGTGATACACCTATTGCAGGAGCAGATGCAAACGTTATGTACGTTTAGCAAGCTCGATATGATGACTACTTGATAGTTTAGTGTGCCATGATTTACGGCTTAGAACCGGGACTTCAAAAATGTTTTGAACGCCACGGAGCATATGAGATGTTCCAAGAGCTGAAATCGGTATTTCAGACTCATGCCCGTGTCGAGAGGTACGAGACCTCTGACTAATACTTTGCCTACAAGATGGAGGAGAATAGCTCAACCAGTGAGCATATGCTCAGAATGTCTGGGTACTACAATCGCTTGAATCAAGTGGGAGTTAATATTCCATATAAAATAGTGATTGACAGAGTTCTCTAGTCACTATCACCAAGTTACTAGAACTTCAGGATGAACTATAATATGCAAAGGATGATGAAAACGATTCCCAAGCTCTTCGCGATGCTGAAATCGGCGAAGGTAGAAATCAAGAAATAGCATCAAGTGTTGATGGTTGACAAGACCACTAGTTTCAAGAAAAAGGGCGAGGGAAAGAAAGGGAACTTCAAGAAGAATAGCAAGCAAGTTGCTACTCCCGTGAAGAAGCCCAAAGATGTACCTAAGCCTGAAACTGAGTGCTTCTACTGCAAAGGAAGTGGTCACTGGAAGCGGAATTGCCCCAAATACTTGGCGGATAAGAAGGATGGCAAAGTGAACAAAGGTATATTTGATATACATGTTATTGATGTGTATTTTACTAGTGTTCATAGTAGCCCCTGGGTATTTGATACCGGTTCAGTTGCTAACATTAGTAACTCAAAATAGGAGTTGCAAAATGAACAGAGACTAGTTAATGATGAGGTGACAATGAGTGTTGGAAGTGATTCCAAGGTTGATAAGATCACCATCGCACACTCCCTCTACCTTCGGGATTAGTGTTGGACCTAAATAAATGTTATTTGGTGTTTGCGTTGAGCATGAATATGATTGGATCATGTTTATTGCGATACGGTTATTCATTTAAGTCAGAGAATAATTGTTGTTCTGTTTATATGAATAAAGCCTTCTATGGTCATACACTCAATATAAATGGTTTATTGAATATCGATCGTAGTGATACACATATTCATAATATTGATGCCAAAAGACGCAAAGTTGATAATGATAGTGCAACATATTTGTGGCACTGCCGTTTAGGTCATATTGGTGTAAAGCGCATGAAGAAACTCAATGCAGATGGACTTTTGGAATCACTTGATTATGAATCATTTGATGCTTGCGAACCATGCCTCATGGGCAAGATGACTAAGACTCCGTTCTCCGGAACAATGGAGCGAGTTACTGACTTATTGGAAGTAATACATACTGATGTATGCGGTCCGATGAGTGTTGAGGCTCGCGGCGGGTATCGTTATTTTCTGACCTTCACAGATGATTTGAGCAGATATGGGTATATCTACTTAATGAAACACAAGTCTGAAACATTTGAAAAGTTCAAAGAATTTCAGAGTGAAGTGGAAAATCATCGTAACAAGAAAATAAAGTTTCTACGATCTGATCGCGGAGGCGAATATTTGAGTTACGAGTTTGGTCTTCATTTAAAACAATGTGGAATAGTTTCGCAACTCAAGCCACCTAGAACACCACAGCATAATGGTGTGACCAAACGTCATAACCGTACTTTATTAGATATGGTGCGATCTATGATGTCTCTTACCGATTTACCACTATCATTTTGGGGTTATGCATTAGAGACAGCTGCATTCACGTTAAAATAGGGCACCATCTAAATCCGTTGAGATGACACCATATGAACTGTGGTTTGGCAAGAAATCTAAGCTGTCGTTTCTTAAAGTTTGGGGTTACGATGCTTATGTGAAAAAGCTTCAGCCTGATAAGCTCGAACCCAAATCGGAGAAGTGCGTCTTCATAGGATACCCAAAAGAAACTATTGGGTACACCTTCTATCACAGATCCGAAGGCAAAAATCTTTGTTGCTAAGAATGGATCCTTTCTAGAGAAGGAGTTTCTCTCGAAAGAAGCGAGTGGGAGGAAAGTAGAACTTGATGAGGTAATTGTACCTTCTCTTGAATTGGAAAGTAGTTCATCACAGAAATCAGTTCCAGTGATGCCCACACCAATTAGTGAGGAAGCTAGTGATGATGATCATGAAACTTCAGATCAAGTTACTACCAAACCTCGTAGGTCAACCAGAGTACGTTCCGCACCAGAGTGGTACGGTAATCCTGTTCTGGAAGTCATGTTACTAGACCATGACGAACCTACGAACTATGAGGAAGCGATGATGAGCCCAGATTCCGCGAAATGGCTTGAGGCCATGAAATCTGAGATGGGATCCATATATAAGAACAAAGTATGGACTTTGGTGGACTTGCTCGATGATTAGCAAGCCATCAAAATAAATGGATCTTCAAGAGGAAGACGGACGCTGATGGTAGTGTTACTATCTACAAAGCTCGAATTGTCGCAAAAGGTTTTCGACAAGTTCATGGTGTTGACTGCGATGAGATTTTCTCACTCGTATCGATGCTTAAGTCTGTCCGAATCATGTTAGCAATTGCCGCATTTTATGAAATCTGGCAAATGGATGTCAAAACTGTATTCCTTAATGGATTTATTAAAGAAGAGTTGTATATGATGCAACCAGAAGGTTTTGTCAATCTTAAAGGTGCTAACAAAGTGTGCAAGCTCCAGCGATCCATCTATGGACTGGTGCAAGCATCTCGGAGTTGGAATATACGCTTTGGTAAGTTGATCAAAGCATATAGTTTTATACAGACTTGCGGTGAAGCCTGTATTTACAAGAAAGTGAGTGGGAGCACTACAGCTTTTCTGATAAGTATATGTATGACATATTGTTGATCGGAAATGATGTAGAATTTTTCTGGAAAAGCATAAAGGAGTGTTTGAAAGGAGTTTTTCAAACAAAAGACCTCGGTGAAGCTGCTTACATATTGGGCATCAAGATCTATAGAGATAGATCAAGATGCTTGATAATACTTTCGATGAGTACATACCTTGATAAGATTTTGAAGGAGTTCAAAATGGATCAGTCAAAGAAAGAGTTCTTTCCTGAGTTGTAAGGTATGAAGTTGAGTAAGACTCAAAACCCAACCACGACAGAAGATATAGAGAGAATGAAAGTCATTCCCTATGCCTCAGCCATAGGTTCTATAAAGTATGCCATGTTGTATAACAAACCTGTTGTGTACCTTGCCATGAGTTTGGCAAAGGGGTATGATAGTAATCCAGAAGTGGATCACTGGACAGCGGTCAATGTTATCCTTAGTTACCTAAGAGGACTAAGGAAATATTTCTCGGTTATGGAGGTGATAAAGAGTTCGTCGTAAAGAGTTGCGTCGATGCAAGCTTTAACATCGATCTGGATGACTCTGAGTCACAATCTGGATACATATTGAAAGTGGGAGCAATTAGCTAGAGTAGCTCCATGCAGAGCATTGTAGACATAGAAAATTTGCAAAATACATACGGCTCTGAATGTGGCAGACCCATTGACTAAACTTCTCTCACAAGCAAAACATGATCACACCTTAGTACTCTTTGGGTGTTAATCACATAGCGACGTGAACTAGATTATTGACTCTAGTAAACCCTTTGGGTGTTAGTCACATGGCGATGTGAACTAATCACATAAAGATGTGAACTATTGGTGTTAAATCACATGACGGTGTGAACTAGATTATTGACTCTAGTGCAAGTGGGAGACTGAAGTAAATATGCCCTAGAGGCAATAATAAAGTTGTTATTTATATTTCCTTATATCATGATAAATGTTTATTATTCATGCTAGAATTGTATTAACCGGAAACTTGATACATGTGTGAATACATAGACAAAACATTGTGTCCCTAGTATGCCTCTACTAGACTAGCTCGTTGATCAAAGATGGTTATGGTTTCCTAACCATGGACATGAGTTGTCATTTGATAACGTGATCACATCATTAGGAGAATGATGTGATGGACAAGACCCATCCGTTAGCTTAGCATAAATGATCATTCAGTTTTATTGCTATTGCTTTCTTCATGTCAAATACATATTCCTCCGACTATGAGATTATGCAACTCCCGGATACCGAATGAATGCCTTGTGTGCTATCAAACATCACAACGTAACTGGGTGATTATGAAGATGCTCTACAGGTATCTCCGAAGGTGTTTGTTGGGTTGGCATAGATCGAGATTAGGATTTGTCACCCCGAATATCGGAGAGGTATCTCTGGCCCTCTCGGTAATGCACATCATAAGAAGCCTTGCAAGCAAAGTGACTAATGAGTTAGTTGCAGGATGATGTATTACGGAACGAGTATAGAGACTTGCCAGTAACGAGATTGAACTAGGTATGAAGATACCGACGATCGAATCTCGGGCAAGTAACATACCGATGGACAAAGGGAATAACGTATGTTGTCATAACGGTTCGACCGATAAAGATCTTCGTAGAATATGTGGGAGCCAATATGAGCATCCAGGTTCCGCTATTGGTTATTGACCGGAGAGGTGTCTCGGTCATGTCTACATAGTTCTCGAACCCGTAGGGTCCGCACGCTTAACGTTCGATGACGATATTGTATTATATGAGTTATGTGATTTGGTGACCGAATGTTGTTCGGAGTCCCGGATGAGATCACAGACATGACGAGGAGTCTCGGAATGGTCGAGAGGTAAAGATTTATATATGGGAAGTCATATTTTGGGTTCCGGAAAAAAGTGCAGTTTTTTCGGTATTGTACCGGGAAGCTTCTAGAAGGTTCCGGAGGTGTCCGGAGGGGTCCGGAAGTCCACAAGTGGGTCCACCACGTCCCAAGGGCTGGCATGGGCTAAGGGGAGGCGCCCTGGCCTTATTGGGCTAGGCGCACTAAGTCCTCAAAAGCCCATGTGGCTAGGGAAGGCAAAAAGGGAAGGAATCCTAGTAGGAATAGGATTGGACTTGGAGTCCAAGTCCATGTGTTTACTATTCATGGTTACTGTTCATGTGGCACTATTCCTTCTACTCCAAGCCCCTACACATATATAAATAGAGGGGAGGGGGCGCCCCAAAGAGGCACAACATCAATTGTTAGCCGTGTGCGGCGCCCCCCTCCATAGTTTACACCCCCGGTCATATTCTCGCGGTGCTTAGGCGAAGCCCTGCGCGGATCACATCACCATCACCGTCACCACGCCGTCGTGCTGACGGAACTCATCTACTACCTCGACACCTTGATGGATCAAGAAGGCGAGGGACGTCACCGAGCTGAACGTGTGCAGAACTTGGAGGTGCCGTACTTTCGGTACTCGATCGGTGGAGCGCGAAGAAAGTTCGACTACATCAACCGCGTTGTGAAACGCTTCCGCTTACGGTCTATGAGGGTACGTAGACACACTCTCTCCCTCGTTGTTATGCATCTCCTAGATAGATCTTGCGTGAGCGTAGGAATTTTTTGAAATTGTATACTACGTTCCCCAACAGTGCTAACCTCGATTATAAACCTCAGTGCTTCCCATTGTTTCCCTGCAACACATATAAGGTAGTTAGTGATCAGGTTAAGTGAGGGTTCGCGTGCTATTAGTAAAATATGTTGATGAAAAATAAGCACATTGCAGATTCATCAGATTAATTCAAGCCACATGGAAAACCCATTTATCCAAACCAAGCATGATTAAGAACTAGGAAATATAGCAATTGTATACGTTTCTCATGTATTAAGTGCAGCCAAATTCGATTTATTCCTCACATGCACAACAATACAAAATTCTACCCACGACAATTGGACATCGCATTGCAGAATTGAACCAAGCAGTTAACTAAACACCACAACAAATGAATCAAACATTAACTGAGCACCAAATTGCACAATATAACATACCAATGACGTAAAGGTGCTCAAGAATTCGGGCATCGCCTGCCAGAATCTTGTCGACATCCAGGGCCAATACAAGATCTGGGGAAGCAAGGAGCATGAGAAGGACTCACTGGTTCACCTCACCGAGGCCATCATCGACCCCTACTACAGAGACATGAAGGATTCCTGCAACAAGGACAAGCATGCCTGGCACTTGGCCTGGATGGAGAAACTCGCCAAAGCTCATGTCGTGTACGCGGACAAGGAGGCATACACGAGCTACGACATGTATAGGCGGATCATTGACATGAGGAAGTGCCTCCTTCCCCAAAACGGCCAGGGATCCAGCCGGAAGCAGAGCAATGGCAAGCGTCGTCGCAACAATAAGTAGATGATTGGATCCTTGTTTCTCCTAGTTTAGTATGCATGTAATTGCTTACTTTGGTGTGTGGAAATGTTATGTGTGTAGTCACTTGTGTAATTATATGCTTAATTTGTTTTT
The DNA here is from genome assembly GCA_011799875.1 of Thinopyrum elongatum. NCBI lineage: Eukaryota > Viridiplantae > Streptophyta > Magnoliopsida > Poales > Poaceae > Thinopyrum > Thinopyrum elongatum. The sequence goes on from CM022299.1 coordinate 63,576,275, forward strand.
GCAATGCTTTCTTTTTAAGTATATATGTTGATGCTCTGTAGACAGAGCAAATCACATCGCACACGGACTAAACAATGGAACCCGTCAGTGATGATTTCATCAATCACTGACAATTGTATACCAGCAATCGTTTGCTCACAACACACACGGCTTGTTAACATGAATCATCTGTGTTGTTATCGGTCTTCCCACACATTTCGGATTACAGACCTGTTTGCAGCGTATAACACACATCTTGTTAAGTTGAACCGTTTCTGTTCTCTTGGCTCAATGCAAACAGTTCATCAGAGTGAACCGTAAGCCGTATATCGCACACACCTTCATCTGGCTGCTCGTTTCTGTTGTTCCGCCTCATCACAAACAGTTTATCCGAGTGAACTTTATGCCGTATATCGCACACGCCTTCATCTGGCTGCCCGTTTCTTTTGTTCTGCCTCATCGTAAACAGTTCATTGAACTGAACCGTATGCCTCTCATCGCACACGCAACTAAAATCTGAATCATGTTTGATGTATCCTTCATCGCAAACGTTTTGCATCTTTTTTTACGGTTATTTTACATCACCGTTTGCGATTAATGCATCGCACACAGTTTCGTCAAAGGGTCTCTGATCGTAGTGTCGCGCTAGCAGCATCCTGCAGTAGTGACTCATCAGATATGATTCTTGATAATGTCCAATGCCTCATTTCGCGAACATAGTTATATTGGATAATTGATCTTCATATAAATGAAGCATAAAAGTTTAGCAATCACTTAGAAATTTTCATGTTGTTCATTGACTTCGACATGAGGGGGGGGGGGGGTCGTTAAACATAACCCCGATAATTTCGGTATAACTTCGACATGAGGGGGGAGGAGTCCTCGACGATCGTCTGAAACTGACTGTTATAAAACTTGTGAACTTTGCATGATGTTTGCCACTAATCCATTGCTCATATGCATATGACTCCTTGTTTTGATTAGGTCTATGTTTGCCACTAATCCATCTCTCATGGTTGTATATTGCCATATTGTAATATTTGCAGAAACTATGGATAGAGACTTAGAAAAAGAAGAGTTGTTGGGGGATATAATCCGCGATGGAGGTGATATCACCTTGTCGTTTCTCAATGACACAGATGGTGAGGAAAGGGAGGATGACTGCTCCGGTGATCGAATGGAGGAGGAAGGAGATCATGACGGCTCCTGTGATCAAACGGAGGAGGGAGGATATGATGGCTCCGCCGGTGTTGGAATCTTAATTGTTGCAAAGTCCGGAGAGGTATATATATATATATATATTAATTAAGCCTCTGCTGACTAGATGCATTAATTGTTTTGTATGTACATATATTAACGCTTCTTTCTTCTTTTAGCCCTACGGATCGAGCCAAACTTCTGTAAGGAGACGAGGCCCGAAGAAAGAGTTGGGCCAGGATGAAAGGTTCACGATCAAAGAAGTCGCTCCAGATAGCCAACCGATTGCTCCCAAGAGGAGCAAAGACACATTTGTACGTCAGTGCGGAGTTCTTGTTAGGGACAGCATCCCGATCAGCATCCAAGAATGGAATAAGAAGAAGGACCCTGAAGTTTCTTATGTCCACGATAGACAGAAAGATGATCTTTGGAGCTCGCTGATGACAAATTTCAGCCTACTGCCAGAGGAGTATCCGAATAACCCAGTTATACAGCGAAAGGTCAAGGCGTTTGCTCTTAAGAAGATGGTAGAACTATTCAAGAACTGGAAGAAAACATTGAAGAAGTTTGTCGACAAAGACGAGACTCCAGAATTCACCGGTCAATATGAGAAGATAAAATATCACTGGCCCACATTTGTGGCCTACAAGAAATCGGAGAAGGCTAAGCAAAGGTCACAGATAAATAAGCAAAATGCTGCAAAGAAGAAGTATCACCATGTTACGGGGTCAGGTGGCTACAGCAAAGCCCGACCTACGTGGGACAAACTTGAGAATGACCTGCTTGCTAAAGGGGTCCAACCAGAGACATTAAACTGGCCCGATCGGTCAAGGACTTGGTTCTTCGGGGTTGGGGGAACTTTGGACCCAGAAACAGGGAAGTGTGTTTTGATGAAAGCTCAACTTGAAACACCCGTCAGAAAGATTAAGGAAGCAATCAAGGCTATGCAGGAAGGGAGGTTCCATCCCGACAGAGAGAAGGACGAGCTGTCAAAGGCCCTCGGGAATCCTGAACACCCTGGATGAACACGAGGCACATCAGGCTCCGTTCCCTGGAAGTATGGGTTTGCGGAGAGCAATGCCACTTATAGAAGCCGAGGGAGAAAGAAGAAAGAGGAAGCAGACCAGATGAAGATGATGGAAGAAAGAATAGCGAAACTAGAGGAACTTGAGAGCCAGCGAGCTACCGGCCCACCATGTCAGCGGCACGAAGATCCTTCATTCGACACTGCCCACGAAGCTACCCCACCATCTCAGCAGAAAAGCAGCGTGGCTTCCACTGAGCTCGTTCAGCCTGATATCACGGCTCCTCGCTACCCCGTGGATGGTATCACGGAGAATGAACATTGTGAGCTAATGGCGAAATGACATAACCTAACCTTGAAGGTGGCAATCGGCTATGTCTTACCTCCTCGACCTGAGAGAACTTTCCATTGTCGTCCGGTTCCACATGGCTTTGCTATTGTCGGGGTGGATGAAATAATGGATGGATTTGAGGGGCTGGAGCTTGACTACCCTACAGGTGAAGGGGAGATTCTTCTGGAAAATGCCTTAAGGACTACCTGTCTATGGAGAAAGGAAAACATCCTGCTTCCAAACTGGATGCCGCCTCAGCAGACTCAGTCGGAGGAGGCCCCTCAGCAGACTCCTCATAGTCCAGCTCTGCTATCTCGGCTGCCTCAGTTGTCTCCGACGCGTGAGCTGTCTCCGCCACGTCAGCGGGCTCCGATGGAGGAGGCCCCTCAGCATAATCCTACTCCGCCTCAGCTGTCTCCACCACGTCAGCGGACTCCGCCTCCTCCGCCGCCTCAGCAACGGCGGAAGAGAGGCACCGCCGCTCCGGTGGCTAGCAGTACAACAGGCAAGAAATTCAGAGCTGGTCCAAGCCTCAGGGCTCCTCCAAAGTTACCATATGAGAGGAATGACAAGGAAAACAATGACATCATGGCTACCGAAGTGCAGGCCCATTTTGAACGAAAACCTCCACCTCCAAAGGAGAAAGTAGATCCGGTGAAACCGAAGCGCTCTCTTGATGCCCTTTGGCGACCACCACCGCCTCCACCGCTATCACACTATGAGAGTTATATTGAAAAGACATTTGATGAAGAGCGGCGGTCGGGAAGTACTAGCAGTGCTGCAAGACGAAGTGGGAAAACAATTCCCCATCTCGGCGAACAGGAGAAGCAATCGTGCCCCCCGCTCAAGGTGTTTCCTGATATCGCTAATCATCCGGGGCTAGCGCTCGGTACCACTCTTTGTGATTACGTGGGCGATGATGTACAATTTGAAATGGCTGAGGTAGTAGTGCCCTTTAGATATGAGCATGGGAAGCCACTCATCAAACCTGATCAGCTCCCGCATCTACCAACGATGATGCGAAGATTGCATGACTGGTACTTGGAAACCTGCAGCAAGGATGGGACCGATAGTATGTTGCTGGGAATTAAATATGAGCACGACTTCATTGGAGTCGACCTGATGCCTGTTGAATTTGTGGAATTATTTCAGTTATACAATCAAGACTCCATCAACAAAACTCTCATGAGTTGATATTGTCTGTAAGTATTATTTCTGTAATCAAGTCTCTAGCTCAGCTCGTTCATTGCATTTATATATAATTATCCTCACTATATTAAGCAGATTGAAGATCGTCGAATGCAAAAGAGACCATACTATGACATTGGGTTCATTAGCTCAAATACTGTAAATGAATTTACGGTAGAAAATAGAGCCAAAGATACTGAGGAAAACTTGCTAAACGCGTTCCTTTGACATCAAAACAAAAGGGAAATACTCTTTCCTTACAACTTCAAGTGAGTGTTACTCTCTTGTGCATATTCTGTTTCGCATACTCGAGGTTAAGTGTAATTGATGAGTTATCCATGCTTAGGTTCCACTTTATTCTGCTATCCATTAAGCTTGATGCGGGACTAGTAACTGTCTTGGACTCGAGACGTAAAGAGCAAAAGGAGTGGGTGAACATGAGTGAAATGCTCCAGAAGTAAGTTCAATCATTATCGCACCATATCGCTAACATTCGTTCATTTCCTGATATCAAGCAATCATTTTCTTTGCCGGGCAGGGTTTGGAACAAGTTCACCAGAATGGTTCCGGGTCTAGAGAAAAAGGAGCTGCGATTTTCACAACCCAATGTAAGTAATACTAGCTAGTTCCGCGCATCTCTCATTGATTCTAGTTTCATCAATACCATTATCATGCTTGATTGAACTCTATTCTCGTAAAGTGCTTGTGGCAGGCACCCGGGAATAATTTATGTGGATACTATGTTTGCGAGTTCATTCGCTACTTGACCTCTGAGCGGGGCTTCTCAGACCGACAATTTGAAGTATGTAAACAATATTCACAGTTTTATTTTATTACCATCAATTTTGTTGAGTTTCATTCATATATATGTATTGACCCCCTTCTTTAAATTAGATCTGGGAGATCCAGAACAAACTCCTACCACATGATCGCATAAGAGCAATTCAAGAGGAATTGGCGGGATTCTTTGTTGACCACGTCATACCTGAAAAGGGAGAATACCATCAGGAAATACAATGGGATTTTGGTAGTAGATGATGTTAAGGATTGTAAGAGATGTTATATTGTATATATATAGTAGTGTTGGATAGATATATGAAAACTTGTTGTTCGACCAAGCGCGGAGAAAGAGAGGTCACTTCTCTCTATATATGTTCATGACGATCTTGTGTAATGGTTCATGTCGTAGAATAGTCACGGCAGATGTCCTAGTGTGAGGACTTAGTCGTGGAGCCATCGCAATGAGGTTAGTTTGAAGGAGTTAATCAGGACAAAGGACATGGGGAGTTTATACTGGTTCGGCCCCTTGCATTGAAGGTGAAGGCCTAATCCAGTTTGAGGTGGTTTTGCTAGGGTTTCGATGACCAGGGAGCGAATACGCTTAACCTGGCTCTCGACCTGTTGTTTCTTGTCCCTAAACCGCCGCCGGGTTGTCCCTTTATATACACAGGTTGACGCCCGGCGGTTCATAGAATTCCGGCCGGCTCATAAATGTGTCCGGCTCGGTATCCACTCTTTCCTATCTTACAATACAAGTCATATACTTATGGCGGTTTACATCTATGGGCCCTAACTCGCCTTTGGGCTTTGGGCCTTCTTATTAAGTCTCCTTCGTAAGTCACCATCTTCTATGTCTTCATGGGCTTCAATATAGGTAAATCACTATGAGCATAACCCGGCCCCTCCTGGGCGGTTTATACTCAATAGTTATATCCCCAACATTAGGCCCCAGGTTGATTTGAACTTGTTCATGTCAATCTTCAACACTTAGGAAAATTCCTTCTTCATTACCTTCGCAAAAATTTGTAACTCGCCGTGACGTCATCTTCCGAGATCATGATAACCCGCCATGATGTCACCTGTCATTAATTTTATAAACATCCAGAAATCATATACGCATCTCCTTTTTAATGAACCTCCGAAAATCGAGGCGTCAGCCCTGTCACATATCCAATTTGGAGCTCCACGATTCCCGCGCATGCCACTTATCCATTCACCTTATAAATAGGGCCAGGGGTCCTTTTCACTTTCCCCCCTCGGCCTCTTCGTCTTCATCGTCTTCCTCGCGACGCGCTGCTCTCGAGTCCAGCCGCCGCCATCGACCCTCTCCTCTGCATCACTATTGGCCGCTGCATCAACCTGACTTGGTCCAGATTTTGCTCACGCGCCTCCGCCGTTCAACAGCCTTGGTAAGTTCTTCCTCCTTCCCCCTCCGTAGATCTCATTAGGGTTCGAACAAATTCATGGAGGTTCGGCACTATTCTTCACCTGTTCTTCGCTGTAGCATGAGGTTTGATTCAAGCTTCATATTTATCCTGTGCGGCAATAATCCTAGTCCCTTTTTCCTCATCAGAGCATCTCTTTTAGGTAGAAAAATCCGATCTGGACCTTCATAAACTGCTCAAGTACCAGTATTTTAGGTCTGAATATATTTTCATTTTCTGACACGCGGTAGATCCAAAATTGCAATACCAATCTGTGAAACCTGTTTTTCATCACTTAGCCATTTTCCAACTTCAGATCTATACTTTCAATATCCGTGTAGGCGGTTTAACTTCAGAAAATAATAACCTGCCAGGTACCATTAGTCCCCTCTTAAACCGCCAAGTGCTCGTCTTTGTAATTTGATAACGTCACTGTCCGGTTTAACATTTATGCATGCTTGAACACTTTCTGCCTGTTAACCATGAGCCTTAAACCGGCACAAATCTTTTCCAGGTTATCGTATAAATGGCCAAATCCTTTTATTCCTGTAACTGGGTTCAATCCCGGGTTACATAAGAAGAACTGAACGGGTGTGTTGCAACCGGCGCTTTAGCGAAAAAGGAAGACATCCACTGGAGAGCCCCCGGTCCAGAAAATCCTCCTGAGCCCAAGGATGGGGAAGTGATTGTTTTTTATGATCATCTGAGTCGAGGGTTCAGCCCTCCCGGATCAAAAAATTTCCGTGACGTGCTTCACTTCTTCCAACTTCTCCCTCAAGATATTGGGCCTAACTCCGTGTCCAATATTTGCAATTTTCAAGTGTTTTGTGAAGCCTACCTGCAAGAAGAGCCCACCGTCGACCTGTTCAGAGATTTCTTCTATTTAAACCGCCGTACTAAATTTACGAATGTGCCCAATACTGAACTTGGCGGGGTTTCAATTCAGAAGAGAAAAGACGTCAGCTTCCCTCACGCTAAGCATCATAGCCATACCAAAGATTGGAATCAAACTTGGTTCTATTGCCAAGATACATCTCCAGCTGGCGAGAATCCTCTGCCGGGTTACCGTGCTCACCGGCTTACCGATGCACATCCATTCCCCCAAAGACTCAATGCAATGGAATGGTCCAAATATGCACCACAGCTTTCAAAGCTCAGAGCCTTTGTGGCAAACGATTTGACAGGCATTGATTTTGTCCGTTGCTGGGTATCTTGGATCATTTTGCCTTTAAGCCGTCGCTCCGGTTTAATGTGTGAGTACACAGGGGATGTGAAAGACCCTCAACGCCACACTGATATTCAGCTGACTCATGCTAAAATTACTGAATCTGTCAAGAAGATGTTGGATGAACCGGTGACCGACTGTAGCAAAACAGGACTTAGTCCTTTCTGCGCTTCTAATAAACCGCCAGCTGTAAGAATTGCCCCACTCCTGCTTTAATCCATATTCTTAAGACTCCCTTATGATCTTTTCAATCTTTAAACAAGGCGATGATCTGTTCTGGAAGAAGAAACCGCAGGATAAACCGGCTAAAACACCTCGTGTCAAGACCAAGGTCAACAAGAAGCCCGCTAAGAAGAAAAACACCGAGCCTACCGAGTTAAACATTGACGATGATAGTCTGGAGTCAGAGGTAGAACTTGATTCACTTGGCTCTTTTTTCATACATCTCATTGACGATGATTTTTATTAGGACGACGCAGAAGCTAGCCGCGCAAATGACGTAGAGGTAACTATTCTCTCATCCGGTTCAGAACCTCTACCCACACAGAAAACCCGACAAGCAAGACGGAAAGTAAGATTTTCTCACCCCCTAGCTTACTTGGATCCAAACTTTCTTTTGAAGAAGCAGCAACACGAAGCTCGCCCCACAACCCGTCATAGCGGCCATGTGGTCACTTCTTCTGGTTTACCAAACTCGCCAGTTCGTAAATGCCGCCCAGAGGTCTCTTCTATTTCTGACACATCTTATCCCAAGGCGGGTTATTTCTGACAACCTCTTAATCTGTTTGATTCAAACTATCAGGGAACTTCCCATTCATCCTCTGGCGAGTCCACAGGGACACAAATTCCAACCCTCAAAACTGTTCCTGGGTGAGCATTTTTAACTAACCCTTTATACCTTATGCTTGATCATTATACTAACCTGTTATTTGCGTCTCTGTCAGAGCCAAGGCCAGACCCGGTAAAAAGGCCAAATTGAACAAAACGGCTGATGACAGCACGCCAACTGATCCGGAAAAGAACCCGGAACAGTTTGAACCAAATACTGAAGCTATTCTTGATGATTCGCCACCGCAAGATCATGAAACCTTTGTTGAACAGATGGAAATTGATCCAATGGGTCATGCTGATAAACCGCCAAGCCCAACTAAGGCTGCTGGTGATAAAGCTGATGATGTTGTAGTTACCGGTGTCAGTTATACAGCCTCAGGCAACCCCACTGCTCTGTCAAAACATAGTGCGAAAGAAGAATTTTCTGCTGTTGATAAGGGCAAGTGGAAGGTGGACTTGGAAAGCTATGCCCACCTCAGCGCCCAAGATATTCATTCTGGGTTTTTAAACCGTTTGTACACAAGCCGTGATTTTGAAGCCAGTTTACTGAACATGATGAAGGAGCGATATGAGGTAAATGCTGTTAACTCTGCATAAATATTCTTCCCTTAGCCGCCAAGTTTACTGGACATAAAAGAATAGAATGTTCTGCAAACTTTCAAGAACCATATAGATCAACTCCACTAGCCCGCAAGGGCCGGCTTATAATGTCAATATGAACCGGGACTTTAGAATAATAACTCTTCAATTTCGCCTGTGTAGCCCCCAAGGGTCGACTTAACAAATATGCTAAGTTGAGACTAATTATGATGTAAGGCTCAAAATTCTTACTTAGGACCTTTATAATCCAGTTGACCATCAAGCTGATAGTTGTTATGTGCTTGGGACTTGTAATTTTTTTTTATAAGAAGCAATAGACATTAGCCCCCAAGTGCCAAGTATATTACTTGTTATGTGCTTGGGACTTTGAATATGCACTGCTATCTAATTAATTACATGTCTCTTGCAGGCTGATCTTAACAAGAAGGAATCTCAAATCACCGACCTTCAAGAAAATATCAAGTCGCAACAAGCAGAGACCTCCAAAGCCAAGGAAGAACTGACCAGTGCCTTAACAACAATGGAAAAACTGAAGGAGAGCTTCAAGAACGAGCGGGCAGGTTGGGATACAGAAAAGTCAACTCTGCTGAAGAGGGCTGAGGATGCTGAGGCTGCCCTTAATCCGGTAGCTGAGGAGCTGACTGGCTTGAAACAGCAAATAAATGCCATGACCGCTGCCATATTTGGTAAATAACTTCTTCATAAGCTTTGAACATGTATTATGTAAGAGACTGCCGGTTTACCGATGTTTTTGGTGATGCAGGAACTCGCATTGCTCATCTTGGCTCAGATATGCGGCAAAAACTGAAAGCCGCCTATACACTTGTAGAGCAATTATATGCCGGCGTACAACGGGTTATCTGCACAGCTTCCCATAATAAACCGCCCCCAACCTTGATCAAGGAGACGTTGGAAAGGCTGGCGATGATGCCTGCACAGTTTGAAGAGCTAAAGAAGTCAGCTGCCAGGGCGGGTGCTCTTACTGCACTGACTCGGGCTAAAGCTTGGATATCTGATCTTGATCTGGCCGATGTGGGAAACGGCTACCCGAGCATAAAGGAGGACGGGTCAGACTTTAATAACGATGACCTCAGAGCCTTGATGAGGGAAATGCGCCCATTGGCTAGCAAATTGGCTGAAGAAACCGATCTTTCACATTATCAGTCAATTTATGATGCCAACAACAAGAGAGTTAACGCGCCAACTTATGATGCTCCAAATCTTATTCCTCCAATCCATAAGCATACCTATGCCCCTGATGTTGACCCCTCCACACTTATAAGTGATGAAGCTGTATTCAAGGCCTTAACTGGGATCGATTGGACCACCATTGACTTCCAGCCACTGGGTAGAGAGGAGGAAGATGAACCGGCGCTGGACGATCCGCAACCTTCAAGTCAGCCAGGCCAAGACTCGTAAACCGGGGGCGAGTTTAGCAGCTGCTTTCTTTAAGACTTGTTAAAACAATTATTCTTTTAGGCACCAAACGCCTTGTAATAGGCTAACTTGAACTATTGTTCTGCTATGCCATCGTGCATATTTACTTTGCATGACACTGCTAATCCACCATGTTAAGATATGCCACTTATGCTTATAATATTAACAATGTGGAATCTGCTCCTGCATGCAACGGATTAAAAGTGTCCTGGCGGTTTACCGCTGGACGGGTCATAATGCCCAATATAAAACCATGGAAACTAACATAGCTTATACCCAAGGCTGGACTTTCAGAATAACCAAATTTGAAATATATCATACCTATGATATTTGATCACACTGTTGGTTTACCAAACCGGTGTAGTAAGGGGGAAAACCCAAACTTTGAGCACTGGTAATTATCATAGATTGCTTGGCTTATGAACAAAACCAGGCCGGGTTAATAAACACCGGATATTATCTTATCTCATACTGGTGACTTATAGTCAAAAGCCAGGCCGGGTTAATAAACACCGAATGTTATCTTATCTCATACTGGTGACTTATAGTCAAAAACCAGGCCGGGTTAATAAACACCGGATGAATTATGATCATAAAGCATTATAAGCCTCATCAAATAAACCTCAAAAAAAACTGTGGAATAAAACAAAACGAAAAAACGAGGCTTTTCATGGGCTACCAGGCCGAAAATCGAGTGCTTTCACGGGCCGCACAGCCACTGAGTTAAACCTATATACAAACCTTATAAGATGGACCTCACATAACCAATCGTCATTTTAACTTTGACAAGTTCAGGGTCTGTATAAGATTGACTTGTCAAACGTTCGGCGGGTCATTCCAGGAATACCTGGGCGGAGTGGCTTACTTAAAAAGGCAGGATAACCCGTGGTTTTAGGTGAATACACCTGGCTTCCAAGCCTGGCTTTTAAGCCTATTACAAGGGTTATACAAACTCTTTGTTCTTTAGAATCAAGTAGCCCCCAAGTAATATTTTTGAGCTGTGCTCAAGGGGCACCTATGTTTGAGCTGTGATTTTGCAACAGACTCTCTTTGGTACCTTTAACCTGGGTAGTGTAACACCCCTGTGTAACTACCACTGTGATCAACTGCTAATATTGCCAGGTCATATCATTTGCAGAGACTAATCATAGTGGTTAACCAAAATAATTCAAACTCCATTCTGAAAATCAACTCAAATTCCAAAGTGCAAAATAAATTTGCTCAAACACCTTTGGAAAAATGTTCACTAATTAGCAAATATTCCAGATGCACTGATAAAAATATAACCATTGATACTTGGATTGGATAAGAAGTTCAAACCACATGGAACAGTACCAAATAACCATATTAAATTCATTTCAAATTCAAATATACTCCAAATTTGGCTCAAACCAATTTTGGTAAAGGCTAATATTACATATTAATATTTGGGTCAACTCTCACATTTTACAAAAGTGCTAAAGTGTGCTAGCTATTTCGAAACAGAAAATAAATAAAAGAAAATGTAAAACAGAAAACAGAAAATGGAGACGAGGCACTGTGCACTGGGCCTTAGTGCACAATGCCTCGACCGCAGCCCAGCTGGCCCAGACCGACGCGGTCGTCCTCCTCCTTCCGTGCTATCGCGCGCAAGCGCCGACACGACGACGGCCGCCGCACGTGTCGCCCATCCCTGGCGCCGCTGCCGCCGCGAGGAGGATAAGAGCATCCTCAACGACTCCCCCAGGTGAACCCTAGCTCCACTCCGCCCTGTTCCCCTCTTCTCTCTCGATCCCGCTCATCCCGAGCGTAGTCGTCGCCGTCGCCGCGTTGATCCCGCGGCCTCCGGCCACCACTCGCCTTGCCGCCACGTCGTAGAGGATCGCCGTCATCCGCTATGTCTCCAGACGCCACCAGTTGGAGCTGGGAGCCTCTGCTCCAAGCCCGGCGACGTCTTCTTCCTCCTCGGGCCACCGGCAAGCTTCTCCGATTCCGGCGTCGCTGCTGCTCCTAAACCGTCAACGACTTTTCATAGCCGCTCGGTGAGATCCAAACCTTCCTCTCCATCGCTTTGCGCTGCCCACCATCGCCCGTAGCTAGCAGCCGTCGATGTCGTGAGCTCGCCGCCGCAGAGCACCTCGTCGCCGTGACCGCAGTCACTGTCGTGCTCGTTCGAGCCCAGCATCGAGCTCCTGGAGCTCGTGCGGGTCCTGTGAGCACGCGTGCATGTTCCCCCGTACCTCCTAGCAGCGTTTCTGCCCGAGCCCGAACTCCGGCCGCCGCCAGGATGGACGCCGCCGTCGATTTAGGTCACCTCCGGCGGAGCTTTGAGCAGCACGCGATGCGCGCGAGCGCTAGCTTTCTAACGCAAGTTACCGCGTGCGATTTGGTGAAGTGTGGAGCAAATCCGAGCCACTCCGGCGATCCTCCGCCGCGAAAATGGTCGCCGGCGTGTCTCCGGCGCCGGCCGCCGACGTGGCTCGATGGGGCCCCACCTCCCAGTCACTGCCAGTGGGCCCCCTGGCCCCAGTTGACCACGCTGGCCATGGTCAACGTGCTGACTGGGCGCGGCCCAGCCACTGACATGTGGGCCCCGCTAGTAATTAGCTTAAATAAAATGCTTTAATAACTAAAACCAATTAGTTAGTCTAGATGTCTCACTGACAGATGGGGCCCACTCCCTAATTAACCCTGCTAATTAAACTAATCCACTGTTAGTCTAAACAGAGACTGACATGTGGGTCCCACTGGACCCACATGTCAGGTTTGACCAGGTCAGCGTCACTGTTGACCTGCTGATGTCAGCAACACGTCATGCTGACGTCATAATTCAATTCTGTTAATAAAAATAATTCCAAAAAATCATTTAAACTTTGAAAATTAATAACTTTTAAACCGTAGCTCAGATCGAAAAAGTTAAAACATGACAGTTGCTCAGAACGACGAGACGAGTCTGATCGTGCCATGTGTTTCCTTGTCGGAACCTCCAACGTAGGAGAACTCATAACTCCGAGCTCGATTCTGGTAGATGAATAGTGCACACACACCGGTTAATAAATCACAGATTAATTCTAAAAATAACTAAAATGACTTAGAGGCATATTTAGGCAACCCTGCACTGCATCATAGCATCGCACGCACTGTGTTGCATCTGTTTGCATCATATTTACTTGTTTCTTTCCCCTCTTCTCTTTCGGTAGACCCCGACGTTGCCGTAGCTCCTGAGGTAGACGCCACTCCGGAGTACGACTACGTCCCCGACGATCAGGCCCTTGCCGTCGAGCAGATGGGCAAGCACCCCCATTTTGAGCATTTCGATATCGCCCACTCTCTTCTCTCTTATGCTTGCATTAGAAGTTACTGCTGCTACTGTTGTCCTATATCTGCTGCATAGCCTGTTTACTTGTAACCTGTTGTTGATACATTCCTGCTATCCTAAACTGCTTAGTATAGGATGGGTAGAGCCTTATCAGAGACCCACTTGTCCCGACTACCCCGCTGGACTCTCAGAAGATCCGAGCAACGGGATCGAAGATCAGACCCTAGCACCGCACGTCACTTCCCTAAGATGCTCGACTCTACTGGGTTACTATCGAGTGCCGAGGGTGGTACCTCGTCAGCACTTCTGATGATAACCTTGTAGGTTAGTTATTCGGTCGTGGTAAGTGAGGGTGATTCCTCCTACACCACCCCCGATAACGACGTCGTCATGCAACTTCTCAAGTGTGGACCTCGAGGGTGATTCCTCATTCGTTCACCTTGAAGATAGCATCGAGCGGGAATTCCATCGAGGGTGATTCCTCAGGGTTCCCCTTCGGTGTCAGACACACAACTACTCTGGATATTATGACTTGACTTTGAACCATGATACTAAAGACGGGTCGGCCTGAGGGGTACCCGCGCGATCATGAATGCGAAGTGATGTGGAGTTGGGTTGACCTGAGAGGTGCCCGCGAGATAACTACGAGGTGTGGCCGGGCATTCTTAGCCCTTGCCGCAAGTCCTCGAGACGGGGCGACGGGGTCACATCGATCGTGAGTCTCTGCTCGTTTCCGCGCGCTCCTAAACCAGTAAACGGTTTGGATATTTGATCCGAGGGGCCTCTGGCCCGATAGCACTAACCATCACGTGGGCATAGTATGGGCGTTCTGCGTCGTATACTTCAGCCGGAGCTTAATTGACGTCGGCAAGGAGCGGCGCGCGCTGAATTGGACTGGGAACGGAACCGCGCTTGTATAAGGGGTTGCTAGGTCTGCTTTCAGCCGCGTTCGCAATGCATAGGAGCGTCCGGGGTGATGGTCCAAGACCCCTGGGGGCATAGGTTTTGTCCTGCGTGCTGACCTCTCATTAAGTATTTGGTCGGGTTGCGGCGTGTTGCTTAGCCGAGGCCGGGCATGACCCAGAAAAGTGTGTCCGGCCGGAGTTAAGCGAGTGTGGTGGGTAAGTTGGTGCACCTCTGCAGGGAAGAAACTTCTATCGATAGCCTGTCCTACGGTAACGGACACTCGGAGTTTTATCCCGACCGGTACAACTAGAACATGACTTGAGATGAGAACTGGATAGTACGGCTCTGGGATTGCTTTCTCGCAGGGAGTCGAGGAAGAATCTCTGGCCGAGGTTGATGCTACTACTACTTTACATTATGTTATTCTGCTCTCTTCTACTGCTGCAAGACTGATGGAGATGCTGAAGATGCTAGTCTTCGATAGGACTAGGCTTTCCCCCTCTATTCTGGCAATTCTGCAGCCCAGTCCACATATACAGCCCCCTTTGAAAATGTTGCATATGTAGTGTAGATCCTTGCTTGCTGAGTACTTCGGATGAGTACTCACGTTTGCTTTATTTTCCTTTTTCCCCCTTTATCCCTTTGTCGCATCCAGAAGACAGAGCCCCAGAGCCAGTTGTCCCCGTCGACGGCCACTACTACTACCAGCCCGGAGAGTACTACTACTACGAGGAGCCGACCGACGACCAGGAGTAGGATTCGGAGGGTCCAGGGCAGGAGGCCCACGCCTTTCGATCGTAGAGTTTTATTTTGCCCCGCCTCTGTGAAGGCTTATCTCTCTGTTCTATAATATATCTGTACTCAGATATCTGATGCTTCTACTGACACTTGTATGCCATCAAGCTATGTATTCGAGCCCTCGAGGCCCTGTCTTGTAATATAAAGCTTGTATGAATTTATTTATGTTTTAGAGTTGTGTTGTGATATCTTCAAGTGAGTCCTTAGGCTTGATCGTGTGCATTTGCGTGTATGGTTAGTGCACGATTAAGCCGGGGTCGTCACAGGTTGGTATTAGAGCCGACTGCCTCTAGGAGTCCCCCTTTCCAACTCTTTGGCCGAAGTTGAGTCTAGTGGTCGAACACTGTTTTACTAACTTGGCTGTGTGGCTTACGGGCCCACGTCGCCAACTGGGTGGTAATAGGATCTTTTATTCCTCGATCTTACTCTGGGACTCTGATCTCTCTTCTATTCGGGTTTAATAAAATTTACTAACACCGACACTTAGGATCTCGATAATTCTATCCACCCAGAGAGCTGGATTCAGTGCGATTTCCCTGTCTTTGATCTGATTAGTCTGATAATCATTTCCTTTCCATTGTTTTGATTAATCTTTCCATTCGAGATCTGTTATATTTCTCGTCGTCGAATGACAATCCTGAATCTTCTTATTTCAGATGGACCGTCTGTTTCCACCTCGCCCTACGACGCAGGTTGTGCTTCGCACCTGTGCTCGAGACGTCCCTGGGTTTCCAGCTGTTCTGATCGCCCTCTTGATCAGGCTGGGATACCGCTGGTGCCCCGAGTACATGGTCTACGAGGTTTATCGTGAGTTCAACCAGGAGCAGTACTATGATGATGTTCGCATCTACGATCAGCAGGATGACTCAGACACTGAGCTACATCTTTTCCATGGTATCGGCGTGACGATTGAGATGGCAGTACATGATGCCACCTACTCTGCTGTCGCACGTCTTCGAGGACAGTTCAGTGCTGAGTTCGATGCCTCAGAGTATCGTTATATTCCGTATGCCCCTGCTGGAGATGCTTCTGGATTCTACACAGCTGTCTGTGCCCCTTACGAGCCTCGTCGCTACGATCAGCGAGTTCTGATTCATTGTACTCAGGCTCTGGATCGCACTGTTCGCGCTCTTGCTGTCGAGTTGTTCGTCACTCGAGCACGACTCTACGAGGCTATGATGCAGTTGCTACCAGCTGTTCATGCAGGGATACATCCGGAGCACATTCTTTACCCGAGCAAGACCGAGATGCCATTAGGGATCGATTGGCCTGCTGTGGGAGGTCACACACCTGCACGTGGACCTCTTCTTACAGCTCGAGACCGGGTTCTGCATCAGAGTGCACATGGAGCACAGGATCCTTCTGCGACGAATGTCCGTCGTCCGCACTTGCAGCTACCCTGTTTCAGTGGTTTTCTCCGACGTTGCTGTAGCCTTTGCTATGTCTCGTTGTGTACTTCCTTTACCGCGAGCCTGCGCGCCGCCTAGCATGTCTAGCTTTTGTATTTGCGCCGTTATGCTGCCCGAATGTAACCGACTCTGTATGGATCTGTATGACTTAATGACTACTATTAAGCGTCTGCTGTACTATTTAAATTCCATCGCGTTACATCATGCATGCCGCTAAACACTCGCATTGGCTTCTGCTAAACTACCCCTGTCGATTTAGCAGGATGGCAGATAACAATCCACCTCCGCCGCCACCGCCTGACTATATGGCAGCGATGATGCAACAGTTTGAACTCAATCGCCAATTCATGACGGGGATTATGCAGCAATTCCCCCGTCCCAATGCTGACCAGCCGCCACCTTCCATCACCTTGCCAGAATTTATGCGGCTCAACCCGTCGTTCTTCCGCAACACCGTCAACCCGCTGGATGCCGATGATTGGCTGCGTGACATCTCCCATGAGATGGAGTCTGCTGGTGTCACCCCGGCCAGTTATGTCACCTTTGCGACATACCTTTTGAAGGGTCCCGCATCACAATGGTGGGCAACCCACCGACAGACCCTACCACCTGGTACCGTCGTCACTTGGGCAGAATTCAAGATTGCTTTCCGTGCCCGCTACATTCCCCAAGCTGTCATAGCACGGAAGAAGGCCGAGTTCCGTAATCTTGTACAAGGCAACAAGTCTGTGGAAGTTTATCAGCGCGAGTTTCTTGACTTGTCTCGCTACGCTGAAGAGGACGTTCCCACTGATGACCGAAGGCAGGAGAAATTCCGCGAAGGGCTACACCATGACATTCAGTTAGCCCTGCTTGTTCAAGACTACCCTGATTTCGCCACCTTGATGAATAAGGCTATTATGGTCGAGACTGGACTAAAGAAGCACAAAGAAGCGACCAGACGCACTCGTGAGACGGGCTCATCTTCGGGCTCGTCTTCCCAGAAGCGTCGTATCTAGATCCCTCAGAGCATGTATCGTCCAGCAGCACCAGTGCACATGCCTTCCTATGCTGCACCACATCTGCCTCCTCCACCACCAAGACAGCCTCTGCAAGCTCCAGCAACTCGAGCTCCTGCACCACGTCCTGACAATGGACTATGCTTCAAGTGTGGCCAGCCAAGTCACCGTGCTAGAGATTGCTCTCAGAATCAGAATCAGTTGGCTCTTCCTTCTGCCAGCCGTGGTAGTGGCCGTGGGAATTCTCAGCCTCGCTACATCAATGCCAGACCTTCTTATGGTCGTGGGCAGGTCTTCCATGTCAACATGAATGAAGACCCCGAACAACCAGCAACCGTGATGGGTACACTCCTTGTTAATTCAGTACCTGCATCTGTTTTATTTGATTCAGGAGCATCGCATTCATTCATGTCAGAGCATTTTGCATTCTTACATGGCATTAAGTATGAAAACTTGCAACAACTGCTAGCAGTAAACACCCCCGCGGGTCAGTGCCAAGCCTCCATGTTTTGCCCCGAAGTCACTGTGGTGATTGAGGAGAGGAACTTTCAGGCCTTCCCCATTATCTTGAGAAATTCTGGGGTTGATCTTATACTGGGAATGGATTGGTTGAAGGCTCACTATGCCTCAATCAATTGTGCCACTAAAGTTGTACACCTCCTGCACCCATCGAATGAGATAGTGAATTATCAAGCTCATATCACTCAGAACGCCGAGGCTCAGATCTATGCCTTGAACGCGTTGAACGCTTCTCCACTTGAGGGGATCGAGAACATCCCAGTTGTCTGTGACTTCCCGGATGTTTTTCCAGAAGAACTTCCAGGAATACCCCCTGCTAGAGTTGTCGAGTTCGTCATTGACTTGAAGCCTGGCACCACTCCTATTGCGAAGCGTCCTTACAAGATGCCTCCGCACCATCTTATCGAGCTTAAGGAAGAAATTGATAAATCCTTAAGGAAGGGCTTCATCCGCCCTAGTTCCTCTGCCTGGGGAGCGCCGTCCCTTTTTGTCAAGAAGAAAGATGGTACGAATAGGTTGGTCCAAGATTACCGTCCTATCAACCAGGCAACCATTCAGAATAAATATCCGCTTCCCCGGATCAATGACTTATATGATCAACTTGCTAGGTCTTCGGTGTTCTCTAAACTCGACTTGAGGTTGGGTTATCACCAGATCCGTGTCCGCGAAGAGGATATTCCGAAGACCGCCTTCGTTACCCGTTATGGCTCCTATGAATACACTGTCATGTCGTTTGGCCTAACGAATGCTCCAGCTATGTTCTCCCGTCTAATGAATTACATATTCATGGACTACCTCGACAAGTTCGTCGTGGTATATCTGGACGATATCCTAGTATATTCAAAGAATACGGAAGAACATGCCGAGCATCTTCGCCTTGTTCTAGAGAGGCTTCGAGAGCACAAGTTATATGCCAAGTACTCCAAATGTGAATTCTGGCTTTCCGAAGTGACCTACCTTGGACATGTGATTTCCAAGCACGGTATTGCCATTAACCCAGAGCGTGTTCAGGCTATCCTTGACTGGACTCCTCCGAAGAATGCCAAGCAAGTCCGAAGCTTCCTTGGTCTAGCCAGTTATTGCCGTCGATTTGTCGAGAACTTCTCCAAGATCGCCAAGCCCCTGACTAATCTGCTCCACAAAGGCGTTAAGTTTGAGTGGACAGACAAATGTCAGGAAAGTTTCCAGACCCTCAAGGACAAGCTTACTTCTGCTCCAGTGCTTGCTCCTCCTGATTCTCTCAAGGACTTTGTCATATACTGCGACGCCTCTCGTCAGGGATTAGGCTGTGTCCTAATGCAAGAGCGAAGAGTAATTGCGTATGCTTCATGTCAATTGCGTCCACATGAAGAAAATTATCCAGTGCATGATCTTGAACTTGCTGCAGTGATCTATGCATTAAAGTTATGGCGTCATTACCTTCTGGGTAATCGGTGTGAGATTTATACCGATCACCAGAGTCTGAAATACTTGTTCACTCAACCGGATCTTAATCTCCGTCAGCAACGATGGTTAGAAACAATTACGGACTATGACTGCGGTATTTCATATACCCCGGGCAAGGCTAACGTGATGGCTGATGCCTTAAGACGCAAGTCATATTGCAACAACCTCATGGTTAGGCGAGCTCAACCTTGTCTTTATGCAGAACTGACTCAGCTGAATCTGCGAATTGTTCCCCAGGGTTCTCTTAATAACCTTGTGGTACAACCAGACCTTCAAAAGGCTGTTAAGGAAGCGCAAGCCAAAGATGCTGAAATTGACTTGATGAAGAAAGAGCTTCACCTTGAGAAGTACCGGGATTTCTCAGTTGCTGAAGATGGAACATTATATTTCAGAGACCGCATCGTAGTACCTCGCTTCGAGCTTATGACCGACAAGGTCATGAAGGAGGCTCATGATACACCGCTGTCTATCCATTCGGGTAGCACCAAGATGTATCGCGATCTCCGACAGAGGTACTGGTGGTCTAGAATGAAGCAGGACATTGCTTGATACGTTGCTGAATGTGACGTATGTCGTCGTGTGGAAGCAGAACATCAGAAGCCTGCTGGAATTCTTCAACCACTCCCTATTCCTCTATGGAAATGGGATAAAGTGCAGTTGGATTTCATAACTGGTCTTCCTAAGTCTCAGAAAGGTCACGATGCTATTCTTGTCATCGTCGACCAACTCTCCAAGGTTGCTCATTTCCTACATGTCAAGGAGACTATCACTGCTAGTCAGCTAGCAGAACTGTATATCTCCAGAATCGTTTCGCTCCACGGTATTCCGAAGGAGATCAGTTCGGACCGTGGAGGTCTTTTCACGTCCAAGTTCTGGGAAAGTTTTCATGAAGCTATGGGAACTCACATTACATGGAGTTCAGCTTATCATCCCCAATCCCAAGGCCAAGTTGAGCGAGTTAACCAAGTACTTGAAGATATGCTTCGGGCTTGTGTTATATCATTCGGTAAGAAGTGGGAGGAATCTCTCCCGTATGCCGAGTTCTCTTATAACAACAGTTATCAAGCCATCTTGAAAATGGCCCCCTTCGAAGTGCTTTATGGACGGAAATGTCGAATCCCTCTGAACTAGTCAGAAACTGGGGAACGACCACTCGTTGGACCAGACATTATTCAACACGCTGAAGAACAAGTCAGAATTGTTCGAAAAAATCTCAAAGCAGCTCAGGACCGCCAGAAGAGCAACTATGATCGCAAACGATGGGGTCTGACTTATCAACCAGGTGATCACGCTTATCTTCGTGTCACTCCTATGAAAGGCACCCGTCGTTTCGGAATCAAGGGCAAGTTAGCTCCTCGCTATATCGGTCCTTTCCGCATCGTGGCTAGACGTGGACAGGTGGCTTATAAATTGGAGTTGCCGCCGCAATTCTCTCATATTCATGATGTCTTCCACGTGTCGCAACTTCTTAAATGCTTCAAGGAATCTCCGCACCGCGCAGTGGATCACGAGATGCTTCAGTTGCAAGATGACTTATCTTATAAGGAGCATCCGATCCGCATTCTTGATGAAGCTGAACGTCGAACTCGTCAGAAGACGACCAAGTTCCTGAAAGTGCAGTGGTCGAATCACACTGAAGATGAAGCCACTTGGGAATGCGAGGATCATCTTCAGGAAGAATATCCTGACCTCTTTCCTTCTACCTCCTAAATTCTCGGGACGAGAATTTCTTTTAGAGGAGGAGAACTTGTAACACCCCTGTGTAACTACCACTGTGATCAACTGCTAATATTGCTAAGTCATATCATTTGCAGAGACTAATCATAGTGGTTAACCAAAATAATTCAAACTCCATTCTGAAAATCAACTCAAATTCCAAAAGTGCAAAATAAATTTGCTCAAACACCTTTGGAAAAATGTTCACTAATTAGCAAATATTCCAGATGCACTGATAAAAATATAACCATTGATACTTGGATTGGATAAGAGGTTCAAACGACATGGAACAGTACCAAAATAACCATATTAAATTCATTTCAAATTCAAATATACTCCAAATTTGGCTCAAACCAATTTTGGTAAAGGCTAATATTACATATTAATATTTGGGTCAACTCTCACATTTTACAAAAGTGCTAAAGTGTGCTAGCTATTTCGAAACAGAAAAGAAATAAAAGAAAATGTAAAACAGAAAACAGAAAATGGAGACGAGGCACTGTGCACTGGGCCTTAGTGCACAGTGCCCCAACCGCAGCCCAGCTGGCCCAGCCCGACGCGGTCGTCCTCCTCCTTTCGCGCTGTCGCGCGCAAGCACCGACACGACGACGGCCGCCGCACGTGTCGCCCATCCCCGGCGCCGCTGCCGCCGCGAGGAGGATAAGAGCATCCTCAGTGACTCCCCCAGGCGAACCCTAGCTCCACTCCGCCCCGTTCCCCTCTTCTCTCTCGATCCCGCTCATCCCGAGCGCAGTCGTCGCCGTCGCCGCATCGATCCCGCGGCCTCCGACCAGCACTCGCCTCGCCGCCACGTCATAGAGGATCGCCGTCGTCCGCTACGCCTCCAGACGCCACCAGTTGGAGCTGGGAGCCTCTGCTCCGAGCCCGGCGACGTCTTCTTCTTCCTCGGGCCACCGGCGAGCTTCTCTGATTCCGGCGTCGCTGCTCCTAAACCGTCAATGGCTTTTCATAGCCGCTCGGTGAGCTCCCAACCTTCCTCTCCATCGCGTTGCGCTGCCCACCGTCGCCCGTAGCTAGCAGCCGTCGATGCCGTGAGCTCGCCGCCGCAGAGCACCTCGTCGCCGTGACCGCAGTCACTGTCGTGCTCGTCCGAGCCCAGCATCGAGCTCCTGGAGCTCATGCGGGTCCTGTGAGCACGCGTGCACATTCCCCCGTACCTCCTAGCACCGTTTCTGCCCGAGCCCGAACTCCGGCCGCCGCAAGGATGGACGCCGCCGTCGATTTAGGTCACCTCCGGCGGAGCTTTGAGCACCACGCGATGCGCGCGAGCGCTAGCTTTCTAACGCAAGTTACCGCACGCGATTTGGTGAAGTGTGGAGTAAATCCGAGCCACTCCGGCGATCCTCCGCCGTGAAAAAGGTCGCCGGCGCGTCTTCGGCGCCGGCCGCCGACGTGGCTCGATGGGGCCCCACCTCCCAGTCACTGCCAGTGGCCCCCTGGCCCCAGTTGACCACGCTGGCCGTGGTCAACGTGCTGACTGGGCGTGGCCCAGCCACTGACATGTGGGCCCCGCTAGTAATTAGCTTAAATAAAACGCTTTAATAATTAAAATCAATTAGTTAGTCTAGATGTCTCACTGACAGATGGGGCCCACTCCCTAATTAACCCTGCTAATTAAACTAATCCACTGTTAGTCTAAACAGAGACTGACATGTGGGTCCCACTAGACCCACATGTCAGGTTTGACCAGGTCAGCGTCACTGTTGACCTGCTGATGTCAGCAACACGTCATGCTGACGTCATAATTCAATTCTGTTAATAAAAATAATTCCAGAAAATCATTTAAACTTCGAAAATTAATAACTTTTAAACCGTAGCTCAGATCGAAAAAGTTAAAACATGAAAGTTGCTCAGAACGACAAGACAAGTCTAATCGTGCCATCTGTTTCCTTGTCGGAACCTCCTACGTAGGAGAACTCGTAACTCCGAGCTCGATTCCGGTAGATGAATAGTGCACACACACCGGTTAATAAATCCCAGATTAATTCTAAAAATAACTAAAATGACTTAGAGGCATATTTAGGCAACCCTGCACTGCATCATAGCATCGCACGCACTGTGTTGCGTCTGTTTGCATTATATTTACTTGTTTCTTCCCCCTCTTCTATTTCGGTAGACCCCGACGTTGCCGTAGCTCCTGAGGCAGACGCCACTCCGGAGTACGACAACGTCCCCGATGATCAGGCCCTTGCCGTCGAGCAGACACGCAAGCACCCCCATTTTGAGCAATTCGATATCGCCCACTCTCTTCTCTCTTATGCTTGCATTAGAAGTTACTGTTGCTACTGTTGTCCTATATCTGCTGCATAGCCTGTTTACTTGTAACCTGTTGTTGATACTTTCCTGCTATCCTAAACTGCTTAGTATAGGATGGGTAGAGCCTTATCAGAGACCCACTTGTCCCGACTGCCCCGCTGGACTCTCAGAAGACCCGAGCAACGGGATCGAAGATCAGACCCTAGCACCGCACGTCACTTCCCTAAGATGCTCGACTCTACTGGGTTACTATCGAGTGCCGAGGGTGGTACCTCATCAGCACTTCTGATGATAACCTTGTAGGTTAGTTATTCGGTCGTGGTAAGTGAGGGTGATTCCTCCTACACCACCCCCGATAACGACGTCATCGTGTAACTTCTCAACTGTGGACCTCGAGGGTGATTCCTCATTCGTTCACCTTGACGATAGCATCGAGCGGTAATTCCATCGAGGGTGATTCCTCAGGGTTCCCCTTCGGTGTCAGACACACAACTACTCTGGATATTATGACTTGACTTTGAACCATGATACTAAAGACGGGTCGGCCCTGAGGGGTACCCGCGCGTGCATGAATGCGAGGTGATGTGGAGTCGGGTTGACCTGAGAGGTGCCCGCGAGATAACTGCGAGGTGTGGCCGGGCATTCTTAGCCCTTGCCGCAAGTCCTCGAGACGGGGCGACGGGGTCACATCGATCATGAGTCTCTGCTCGTTTCCGCGCGCTCCTAAACCACTAAACGGTTTGGATATTTGATCCGAGGGGCCTCTGGCCCGATAGCACTAACCATCACGTGGGCATAGTATGGGCGTTCTGCGTCGTACACTTCAGCCGGAGCTTAATTGACGTCGGCAAGGAGCGGCGCGCACTGAATTGGACTGGGAACGCAACCGCGCTTGTATAAGGGGTTGCTAGGTCTGCTTTCAGCCGCGTTCGCAACATATAGGAGCATCCGGGGTGATGGTCCAAGACCCCTGGGGGCATAGGTTTAGTCCGGCGTGCTGACCTCTCATTAAGTATTTGGTCGGGTTGCGGCGTGTTGCTTAGCCGAGGCCGGGCATGACCCAGAAAAGTGTGTCCGGCCGGAGTTAAGCGAGCGTGGTGGGTAAGTTGGTGCACCCCTGCAGGGAAGAAACTTCTATCGATATCCTGTCCTACGGTAACGGACACTCGGAGTTGTATCCCGATCGGTACAACTAGAACATGACTTGAGATGAGAACTGGATAGTACGGCTCTGGGATTGCTTTCTCGCAGGGAGTCGAGGAAGAATCTCTGGCCGAGGTTGATGCTACTACTACTTTACATTATGTTATTCTGCTCTCTTGTACTGCTGCAAGACTGATGGAGATGCTGAAGATGCTAGTCTTCAATAGGACTAGGCTTTCCCCCTCTATTCTGGCAATTCTGCAGCCCAGTCCACATATACAGCCCCCTTTGAAAATGTTGCATATGTAGTGTAGATCCTTGCTTGCTGAGTACTTCGGATGAGTACTCACGTTTGCTTTATTTTCCTTTTTCCCCCTTTATCCCTTTGTCGCATCCAGACGACGGAGCCCCGGAGCCAGTTGTCCCCGTCGACGGCCACTACTACTACCAGCCCGGAGAGTACTACTACTACGAGGAGCCGACCGACGACCAGGAGTAGGATTCGGAGGGTCCAGGGCAGGAGGCCCACGCCTTTCGATCGTAGAGTTTTATTTTGCCCCGCCTCTATGAAGGCTTATCTCTCTATTCTGTAATATATCTGTACCCAGATATCTGATGCTTCCGCTGACACTTGTATGCCTTCGAGCTATGTATTCGAGCCCTCGAGGCCCTGGCTTGTAATATAAAGCTTGTATGAATTTATTTATGTTTTAGAGTTGTGTTGTGATATCTTCAAGTGAGTCCTTAGGCTTGATCGTGTGCATTTGCGTGTATGGTTAGTGCACGATTAAGCCGGGGTCGTCACAGGTAGCAAGCCCCCAAGTTTTTTTTCCAATTGGCTTATAAGACAGTTCAAAGGGTAATCATAACTTCGCTCATAAGCCGGAAGCCCCCAAGTAACCAAAGACTCATTAAGAAAAAATGACAGAGGCCCTGCTTTAGCAGGGGTGCCGGTTTATTATATTGATCACAATATATACATTGTCAAAAATATGTACATCAGAAGAGCCAATGGCTCAGGTGTAGTAAGGCCAAAGATGAGCAATATTCCACGGCCGGCGAGTCTCTTCCTCCGACATGCGTGAGTCCTTGTGGTCTCGAACATCAATAAGGTAGTATGACCCGTTGTTCAGATTCTTGCTGACCACAAAGGGTCCTTCCCAAGGTGGGGATAACTTGTGCATATCAGTCTGATCCTGGATAAGCCGGAGCACTAAGTCGCCTTCTTGAAAGGTTCTGGTCTTGACCCGGCGGCTGTGATAACGACGTAGATCTTGCTGGTAAATCGCCGAACGAGCTGCTGCGAGATCACGCGCCTCGTCTAAAAGGTCAAGTGCATCCTGACGTGCCTTTTCATTATCAGCTTCAACGTAAGCCGCCACACGGGGTGAGTCGTGACGGATGTCACTGGGGAGAACCGCCTCTACTCCATAAACCATGAAAAAAGGCGTGTAACCCATAGATCTGTTGGGCATTGTGTTGATGCTCCATAGCACCGAGGGTAACTCCTCTACCCAACAACCCGGCGTCCTCTGTAAGGGAACCATAAGCCGGGGCTTGATGCCTCTCAGGATCTCTTGATTGGCTCTCTCAGCTTGACCATTAGATTGGGGGTGAGCCACCGAAGATACATCAAGCCGGATATGCTCATGTTGACAAAATTATTTCATAGCACCCTTGGAGAGATTAGTGCCATTGTCTGTTACAACGCTGTGTGGAAAGCCAAAACGGAAGATAACCTTCTTCATGAATTGAACCGCAGTTGCTACATCACACTTACTGACTGGCTCTGCCTCTACCCACTTAGTGAATTTATCAACCGCCACCAAGAGGTGGGTCTTCTTATCCTTGGACCTCTTAAAAGGTCCAACCATATCAAGCCCCCAAACTGCAAATGGCCAAGTGATTGGAAGCATTCTCAACTCCTGAGCCGGAACATGAGCTCGACGTGAAAACTTCTGACAACTGTCACATTTTTTGACCAAGTCCTCAGCATCAGCATGAGCCGTCAGCCAATAAAAACCGTGACGAAAAGCCTTGGCTACAAGAGATTTAGAGCCGGCGTGATGACCATAATCTCCTTCATGGATCTCACACAGAATCTCACAGCCTTCTTCAGGAGAAACACAACGCTGAAACGCCCCGGTAACACTGCAATGGTGCAGCTCTCCATTGACAATTGTCATTGACTTGGACCGCCGGGTTATTTGCCTGGCCAAGGTTTCATCCTCAGGTAACTCGCCCCAGGTCATATATGCCAAATATGGAACTGTCCAATCAGGAATAACATGAAGAGCCGCCACCAACTGAGCTTCCGGGTCAGGAATAGCCAAATCCTCCTCTGTAGGTAACTTGACCGACGGGTTATGCAAAATGTCAAGAAAGACATTAGGTGGCACCGGTTTACGTTGAGAACCCAACTGGCTTAAGGCATCAGCCGCTTCATTTTTCCTCCGATCAACATGCTCAACTTGATAACCCTTGAAGTGACCAGCAATAACATCCACCTCTCGTCGATAAGCCGCAAGTACCAGAGACTTGTTGAGCCACCAAATCTGAGTCACCAAAGCACCTTACCCGGCTTAAGTTCATCTCCTTAGCCATCCGAAGACCGTGGAGCAAGGCCTCATATTCAGCTGCATTGTTTGTGCAAGGGAACATCAAACGGAGAACATAACAAAATTTATCACCTCGAGGGGAAGCTAGCACAACTCCAGCCCCCGAGCCTTACAATTGCCTGGACCCATCAAAGTGAATAGTCCAATACGTGTTATCTGGTTTTTCCTCAGGCATCTGCAGCTCTGTCCAGTCATTGATGAAATCCACCAGTGCTTGAGACTTGATGGCCGTGCGGGGCATATACTTCAAACCATGAGGCCCAAGTTTAATGGCCCATTTGGCAACCCGGCCTGTTGCTTCCCTGTTTTGGATGATATCTCCTAAAGGAGCAGAGCTAACCACAGTAATGGGGTGACCCTGAAAATATTGCTTAAGCTTCCGGCTTGCCATGAAAACCCCATATACAAGCTTCTGCCAATGTGGGTATCTCTGCGTGGACTCAATAAGCACTTCGCTGATATAATAAACCGGCCATTGAACCGGATATTCCTTGCCTGCCTCTTTCCTTTCAACCACAATAGCCACACTGACAGCCCGGCTATTAGCAGCCACATATAACAACAGCGGCTCCTTATCAACGGGCGCAGCTAGGACCGGCGGCTCAGCCAGCTCCTTCTTAAGCGCCTCAAATGCCTCATTAGCAGCGTCACTCCAGACGAAGTCATCTGTCTTTTTCATCATCTGATACAAAGGGATGGCCTTCTCACCGAGGCGGCTTATGAACCGGCTTAGCGCCGCAATACGACCCGCCAGACGTTGAACATCATTGATACACACCGGTTTAGCCAGAGAAGTAACGGCTTTGATCTTCTCCGTATTAGCTTCAATGCCCCTGTTAGACACCAGAAAGCCCAAAAGCTTGCCCGCCGGCACACCAAAAACACACTTGGCCGGATTAAGCATCATCTTATAAACTCGGAGATTATCAAAGGTATCCTTCAAGTCGTCTATCAACGTCTCCTTCTTTCTGGATTTCACCACAATATCATCCACATAAGCATGAACATTGCGTCCAATCTGATTATGAAGACAATTCTGCACACATCGCTGGTAAGTCGCCTGGGCACTCTTGAGCCCAAAAGGCATAGACACATAGCAGAAGGCTCCAAAGGGAGTTATGAAAGCTATCTTCTCCTGGTCCTTAACTGCCATCTTGATCTGATGATAACCAGAATAAGCATCCAAAAAACTCAAATGCTCACAACCCGCCGTAGCATCAATAATCTGATCAATACGAGGGAGAGCAAAAGGATCAGCCGGACAAGCCTTGTTTAAATCCGTGTAGTCCACACACATGCGCCAAGTGCCGTTCTTCTTAAGTACCAGCACCGAGTTAGCCAACCACTCAGGATGAAAAACTTCAACAATAAACCCAGCCGCCAAGAGCCGGGCTACCTCCTCACCAATGGCCTTACGTCTTTCTTCATTGAAACGACGAAGAAACTGCTTGACCGGTTTAAACTTGGGATTAATATTGAGAGTGTGCTCAGCGAGTTCCCTCAGCACACCTGGCATGTCAGAAGGTTTCCATGCAAAGATGTCCCGGTTCTCACGGATGAACTCGATGAGCGCGCTTTCCTATTTCGGATCCATATTAGCACTGATGCTGAACTGCTTGGATGAATCGCCAGGAACAAATTCAACCATCTTAGTGTCATCTGCCAATTTAAACTTCAAAACTGGATCATGCTCTGTAGTTGGCTTTTTCAAAGACGTCATATCCGCCGGATCAATATTGTACTTGTAAAATTTTAACTCCTCCGTTGCACAAACCGACTCAACATAAGCCGCATCACCTTCTTCACATTCCAAGGCTATCTTTCGGCTCCCATGTACTGTGATGGTCCCCTTGTAACCCGGCATCTTGAGCTACAGATAAACATAACAAGGCCGTGCCATGAACTTGGCATAAGCCGGCCGTCCAAACAGAGCGTGATACGGGCTGTGAATCTTGACTACTTCAAAGGTCAATGTCTCTGACCTAGAGTCATGATCATCTCCAAAGGCAACTTCCAGAGCTATCTTACCAACAGGGTACACCGACTTACCAGGCACCACACCATGGAAAACTGTATTCGACGGTTTAAGATTTTTATCTGTCAACCCCATGCGACAGAAAGTTTCGTAATAAAGGATATTGATGCTGCTCCCTCCGTCCATGAGTACCTTGGTAAACTTATACCCTCCAACCTGGGGTGCAACCACCAATGCTAGGTGACCCGGATTATCAACCCAGGGCGGGTGATCTTCCCGACTCCACACGATGGGCTGCTCTGACCAGCGCAAGTAACGGGGAACCGCCGGTTCAACGGCGTTCACTGCCCTTTTATGAAGTTTCTGACCCCGTTTGCATAAATTTGTGGTGAAGACGTGGTACTGCCCACTATTCAACTGCTTTGGGTTACTCTGATACCCAGATTGCTGCTGCTGATTCCCCTGACCTGACTGTTGATGGTAGCCACCCTGGTTGCCTTGATTGCCCTGATTACCTTGTAATCCAGAACTAGAAACGCCACCGCCGTAACCCGGCCCATGAGAACCGGACCCTGAACCACCACCCGGTCCATGATTGTCTTGAAAAAGATTGGAATTTTTATACTCCTTCATGATGTAGCAATCCTTCCAGAGGTGGCCAGACGGTCTTTCTCGCGTCCCATGCCTTGGGCAGGGCTGATTTAGCATCTGCTCAAGATTAAAGCCTGACCCTCTGGCCCGTGGGGGCGGTTTACCTTTATGACGCTGGCCATTATTCTGTGCGTTGGTGTTAGCCACAAAGTCCAAACTATTATCAGCTTTGCGCTTACCATTGCCTCCCTGATTCGCCGGATTATGCTGCTGTCCTCTGGTGCTGCTGCTCTTCTTTCCCTTTCCCGGCTTGTCATCATCAGACTCGGGGTCCTTGGTACCATCAGAGTCAGCGTACTTAACCAGAGCCGCCATCAGCTCTCCCATGTCATTGCAGTGGCGCTTGAGCCGACCCAACTTCTGCTTAAGAGGTGTAAACCGGCAATTCTTCTCCAATATTATGACCGCTGAACCGGCATTGATGCAATCCGATGAATGTAAGATGGTCGAAACCCGGCCCACCCAATGGGTTGTGGACTCACCCTCTTCTTGGACACAGGCATCCAGATCCACAATTGACATAGGCTGCTTGCACGTATCTTTGAAATTCTGGATAAACCGGGCATTTAACTCGGCCCATGACCCAATGGAGTTGGCAGGGAGCCCCTTCAACCAAGTGCGAGCCGTTCCATCCAACATCAGGGGGAAATATTTAGCACATGCCGCATCGCTAACATCTAGCAATTCCATGGCCATCTCATAACTCTCGATCCATGCTTCAAGAGGTAAATCGGCTGTATAGTTAGGCACCTTGCGAGGACCCTTAAAATCCTTGGGCAGACGCTCATTACGTATGGCCGGCACCAAACAAGGCACGCCCAAATTCCTAAAGGTTAGACCTGGCTCCACCGAAGTTGTCGGACGAACCGGAGAAGGTTTACGGGCCGCATATTGCGCCGCCAGCTCGGCCTCTCGACGTGCTCTACCTTGATCCACCATGTTCTGAGCATCAGCACCACTGCCCGCCGGGTTAAGTCCACGAGGCAGGTCATGGTTCCGCCCACTGCTTGACACAGCTGGTTCATCAATATGCCTACTGTAACTCCGGCTTGGGCGAGGGGTGGAATGAATCCGGCTTCGACTGTAAGAATAAGCCTGCTGCTAAACCAATGCTGTCTGAAGGAGCTCTCTAGCCCTCCGCATCTCAACCACCGTTGGAGACTCGCCTTCAACCGGGATAGCCGCCAATCGTGACGCCGCAGCGATCATGTTATCCAAAGGGTTAAAGTAATGACCCGATGGTGTTGGCATGTGTTGCGGCGGGATATTGTTCTGACGAGGCGGATCCGTGGTGCGCGGCTGAACCGGCGCTCCCGTCCCAGGCGCTTCAACCCGGTCCGCCACTGGCGGGTTGCTGGTTCCTGCTCCTGGGGTGTTAAAGAGGTTCCTCGCCTCGTAAACCGGTGGCAGGCGAGACTGATGCCTCCTCCTCATGACTTCGTTTGAAGCGTTCTGATCTAGCATGAGCCGGTAAGACTCCGACTGAATCCGCTGCGCCTGAGCATCCAACGTAACCCGCTCCGCGGCCATCCTGGCATCTTCAGCTGCCAGGTCTTCCTTAGCTTGAGCTATCTGATCTCGCAATTTCACGACTTCCGTGTTATGCTGATCTTGATTATCTGGGTTAACCTCCGTTGTCAGCAGTGTTGCCAAGGCGTCTAGTAAACCGGACAAGACTTGAGCCGGCGGGCGCGCAGGGCCTCCTGCCTCGGCTGCCGTCGCCGCTGCTGACCCGAAAATCAATGCCGCTGCAGTTGAAGAGTGCTGCACTGGCTGCGTACCGGCCATGAAGATTGCAACCGGGTTCGGCGGCTCGTAGGGGTCCGGAATACTATCGCCATCGGAACAGCCCCCAAGCCGACCGTCTTGCAGTCGGTACAATGACACGGTTTCACAGGTGGATGACTCGCCATCAGAATAGACAACTGTCTCACCGTCAGATACCGATTTATCCTCAGATTCCGCACCATTGATGAATCCCACGAAGGCACGACTCATGGCGGGCTGAACTCGGGCGGGTTTTGCATGCTGAGCCGTCTCGATGATGTCGGTGCAGGTGTCCGGCTTAGGGCCCGGTTCGCCGATCTTGCCAATGAAGACGTGAATTCCACCGAAGGGGACCCGGTACCCGTACTCAATTGAGCCGGCCTCGGGGCCCCAGCCTTCGTCGTCAATGTAGAGCTTGTCGCGACGACTCTTGGTCATCCGGCCCACAGCGTATCCCTTGATCCCTTCGAAGTTGCCCTTCAAGAACTCGAAACCACCGTGCGCTGGCCCCACGGTGGGCGCCAACTGTCGTAGAATAGTCACGGCAGATGTCCTAGTGTGAGGACTTAGTCGTGGAGCCATCGCAATGAGGTTAGTTTAAAAAGGTTAATCAGGACAAAGGACACGGGGAGTTTATACTGGTTCGGCCCCTTGCGGTGAAGGTGAAGGCCTAATCCAGTTTGAGGTGGTATTGCTAGGGTTTCGATGACCAGGGAGCGAATACGCTTAACCTGGCTCTCGACCTGTTGTTTCTTGTCCCTAAACCGCCGCCGGGTCGTCCCTTTATATACACAGGTTGACGCCCGGCGGTTCACAGAATCCCGGCCGGCTCATAAACGTGTCCGGCTCGGTATCCACTCTTTCCTATCTTATAATACAAGTCATATACTTATGGCGGTTTACATCTATGGGCCCTAACTCGCCTTTGGGCTTTGGGCCTTCTTATTAAGTCTCCTTCGTAAGTCGCCATCTTCTATGTCTTCATGGGCTTCAATACAGGTAAATCACTATGAGCAGAACCCGGCCCCTCCTGGGCGGTTTATACTCAATAGTTATATCCCCAACAGTTCCTTCATTGCTATATGTAGCAGCTAGCGTCTAGTTGAATGATAAACATTAAATAAAAATGAAACCCTAAATGTAAAAGAATTGAAGGGTAAATAAAAGGGGGAAACACAATATGAAAACCCCTAAACCCCTCCTTTAAAAAAAAGCAAAAACCCCAGCGCCTGGCAGCTGTTGACGTGTGGCTGCCTTTTAGTCCCGGTCGGTGTTACCAACCGGGACTAAAGGTCCTCCTGCCTGGGCGCCCCACAGCGGCCACGTGGAGCTCCTTTAGTCCCAGTTCGTAAGCTAACCGAGACTAAAAGTGATGGGCATTAGTCCTGATCATTTTGTCCCGGTTACAGAACCGGGACTAAAGGCCCTCTGGAACCGGGAATAATGCCCTGTTTTTCTACTAGTGTTTGCTGGGGGCGCCGCCTGCAGAAGTTACATCTAGCCATGGAGGTGTTGGAACCAGCCTTGCGGTTTGCTATCAATGGCCACCGTGGGTGCTGGAACACCCACCACTTGGTGCTACCATCTGTCCCCGCCGGTGCTGGAACCGGCCACTACGGCTGCTACAATGTGCCATCACAAATGCTGGAACCGGCCACCGCGGGTGCTACAAGCTGCCGGCGTTGGTGCTAGAACCTGCAGCTGGAGGAGCTGCAACTGACAATTTCGTTTGCTACCAACAACACCACCAGATGCTGGAATGGGCCGACTGTTTTGCTACAACCTACATGAGGCACTGCCACGTACGGTGGTGAACTGCGACACAGAGTTTGCTGCAACCAGCAAACAAGAAGTTGGGACCGAGGAAATTTTTGCTACATCAATGGGGTGGAGCTGGGGTGACGACGAAGGATGGCGCCGAGATTGCTACAACTGCCAACTATAAAAGCTATGGTCAGCTAGATTTTTTGCTACAACGGCGATGATGGGGGCTGCCACTTTCCACGCAAGGAGCTGCAAGCAGCCATGGCCGAGCCTCGGCCAGTCATCAGCGGGGTGTTGCTGGGGGTCAAAACAAGGAGGGAGATGGAAGGCGGGGGCATCGGCGTCCAAGATCTGACGAGCTGGTGTGGCGGCTCTCTGCAAGACCCCCTGCGTGGGAGGAGAGATAGGAGGTGAACGGGAGACATGTAAAAAAACGTTCCGATCAAACGGCTCTACACTGACGCATCCAACCGCGCAGGGCCGGCCGGCCGAAAATTGGGCCGGCGCGCCGGTGCCTAGTACTCGCCATTTAGGAACCGAGGTAGTACACATCCACTTGAAGACAAACTTTCCTTGTCTATAGGAACTAAGCAAATCCCACGTAAACTGGCAATATGCATTAGAGTAGAAAAAATGGAGGCAACGCCCATAGCCTCTTTGAGTTTTTTCTTCAGGAATTTAAAACATTAAGGTTTGGCCTTATTACATTCTGTCATCTGGTAACGGTATACCAATGATGGAGAGTAGAAGCTTACGGACATTGGTCATCCAACCAACAATGAACTCCATACATGAGTGTCTTTTGATCTAGCTTATATAGTGTTATCAGAAAACACTGAAAACTCATTTACAATCATTCTATTTTTTTAGAGAAAAGGCATACACCCGATTTTTTAGATGAAGCCACCAGACAGAGTACGACAAATGGTAAAACAACCCTTGAAACGAGACGAGCAACCAGAGTATTAAGGCCACCAACCTTAGCATGCAGGCCAACACAATTCACGGCACGCGGGCCAGATAAGGAGAGAACAATCAGGCACGCAGGCCAACAATGTACTACCAATAGAATAAGCACTGCTAAGACTGAGCTTGACCATATGAATTTTGCGATGATAAGGAGACGAAATAGGCTCGAACCTTCCCAATCAACATCTCCCATCACGATCGGCAACTTTATTCAATAATTTCCACTGCTGCATACACATACACATTTTAAAGAGATAGTCAGCGGGCTTGTTATGGAACTCATGTTCCATGGTAAATTTGTTCCTGGTCGTCCACAAACACTAGCAAAGAGCAGTAAACCCACACCAAAATAACCGCTTGTTAATGCCCAGAAGCCCAGCTGAAAGCGTACGAAGCTCAGCAAAGGAAGAAGGATCCCATGACATAGGCAACCAAGATCTGATGCAACACCAGGCCATCTTGGCCAAGACACAACCAAAGAAACTATGATTAGAATTCCCAATAGCAGAACAAAGAACACAACGATCTGTACTAGACCCATTACGTTTACAGATTTGATCAGCCATAGGAAGGCGCCCCTAATAGCTTGACACATGAAAATTTTAATCTTAGGGGGAATCCTAGCCTGCCAAATTCGCTTAAATTTAGAAGTAAGGGTGCCCGCGATCATGCTGGAATAAAGGACTTGGCAGAAAATCTACCAGAAGAGGAGTGAGGCCAGGTAACATAATCATTTTCCTCCGAGAGCACCGGGATGAAGGCAACAAGGCGTTGCCTATCATCCAACTCTACCGAAGAGAGAGAGAGAGAGAGAGAGAGAGAGAGAGAGGGGGGGGGGAAGAGATAGAGAGAGAACGTGTGAAAGCCAAGTACCAATGATTGGTAGAGAGCTCTGAGACAGAGATCTCCGGGGCAGAACAGTAAGAGAAAAGGACAGGAAAGGCAACTAGGCAACGGTTAACGAAGAATCACCGCACTACCAATCAAGCCAAAACTAGGTAGAACAGCCATTGCCCACTACAAATTTGTCATGCTCTTTACAAACATCCCTAACTTTCACCAAATCTTTCCAGAACTGAGAACAACCCAAGGACGAAGCAATCATCGGGCTCCCATAAGGGAAATACTTGGCTTTGAGAAGGGAAAACCAAACATAGCCAGGCCCAACGATCAAATTCTTCCACCATCAGTTGACAATAAGGCATTTCTATTTGGAAACATTGCATGGAAAACAAAAAAAAATTCTACGCACACGCAAGATATATCCATGGAGATGCATAGCAACGAGAGGGGAGAGTGTGTCTACGTACCCTCGTAGAACGTAAGTAGAAGCATTTATCAACGTGGTTGATGTAGTCGTACACCTTCACGATCCGTCCCGACCAAGTACCGAACATATGGCACCTCTGCGTTCAGTTCGATGACATCCTCGCCTTCTTGATCCAGCAAGAGGGGCAAAGTAGTAGATGAGTTTCGGCAGCACGACGGCGTGGTGACGGTGTTGGTGAAGAACAATCTGCACAGGGCTTCGCCAAGCACAACCGAAACTATGACGGAGGATAAACTAGAGGGGATGGGGTTGCCGGCACATGGCTTAATGAATCTTAATGTGTCTTGGGTGCTAGCCCTGCCCCTCTATTTATATATCGAGCCTTGGGGTCAAAACTTGGAGTAAAAGCCTCCTCAAAGTCGTTTTGCCCGAAAGGCAAGAGTACTTCTCGGACTCCAGGCCCAGACGCCAGGGTTCCCGGCGTCTGGCCCCAGACGCCAGGGTCCCTGGCGTCTGGCCCTAGCCTATGCAAAACTTTGTTTTGCACTTTCCAAAAACCTTGTGGGCTTTACCCCTTGGCCCAAATAAAGTGTTCTCGCACCAGAACATTTCCGGAAACATCCAAAACCCCTACCGGTGAATTCCGGAACCCTTCCGAAGACCAATACTATTATCCCATATATTAATCTTTACCTCCGGACCATTCTGGAGCTCCTCGTCATGTCCGTGATCTCATCCAGGACTCCGAACAACATTCGGTCACCAACATACATAACTCATATAATACTATATCGTCAACGAACGTTAAGCGTGTGGACCCTACGGGTTCGAGAATGATGTAGACATGACCGAGACGCTTCTCCGGTCAATAACCAATAGAGGGACCTAGATGCCCATATTGGTTCCTACATATTCTACGAAGATCTTTATCGGTCGAACCTTTATGAGAACATACGTGATTCCTTTTGTCTGTCGGTATGTTACTTGCGCGAGATTCGATCGTCGGTATCTTCATACCTAGTTCAATCTCGTTACGGGCAAGTCTCTTTACTCGTTCTGTAATACATCATCTCATAACTAACTCCTTAGTCACTTTGCTTGCAAGCTTCTTGTGATTTGTATTACCGAGAGGGCCCAGAGATACCTCTCCGATACAGGGAGTGACAAATCCTAGTCTCGATCCATGCCAACTCAATAGACACCTTCGGAGATACCTGTAGAGCATCTTTATGATCACCCAGTTACGTTGTGACGTTTGATAGCACACAAGGCATTCCTCCGGTATCGGGGAGTTGCACGATCTCATAGTCGAAGGAATATGTATTTGACATTAAGAAAGCAATAGCAATAAACGGAACGATCATATGCTAAGCTAACGGGTGGGTCTTGTCCATCACATCATTCTCCTAATGATGTGATCCCGTTATCAAGTGACAAAACATGTCTATGGTTAGGAAACCTTAACCATCTTTGATCAACGGGCTAGTCTAGTAGAGGCTTACTCGGGACACGGTATTTGTTTATGTATTCACACATGTATTTAAGTTTTCGATCAATACAATTCTAGCATGAATAATAAACCTTTATCATGAATAAGGAAATATAAAATACCAACTTTATTATTGCCTCTAGGGCATATTTCCTTCAATCTCCCACTTGCACTAGAGTCAATAATCTAGATTACATTGTAATGAATCTAACACCCATGGAGTCTTTGTGCTGATCATGTTTTGCTCGCGCTAGAGGCTTAGTCAACGGGTCTGCTACATTCAGATCCGTATGTATTTTGCAAATCTCTATGTCTCCATCCTTGACCTTTTCAAAAATGGAGTTGAAGCATCTCTTGATGTGTTTGGTTCTCTTGTCAAATCTGGATTCCTTCGCTAAGGCAATTGCTCCAGTGTTGTCACAAAAGATTTTCATTGGACCCGATGCACTGGGTATTACACCCAGATCGGATATGAACTCTTTTATCCAGACTCCTTCATGTGCTGCTTCCAAAGCAGCTATGTACTCCGCTTCACACATAGATCCTGCCATGACGCTCTGCTTGGAGCTGCACCAACTGACAGCTCCACCATTTAATATAAATATGTATCCGGTTTGTGACTTAGAGTCATCCGGATCAGTGTCGAAGCTAGCATCAACGTAACCATTTACGACGAGCTCTTCGTCACCTCCATATACGAGAAACATATCCTTGGTCCTTTTTAGGTACTTTAGGATGTTCTTGACCGCTGTCCAGTGATCCATTCCTGGATTACATTGGTACCTCCCTGCCAAACTTATGGCAAGGCACACATCAGGTCTGGTACACAGCATAGCACACATGATAGAACCTATGGCTGAAGCATAGGGAATGACTTTCATTTTCTCTCTATCTTTTGCAGTGGTCGGGCTTTGAGTCTGACTCAATTTCACACCTTTTAACACAGGCAAGAACCCTTTCTTTGACTGATCCATTTTGAACTTCTTCAAAATTTTGTCATTGTATGTGCTTTGTGAAAGTCCTATTAAGTGTCTCGATCTATCCCTATAGATCTTGATGCCCAATATATAAGCAGCTTCACCGAGGTCTTTCATTGAAAAATTCTTATTCAAGTATCCCTTTATGCTATCCAGAAATTCTATATCATTTCCAATCAACAATATGTCATCCACATATAATATCAGAAATGCTACAGAGCTCCCACTCACTTTCTTGTAAATACAGGCTTCACCATAAGTCTGTCTAAAACCATATGCTTTGATCACCTCATCAAAGCGTATATTCCAACTCCGAGATGCTTGCACCAGTCCATAGATGGATCGCTGGAGCATGCACACTTTGTTAGCACCTTTAGGATCGACAAAACCTTCTGGTTGCATCATATACAACTCTTCTTTAAGAAATCCATTAAAGAATGCAGTTTTGACGTCCATTTGCCAGATTTCATAATTATAAAATGCGGCAATTGCTAACATGATTCGGACCAACTTAAGCATCGCTATGGGTGAGAAAGCCTCATCGTAGTCAACCCCTTGAACTTGTCGAAAACCTTTTGCGACAAGTCGAGCTTTGTAGATACTACCATTACCATCAGCGTCAGTCTTCTTCTTGAAGATCCATTTATTCTCTATGGCTTGCCGATCATCGGGCAAATCCACCAAAGTCCATACTTTGTTCTCATACATGGATCATGTCTCAGATTTCATGGCCTCAAGCCATTTACCGGAATCTGGGCTCATCATTGCTTCTTCATAGTTCGTAGGTTCGCCATGGTCTAATAACATAACTTCTAGAACAGGATTACCGTACCACTCTGGTGTGGATCGTGCTCTGGTCGACCTACGAGGTTTCCAGAACAGGATTACCTTACCACTCTGGTGCGGATCGTGCTCTGGTCGACCTACGAGGTTCAGTAGTAACTTGATCTGAAGTTTCATGAGCATTATCATTTGCTTCCTCTCTAGTTGGTGTAGGCATCACGGGAACGGTTTTCTGTTATGTGCTACTTTCCAATTTGAGATAAGGTACAATTACCTCATCAAGTTCTACTTTCCTCCCACTCACTTCTTTCGAGAGAAGCTCCTTCTCTAGAAAGGACCCATTCTTAGGAACAAAGATCTTGCCTATGGATCTGTGGTAGAAGATGTACCCAATAGTTTCTTTAGGGTATCCTATGAAGACGCACTTCTCCGATTTAGGTTCGAGCATATCAGGCTGAAGACTTTTGAAATAAGCGTCGCATCCACAAACTTTTAGAAACGACAACTTAGGTTTCTTGCCAAATCACAGTTCATACGGTGTCGTCTCAACGGATTTAGACAGTGCCCTATTTAACGTGAATGCGGTTGTCTATAATGCATAACCCCAAAACGATAGTGGTAAATCGGTAAGAGACATCATAGAACGCACCATATCTAATAAAGTACGGTTACGACGTTCGGACACACCATTATGCTGTGGTGTTCCAGGTGGCGTGAGTTGTGAAACAATTCCACATTGTTTTAAATGAAGGCCAAACTGGTAACTCAAATATTCGCCTCCGCGATCAGATCGTAGAAACTTTATTTTCTTGTTACGATGATTCTCTACTTCACTCTGAAATTCTTTGAACTTTTCAAATGTTTCAGACTTGTGTTTCATCAAGTAGATATACCCATACCTACTCAAATCATCTGTGAAGGTCAGAAAATAACGATACCCGCCATGTGCTTCAACACTCATCGGACCGCATACATCGGTATGTATTATTTCCAATAAGTCATTAGCTCGCTCCATTGTTCCGGAGAATGGAGTTTTAGTCATCTTGCCCATGAGGCATGGTTCGCAAGTATCAAATAATTCATAATCAAGTGACTCCAAAAGTCCATCCGCATGGAGTTTCTTCATGCGCTTTAAACCAATATGACCTAAACGGCAGTGCCACAAGTATGTTGCACTATCATTATCAACTTTGCATATTTTGGCATCAATATTATGAATATGTGTATTACTACGATCGAGATTCAACAAGAATAGACCACTCATCAAGGGTGCATGACTATAAAAGATATTACTCATATAAATAGAACAACCATTATTCTCCTACTTAAATGAATAACAGTCTCGCAATAAACAAGATCCCGATATAATGTTCATGCTCAACGCTGGCACCAAATAACAATTATTGAGGTCTAAAAGTAATCCCGAAGGTATATGTAGAGGTAGCACGCCGACGGCGATCACATCGACCTTGGAACTATTCTCGACGTGCATCGTCATCTCGTCCTTAGCTAATCTTCGTTTATTCCGCAGCTCCTGTTTCGAGTTACAAATATGAGCAACCGAACCAGTATCAAATACCCAGGCGCTACTACGAGCATTAGTAAGGTACACATCAATAACATGTATATCAAATATACCTTTGTTCACTTTGCCATCCTTCTTATCCACCTAGTATTTGGGGCAGTTCCGCTTCCAGTGACCATTCCCTTTGCAGTAGAAGCACTCAGTTTCAGGCTTGGGTACAACTTTGGGCTTCTTCACGGGAGCAACAACTTGCTTGCCATTCTTCTTGAAGTTCCCTTTCTTTCCCTTGCCTTTTTTCTTGAAACTAGTGGTCTTATTAACCATCAACACTTGATGCTCCTTCTTGATTTCTACCTCCGCAGCCTTAAGCATTGTGAAGAGCTCATGAATCGTTTTATTCATCCCTTGCATATTGTAGTTCATCACGAAGCCTTTGTATCTTGGTGGCAGTGATTGAAGAACTCTGTCAATAACACTATCAACTGCAAGATCAACTCCCAGCTGAGTCAAGTGGTTATGATACCCAGACATTTTGAGTATGTGTTCACTGACAGAACTGTTCTCCTCCATCTTGCAGCTATAGAACTTGTTGGAGACTTCATATCTCTCAACCCGGGAATTTGCTTGAAATATTAACTTCAACTCTTGGTACATCTCATATGCTCCATGACGTTCAAAACGTCTTTGAAGTCCTGGTTCTACGCCGTAAAGCATGGCACACTGAACTATTGAGTAGTCATCGGATCGAGCCTGCCAGACGTTCATAACATCTGCAGTAGCTCCTGCAGCAGGTCTGTCACCTAGCGGTGCATCTAGGACATAATTCTTCTGTGCAGCAATGAGGATAATCCTCAAGTTACGGAACCAGTCCGTGTAGTTGCTACCATCATCTTTCAACTTAGCTTTCTCTAGGAACACA
This sequence comes from Thinopyrum elongatum, assembly GCA_011799875.1. NCBI lineage: Eukaryota > Viridiplantae > Streptophyta > Magnoliopsida > Poales > Poaceae > Thinopyrum > Thinopyrum elongatum. The sequence goes on from CM022299.1 coordinate 63,617,508, forward strand.
TTAAAATTTAGGGGAACGGTAGCTCGGGCCATTGATCTACAACATAGATATGCAAAACTATTAAGACTAGTTCATGATAAATTAAGTTCAATTAATTAAATTACTAATGAACTCCCACTTTAATAAACATCCCTCAAGTTATCTAAGTGATACATGATCCAAATCAACTAACCCATGTCCGATCATCACGTGAGATGGGGTAGTCATCAATGGTGAACATCTCTATCACTACAGGAATCAGCTTCTTTGCCGTCTGCCATGGCAGACGGCAAAGGACCCAAAAGCGGACGGCAAACCTCTTTACCGTCTGCCACAGACGGCAAAGGTGCCCGGCAAAGAAAGCTACGGTAAATAGGTTCTTTGCCGTCGGTGACAGACGGCAAAGAAGTTGGACGGCAAATAACAGGCGTTAGCCACGTTAGGTGGCTAACGGGAGGCTTTGTCGTCCGCCAGCGGACGACAAACATGCCGAGCCCTTTGACGTCTGCTAACTGACGTCAGACATGCGTCATGCCCCAGCCTTTGTCGTCTGCCACAGACGGCAAACTCCCACAGCCTTTGCCGTCTGACACAGACGGCAAAGTAACCAAATGGGTCAGCTCCCAGATTGCACAAGCTGCTGCCACGTGGCCTCTTTGCTGTCTGTGGCAGACGGCAAAGAGCCCTTTGCCGTCGGCGGCAGACTGCAAAGAGCCTGCATTGCCTCTTTTTATTCTGTTTTTTCTTATACCCAACCATTTCCACAGCAAATATATGATATTTCACAGCAAACATATATATATACTTCACAGCAAACATATGAGATATCGAACACATAGATAGCAAGTTCCACATACATATGAGATATCGAATACATAGCAAGTTCAACATACATAGTTCATCCATACATATTACAAGTTTCACATAGCAAGTTCCACATTGTTACAAAATGAAAACAGAAAGGAAAAACAAGCCCTCCATCAATGCAAGTTTCCATGAAGTGAAGGAAATCTGCAAAATGGGAAATAAGAAAGTTACAAGAAAGTTACAAGAAGACTAGAAGAAGAAGAAGACTAGAAGAAGAAGAAGAAAATGAAGAAGAAGAAGAAAATGAAGAAGAAGAAAGTGAATGAAATCTGCAAAATGGGTCATTTTGGAGATAAATTAGGTAAAATGGATCATTTATGAGCTAACTTAGGTAAAATGGATAATTTTGGAGCTAAGTTAGGTAAAATGGATTATTTTGGAGCTAACCTAGGTAAAATGGGTCATTTTGGAGGTAACTTAGGTAAAATGGATCATTTTGGAGCTAACTAAGGTAAAATGGATCATTTATGAGCTAACTAAGGTAAAATGGATCATTTTGGAGCTAACTTAGGTATAATGGATCATATTGGAGCTAACCTAGGTAAAATGGGTCATTTTGGAGCTAACTTAGGTGAAATGGAACATTTTGGAGCAAACTAAGGTAAAATGGATCATTTATGAGCTAACTTAGGTCAAATGGATCATTTTGGAGCTAACTTAGGTAAAATGGATCATATTGGAGCTAACCTAGGTAAAATGGGTCATTTTGGAGCTAACTTAGGTGAAATGGATCATTTTGGAGCAAACTAAGGTAAAATGGATCATATTGGAGCTAACCTAGGTAAATGGGTCATTTTGGAGCTAACCTAGCTAATTATGCCATTTTTTAGTTAACTAAGCATATTATGCCATTTTTGACATAAGTAAGCTGAGTATAGGTATTTATTGAGCTAACCTATGTAACTAAGCATATTAGAGCTAATTTAGCATTTTAGAGCTAACTTAGAGCTAACTGAGGTCGTTTTGCAGCTAACTTAGGTAAAATTGATCATTTTGGAGCTAATTAAGCTTATTATGTCATTTTGGAGGAAAATAAGCTAAGCATATGACATTTATGAGGTTACCAAGGTTGTTATGCCATTTTTGACCGAAGTAAGCTAATTATGCCATTTTTGACAAAAGTAAGCTAAGTGTATGTCATTATTGAGCAAACCTAGGTAACTAAGCATATTAGAGCTAACTTAGGTCATTTTGGAGGAAACAAAGCTAAGTGTAGATCATTTTAGAGCTAACTTAGGTAAAAAGGATCATCTTGGAGCTAAGTAAGCTAAGTCTAGGTCATTATGGTAAGCATATTGGAGGAAATAACGCTAAGTCTAGTCTAGGTCATTATGCATTTGTTAAGGAAAACACTATAGAAAACTTACCGTCATCACGGAGGTGAAGCACCGTGGTGGCTCGTGCCGGTACCACCTGGAGATGGATCGTGCGATGCTTGTCTGGAGTTACGCTGCACCAAAGATCATTTGCAATGTCTCGTTAGCATGAAGACACTGAAATGTTAAGACTAGTAACTAATGACCATTCAAATTAAACTCACCGTGGTCCCCAAAGCAATCTCTGGCATCGGCGGAGGGGTCTAACCAGCCTTCTGGCACACAGACTGCACATTTGGTTTTGACGAGTCAGTCATACTAGTTAGTAATGAAACGAACATTACGTGAATGATTTGGCTAATATGCAGAAGAAACTTACCACGAGGAGCTCGTACATGGCCCGGTTCTGAATGTCATTCTGTGCCCTCTCCTCCTCCAACATCTTTGCCGTCTTCTCCTTCAACTCCCGCTGCTTCTCCTCCGCCTGCCGGTCCCTCTCTGCCAGAAGCACCTGGGTTCTATCTATCTCACTCTGAAGAGCAGCTTGCAACACCACTCCTCGTTAGCATTGTAATCATCGATGGCCGCACACACAATGTAATGAAGGAAAGATAGCTGAGTCCGTATAACTAACCTGGAAGACGAGCTCGACTGGCCATTGACGAGGCCTCATCTCAGGAGCGAAGCTCAACTAGCACGCCTTGATCTCCGGGAGAGTGCGAGGACAACGGATAAGTCCATCTCCAATGGCTATCGAGCCATGGGACCTCCCGCCACCAGATAACATCACCAACTCTGGATCAAACTGCTGGCTCGGGTTAAAGTCCTCCCCTTTCATTGCCTTCCCCACATCTCTGTACCTCACGAGCTTCTTGTGGGAGGAGATGTTGGTAAAGTTCTTTGGATCATCGAGGTCAGACGCAGAGAATGCCTTGACCTTCTTGTATGAGCCGGTATGGGCCATGGCATATAGGTCGTACACCTCTGGCACCTCCGCCTTATTGTGTTTCGCCTGAAAGAGAGGAACAGAGTAAATTAGTAATTAAAGGGCTCAAGCTAGCTTGAAGAGAGAATTGCATGAATCATGAAGCAAACCACATACCCATTTCCGCCCGAACTGAAATAAGTTGGTGCTGCCTTGATGGTGTCGCACACCTTCCATTTGGGCACGCTTGTCCTTGGCACTATTGTGGAGGGTGCGCCATCGGTCTGAGCACCACTCATCCACCAACACCTCCCAACAATCCATCTGATCCGCACACCATCTCGGGGGCACCTAAGTTAGTAAAGAGAAACTTGAGCGCTACGCCTATGAATCAAATCAAGGAAACTAAGTACAAGGCCTTAAGAATAGGTAATTACCACCATGTACTGCTCCTTCTTCAGATACTTCTCGCGGCACGCCGGCTTGGGCTTCTTAATACCACGCGAGGCGTAGTGGTCTCGAACAGCCTGCACCCGAGCCTCGTGCCGTAAGTTTTGTAGTAGGCGCTTGCCCTCGGCATCGATAACCTTTGCCGCGGCCTCCTCGTATCCCTCCTCACGCCTGTAGAAGGTCTGCAATCAAACAAGAGAACATTGATTAGTACAATAACTAGCTATTTGAAGATTATTAATTGTGTAAAGGAGAAATTACCCAAAACTTTTGGATCACCATCTCTGCCCTCGTGTGGCATAAGACACCGTCGATCATCTTCTCTGGCGGGGCCGGAGCAACCAAGTAGTGCTCCCAGGTCAATCCTAGCTCTGGAACCTGACCCTCACCGGGCAACGTGACAAACCCCGGGAAGTTTTGACGGCAAATCACAGCAAGGACGATGTTGGGCCTGTGGACATCCTGAGCGTGGTCCCAACCCCTGCAGTATGACAAGGCCAACGCATTAGATATTTGAAGAAACGTGAAGGCAAATCGTACAGAAAGAGTAAATGCACTTACCTCTCCCCATCAGGGAAAATCAACCACCTCTGCTTTCGGGTCGCCGGCACGGGCGGGAGCCGTGTACAACAACGCTGGTAGACGGTGGCCCCCTCAACCACCTCACCCTCGCTATCAGTCGGATCTCCGCCACCAGCAGCATGGCCACTCGGCCCCTCAGGCGGATCCGTCCAGGTACCCCATCCGGACGTCTCCTGGGATGTACCCAGGTCCGGAGTCTGGTGGGGCCAAGTCTCATGGGCCGAAGGCCCGTCAACCCTAGGCTTATGGACCAGAGTCCGCGTAGCCTCCTCCTCAGACGTGTCCACCATAGCAGTCCTGTGTTCTGGTGAATAAGCTAGGGGTGGCGGCGAGGAAGGCGTAGGAGCCTGCCTAGCTCTCCCACGGCAATGTCCTCCCCGACCTCCTCTCCTCTTCCCTCCCCGACCTCCTCCCCCGGTGGGCAACGACACCGATGAAGAAGCGCCCACCGGTGTCTTCATACTGTCGACCAATGCTCTCCTGAGAGTCTGGGGTGGAAAGGAAGTACCCCTCCCACCACGCGCCGACGAAGAAGGAGCCCCGGAGCGCTCCTTACCCGCGCCCCCCATCTTTCAACACCTGCCATGACATAGAGTAAACGAAATTAGTACAACATAAAAAAAATTAATACCGACATGAATAATAATATGCATATAACTAGTGTATCATCATCAAGTACAACATAACTTAAGAACCCCTCGGCAACCATCGACCCCTCGCCCCTCGACCGCTCGACCCCTCGACCCATTGGCGACCCTCGACCCCTCGGCGACCCTCGACCCCTCAACCCCTGACCCCTCGGCAATCCTCAACCCTCGACCCTCGACCCCTCGGCGGTCCTGTCGAACACCTTCACTGTGAGCATGGTGAGTCTGTTGTCGTAGCTTAAGATGCGGACGTGCCCGAGCTAAAGGTCATCAGCGCGGTCGAACTGCTTCCATCCGTTCTTCGCGCACGGATGGAAGCAGTTCACCCACGCTCATGACCTTCATCTCGGGGACGTCCTCATCTTAAGCTACGACACCAGTCGGTCAGTACTCGGACCGGAAGATCCTCGACCATCGACCCCTCGACCCCTAACCCCTCGGCGATCGTGTCGAACACCTTCACTGTGAGCATGGTGTGGCTGTTGTCGTAGCTTAAGATGCGGACGTGCCCGAGCTGAACGTCATCAGCGCGGGCGAACTGCTTCCATCCATTCTTCGCCCACGGATGGAAGCAGTTCACCCACGCTCATGACCTTCAGCTCGGGGACGTCCTCATCTTAAGCTATGACACCAGTCGGCCAGCACTCGGACCGGAAGATCCTCGACCATCGACCCCACACCCCTCGACCCCTCGACCTCTCGAACCCTGACCCCTCGGCAATCCTTGACCCCTCGGCGGTCCTGTAGAACACCTTCACTATGAGCATGGTGCGGCTGGTGTCGTAGCTTAACCTGCGGACGTGCCCGAGTTGAAGGTCATCAGCGCGGGCGAACTGCTTCCATCCGTTCTTCGCGCACGGATGGAAGCAGTTCACCCACGCTCATGACCTTCAGCTCGGGGACCTCCTCATCTTAAGCTACGACACCAGTCGGTCAGCACTCGGACCGGAAGATCCTCGATCATCGACCCCTCGACCCTCGACCCCTCGCCCCTCGACCCATCGACCCCTCGCCCCTCGACCCCTCGCCCCTTGACCCCTCGACCCTCGACCCCTCGGCAATCCTCGACCATCGACCCTAGACCCCTCGACCCCTCGGCGACTCTCGACCTCTCGGCGATCCTCGACCCCTCGGCGACCCTCGACCCCTGACCCCTAGGCAATCCTCGACCCTCGACCCTCGACCCCTCGACCTTCTTTTCCTTCTTTTCTTTCTTTTTCTACTTTTCCTACTACTTTTTTTCATCTTCTTCTTCCTTCTTTTTCATCATCATCATCTTCTTCTTCTTCTTCTTCTTCTTCTTCTTCATATTCTTCTTCTTTTCTTAAAACTAAACTAAACTAAACTAAAACTAAAACTACACTAAACTAAAATAAACTAAACTAAACATAAACTAAACTAATCCTAAAACTAAACTAAACTAAACAAAAACCTAAAATTAAACTAAACTAAACATAAACCTAAAAGTAAAAGTAAAAAAAATAAAAAAAAATGGTGAGGAGCTCACTTCAGGGGAGGGGGCGGCCGGTGGAGGAGGGGGGAGGCGGCCCGGTGGAGTAGGTCCACCGCAGGGGAGGGGGCGGCGCCGCGGCCTGTCTCACGGCGGCACTCGGGCGGCCGCCGCAGGGGAGGGGGGCGGGGCGGCCTGTGCAGGGCGGCAGGACGGCCACGGGGCAGCGGGGCGACATGGTCGGGGAGGCGGGATGACGTGGCCAGGGCAGCAGGGGGCCAGGGGCGGCGGGACGGCCGCGGGGCGACATGGACGGGGTGGCAGGGGCGCGGTGGGGGTCGGGGGCGCGATGGCCGGTGACGGTTGGGGTCGGGTGCGGGGGTCGGGTTGGGGAGGGAGACAGAGAAGAGAGAGAGAGAGAGAGGAGGTGGCGGGACGGCCGTTAGATAGTCAATTCTTTGTCGTCTGCTAGCGGATGGCAAAGATTCATTGTCGTCCGCTGGCAGACGGCAATGAGGTGGGGCTGGTGGGCCGTTACGGTTTAGGCCTCCACTAGACCCCACCCACCTCTTTGCCATCTGCTAGCGGACGGCAAAGAATTGGCTGATGGCAACTAGGCTCTTTGCCGTTAGCCTTGTCTTTGCCGTTCATTTTTTATAAGCAGACGGCAAAGACCTTCTTTGCCGTCCGCTAGCTGACGGCAAAGAGCTGACTGATGGCAAATTCTCTGTTTCCAGTAGTGTATGTTGATCATATCTACTATATGACTCATGTTCAACCTTTTGGTCTCCAGTGTTCCAAGACCATGTCTGTACATGCTAGGCTCGTCAAGTTTAACCCAAGTATTCTGCATGTGCAAAACTGTCTTAGACCCGTTGTATGTGAACGTAGAGTCTATCACACCCGATCATCACGAGTTGCTTCGAAACGACGAACTTTGGCAATGGTGCATACTCGAGGAGAACACTTTTATCTTGAAATTTAGTGAAGGGATCATATTATAATGCTACCGCCGTTCTAAGCAAAATAAGATGCATAAAGGATAAACATCACATGCAATCAAAATATGTGACATGATATGGCCATCATCATCTTGTGCTTTTGATGTCCATCTCCAAAGCATCGTCATGATCTCCATCGTCACCGGCTCGGCATCTTGATCTCCATCGTTGCGTCGGGGTCGTCTCGCCAACTATTGCTTCTACAACTATTGCTAATGCATAGCGATAAAGTAAAGCAATTACATGGCGCTTGCATTTCATACAATAATTAAGAGACAACCCCAAGGCTCCTGCCAGTTGTTGATATTACAAAACATGATCATCTCATACAACAATGTATATCACATCACTTCTTGACCATATCACATCACAACATGCCCTGCAAAAACAAGTTAGACGTCCTCTACTTTGTTGTTGCAAGTTTTACGTGGCTGCTACGGGCTTCTAGCAAGAACCGTTCTTAACTACGCAAAAACCACAATGGTGATTTATCAAGTTTGTTGTTTTAACCTTCTTCAAGGACCGGCCGTAGTCAAATTCAATTCAACTAAAGTAGGAGAAACATACACCCATCAGCCACCTTTATGCAAAACAAGTTGCATGTTAGTCGGTAGAACCGGTCTCATGTGTGTGGACATGTAAGGTTGGTCTGGGCCGCTTCATCCCACAATACCGCCGAATCAAAATAAGACGTTGGTGGTAAGCAGTATGACTATCACCACCCACAACTCTTTGTGTTCTACTCGTGCATATCATCTACGCATAGACTTGGCTCATGATGCCACTGTTGGGAAATGTTGCATGTAAAACAAAAAAAATTCTACGCACACGCAAGATCTATCCATGGAGATGCATAGCAACGAGAGGGGAGAGTGTGTCTACGTACCCTCGTAGACCGTAAGCGGAAGCGTTTATCAACGTGGTTGATGTAGTCTTACACCTTCATGATCCGTCCCGATCAAGTACCGAACATACGGCACCTCCGTGTTCAGCTCGATGACGTCCTCGCCTTCTTGATCCAGCAAGAGGGGCAAAGTAGTAGATGAGTTCTGGCAGCACGACGGCGTGGTGACGGTGTTGGTGAAGAACAATCTCTGCAGGGCTTCGCCAAGCACGACGGAAACTATGATGGAGGATAAACTAGAGGGGATGGGGTTGCCGGCACACGGCTTGGTGAATCTTGATGTGTCTTGGGTGCTAGCCCTACCCCTCTATTTATATGTTGAGCCCTGGGGTCGAAACTTGGAGTAAAAGCCTCCTCAAAGTTGGTTTTTCCCGAAAGGCAAGAGTCCTTCTCGGACTCCAGGCCCGGACGCCAGGGTTCCCGGCATCTGGCCCCAGACGCCAGGGTCCCTGGTGTCTGGCCCCTGGCATCTGCAAAACTTCCTTTTGCACTTTCCAAAACCTCATGGGCTTTACCTCTTGGCCCAAATAAAGTGTTCTCGCACCAGAACATTTTGGGAAACATCTGAAACCCCTTCCGGTGAATTCCGGAACCCTTCCGAAGACGAAACACTATTATCCCATATATCAATTTTTACCTCCGGACCATTCCAGAGCTCCTCGTCATGTCCGTGATCTCATCCGGGACTCCGAACAATATTTGGTCACCAACATACATAACTCATATAATACTATATCGTCAACGAACGTTAAGCGTGCGGACCCTACGGGTTCGAGGATGATGTAGACATGACCGAGACGCTTCTCCGGTCAATAACCAATAGTGGGACCTGGATGCCCATATTGGTTCCTACATATTCTACGAAGATCTTTATCGGTCGAACCTTTATGACAACATACGTAATTCCTTTTGTTTGTCGGTATGTTACTTGCCCAAGATTCGATCGTCGGTATCTTCATACCCAGTTCAATCTCGTTACCGGCAAGTCTCTTTACTCATTCTGTAATACATCATCTTGTAGCTAACTCCTTAGTCACTTTGCTTGCAAGCTTCTTGTGATGTATATTACTGAGAGGGCCCAGAGATACCTCTTCGATACAGGGAGTGACAAATCATAATCTCGATCCATGCCGACTCAACAGACACCTTCGGAGATACCTGTAGAGCATCTTTATGATCACCCAGTTACGTTGTGATGTTTGATAGCACACAAGGCATTACTCCGTATCCGGGAGTTGCATGATCTCATAGTCGAAGGAATATGTATTTGACATTAAGAAAGCAAAAGCAATAAACTTAACGATCATATGCTAAGCTAGCAGATGGGTCTTGTCCATCATATCATTCTCCTAATGATCTGATGCCGTTATCAAGTGACAACACATGTCTATGGTTAGGAAACCTTAACCATCTTTGATCAACAGGCTAGTCTAGTAGAGGCTTACTAGGGACACAGTATTTGTTTATGTATTCACACATGTATTTAAGTTTTCGATCAATACAATTCTAGCATGAATAATAAACCTTTATCATGAATAAGGAAATATAAAATAACAACTTTATTATTGCCTATAGGGCATATTTCCTTCAATTTGTTCATCACCGAAATGTTAAGAATGCCCAACCCCCCAAGGTTTTTGTTGGGGAACGTTGCATGGAAAACAAAAAAAATTCTACGCACACGCAAGATCTATCAATGGAGATGCATAGCAACAAGAGGGGAGAGTGTGTCTACGTACCCTCGTAGATCGTAAGCAGAAGCGTTTATTAACGCGGTTGATATAGTCGAACTTCTTCGCGATCCAACCGATCGAGTACCGAACGTACGACACCTCCGCGTTCAGCACACGTTCAGCTCGGTGACGTCCTCGTCTTCTTGATCCAGCAAGATGGCGAAGTAGTGGATGAGTTTCGGCAACACGACGGCGTGGTGACGGTGGTGGTGATGCTATCTCCGCAGGGCTTCACCTAAGCACTCCAAAAATATGACCGAGGGACGAAACTATGGAGAAAGGCGCCGCACATGGCTAAGAGATTGTCCTGGGCTATGTGTGGCGCCCCCTCCCACATCAATCTATACCTCTACTAATTCTAGACTCCCTAGAAATTCCTACGTTAATTAGATTTTACAGGCCGTTAATCTGGTGGGACGGAATTATTACGGTGCAGATTGATTCATGAAATCCACCATAAAAAAACTTGATATGTTTTTTTCTTTTTGCTGGCTCAATCTCTCATGCTTCCTTCTTCCCTTCTCACACACCCTCTCTCTCATGTGTCCTATTCAAACTCTCAGGTAGGTCTCACTTTTATCTATCTATCTTCTATTAATTAATCGCAGAAAAAGGAAAAGAAACACGATTGATTTGTTGGTCAAAATTATAACAGATCTATCTAAATTATTTATTGACTGGACTTTCTCCCTAGAAATTCCTACGTTAATTAGATTTTACGGGTAGTTAATCTGGTGGGACCGAATTATTACGGTGCAGATTGATTCATGAAATCCACCATAAAAAAACTTGATATGTTTTTTCTTTTGGCTGGCTCAATCTCTCACGCTTCCTTCTTCCCTTCTCACGCACCCTCTCTCTCATGTGTCCTATTCAGACTCTCAGGTAGGTCTCACTTTTATCTATCTATCTTCTATTAATTAATCACAGAAAAAAGAAAAAGAAACACCATTGATTTGTTGGTCAAAATTATAACAGATCTATCTAAATTATTTATTGACTGGACTCTCTAGAAAATCTCACGTTAGTTGGAGAAATTGGAAAAGTAAGAACCGTTAATCCAGCGACCAGCTAAAAAAATAATACAAGGGATCTTAGCATCATACAAAATAGTACTAGGAGATTATGTGGTGAGTAAGCAAAGGGACCGCCACGTTCAGCAAGCCATAAAATCAATCCAGCAGTCACGTAAAAAAAATCAATCCAGGGCCGGCAAATAGAAGATGTTGCACGTATCCATTAAACCAAATCTTAGCACCCGACAAAATAGCAGATTATACGGCAGTGAACAAAAAGGATCTCCACGTTTAGCAAGCCCCTACGGCCTGAAAAATTGAGATCCAGGAAAAAAAGGACCATCACGTTATTTGTACATTAGTCCTTCTTTCTATGTCCATGCTTAAGTGAAAAGAGAAAAAACAGCCCTAATTATCGCCTCCAAGTTAGTTTTGCGATCTAGCGGGGACGAGTTCAATCTGGCAGCCGTTCTCCTGACTTGCATTGGATTGATTCCAGTAATGGTGATACTCGGTGAGCAAAGGGCTTGCAACACCACGCGACGACGCCAATGGGCAGCGGACTGCCTGTGAGGTGCTGCTTCAAAGGTGAACAACGTGCCGAGGAGGAGAGAAAGGAGGCGAGATGCCAAAGGAGATCGACGTGTTGTCGTCGCCAGTCGGTAAGAGCACGGAAACAAATTAGATACATACATCCGAACCGTGGCCTTAGCGCCACCAGTCCGCCTCAAATTTTGGCACCCAAATTTTCATCGTTGGTGAAAAAGTACTAGCCACTTCGTAATAATATTTGAAGTAATTTCGTTGCTCATGTATACCAGTGTAATTCTTCAACCATAGTGAACGCCACCATCTTTTGACTTCTCTTCAGGTGATTTGATGATGCTACAGAGGAGGTCCTTACATGCTTGGTCACACTACAATCCAAGATGTGTTGATTCCTTCCTCAATCATGTTTTTGCATGGTCGTCCCGGCGATGCAGACGACAACTTGGGCAGTTTTTTTCTCAACGGGCAAGTGTTACATCATCTCAACAGCCGTCGCCCACCCTTTGGTTGCCGGTCGCCAGGACCTTCATCAACGTTAGTATGGCCGTACATATTGTGTACTTCTGAAAAAGCCTGCTCTTCCTTGGATGCATATGGACTTTTGATTTGGTATGTATATGTGTTGCATGATCATATCCATATGGCAGGGATATGATTTGGTATGTATATGTGTTGGTGTGCTTGTTGAAAGTATTTTCAAATGTGTATATATATATATCTGTGAAATTCTGTGAAATTGATTGAATTTAAGAAAAAATAGAAAAAACAGGGGCTATACAGGCTCTTTGCCGTCTGCTGGCTGATGGCAAAGAAGGGAGAAGACGAGAATCAGAGAAACTACGCATAGGTTAGTCTTCTCTATAATATGCATTCAGGTTTACTCTTTTTACATTTTTTTTTCTTCTGTTGAAATTAGTGATCTAGGGTGAGTTTGATACTGTGTTTACAATTTAAGTCAGACAAACAAACTATATATCTTACTTTTTTAGGATAATAAATTAATCTACTTGGTTGTTCACCGATAACAGTACATGTGCAGATATGGTTCGCACAGGCTCTACGCACGTGTGTTGATCACCTCAGAGTACAAGTCTGATACAAAGCCTCTGTAGTCCATGACTCATGGTATGATCCCGACAAAGCAGTACTAATGCTCATTAATTTTGCTGTTGTAATTTAGAGTTTGTTTGGCATTATGGTGGATGATAATCAACTTGAATAACCATCCTTTTGCTTTTCAAAGTTTGTTTAACAAAAAATTCTGTTAACAGCAGATTATATAATTAGTTGGGAACAAGTTGATTATAATTTCCTATGTTTCTCTTAGAGGCCTGCCCAGTGACGTTTGAGCAATTTTAGATCATTACAATATTCTTAATGGAGTAGACAATAGTAGAAATTTTGGGGTGCATATGTCTATACAATATTATGCTAGATTCGCTGCAACAAATTCATTTATGGTAGCTCTAATTGCTTTGCTATCTCATTTCAGGTGAGGTCAACAAATCAATAGATTGACAAATAGGACATTCATCTGTATACATGGTGGGACTTGAAACTTTTTCTGTATGAAAAAATGTACCAATATTTATCGTTGTTCTTTTCATGCTCTGGTTAGACTTTGTTCTTTTAAAGTTGGGCACACAAACAAGTACGTTTAACTTCCATATGGAAAAAATGTACCAATATATATCGTTGTTCTTTTCATACTCCAAGCATCAATGTGCGGTTAGTCTTCGTATCTTCTTATGGGTTGCTAATTTTAACCGTCTATGTTCTATAAGTTTGCTAATTTCTTTGAATGAAGCCCTCTTGATTGATGAGGCCATCAATGGACGTGTCATTGTCTCCAAGATTACTTTCCCATAGTGATCCACACATAGTAGCATCATTGTTGGATACTGGTCCCGGACTTTGCATGTTTACAGAATTTTTTAATATACATTGATTTTAGCATTCTACTTTTAGGAACTTTCTAATATAATCAAAGAGGACATTTTTAGAGCAATATACTATCGGTCATTGAGGTATTTACAGAAGTTTGAAGCAATATTTTATAGTTTGTACTATATCGGTCGGAGAATAGGATTTTCCCCCTTTTTAGGGGAAAATGAAAGAATAATAAAAGAAAATAATATAACATAGTCTGCTCCATGTGCACCAATACCTCTTCTCTTTTTAAATAAAAGGTACAAAGGTTAATTTTTTCCTTAATTCTATGAGGCTATCTCATCATATAGCTAAAGTAAATTAATTGCTTAAAATAGGTATCAAGTGACCGAACAATAGGCAATATTTATTTTCAATGTTGTAAAGGCATTCTATACCATGATCCTTCATCATAAAATAATAGTATACACTTTATTTCATATTATATTATTTGATTTTTTTACAATTAATTTTCTGATAAGACATGCATATTAAACCCATATGGTCATAAGACAAGGTAGAACTATATATTCTGTGATACAGTTTGGGACTTCTAAATTTCCTTACTCCTGGTAAATTAAATATAATCTCAAACAATGCGTCACATATTTTAGATAGCTGCATATTTTATAGAATATGCCAACTTGAAATAGGAGCATATGCAACTAGCCGGTGCGAATGCACGGGTTGGCGACTAGTATATATAGGTGGGGGGGGGGAGAGGGGGGGCAGCCAGGAGGCGCCCCAAGTGGGGCCGAATCCTACTTGGGCTCCTGCCCCAAACCGCCCCCCACCTTCCTTGTTTGTGCGCGGGAGGAAGGCAGGGGGAGGTGGCGCCCCCCCCCCCCCCCTTCCTTTCTCTCATGAGGAGGGAAAGGCAGGAGGGGCCAACCCTCCCCCTTTCCTTCCCCTAAGGCTGGCGGCCAGGGAGAGGGGCGCACCAGCCCCTTGTGGGCTGGTGTGTTCCCCCTTTTGGCCCATTAAGCCCATATAGCCTCCCGGGGCTTCCCGGAACCCCTTCCGGTGATCCGATGACTACCGGTACCTCCCGAAACTCTTCCAGTATCCAAATAGTATCGCCCTATATATCAATCTCTACCTCCGGACCATTCCAGACCTCCTCGTCATGTTTGTGATCTCATCCGGGGCTCCGAACAATATTTGGTCACCAACATACATAACTCATATAATACTATATCGTCAACGAACGTTAAGCGTGCGGACCCTACGGGTTCGAGAATGATGTAGACATGACCGAGACGCTTCTCCGGTCAATAACCAATAGCGGAACCTAGATGCCCATATTGGTTCCTACATATTCTACGAAGATCTTTATCGATCGAACCTTATGACGACATACGTAATTTCCTTTGTCTGTCGGTATGTTACTTGCCCAAGATTTGATCGTCGGTATCTTCATACCTAGTTCAATCTCGTTACCGACAAGTCTCTTTACTCTTTCCGTAATACATCATCTTGTAACTAAATCCTTAGTCACTTTGCTTGCAAGGCTTCTTATGATGTGTATTACCGAGAGGGCCCAGAGATACCTCTCTGATACACGGAGTGACAAATCCTAATCTCGATCCATGCCAACTCAACAGACACCTTCGGAGATACCTATAGAGCATCTTTATGATCACCCAGTTACGTGGTGACGTTTGATAGCACATAAGGCATTCCTCCGGTATCCGGGAGTTGCATGATCTCATAGTCGAAGGAATATGTATTTGACATTAAGAAAGCAATAGCAATAAACTTAACGATCATATGCTAAGCTAACGGATGGGTCTTGCCCATCACATCATTCTTCTAATGATGTGATCCTGTTATCAAGTGACAACACATGTCTATGGTTAGGAAACCTTAACCATCTTTGATCAACGAGCTAGTCTAGTAGAGGCTTACTAGGGACATGGTATTTGTTTATGTATTCACACATGTATTTAAGTTTCCGATCAATACAATTCTAGCATGAATAATAAACCTTTATCATGAATAAGGAAATATAATAATAACCATTTTATTGTTGCCTCTCGGGCATATTTCCATCAGTTTTTAGGCCTACACATAAACTTCCATTTCACCATTCTATATTTGCACCTATTATCCGTAGCATTCTAGTAGAAAGCACCTATATGCTTGTCAAAACCCTCATGGGTCCCTTTGGATAGACGATAAAAGCCCATGGTAAACATAGGAAGAGACGATAAACAAGCATTATTGAGACAAACCTTGACCGCATTGGTGTTATACCTGCCGCGCCACGGCATTATCTGGTTCCCTACCTTTTGGTCACCAGTGGAGCGAATTCCTTGGCACAAAGCCTGGCTAGCAAGATAGGGAGGCCCAGATAACTAAAGGGGAAGCATCCCAAGGAACAATTCAATAGTTGAGAAATCCTTACAGCTTCCTCATCGGAGACACCAGTAACGATAAACTCGTTCTTTGAAAAATTGTTCTTAATTAAGCGCTGAAAGAGCCTCAAAGCACAGAAGCATGAATTTTATATGGGAATGCTAGAAGCATTCAGTTCCACCATAATGATTGTATCGTCCACGTATCGCAAATGAGAAACCCACTCCTGGATAAGGTGCAAGACAACCGGAGAAATGGGACCTGTAGCTGCCACTCGGGATAAATTGCAAGAAAGAGCATTGGTAACAAAATTAAACAAAAGGGGGGAAATGGGATCCCCTTGCCTTTGGCCCCTACCATTGGCAAAGTAATTGCTGGTCTGCCCATTAACAGAAACAACAATATGCCCACCAGAGACAAGCTGCATAATGCGGTGTACGTAGGCACTATCAAAACCTTTGGCAAGCAGAACCTGATGCAAAAACTCCCAGCTAACTGAATCATACGCCTTCTCAAAATCAAGCTTAAGAATGATGGCCGTAGAATTCCTCACCCTAAGATCCTGGAAAATTTCATGTAGGCTAAGGATCCCATCTAAAATGAACGGCCTTTAAAAAAGCCGATTTGAAGGAGCTTAGCACTCGGTGGTCAACATGGGAGAGACGAGTAGCAAAACCTTTAGCAGGAAATCTAGCAAAGTAGTTGATTAGCGCGATATGACGAAATTGAGAGATCATATCAGCACCTTTAACTTTAGGAATAAGGGAATTATGGCATAATTTAACCGCGAATGATCCAGTATGCCTAAACAAAACCCCTAGATAACCGCACAGGCCAAGTTACGCAAGACCGGCCAGAATTTCCTATTGAAGGGGATAGAGAAGCCACCCGGGCCCTAAACCGAATTAGCGTAGCAGAATTAATGACACACTCAATCTCCTGAATGGATAAAGGAAACATAAGTGCCTCATTTTCTACAGCAGACAATCTCCACCGATGTGACCAAAGAGAAGGGGAAATGACAAAGCCAGACATAGGTTTAGGAGAAAGCAAAGATGCAAATAAATTATGCTTTAAAATAATTTGCTGGTCAGAAATCCTAACACCATCAACGAGCATATTATCAATACTACAATGACGTCTCCAGCGATATTATCAATGAGTGGTCGCCCGGAACATAAACCACGATCAACTCCCAAAGAACATTCAGCCGTTTATGCAATAGTACCATGCTAGCCCAAAACACTCCCTGATCAAAGCAACAAGGTCAAACACATCCAATTTAGCCCCAATAAGAATACCACCCGAATGCCTCGTGGCTGGCAACCATTTCCAATAGAATCTATCAGCACCAGCAATAGATGATAATTCTTTGTTAGAGAACGAAGCTTTAAACGATATGTTTTTAATGCGAAGACTCGACCAGCACGGGCTACATAGGATTTTGCACGCTTGGCTTGCAGCCGTTGGACATCGGCCGACGAAGACTGGCCACTACCTGTTGGAAATTTGCCATAGAGGCATATTATTTGCATTATTATATTTTCATATTCATAATTGTAGAGCTTATATTCTATCCTATAACTGCTATGATCGTGAAATATGTGATTCGGTGGAAAACTCATAGCAATTTAAACACCCTAAAGGTAAAACTTGGCACATTATTTTTATAATATGGATTTGTACTAGGGATAATTATTTTTGTGAGAGACTTCCATGAAAAATTCTACATTGTGTCGATGAGCATGACCACAAGTGTTCAAGGTCGACACTCACTTCTCCAATGCATAACCTTCCAATCTCTTCTCCTTCTGAAAAGTTTTAGCTTCCCCACTCTATTTTTTTGTTTTTTATAAGCACACAACAAAAGAAAATGACTCTCTAAAACTTCTGGGTTGTCTCCCAGGCAACACTTTGTTTAAAGCAAGTAAGCTACGTGTAAGTGCATCTAGTGCCCCTTAGTGATTTTGGTGTATTGAAGACTTATAGGTTAAGGGACTAATGCGTTTGTGAGTGTACACAGGTTCTATAAGTCTATGAGGAGTTTGATATTTACGATGAAAGTCGACCCCTAAAAATGAATGTCTTCAACTGAAGACTTTGGTTTTCTTGAAGACTTTGACAGTGAAGAAATTGGTGTGACCCTGAAGACTTGATATTCATGCGAGGATTATGAAGCGTGAAGACTTTTGTTTTCGTAGTTTCATTTTCTTCTTCTTGAGTCATAGGAAACACCGTACTGTTAAAGGGGGTCGAGGTAAAACTAAGGAAAAGTTTCCAAGTGATGCTCATCTCAAAATCCTACACCTACCCAATCATTTCGAGTGAAGCCATTGGAAATCTCATACTGGTCAGTCAATTTCTTTAGTGACAGAGACGAAGTTCTTCTGTTCTCTGAGGAATTAGTTCTGACTGAGGAGTTAGAAATTCGCCAGTGCGGATTGCCTACAAGTGAGGAACATGATAGCCCTGAGGAATTTGATACTCAAATTTCCGACCGTTGCTGTGCTACGCGCCAGCTGTCCAAATATCCTACCCACCTAACGGTCATATCATTGAAGGGCATTTATGTCTTATCATGTCGGGCTGCTCCCTAGGCTATAAATAGCCGCCCCCTACAACAAATAGCTGGTTGGCTGCTCCGAGAGATAGATTGACACTTGTCATTTAGAGCATCCCATCCTCCGAGGACTTTGAGCGAAAATCATCAAGTGAGGAAAAACCCAAACACCTACAAACCCAAAGTGATTGAGCATCACTGAAGAAATTGTTCCTGTGTGGAACCGACGCTTGTTACCTTTGAGGACTGTGCATCCTCCAGACGGTTAGGCGTCATGGTCTAGAGCATCCAAGAGGAAATTGTGGATCGCCGAGTGACCGAGTCTGTGAAGGTTTGGAAGTCACCTGAAGACTTACCACGAGTGATTGGGCAAGGTCTGTGTGACCTTAGCTCAAGGAGAATACGGTGAGGACTGTGTGTCCGGGACTGTGTGTCCTCAGGTTTAAATACCTAGCCGCTCCAACCAGACGTACAACTGTCACAGCAGTTGGAATTGGTCTACCAAATCATCGTCTTCACCGAGCTACTGGTTCTATTTCCTCAACCCTTTGATTTCCTCATTCATGTGTTAATGTCCTTGATCGTTACTGTGTGAAGACTTTGACTGAAGACTTTCTCAATTTCCTCAATCCTATTTCTTCAGTCATTTAGTCTTCAGCCTGCTTATCCTGTGTTTCACGCTACCTGTACTCTGTGCCTATTTCATTTCATCATGATGATAGTTCTTATGCCATGTTATGTTTGCATCTGAGTACTTATTCCGCTGCTAAGTAGTTCGTTACTTAGGAATTTCCTCACTGTGAAATTCCTCAGTGACGAATTTGTAAAAATCGCCTATTCACCCCCCTCTAGTCGATATAACGCACTTTCACTACGCATAAAGTGCTTAAGTAATTGATCCATCCGGATCCCAAGGTATATCAAAGCCAATTTTAATTAACAATGATTTATAATTTAGAAATGAGTGCAAAGGAACATGTATCAAGTAACAATGCACTACAAAAAAAACACATCCGTGACATTTTGGGCCGAACAAATTTTTTTTATGTCATGCTTATGACACTTCTATGACGATAATTGTGACAAAACCTGATATCATCATAGATGTGGTGGGCTCCTACTTCTATGACGAAAAATCATGACAGAAAATGGGCTTTTCGTCCTGGGCGGGCCGGAGACGTAGCTGGATGACATTCTTTGGGCCATCCATGACGAAAAAAATCATGGTAGAAGCGAGGGCGAGGAAAATATCGGGGAGTTCCCGGTTATGATGGGTGGTCGGGGCCGAGCGATGCACGGAGAGATTGCGCGTTTCTCTCGTACACATACGCGCGTGGGTGCGAGGCGTTGGCCTCTAACTGAACCCAAGCGAGGCGTTCGCTTACTGAACCCGAGCGATTACACTGGCTACGCGTTACTGAACCCGAGCGATCGATCGATCCCTAGCTGTTAACTAAACCCGATTGAGCGATTCCTTCGCTACTGCTGCTAACTGAAGCCGATCGAACCTGCTGCCTCTTGATGAACTGTGACCGTTGTTGCGGGTTGGATGAACAGTTCCCGGTGGGGGTTGGATGAACAGGACCCCGTGCTAGTAGTAGGCCATTGCCGCTGGATGAACAGGACCCCGATCGAGGGTCCCGGTGGAGGGTGGATGAACAGGACCCCGTGGAGGCTCCATGAACAGTAGCCGGTGGAGGGTTGATGAACAGGACCCCGTGGAGGGCTGGTTGAACAGTAGTCCATGGAGGCTGGATGAACAGGACCCCCGTGGATGAACAGTAGCTGGTGGAGGCTGGAGGAAGTCGACGGTGGATGAACAGTAGCAGGTGGAGGCTGGAGGAAGTCGACGGTGGATAAACAGTAGCAGGTGGAGGCTAGAGCAAGGCAGTAGACAGTGGATGAACAGTAGCCCCGTGGAGTCCCATTTTGCGGTACGCCACACCCCTCCCGATGAACAGGACCCCGTTTCGACCATAGGCGCTCCGACACAAGTCCGTTTCCTCTGTTTTGCGGTACGCCACACCCCTCCCGATGAATAGCACCCTGTTTCGACCGTAGGCACTCGAACAGAAGGCCGTTTCCTCCGTTCTGGGGTACGCCAGACCCTTCCCGATGAACAGGACCCCGTTTCGACCGTACGCGATCGAACAGAAGGCCGTTTTCCTCTGTTTTGCGGTACGCCATACCCCGTTCCGGCTGTTCCGTCCAAGCCGGTTGGCTCCCGATGAACAGGATGCGTTCCGACCCAGTGGCTTTGCTCTCGATGAACAAGACGCGTTCCGACCCAGTCACTTGGCTCCCGGTGAACACGATGTTGTTTCCTTCGTTCTGACCCAGTCGGTTAGCAGCTGATGAACAGGACGACGTCGCTGCCATCCGTTGCCTCTCCATGTACATGAGCCCTGGCCGTAAGTATGCGCACGTACACGTTCGAGACCCCGCCCGTATGTACGTACGTAGCCGTATTTACTTTCCTGCAGCGTGGCTGTACGTACGTGTACATGATTTATACAGGACTGCCTCAACTGCTACGTCACACGTGCCGCTCCTTGCTTGGCCACGGTTCATCCTTGCAGAGAGACCGATCGACCAGTATATACGTACACGTTCGCTACCAGAGAGACAACCCTACGTACAGTTCGACCCGGTGGGTCCCAGCTGTCAGGGAGGATAAGGAGGCACTTCCTTGCGTGCGAAGATATAGCTGATGGGTCCCAGCTGTCAGGGGGAGGAATTCAATTTTTTTGCCCGTAATAAGGACGCACTTCGTTGCGTGCGAAGATGTAGCTGGTGGGTCCCTGCTGTCAGGGGGAGAAAACATTATTTTTCAGAGTAAAAAGGATGCAGTTGCATGCATGCGTCCATGGGCGTGGTGCGTCCCCACTGTCAGCCTCTCACGTACAATCATCTTCCGATGACTCTCGTTTGTTGACCACGTTGACCACACCGTGCCGAGCGCACCAAGGCCGGTGGACGACGGCGAGGCCCCAGACTGGGACGACCCGAAGATGGGGAAGACGCGGCAGTGGAGTCGCAGATGGAGAGGAGTGGGAAACTTGACTGGTTCGGGTGCGCGGCAGCACTGCCGCCCACGGAAGACAGGAGCAAGAACAGAGGTTGAAGAAGCAGCACGGCCGTTGGATTAACATCCAACGGTCCAGCTACTAGAATCATTTGTTGATTAAGTTGACAAAGCCCTGCGTACGCATCAGCTTGGTAGGCCCACAAGTCAGCCACCAAATCTGCCGGGTCCTAGCTGTCATCGGGAAGAATAGTTTTTTTCGCATAACAAGGAGGCACTAACTTCCATGCGAAGATACAGCCGGTGGGTCCCAGCTGTCAGCAGGAGCAATCATTTTTTCGCGTAATAAGGAGGCACTTGCTTCTGTGGGTCCCTACTATCAGCCTCTCCACTTACATCCTTCTTCCGATGGCTGTTGTTTGTTGACCATGTTGACCACGCCGCGCTGAGAGCACAAACGCGGTCGACGAGGGCGAGGCCCAGGAAGGGAACGACCCGGAGCCGGTGAAGCCACAATAGCGGATACCCATGCTGAGGGGAGTACGAGGGCTGACTGGTCGGCTGTAGGGTGAGGCTGACGTCGCCGGAAAATAACAGGATGTGCGGGTGGGTAGAGGGATGGCCTGGCGGCAGCACAGCCGGCCACGGGAGGAGGGAGCAGGCAGTCCCGCCGGCGCTGGTTTGGACGCCTGGAGCAGGAAGATCAGAGATTGAAGAAGCACAACGGCCGTTGGATGGACATCCAACAGTCACTGCTCTATGTTGACTAAGTTGACAAAGCCTTGCGTACGCGTCAATTTTTTTTTAGGACAGTGTCATCGTCAACCTAGTAGGCCCAGAAGTCAGCCTCCAAATCTGTGGAAAAAAGCATACATTTAATTTGCCATTATTTTCAATAATTTACAGCCCATTTGCTAATTCTTAAGGATATTTTGAAGCCCATATTCTTTTTATTAGCATTACAGACCATATTCTGGGCACTGCTAAAAAATTCAACAAAATTTTGCATATTTCGGTGGGGTCCAAACTCTTTTAATCACAAAATTTCGAGTCACGTTAAAAATAATTTCTAAAAAATTATATCAAAAAAAATTTCTCCGCAAAAAAATGAATGAAATTTAAAATCTAGAAATCTAGAAAAAGCGATATTTGAATGTAATTGCCAGTTGGCTTTTGTTTAAAAATTTACAGCCCATTTCTTACTACTTATAGCCCATTTTCCGGGGAAGCCGAATACATCCCTCCTCGTCTTGAAAGATTTGCAGCCCAGCAGGGCTGAGAAAAGCAAGTAGGCCTCGGTTGGGTATTCTCCAAAAAAAAATAGAACTGGGCTAGCCATTTTCAGAAAGAAAAGAGATATCAACTGGGCTCATCATGTGCTTAAATAAAAGCGTAAGCGTGGGCTAGACGGGCCACAGCCCCCGCACAGCGCGCAGTTGAGCTTCGTCTCTAAAACTAAAAAACAACTGGGCGAGCTGCTTCTTCTCAAAAAAAAAAAAACTGGGCGAGCTGCTGGGTCCCTGGTGTTAGCCGCTCGTTGTGTTATTTTCTCGTTTATTGACTACATTGACAATGGTGTGGGACCTAGTTGTCAAACAATTAGGAGGAAGTATTTTTTTGGCTTGTAATAATGAGGCACCTGCTTGCGTAATGCCATGACCCTAGTGGGTCCCTACTATCAGCCTCTCCACGTACAGTCATCTCCTGATTCCTCTCGGTTATTGACCATGTTGACAACGCCAAACGGCGGCGGGCACAGCGAGCGAACCAAGGCGGAGAACGACGGTGAGGCCTCAGACAGGAACGAATAGGAGCCGTGGAAGATGCGGCAGTGTAGTGGCAGGCGGAGGGGAGTACGAGGGCAACAACATGTAACTCAAGCTTACAAACGGTACAAAAGCCCAAGGATGAATTGTTCATCAAATTTAGACAAAACCCAGATTGAACATGGCAATAACATCTAACCCAACCACTATTTTTGGCAGTCACAAACAAATGGATCGGTCTGATCCATAAAATCAACATCCTGTGCCAAAAAATTTATTGGAGCATGACCACAAGTTGTTGTAAATAGAAGCCGGGCACGTTCAGAAGCCCATTTGTCCACCTGAAACTTCTTTTTTTGCTGTTCAACATGTCATTCCGTGAGAAATTTCTTGTTGAAAAACTTAAGCCTCATGGACAATAGTAACCTCGCATTCAACAGGAAGAATGTGAGAAAGCTTCTGTTTGCCTAGTTGGATGCATATCCTTCCATCGTTATTGTCCCCAAACGAATGTCATGAGAACTGAGAAAATTCCGGTGCTTATTACGCCACCGATTGGTTATATGTTTTTCTTCATGTGTTAGTGCCTAAGTAGACATGAAGATTGAAAACAGTTAAGGTCTGAAAAAAGAGTATGTCAAAAGAGCGACAGCTGAACGGTTAATTCTAGTACAATATATACGGGCTTTCAATGTGCATGAAATCATCACCTTTATATATAAATTCTCCAGACATCGAAAGCATCGCAGCAAGCCAATAATTATGTTCAGATCATAACTAAACATTCCGATATATAAGATCTTGACAGAATCCAGCAGCATTGATAGGCTATCCATGGATGAACTCTTCATTGAGCATATAACATAATATTAGTACCCAAAGTGTACTCTAAGATGATATAAAACTTATGCGCACAAATGAAAAATGCAGCTTATGATTACAAATGTGTAGATGACAACATACGGAACCTGAATAAGTGTGGAGCCAAACACCAACTTGTGATCATTAAATGGATCATGAATTACACCCAAGGTCTCCAGTTTGGGTGCAGAGACGATAGTTATTTGCGAAGGTATATAACAATAATGAAGGAGCAACCTTTCAAGTGAAGGGGCATCTTCGATGATGAGCTGTTGTCCTTCAAAACAAATTCCAATGCTTTTAAGGTGAGGCGACTTTATTTGGAGACAACTGATACGGATTTCTATTCCCAAAACAATCAGCAAGCGCTCCAGGGCAGGGCAACTGGAGTGGATGATGCTGTGCAGTGAGGCCTCCGACAGATAAACCACCACAAGCGAAAGTTTTTTTAGCAGTGGCAGTCGAAGCATTTGTACCAGATCGTCTGGTAGATGGCACCGGGCGGAGGTGGCGGTGTAGAGAGAGGAGGAAACCACGAGATGGACAATGGTGGTGTGGGCACAAATTCTTGGTGTTTGGTTTGTGGTATGAAACTTTAGTGGTAATGGTAGAACTCAAACTGCTGGAGTTTTTCGAATTCAGGGGATGTCAGCCAAGCGTCCACCGTGTAGGGTATGGATAGCAGGTAGTGTGTCGGGATGCAGAGGCGTTGAACGGAGCCCTGGTGGGAGGAGATGATGGCTCTGAGGAGTTCAAAATCATGAACGATAGATAGCTGAAGACAGTCGAGATTGAGGAGCGTGGTGCGCTATAGAGGGCGCCACCGAGTTGAGAGGACTTGGGTGCGGCAGCAATCCTTGGTGGGGAGAAGAGAGATGATCTCCCCAAGGATGGCGTCCGGGAGATCGCTGATGCGGTCCACCCGAAATTCAACGGGTTCCTCAGATCCGGTGGGGGGCCTGCCGCTTCTCCCCGCGCTGCCGGGTGCGGGATCTACAACCGGCATCGTCGCTGGCGGGAGCCTCATCTTCTTGGCGCTGGGGCCAGCCGACTCCATTTTCCTTGCGGGCGTCGCACCGAGCTCACGGGTTTGAGCAGAGTAGCCAGAGACGAGTGGGGAAGAAGGAGGGCTGGGGTTTTCTGTAGGAGTGGAAGAAGAGGAGCAGGCGTTTTCTGTACGAGTGAGGAAGAAGGTGAGCGGGGGGAATTGGGGGGCGACGGAAGCGGGAGAGTCCAGTGAGCTGCAGTATAAGTGGAAGCGAGGAGGAAGGAGGGTTTTTCTGGGATCGCTCCCTCTTCAAGAAATATGGGCTTTTCCTCGCAAAAAACAAAAACAAATGGGCTTTAAGATGGATAGGCTTTTGTATCGGCCCATTCGGCTGCCCATGTTTCGTACTGGAGGGCCTTAACACTAGAGGCAGCCCATTAGAGACACTCTCCAGCTCTCCAGGTTATTGCCCATTCGAAAGAAAAAAAGAGACGCCTCCAGCTTAATTATGGCTCCTCATCGGTAACATTTTTCAACTTGAAAAAAAGTTATAGCTCCTTTTCGGGCCGGCTTGGCATCCACCAAATTAGAGGATGGTGTGCTGCATGCAGACACTCACACTGGTCGTAGCACGGCAAAATGAGGGGTCAAATAACATGCCCACAATATACATAGATTGTAAAGGTTGACACGCTAACATTCACAATAAACTAAGCTTCACAAGATACGGTATGCATACTAGCTAACATTCACAAGCACTTAAGTTCAGCATGTTTATGCATCTAAATGATTCACAAGACTATAACCAAGACAAAGCTGTGAGAAGGTGTAGAAATAAAGAAAAAATGATAGATGCTTCTCTGAGCAAAGGGCCTCCCTACGCACGCATTAATTTCCTAGGCATGCTTCTTTCTGCTCAATGTTGCGGGCACTTTGAGCATGTTGGCAAATCCACAGCTAGCTTGATGGCTCATCTTGCAATTTACGCTGACACATTGCAGCAAACAGAGGAGGCAATAGAGATCACTCAACATCAGACTATTTTGTGCAGTTCCACTGAAATCATCTTCATTGTCCTGAATGTGAAAAAATAGGAAAGCGTTGTACTTAAACGGTGTCGCAAAACAGTAGCAAATATCAATAGCTTGGCATGACAAAACATGATCATCTGGACGAAGGGGATACTGACTTGCGTGAGGAAGATTATGCATAATTTTATAGGTGGTTAGTTGATTTCCACCTTCGGATCTCCTATGATGGCACGGAGGAAATTCTATGCAATCGATGAGCGCAATTCCTTCCGTGTGGCTGTAGAAAATTTGTCCGACTAACCCCAATATCTTTTTTGTGCAATTCCACTAGAATAATGCACCACTGTTTGCATGACCCCTACTCGCCGGCCAGGCCATCAATGACTCGGTCTCTTTTATCTTGCGTTGACGAAGCGGCTGTAGTGCTTGTTTGCTCCTCCACACATGACAGGATCGTTCCACACTGCAAACAGCAAGTCAACGTACGAATAAGCTTATTTCATCTTGTGTTGGTCATTCTACCTAGTTAAGAATGTAGGAATACCTGGAGCACCATGAGGTCAGCTGACAGCAGGTTCCACTAAAATTGAGGTTTGTGCTTCCGTTTGCACAAATAGACACCATATGGAGATAGACAACCCTGTTTGCACAAATATGTAACCGGGTTTTTTAAGCAGTGTCATTTTTTTGCAGCGGCATATGATTAACAACAGCATCTCATATGTTATCATTGGCATTACAGTGACAGTATGAAAAAGTGCCATTAACTAAGAAGTGCCATCACATCAAATCAACACTGGCACTAGATTAACGGGGGCTTACATTAACATGCATAACAATTGCATTATGACTATGTGATGACAGATTGGGAGTAGCACTTGATCAGTACGTACGTGCACGGTTAAGAAGAACGATCGTTCTAACAAAGGGTGATACGGAAAGGAGAAACACATCATCGTGTCAACCATTGTGCAATTAAATTTTGTGCAGTTAAACGGAGATGCAGCTATGTTACCGGTGTCAGAGTTTAGTGTAACTACCCAAAACACTCTTTATGAGAAATAAAGCAAGACAGAAGCATTTCACAAAACAGTGGTGGCATTGATTCATTTTATCAATGGCAATAGATTGACAGCAGCATTACTTAACAGCGACATCACATTAACAGTGGCATTGTTTCATTTTACCTGTGATGTTAGATTAACAGTAGCAGTAAGGGCATAAGGACAGGGGAGGCACTGCACAAGCACGTTTTACATCCACCGAGGCATAAAGTGGTGAGGCAGAGGTGTTGCCGAGTGCGGCAAACATGCAAAGCATGTCTGGATTTGTGCATTTTTTGTTCTCGTGAGTGACCTTTCCTATGTGACCACAAGAAATCTAGACGTGCTCATTCTCGGTTGCATTTTCCACCCAACACCCCCCACTTTCTGTCCTTTTTCGACCAAGAGACCGGTCAGGCCAGCATCTTTATTTCCCTTTCCAACCAAGAGATCAGTTCGTTATCCAGTATCTGCAGTACCTTTTTTCCTCTAATAGTAAAAATTTAGGTGGTGTTCGAGTGTTCAACAAGCCGACGGAGCTAGCTACATGGAGAGCTTCGTAATACTAGAAGAATATTCACATGCAGGATGCAGTGACATGGGGAGCAATCTTAACTTGATGAAAAAAGGGATGCAGCAACGTGGGGAGCTAGGCCATTAGAACAAGGCCGGTTCTAAAAAAAGTTATACCTTCGGTCGGCGGGATGTGGCGAGGCAGGCGGCGGGATCTGCCAACTCGACGGCGGGGAGCAAGGGTGAGGAGGACCTCCCACGCCGGCGCCAGGTCAGAGAAGATAGCGCGCGTCGGCTTCCTCCCTCGCCACCGGCGACCACCAGCAGAAGGTATCTGGCCGGATCTGTGTCAACCGGAGAGAAGAGGGAGAGAGAGAGACAAAGAGAGTGGACACCACAGTCCTGTTTAGATCTGGAGAGGGTGAGAGAGTGAGAAGAAGAGAACAACCCTAGCAAGCAAGTCCTGAAGTGGACTAGTGGAGTAGTAATTGGTTTTCCCTCCGTAGCGATCATTTTAAATTGAATACGCACACAGCCATATTTTTTTCATTTAACATACCAGTAAAAAGAAACTCGATCAATAACCGTGCTACCGCATTCAGGTCGCACTTGGTATGGCTGACATTTGGTCCCAGACCCCACATTAATCATGTGTTTGGCTCCATATAAGAGATGAGCTAATTATTCAAGATGGGACCACCAGTCATGCTCACATGGTCATGCATGCAAAGGGTGGCCATTTGATTCGACCACTTTGGTTGGGTGAAACGGTTCAGCATCTTTGAGGCATATTCTCTTTTTTTTTGACTCGAACCATTCAAGTGATTTATAACCAAACACGTATATTTTTTGGATGATCCCAACCCATCTGTGGCCACCCTTGCAACCAAACGCACCATAAGTCGACGACTAGATGTCTCAAATTGTCACGTTACCGGCCTTTTCATGTGCAAATGCGCTCCACCGTGAGTGTACCCGGGCGTGTGCGTGAGGGGAGACTGAAGTCCGATTTATAAACCTTGAGGTTGTAGAGCTAGTCGGAAACAAACCCTCACCTTTAAATCCTTGAAGTTTGTACCCTATCCTCTATAATCCCGGTCATTTTTAACCTTAAGGGCTGATGTCTACTATGCAACCTTTCTTCTTGTAGAAGTTGTTGGGCCTCCAAGTGCAGAGTTTTGTAGGACAGTAGCAAATTTCCCTCAAGTGGATGACCTAAGGTTTATCAATCCATGGGAGGCGTAGGATGAAGATGGTCTCTCTCAAACAACCCTGCAACCAAATAACAAAGAGTCTCTTGTGTCCCCAACACACCCAATACAATGGTAAATTGTATAGGTGCACTAGTTCGGCAAAGAGATGGTGATGCAAGTGTAATATGGATAGTAGATATAGGTTTTTGTAATCTGAAAATATAAAAACAGCAAGGTAACTAGTAAAAAAAGTGAGCGAAAACGGTATTGCAATGCTTGAAAACAAGGCCTAGGGTTCATACTTTCACTAGTGCAAGTTCTCTCAACAATGATAACATAATTAGATCATATGGCTATCCCTCAACGTGCGACAAAAGTCACTCCAAAGTTCCTATCGCGGAGAACATAGGATGAAATTGCTTGTTGGGTACGAAACCACCTCAAAGTTATTCTTTCCGGTCAATCCATTGAGCTATTCCTATAGGTGTCACAAATAGCCCTAGAGTTCGTAGTAAAATAACACCATATGACACACATCAATCAACCCTAATGTCACCTAGATACTCCAATGTCACCACAAGTATCCGTGGGTCAATTATACGATATGCATCAAACAACTTCAGATTCATAATATTGAATCCAACACAAAGAACCTCAAAGAGTGCCCCAAGATTCCTACCGGAGAAACAAGGACGAAAACGTGCATCAACCCCTATGCATAGATTACCCCAATGTCACCTCAGGAATCAGCGAGTTGAGTGCCAAAACATACACCAAGTGAATCAATAGAACACCCCATTGTCACCACGGGTATCCCACGCAAGGCATACATCAAGTGTTCTCAAATCCAATACTCAATCCAACATAACAAAACCTCAAAGAGCAAGACTCAATTCATCACAACAAGATATAGAGAGGGAAGAAACACCATATGATCCAACTATAATAACTAAGCTCGCGGTACATCAAGATCGTGCCATATCAAGAACACGAGAGAGAGAGAGAGAGAGAGAGATCAAACACATAGCTACTGGTACATACCCTCAGCCCCGAGGGTGAACTACTACCTCCTCGTCATGGAGACTGCCGGGATGATGAAGATAGCCACCGGTGATGGTTTCCCCCTCCGGCAGGGTGCCGGAACGAGCAACCGATTGGTTTTTCGTGGCTACAGAGGCTTGCGGCGGCGGAACTCCTGATCTAGGTTTATTTCTGGAGGTTTTGGTATTTATAGGAGGTGTTGGCGTCGGGGACAAGTCAAGGGGGCCCACGAGGCGACGACAAGGCAGGGGGGTGTGCCCTAGGGGGGGCGCGCCCTCCTCCCTTGTGGTTGCCTCGGAACTCCTCTTCGATATCTTTTCGTTCTAGTATTTTTTATATTTTCCAAAAATATTCTCCATAAATTTTCAGCCCATTCCGAGAACTTTTATTTTTGCACAAAAAATGACACCACGGTAGTTCTGTTGAAAACAGCGTCAGTCCGGGTTAGTTCTAATCAAATCATACTAAAATCATATAGAATTGTTGTAAACATGGCATGAATACTTCATAAATTATAGATACGTTGGAGACGTATCAGCATCCCCAAGCTTAATTCCCGCTCGTCCTCGAGTAGGTAAATGATAAAAGAAATAATTTATGAAGTGTGAATGCTAGCAAGTGCACAAGTTTGATCAATGATAGTTTCTATCACTTTTTCTAGCATCATTATATATCATAAACAGTAGCTCATCTCATAAAACTTCTCATGATCAAGTAGCAAGCTATTCACATGTTAAAGTATAGACCATAAACTTTCTTGAAATCTAACAAACTATGTTCTCAGTCATCAAACAATTGCAATTCATCTTATTTTCAGGAAGGGTCTATGTAAGAGCTTTGATATAGCAAATTCCACATACTCAACTATCATATAGTCTTCCATGATTGATACCACTCAAAGCATATTTTTAGAACAAATAGCATCCATCGAAAACAGAGAAAGATGGGGGCTTAGTGTTTCACCTCCCAACTTATTTATCATATAGATAATTGTCAACAATAATAATTCATGATCAAATATATTTGAATGGCCATATATGCTTAGATCTTTCCCCATCACATGATGCTTGACAACTAAAGAGTAGGTTGGAATGAGAAGGAATACTACTGACTCTTGCATAAAAGTAAAAGATAGGCCCTTCACAGAGGCAGGCAGGGATTCGCAGAGGTGCCAGAGCTCGAAGTTTTTTTTTAAACATAGGTGAAAATAATTTTGAGAGGCATGCTTTCATTGTCAACGTAACGACCGAGAGTTCTCACTATCTTCCATGATAGACACATTATAGGCGGTTCCCAAATAGAATGGTAAAGTTTTTACTCCCCCTCCTCCAACAATCACACTCGACAGCTGATCTGAAACAACGGGTACCGTCCATACCAACAACAGTCCTGGGGGAGTTTTGTTTAATTATTTAAAATTTTGTTTTTGATCTTTTGATCATAGGACTGGGCATCCCAATTACCAGCCACTCTCTCATGAATGATAAGTGAATAAACACTCATCGTGAGAATAACCCACCTAGCATGGAAGATACTGACAACCCCTAGTCGCTACATGAGCAATTCGGGCATACAAAACAGATTATTATTTGAAGGTTTAGAGTTTGGCACATGCAAATTTACTTGGAACGACAGGTAAATACCGCATATAGGTAGATATGGTGGACACTCATGGAGAAAACTTGGTTCAAGGATTTTGGATGCACAAGCAGTATTCCCGCTTGGTACAGAAATTTTGCCTATTAAAAGATTCTAAATAGCAAGCACCACATGTTGGAGGATCCATAACAATATAACTTCTATACAAATATACCCAAACATAACTCATTATGTTGTCTTTCTTGTCCAACTTCAACTAATTTGATCAAGTTTGAAAATAATTAATGGGGCTCACAATCATAGAAGATGTCCAAGATAGTATATTTATATGTGAAATCTCTCTTCCTTCAATATTCTTTCATGAATTGTTCAAGTGACCAATACTATGTTTGCTAACTTTCAATAAATTTACCACCTCTACTTCTTATATGTGAAGTCATTACTCCCCATGGTATAAGCATATGAAGCATATATAATTTCAGATTTATGATATTCAATTCATTCAACCATTTACTCATAGGATATAAGTGAAGCACACGAGTAAATGACAAACTACTCCAAAAAAGATATAAGTGAAGATCAATGAGTAGTCAGATAATTATGTAGCTGTGTGAGGACTCTCTCTCATTTAAAATTTTAGATCTTAATATTTTATTCAAACAGCAAGCAAAATAAAATGACATTCTAAAAATAGCACACATCATGTGAGGAAGCAAAAACTTAGGCTCAACCGATACTAACCGATGATTCTTGATGAAGAAAGGTGGGATGCCAACCGGGGCATCCCCAAGCTTAGATGCTTGAGACTTCTTGAAATATTATATTGGGATGCCTTGGGCATCCCCAAGCTTGAGCTTTTGTGTCTCCTTAATTCCTTTTATATCACGGTTTCCCTAAATCTTAAAAACTTCATCCACACAAAACTCAACAAGAACTCGTGAGAAAAGTTAGTATAAATCAAATGCAAAACCTTATCATTCTCAACTGTAGAAAATCACTAAAATTATAATTTGACATTGGATACTAAATGTCTCGGCATATTTAATACTCATATCCTCAAATAGAATCATTAAACAAGCAAACATATGCAAACAATGCAAACATAACAGCAATCTGTCAAAACAGGACAGTCTGTAAAGAGTGTAATTGTACTCATACTTCCCTAACTCGAAAAATTCTGAAAAATTTACCACACTGTAGAAAAATTGTTGTTACTCATTGTGTAAAAATTTCAATATTTTATCACGTTCTGACTTTTCAGAAGAATTCAGACAACGATAGAAAACTTTCTGTTTTCAAAACAGCAACATATAGACTTGCAAAATAAGCATGGTAGAGGCTATACTTGACACTTTTATTGAACTAAAATATACAAAACATTACTCTAAATAACAGCAAGCAAATACTAATAAAATAAAATGACGCTCCAAGCAAAACTCATATCATGTGACGAATAAAAATATAGCTCCAAGTAAGGTTACCGATAATGTTGAAGACGAATGAAGGGATGCCTTCCGGGGCATCCCCAAGCTTAGTTGCTTGGATCTTCCTTGAATATTACCTTGGGGTGCCTTGGGCATCCCCAAGCTTAGGGTCTTGTCACTCCTTATTCTCCTCATATCAATATCTCACCCAAAACTTGAAAACTTCAATCACACAAACTTAACGGAACTTCGTGAGATGGGTTAGTATGATAAAACAAATCATTCATTTTGGTACTGTCAAGACAAGATTCAAAGTTTTTCTCACATGATACCTACTGTACCCTATCATCTCTAAAATTTATATTGAGCAATATAAGCCATAGAAACTAGAAAACAAGCAAACTATGCATCGAAA
Source organism: Thinopyrum elongatum (assembly GCA_011799875.1). NCBI lineage: Eukaryota > Viridiplantae > Streptophyta > Magnoliopsida > Poales > Poaceae > Thinopyrum > Thinopyrum elongatum. The sequence goes on from CM022299.1 coordinate 63,650,673, forward strand.
ACAGAATCTGCCAAAAACATAACAGTCTGTGAAGATCTGAATTAAGGTCATACTTCTGTAACTCCAAATATTCTGAAAAAATAGGAAAACGTAGAAAATTTGTATAAAAATCAACTGTAAAAATTTCAGAAGTTTTCCACGTTTTAGTAAAAGATAGGAATTCTAACTGGACGCAAAATTTTCTGTTTTTGCACAGAATCAAGTCAACTATCATCCACACTATCCCAAAGGCTTTACTTGGCACTTTATAGAAAAAAACCCTATAAAACATGATTACTACAGTAGCTTAATCATGTGTACATACAAAAACAGTAGGTATAAATATTGGGTTGTCTCCCAACAAGCGCTTTTCTTTAATGCCTTTTTAGCTAGGCATGATGATTTCAATGATGCTCACATAGAAGATAAGAATTGAAACACAGAGAGCATCATGAAGAATATGACTAGCACATTTAAGTCTAACCCATTTCCTATGCATAGGGATTTTGTGAGCAAATAATTTATGGGAGCAAGAATCAACCAGCATAGGAATGCAAAACAAGCAAAACTTCAAGATTTTCAACACATAGAGGGGAAACTTGGTATTATTGCAATTCCTACAAGCATATATTCCTCCCTCATAATAATTTTAAGTAGCATCATGAATGAATTCAACAATATAGCTATCACATAAAGCATTCTTTTTATGATCCACAAGCATAGAAATTTTATTACTCTCCACATAAGCAAATTTATTCTCATGAATAGTAGTGGGAGCAAACTCAACAAAATAACTATCATGTGAGGCATAATCCAATTGAAAATTAAAATCATGATGACAAGTTTCATGGTTATCATTATTCTTTATAACATATATGTCATCACAATAGTCATCATAGATAGCAACTTTGTTCCCATAATCAATTGAAACCTCTTCCAAAATAGTGGATTCATCACTAAATAAAGTCATGACCTCTCCAAATCCACTTTCATCAATATTGTAAAAAGATTCAACACACTCCAAAATAGTGGGATCAATACTACCTAGAGTTGACACTCTTCCAAAACCACTTTCATCAATATAATCATCATAAATAGGAGGCATGATATCATCATAATAAATATTCTCATCAAAACTTGCGGGACTAAAAATATCATCTTCATCAAACATAGCATCCACAAGCTTGTGGCTTTGCATATCATTAGCATCATGGATATTCAAGGAATTCATACTAACAACATTGCAATCATGCTCATCATTCAAAAATTTAATGCCAATCATTTTATAGACTTCTTCTTCTAACACTTGAGCACAATTTTCCTTACCATCATTTTCACAAAAGACATTAAAAAGATGAAGCATATGAGGCAACCTCAATTCCATTTTTTTGTAGTTTTCTTTTATAAACTAAACTAGTGATAAAACAAGAAACTAAAAGATTCGATTGCAAGATCTAAAGATATACCTTCAAGCACTAACCTCCCCGGCAACGGCGCCAGAAAAGAGCTTGATGTCTACTACGCAACCTTTCTTCTTGTAGACGTTGTTGGGCCTCCAAGTGCAGAGTTTTGTAGGATAGTAGCAAATTTCCCTCTAGTGGATGGCCTAAGGTTTATCAATCCATGGGAGCCATAGAATGAAGATGGTCTCTCTCAAACAACCCTGCAACCAAATAACAAAGAGTCTCTTGTGTCCCCAACACACCCAATACAATGGTAAATTGTATAGGTGCACTAGTTCGGCGAAGAGATGGTGATGCAAGTGTAATATGGATAGTAGATATAGGTTTTTGTAATCTGAAAATATAAAAACTGCAAGGTAACTAGTAACAAAAGTGAGCGAAAATGGTATTGCAATGCTTGAAAACAAGGCCTAGGGTTCATACTTTCACTAGTGCAAGTTCTCTCAACAATGATAACATAATTAGATCATATGGCTATCCCTCAACGCATGACAAAAGTCACTCCAAAGTTCCTATCACAGAGAACATAAGATGAAATTACTTGTAGGGTACGAAACCACCTCAAAGTTATTCTTTCCGGTCAATCCATTGAGCTATTCCTATAGGTGTCACAAACAGCCCTTGAGTTCGTAGTAAAATAACACCATATGACACACATCAATCAACCCTAATGTCACCTAGATACTCCAATGTCACCACAAGTATCCGTGGGTCAATTATACGATATGCATCAAACAACTTCAGATTCATAATATTCAATCCAACACAAAGAACCTCAAAGAGTGCCCCAAGATTCCTATCGGAGAAACAAGAACGAAAACATGCATCAACCCCTATGCATAGATTACCCCAATGTCACCTCGGGAATCCGCGAGTTGAGTGCCAAAACATACATCAAGTGAATCAATAGAACACCCCATTGTAACCACGGGTATCCCACGCAAGACATACATCAAGTGTTCTCAAATCCAATACTCAATCAAACATAACAAAACCTCAAAGAGCAAGACTCAATTCAGCACAACAAGAGATAGAGAGGGAAGAAACACCATATGGTCCAACTATAATAACAAAGCTCGCGGTACATCAAGATTGTGCCATATCAAGAACACGAGAGAGAGAGAGAGATCAAACACATAGCTACTGGTACATACCCTCAGTCCCGAGGGTGAACTACTCCCTCCTCGTCATGGAGACCGTCGGGATGATGAAGATGGCCACCGGTGATGGTTTCCCCCTCCGGCAGGGTGCGGGAACGGGCTCCCGATTGGTTTTTCGTGGCTACATGTGGCACCCCGATATAGGGCCGATGCACGCCAGCCCCAGGATAAGACCTGGCGCACATCAAAGACATGATACAGCAATTCCAGGCACAAAATGGCTTTATTAAATGGAGTATTACAATACTGTTGCTTACAACAATATTACATAGCTCCAAGGCTATCTAAAATGGCAGCGAAGGTCTTGGTTCAGCGGTAGCGTCGTATCTGGCTGGGCTCCACAACTCACAGGACTGGCTGGGTTACGATCTAGCACGACGGATCTTCTCCTGCAACTAGCCACATGCAAGGCCAGGTGAGTACTTTGAATGTACTCGCAAGACAACCAAATACATAGCATCCAAACAAGCAGATGACAAAGCAAACCCTACGCTATGCAAGAATTTATTCTAAACATGGCCTGGAATTAACAGGAAAACATGAATCAAGCATGGCATAGCATACCTATCTAGCATTTCTAATTATCATGTCGTAGCAAGATTATCTAGCATGATTAAACATCTAGCAACAATGATCATCATGACCTATCAAGGTTATCTAGCAAGATAACTACTGAAGTAGAGTACAGTAAAGTAAAGTACGTATCAAGTAAATAATCCATATTCCGAATAATCTCATGACCCCATCTGGAACTAATCCAAATCCAAGTCTCTCGGTCATCTGACCATCTCTTCCATAGCCATCCCATGGCTATCATATCATATTCCTGAAAACATCTGTTGTCCATGCAGGACCAATTCTTCCACCATTTTTATCATTATTACGGTTGATCACCTAGCGAGGTCTGGACGGGCTGTCCAATACCGTGGACACGGCTATTCGAATAGATTTTATACTCTGCAGAGGTTGCGCACTTTACCCACACTATGGAGCACTGACCTCGTGATCCCATTCGGGTGGACCAGCGTTGCTCCAACGAAACCTGTCTGACCCGTGACTCTCCCATCGTACCACCGGCATTCATCCTCCCCCGGAGTCCTGCCCTGGGTGGCCCCTGTGTCACTCCTGACACCTGCCACCGTCGTGGCCAAACAAAACGGTCCCAAACAGGGACGGGTACCCAAACAACTCAACTGGGCTCACAGGGTTATCGCCGCCTACCGGGCCAGGGCAGCGCGCGCGCATAACCCTCCCTATCGAGCGGTACCGGTGAAAGAGCACGCGATCAGACCAAGTCAAGGCCGTCCCATACCAGCAAATGTGGTTGCACGGATAAGCCCGGACAGGTGACTCTGATCAACTGACTAGGGTTATCATTGTATCTCCATCATCCCACTATTACCTTAACAATTATAAGTGTGAATAGCATAGCAGAATTATTACAACGTTGACAAACATGGCAAGATATCAAATCATAGTACTCACATGATAACGGTATACAAAATATTGTTACTAGCATGGCAGGATAAGGCATGAAAACAAGTCATGATATTGGATAAAAAGTAATGCTAACATCTAAAACAGATGACATAACAGGTGTATGCAAGTGCAGGCTAACAGGTGATATAGATGTACTACAATGAACACACAGGGTGCAAGCAAAGTCATCACACAAGTCCGGAGCTCATGGAAGAGGTTGGCTTGCCTGGGGGTGAAGGAATACGCCGGGTGGAAGTGCGATAAAACTCCGGAAAGATTTGCCGAAAACGTTTCCTCTCGGAGGGGCTGATCGAAGGGCAAGGGTAACATGGTCATTTTCACAATGTGAAAATATTATGAAAATGACGCCATCAGAACGGGCTCGACGATCTGCAGACGTGGGCATTTGTTTTACCTCAATCAGAGTTACGGTCGCAAAGTTAGGGCCGTTCGTTCGTTAAGCGAATAACCGACAAAAATCTGTCTGTTTTAGTCCTTAACGGGCGAACGTTCGCTAATTAACCATTTCGGCAGCCGGCTGGAAAAACAAAAGCGCATTTCAGAGAAATACGCCTCTGCAGTGGGAAAGCGTATTTTCATAAATACGCTTCCACTTAAACCTGACAGCGGGCCCGGTTGACTTTTTTGGGCGGGGTCCGCCTTATCTCTTTCCTCTCTCTCTCATTCTTCCTCTGGTCATCTCCTCGCCCATGACAGAGAGAGACAGGGCAGACCGGCCACTGTCCTGGCCGTCGCCTCACCGCCCGAGGAGGTTGGCCGGCGAGCACAGGGGCTCCGCCAGGCCACGCCGGGCCCGTGGGTGGCATCAAGGCGGCTCGGGGTGACCTGCAGCACCAGCGCCACGGCACAGCATCCTGGTCGGAGCAGGGCCGAAGGGGAGCGGTGCCGGCAAGGCTCCGCCGCTGTGGCTGAGGGCGGCGACCGCTCCGAGGAGGACCAGAGGAGGGCTCGGGAGCCGAAGAGAGGGAGGGGGAAAGGCCTGGGCGAGAGATGGACCGAGGGGATCGGTGGCGGCTCGGCCATTAGCAAAGACAGAGAGCCCAGGGAGCTCAAGGGGAAGAGCTGGGGAAGGACTGGGGCTGCTGGTCGACGGGAGTGGCTCGGGAAGGCGTTATTTATAGCCGAGGGAGGGGGGGGTCTCGCGATGGTGGTCGAAGCACCGAGAAGCACGGCGAAGCGGCGATGCTCCGGCGAAGACTCGAAGGCGGCAGAGGCAACTACGAGCTTCGGGACGAGGCGGAGAGGATTCCAGGCGATGCACGAATGTGGTGGGGAGCTTGCTGACGACTCTGGACCAGCCGGAGCCCGTCAGAGAGGGCTCCCGAAGCCTCTTGAGCACAGAGCGCCCGCTCGTCCTGTTCTGCCCGTGGTCACCATGTGGCCACGGTGGTGCCACGGCGCACTCACTGCCAAATGATGTCTAGTGTCTTCCCCGTCCTTCTCTGGTTCGAGTTGACCCCTCAAGCACGAACAGTGAGCCCTGGTGTGACCGCACCGAAGTCAAATAACATCAGGCAGCAATGTGTTTGATATGTGCAGTGTCCACCACAGTGCTTCTCTTGGCAAGATCTTGCGCCAGGGTTAATCATCTGCCAGGTTGACTAACTTTGCAAGGTTTCAGCCCAAATGGGTAAGGTTAGCTGGTACTTCCTTTGTAACCTTGCCCACTGACCAGAAATGCAAATGATGATGCTGGGCTCAAATGGCTAGATGGATTTGAATGAGTTTTGTTGTAGAGTGATGTTGTGGTCATAGAAACTGTCTGGAAAAGTTTCAGCTCAAATTGATCATCTATGAGGGTACTTCCTTCACAGAGATGCAATCTGGACAGAAACTTAGATAATTTACTGAGGAAGATTGGCTAGATGGAATGAGATTATTTTTGGTATCCATGGGTAGTATCTCATAATGAATCACCCTACAAAATTTCAGCCCAAGGAGATCAAGGAATCATGCACTTCCTTTGCAAACTGAAAATTTGAACAGAATTTAGAAAGTGGTGTTGTGCTCAAAATTTAATGGGTGGAACTTGATATCTTGATGGAAATGGTGAAGATAGGGATAGGAAAAGCTCCACAATTTATTTGGGATTTTTCCTAACTACCAAAATGGTAGTTCCTTTGGAAAGGCGCCAAATTGAAATATTGGCTTAAAATAGGAAAATGCAATTTTCCTTATTTAATTATGGCCAATATTTTTATGAGAGCTCATTATGATCATAAGGAATATCTCCACAAGTTTTCATGAACTTTCGAGATGGATAGATATTATTCTGGATTTAATTCCTCGGAAAGGCAGAAAAAGGAATTAATTCTAGATGAGAAATATTGCATATGACTTGGCCATATTTTTGCACATCTAGGGTTTATGAGTGAAGGATGATCTCTGGAAATTTTGGGAGGATCAACTGAGCAAGAAAAATGATAGTTCCTTTGTAAACACAAAGGCAGGATTTCCAGTTCTGATATCTTGGAACTAGGGTTTGAATGAGGTTCGGGGTTTACTGACGGGAACTTCACTGGCACAAGAACATGGAAAATGCACTGAGGGGCTGAGGATTGTCTGGATTCACCTGGTCACTCACCAGATTCCAGAGGAAAAATTCGGGAAAGAAAAGCTAGGAAGGAATAACAGCACAAAAATCGATAACCCGATTTTTGGGGTGTTACACTACAGAGGCTTGCGGCGGCGGAACTCCCGATCTAGGTTTATTTCTAGAGGTTTTGGTATTTATAGAAGGTGTTGGTGTCGGGGACAAGTCAAGGGGGCCCACGAGGTAACGACATGGCAGGGGGGCGTGCCCTCCACCCTTGTGGTTGCCTCGGGACTCCTCTCCGATATCTTTTCGTTCCAGTATTTTTTATATTTTCCAAAAATATTCTTCGTAAATTTTCAGCCCTGCACAAAAAACGACACCACGGTAGTTCTGCTGAAAACAGCGTCAGTCCAGGTTAGTTCTAATCAAATCATACCAAAATCATATAGAATTGTAGTAAACATGGCATGAATACTTCATAAATTATAGATATGTTGGAGACGTATCAAGGGCATGTGCGGTTCAAGGAGTTTTAATGGGGATTAACAGGGATCGTGGGGGATTAAATCATGTACAAGCCAAATTCCCCTCCATTCCTCTCGAAACCCCTTGGGAGGAGGTTGAACCAAACAAGGCCTAAGAGTAACCACAGTGGGAGTAACTTAATTCCATACGGTATCATAATATGATACTCAACCCTATCTTTCTTCATTTAATTCTACGCCACCTCATCAAATTTGCCTAGTTGGCATGCATGATACTACTTATGATACTCCCATTACAACCAGCCTGGTAGAATTAATATACCTAATCTAAATGGTCGCCGCCCGATCTCTTTGTCCTCCTCCAGCATCCGGCTGAAGAAGAATCATGCAAGACACCGGCTGTTTTCGCCAGCGTCGCCTCAGCGGTGGCCTTCATGGGATACAATTGGCGGCGGCCTCCCGTGTTCTACTTCTCCTCGATGATGGCGGCGGGCGGGGACGTGCTGGCTGTCACCTCGTCAACATCTGCATAGCCGCGTAGCTGCGTCACCTCGTCGACATCCGTAGCGGCTTCTTTCTCTGCCTGCATGGCACGGCTATGTGCGCGTCGACGGCGGATGGCGCAGTCGCAGGCACTGGAGGCGCTATACGACGTGGCGGCGTCGAGGGCAGCGAAGATGCCCATGCCGCTGTGCTCCCCGACAAGCCGGCGTGGAGCAAGTCGGCACTCTTCCTCGAGCTGTATTGGAGCGGCCAGCTGCGGAACCACGCGCTGGCTTAGTGCGGCAACTGCCTCCGACGGGCTAGGCGAGGTAGGTGGAGCAGCGAGCTGCCTCGCTCGTAACTGCCGGGCTCGGCAGGCCACCCAGACGGCTTTTATGCCGGAGAACTACTCTTCCTGCTCGTCGGATGTCGCCGAAAGAGTGGATAAAATGGTGGAAGGAAGAGCTTGGCCGGCGTCCTGCTCCTGAACGGACGTGTGTGGACGGAGTGGGTTTCTCGCATTCCACGCGGGTTTAAATGTAGGTTTTTGAATGCGGCGAGGAGGCGGGTACAGTTGGGAGTGTAGTGGGCAACGCCCTCGTCCGGCGCGCCGCTTCAAATGGCGGACGCAGTGAGAGGTCGCGTCCGCCCTGACCCCCTTGACCGTGGACCTTGCCGGTGTACATCACCTTGTGTCCAGATCTGAGATGCCACATGTACCAGATGAATGACTCTAAGTTCGACCACCGTGATGCTAGGTGCGAGCCGAGGAGCACTGTTGGAGAGACCCCCCTCATAATTTTCCTACATTGGTCGTTTGATTCATAGGATAGAATGCTATAGGATTTTTTTCCTATGAAATCATGTGTTAATTGGCAATCTAGCATCCACTCCAACTTTTTTTTCACTTCCTTTGTTTTTCCTGTGTCAAACACTCTGGGTTTTTTTTTTAGGGGAACACTTTGTTAATGCTATGGGATTCAAGTGGACATGCCACTCCAAACCTTTATTTTTCCTATTCCTGTGTTTTAAGTTCCTACGAAGACAGTAGTACTTGCTCTAAATGATGTGCCGCTGCAAGAGCCGCCTATATTAATTAACCATGCTCTAAAAAGGTGGACCAACTTTGGCTATAGTATACTGTACTAGGTTAGTAGCTGACGTTGCGTTTGGCTCTTCGCCTCTTCCGGAAGTCGAACAATGATGATGGTACTACAGTATAGATACTTCTGGCAATCTGACACCGAATGAACTGTTGCACGTCCACCGCCTCTATTAAGTGCACTATCGTAAAGCAAAAGCTTCTCCTCGTCCTGCGAGCCACCGCGCGCTTGCGTGAGCGAGGAAGAGGTCGTACTGGAGTAGTAAGCAAAGCTTCTCCTCGTTTGCGAGTTGACGGGACACATCAAAAGTAGTGTATTAGCCTCCAAAAAGGGCTGACCATGTCCATGGCTACCATCCCGTGCTCCGTCATTCAGTGCATGCACGATTCACGTTCCATTGAGAAAATAATGTTGCATACGTGCCATCGAATAGAATAACTTAATTTATAAAAAACGCGCCACCGCGTCATGATCGAACTTTGATTCGTCCACGCGTGGTTCCCATGAACAACTACTACACTCGCCAAATTATCAGGTGAGCTACCTCTTCGTACAGAAATGAGCTCACCGTGTACCCACGCGTGAGTATTAGGGAAAGAGGCAAAGAGTACCTGCGTCGGTGCCTGCACCTCTTCTCTTCGTGCTCGTATTTCTTTTTTTCCGGGTGATTCGTGCACGTACTCCACCTATGTTCGTGACCGTTGGTGAGTCTCTCCTACTATACTTTTTTTTGCGAGAACTCTCCTACTATACTTAACTCCATTTTCTTGCATGACACGTGGACCTGGATGCTGGATGTCCCACATGTCGGCAAAACTTAGAAGAACGCTTTCCGACGACCGAGAAGGAGCAAGAAACCTCGCGGTGGAGCGTCTGGACTCTTTAATATTTTTATTCAGCGATATAAAATCTACCCAATCTTCTCCACAGTAGACCGGAAGAGTCCGAAACATGGCAGCCCAGTGTAGTTACATCATACATGGCCAACCCACGCTATCACCATATTTCTTGGCCTCCGTGCGACACCTAGCTCTAGTATATTCCACCAGCCCGTATCGCTTCTTGCTCCTCATCTCTCTCAAAGTGCGGCGGGCTGGCGATTTTGCCGTCTATTGAGGTCGGTTAACTCATCACTCGCTCCCACATGTTAGCGACATGCCAAGAGCATTCTAAAAAAATTTACTGTACTCTATTGTTATGCCAAGAAGAGGAAGCGCTTTGACCGACGGACCAAACGAGACAGGCATGCCGTGCTGTGCCGTGAGTGGGTCCAGTTTCTCGTTTTGAACTTGTTTGGTGTAGTAGTAACACTTGGTTTTGCACCTTCATAGAATGATGAAAAACCCCGCTAAAAAGGCGCTATGCTTTCTGCTAATCCAGTCAACCGTTCTTGCTTTGTGCATTAAATTGGTAAGTGCCATAACTAAGATATAATTAACCAATGCATGTAAAACATTCTTGTTTATGTAGTACTCCACACGCATGCATGCCTTGCGATTAGTACTACGTACTCTCTTCATCCATACGTATATATAGGGCCTAATGTATTCTTCGAGGTTGCCTTTGACTATTGATAAGATTTTATATAATTTGAAAATTATATCATTCGAAGATCCTTTCACGTACGAATTTGATGGTATGCTTTGTGCAACTTGCATGTCCTATACTGCTCCTGTTTGGATACTCTAACTTAGCTAGAGGTTAGACTAACTCATGACTAACCCTGAACTAACTCTAGCCAAAGAGGTGTTTGGATGACAGGGTTAGATTGACAATAAATGCACTTGATGGAGAGAGAAAAGTGATTTTTCAGTGGGCCCCACAAGAACTAGCTCCAATTAGCACCACTTGGCTGGCGGGATAGAGAGAGAAAAGTGATTTTTCAGTGGGCCCAATGAGAACTAGCTCCAATTAGCACCTCTTGGGTGGGATAGTTTTTTTTGGTGGGTTAGGTGCAACTTGCTCCAATTTAACCCTCATGTTTGGATACTTTAGGGATATTTGAGCCCCAACTAGCTCAAACTAACTCTAACCCATGGATCCAAACAGGGCCAAAGTTAGTCTCGAAAAACGCATTAAGCCCTATATACATGGACAGACGGAGTACATGATACTAGCAAATGCTCACCATTAGTAGTAGTTCATTGGTTGGTTTCGATTTTTGATTCAGTTGCTGTGCTGCTACCGTCCAATATTTGCGTGTGGTTGTTTCTAGAATAAAAAAAAGGAGGTAGTACTTACTGTGGGAAAGGTGAATTGAAGTGATGGTTGCTTCGCCCGAGCAACTTATTACTCTGGGAATATTGGAATACCAGCGGATTCAACGAAGAGAGAAATGATGGTTGCTTCGTCCGAGAAACTTACTGTGGTGAAGGTGGGGCTCTGTGATTTGACAGCTCACTAGTCATTATTACTGCGGCGCAACGACCGGGGTGAATCTCCCCTGTAGTTGTGCACTCAATATTGTTGCATGGTAGGTGGAGCCGGATGAAGGATGTCCCACATGTCGGCGAAATGAAGTTGAATTGTTTCTGGCATTGCTATCAATCTTTCAGGGTTTGTTTGTATGTACGCATAATTTTCCTGCATAACGAAATTGTACTGTGATGCTATGAAGGTTTCAACTTTGGTTCCCGCAGAAAAAAAAAGGTTTCAACTTAGGATTCATGTGTCCTCTTGCCTCAAAATTGTCTTGTTACAACATTCCATCAAATACAAATGAAACTACCATGGCTGCTAATGCATCTCAATGGTTCGCAGATCAGCGCCAATATTCACATCACAACTGAAGACAAAGTTGTGAGAAGGTGTACAAATAAAGAAAAATATATAATTGATCGATGCTGTTCGTAGGCATGGCTCCATTTCCTGGGCACAGTGTTCATTGGTTGGCAGCTAGTTTCATGGAGCTCTGTAGCCAAGAAAGAGGTGTATGGAGGACATCACAATCCGATCATTTTGTGCAGTTCCACTAAAATCAAGCTGATCATCCCTGTTTGCAAAGATATTCAGTCAGTGTGATTACAATAATAGTGGAACTAGATGATGAAACATAACACACACAAATAGAAGCCGATCACCTCTGCGATCTCTCTTTAGGACTAACTACTTGTTGGAGAAGATTAGGCACGGAGTTGGATGAGGAGGATAGCAAAACCAATCTCCCTTTGTGCAGTCCCACAAAAATGTAAAAACGTTGCCCGTGTGACATTTTGGCAGAACTGCACAAAACACTCTTAAGAAAAAAGTGATTTGTGTAATTCACCAAAAGGTCGCAATAGCAACGAGGTGAAATGGATAGCCATGTTTGCAAAAAGAGGTAGAAAGGAAACAATTACTGCCAATAAGAGGAGTTGAAGACACATACGCCGACAAAAAAGAAGCATATTCCATGTCATAAGGGAAAGATAGCAGTGTGGTGGTTTATCAAAAACAGTTTGAGGATGAGATTGCAAGATGGAAAGTACGCCGGCTGAGATATGTTTTAAGCAAAGAACTAAAGAAGATCCACATGCAGGATTTTCCACATGCAGCAACATGGGAAGATGGGCAGTGGAGCAAGGCTGGAGGAAGCTGTACCTGAGGGTCGTTGGGATGTAACTAGGAGGGCGCCGGCGGCCGGGATCTGCCCATACTGTGGCAGCGAGCAAGTGGTGAAGGCCCTACCGCGCCGGAGGTTGGTCAGAGAGAACGGCGGGTACCGCAGATCGGGACGTGATGCCTCAACGTCATCGAACGAAGAAACGATGCACATCCTCCCTTTCCGCCGGCGGACTGGATGCGGCCAGATCAGTGACCAATGGTGAGAGAGAGAGGCCACCGCCGCCTTGTGTGAGATAGTGTGACGAGAGACAAACCCCGGCAGGCAGGCTCCATTGTATATAGTGGAGCGGATTTCTTTTTTCCTGACGACAATCATTTTATATTCTGTACGTGCCATTGAGGAATATAACTTTATTTAATACTAACGCGTCAAGTCAAACTTTGTTCCGTCCACGCGTGGTACACGACCCTCCTTCGAGTAAACAATCGCTACACGCATCAAATTATCACGTGGCCTACCTTTTCGTACAGAAATGAACTCCACCGTGTACCCGCGCGGGTGTGGCTGGTAACGAGACGTGAGTACGTGCGTCGTGCGTGCACCTCTTCTTTACGTGCAGGTACGTACGTGGGTGGGTGTGAGAGAGATGGTTTGTGCGAAACAGAGGCAATGTATCGATGATATCTCACACAAAAAAATGTAACATATGCAATGTGTGTGAAACAGAGTCATGGATATATCATATATAGAGGGAGCGATCCATGAGAAGAGAGTGGAGGGATCATCGGCGTGAGATATCGATAGAATCGAAAACACGGATGAAGTGTGTGGGTGCGCGATCGATAAAGAGTGCCATCGAATTTGTGTTTGCCCACGTCAAAGATACAGGGCGGCTGGCGTACTGGAATGTGAGATGGCAGAGGTGCAGTTTTGTCTCTGGGGCATGGATACCTACCGACAATGTTCGACTATCGGTGTGTGTGGGGGGGGGGGGGGGGGGGCAGAGACCTAACTATAGAGAGGTAGATCGACTGGTATATGTGTGGAGAAGGAGAGAGACCTAGCTATGTATTGAGGGAGATCGATCGGCATCCATGCATATGTGTAGCAGAGGAATAAGGTTGGGAGAGAGACAAAGGTAGAGTGTCGGAGGGTTGGTGGTGGAGTTGCTTCTCACAAATGGTGGGAGAGGCCGTGAGACAAATGGAGGGTACGAGTGCAATATCAATAAGAGAGGGGATGTCTGCCTGTCTATGCACGTGCGTGTGAGAGACAGGTCGGGAGGTATGCAAGGATGATGAGGGGGGACAATATGATTGTGGTAAGCAGACGTAACTACATAGGAAAATCAATCGTCGTGTGTCGGAGAAAGGGAGAGACATAACTAGTGAGGTATGTCGATCGGTGCGTGGGGAAAAAGAATTATAGTCGACCTAGCTATACGTAGGGAGATCGGTAGGTATACTTGCATGCATGTGTTAGAAGCAAATAAGGTCCAGAGAGACGGACTGGGGGAGAGGGGTGTGGCTAGGAGGTGGTGCGATAGGCCTACTATGTCGAGGGGGGAGGAGTGTGTGAGTATGAGATCGATGAAAAGAGGGGCAGGAGTGTGCACCTGCGTGGAACCGTATTGGACATAGGGGGGCATGGACGGTGAGAAGAGAAGAGGGGAAGTGTGTGTTTGTGGTAGGCACACTTGGCTAGAGAGGTGTATCGACCGGTGTGTGCCAGAAAGAAGGAGCTGGGGGGCCTACACACGCCGTGGGTGAACGACCTAAAGAGAAATAATGAATGTGCGCGGTGGAGGGGACGCTGAGGGAGGGTGAGAGGGGGGGCGGGCGTGTGCATGCACGGTAGAAAGTAAGTGCTAGCTACAAAGAGAAGAGGATTGTGTGGGTGTAAAGGACGAACAGAGATCATAATTCATTATAAAAAAGTGGATTCGGATATTTGAAGAAGATATCATAGTGTTTTAAACCGACGCATGCATGAATGAATATATATAATGGTGATACGCATGGTGTGGTTATGAACATGTTATACTACATATAATATATAGAACATTTATTTGAATTTGTGATGATGTGTGGCTTTTGCAGCTCAGGGCTAAATACATGTCAGAATGTAGGGGGCGGGGCACTATACTTTGTGTGATAAACACAGTGTACATATGAAACATGGTTTAGATTATGAAGATCTAGTTAGTACATCAAATGTACTATTATTTGGAATCAACATCAAGTGTATTCAAAATTTCGAATTTGAGTTCATATAGTACACATAGTTCATATCTATCTCTATAGTAATCATGTGGTGTGTTGTTAAGATAATACACGAATGATGGTTTAAGTTGGCAACAATCATGATTATAGATTCTTATTCAAATAGAGAAACGAATTCAAATTTAGTTCAAATTGCAACGGTAGTATAGACATTTGGAATGCACTAAAATGTTGGTATGAGTAGGTTACATACATTATACAGCCAGCGAAAAAATTTAATTGGACATAACATGGATTCATAGTTTTGAATAGCATTTGTACAATAAAACGGGACAAGACTCTCTCTTTGTGTGGTGCGAATAGTTTTATTTTTTTTCGGTTTTTTTTTCATTGAGGGAAGTGCGAATTGATTTGGTACGTACAATATTACACGTTAGGCTTGTCCCTAAAATTCAACCCGTGCCTTGTTATATCCCGAAAATTCAGATATCGTGCTCCCAAAACTCGCGCCTTCACAACCCGCGCCTTGCTATCCCGAAATTACAATGCGCGTGAAAACTCCCTCCAGCAGCCAAATCCCGACATGCGAAATCCCCCTTCTAACCCTGAGCCGAAAGGGCCGCTAGTTCAAATCGGTGGGGATACTTTTGTAACACACCTTACATTTTGGACAAGCGCGTCCCTAAGTCATGGTTCCTCCCCTCCCATCACCTCCTTTTCACCATTCGAAATCCCCATTCGAAATCCCAGGCCGCCATAACATCTCTGCTCCAGCTGCGAAACCCCACCCTCCTCCATCCGCCACCCCACCGCTGCCCAGCCGGAGCCTCTTCCCCGATGATGTCATCCACCGGAACAGCCCGATGTCCCTCATCCACCTCCCCAGATGAGGATCCGTCATCGATCTCGTCGTCCCGCCGGTTCAGCCGCCCTGTCCTCCACCTCCAAGGAGCTGCTTCGACGATCGCCTCGTCTATCGCGGCTGATCCATCCCCACAGCGCCGCCTTAACCTACTCCACCGGAACCGCAGCATCCTCACCGACTCCTCGGACGAAGCCGAGGCCTACTCAGCGCCACCAAAGAGGTTGTACACTCATCGCATCGCACCTTCTCCTTAACTCGACCTCCCGGTGCCGTCGGTGCTCCATCCCGCACCCCCATGGCGTGGCTACCTCGAAGCCGGTGCCGCGGGCAACATCTCCACGGCGGCTCTCCCCTAGTGCGAGGCCCCTTCGGCAGCGGCGGCCATACCAGCCGGATCTGCTGCTGTTGCTCCGGCTCTCGCTCGCGCTGCTGCTTTGTTCTCCCCCTCGCTCGTGCTGCTGCTCTGCTCTTTCTCTCGCTCACGCTGCTGATGCTGGTACACGGGTTGCTGCAGCTACATGAGTTGCTGCTCTGGGTCTAGTTCGCGCTGCTCCTCCAGGCACTGCTGCTCCGGCTACTATCTTCTACTGTGTTCCCCGTTGATCGCCTACTGATTTAGATCACTGTTTCTCTACTACTAGTGCTCGAGCCGCCTAAACTACATGTGAAGTGCCTCTCTGCTACCAGTGCGTTCAGTTACGACAGTAACATTCAGATTCCACAGTAAATTTCAGTTTCGACAGTTAAGTTCAGAGTCAACAATTTTTACCTCATCTGTTGTAGTCAGGTGTTTTTTGGTGATGTAAATTTTACATCTATCACTTTTTCGTAATGTATTTTACATCATCTATTGGAGATGCTATTAGAATCCCACTTGATATTAACGATGTCTGTCTTGTAATGCTTCAGCCTCGACGTCTTACGGCTCACCGGAGCTGCTCCAACGATGGAACCATCCATCACAACAGAGCAGTGCCCTGGACGCCGTCTACAGATTCCTCAGATCTTCCTCCACACCTCCCTTAGCCACCTCTACCGGAACTTCTTCAGCGACCAACCCAATGATGCTGAGGTCGACACGGCTACGGCAAAGAGGTTGTACACTTGTCGCATCACTTATTACTCTACATTCATGCCAATCCATTAGGGCTATTTTGGTTCAAAGGAAAAAGTGAAGGAAAAACATAGCAATAGGAAATTTTCCTATGGCACTCTACTATTCAATTATTCATGCATTTTGTTGAAAGGAATGGAGCAAAACATCCACCTGGACCTGCTACTTTATCGTCCTGTTCACCTCTTAGACTCCAAGTCAGGTCCAAATTAATGTTCAAACTTGAGTTTTAAAATTACTTGTGGGGCACATATTGAGGCAGCAATGAATAGTATCTCTATCTATTATCTGGTTCACCTAGGGTATGCCTATGTTGTTCATCTTGGGTGGGAAAAAAATAGTAAAGCAATCATCATCTGTCTTTTTATTAAATTAAAGCTATCATCAGCCTACTATCATTATCTTTGGATCCATCCACTGGTTGTTACCATCGCTCTAGATTTCTGCATGCTCTCCTTACATAATCTCACTATATTTTTTTCGTATGCATGTCAGATATTGTACACAGTCATGTTGAACATGTAGAGAAAAAGAGAAGAGTTTTGCGCGGCAATACAATGCCATGCAAACATCGCTCCATGGTGGGTTCAATGGAAAACCCTCCCCCCCCTCTCCAGATTGTAATCCAGAGGAAGATATTTGTTCTGAGGCGGATTCAGACGCAGCTGACCACTCCTATTTACCCCCCAAGGTGTTTGCTCTAACTTGGCATGATGATGTTGGTCATATCATGCATATGTTGCCTTGCAGTGCCTACTTTCAACATCATATATGTCATCTGCTTAGTTTAGACACGTTCTGTAATGCCACCTGTTTAGTTTCTATATCATATATGGGAATTATGCAGTCTCATCTCTTTTATCCAGCCATAATATATGTGAAATATGCAATGTCATCCTGTTTAACTAGGCATCATATATTTGAATGATATCTTGCCCATCCTTTTCCTCATTACATTTCCATTTGTCGACAATGTTTGTACATTAAACTACTCTTCCTGTGAATCAGCCATTTGAGTGGGTGATGGAAAAATCTGGAGTGAAAACAAGGTCTTCAGAGCAGACAGTGCTACCTGTCGAAGCAGATCTCTTGCTGGGTCCCGATAGCTCCTCAGAGATGGATTCAGAGACAGATGACCAGTCCTATTCCCCCACCGAGGTGTATGCTCTAACTTGGCACGGTTATACTGCTCATATCATGCATATGGTGTCTTGCATTGCATAGTTTAGACATCATATACACAATATTCAACACCATGTTCTTAGTTCAGACATCATATATGCGAATGCCCTCTGCTTAGCATATAAATCACATATGTGAATTAAATCATGCGATCCTGGTTACTTAGATAACATGTATGTGAATTATGGCATGCGAACATGTTTACTAAAGACATCTTATAATTATCTCATGCCATCCTGTTTAGTTAGTCATCATATCTTTGAATTATGTCATGCTATGCTATCCAGTTTAGATAGACATCATATATGTGAAATTATGTCATGCTATCCTTTTTAGTTAAACAATATACATGTCAACTATTTCATGCCCTCTTTTTTTCACACTATCTATTGCATCTGTCTCTCATACAAGGTCTGTACATTCAACTATGTTTCCTGTTTATCATCCATTTGAATTGGAGTGGGTGATGGCAGTATCTAGCGGAGTAAAAACACGGTCTTCAAATAAAACAGTGCTACATCTTGGTGGAGATAGCACCCCGGTTGTACATGCACGAGAACCAGCCCTACCACACATAACCCAGACTCTCGCAGATTGTAACCCTACTTCGATGGACAGAGAACCAGCTTCACCCAATCTAACCCCAACCCCAGCAGATAGTAACCCAGTTCCTATTGACACAGCACCATCTCCACCACAGAGCTCCCAAACAAGAGCAGTTAGTAAGGGAGCTCCAGTGCCCAAAGCGCCAGTACTACCACGGCGAACCCCAACTCCACCAGTTAGTACACCTATTCCTGTGGAGGAAGCACAACCAGCCATTCGTAGTTTAGCATCTATCGCATTTGATGTTGTTAAATCCTATGTGCGTATCTTCCCATCATCGAAATATTATACTGAAGATCAAGGAAAATGCCTATTGCAGGTGTTCGTCCAGGAGTTATGTGTAAGTAATGTTATTCATGGCAATTACTTTGCTTTGTCCCATACATTCTACCTCCATGATGCTTATAATACAGCAAATTTTCCCATTTTTCTCTATAGAGAAGGACCGATTTGGAAACTCAGGATGAGGTAACCTGTGCTAATACCTCTGCTATCTTCAAGAATGCTTGGTGGCAATATCGGAATTACCTGAAGAAAACGTACTTCACTGGCAAAGAAACTCATCAAATTCCCTTACGTTCTCCTGAGACACATTTACTGGACGATGACTGGGAACGCCTTGTTCTGTACTGGTCTCGAACCAAGAATGTGGTAAGGTCTATGAGCTCATTTTTTATTTTTAAGTACTATATGCCTGCGTCTTACTGTACTCTGTTCGTGTAGAACAAGTGCTTAAACCTGAAGAACAACTGTTCTCATTTAAGATTCCATTGCTATCGTGCATACTGCTTTGCTCTTTTATCACTGTATTTACTCATACAAACTTATTTTTAAATTGAAGGATCCAATCGAAACTCCAATGGCACAACAGGTATGTTTATGCGTGTTTCTTTAATAGGTTTGCTCTTATAAATAGCTCTCTTGATTTCAATTTCAATTGTGTATACAGTTGACTTCTCATATCATGCACATTACTAGCATCACAACAGAGTCAATAGTATTGTTGTACATGTAGACCCGTGGTACCCATCTAAAATCTTGTTGTGCCGTGTAGTTTCCCACGATTTGTATTCTTTCAGTGCTGCTTTGTCTTGAACTGATATGATTTGAACCGTGTCTCTATTTTGATTTGGCAAGACAATGCAGTGACCATAGGACATAGATATATGTTTGTTTGATGCTTTTATTATGTACTAGTACTTGGCAATAGAAGACTTGGTAGTTTAATCATGTCCACCTTACTAATGAACTGGTTCACCAAAATGAGTTTCATATACTAGTACATGCTAAACCTGTTATGTGTCTGCTTGTTTCTTCTTTTAGAATGTTGACAGAATATTGGGGAAGAGTGCCTTATTAAGCAATGGTAAAGGAAGTAATGCGGATAAGGTTCAGGATAGTGAGACATCCTTGTTGGTCTCCAACAAAGCTGATAAAACAGCTAAGGAAAACTATCTTGAAGACAGTGAGACAACCGCAAAGTCCTGTCTTGGTGTAGTGTTCGAGTTACTGGCCACTACCGCTGGCACAAGCTATTCAAACTCACTGTCTGAATCAGTTCGGTTTCTTGAGTCTCAACTACAAGATGAAAGACATCGATCAGCTGTGCTGCGACAAGAAGCCGAAGGACTGCGGAAGTCCCTGGAGAATTCAGATGCATACTTTCTGGTGCAACAGCAAGCTTTGGAGGATTTTAGCGCCAAACAGGAGAAAGCTAATAAGCTTGCTAAGCTTATTGCCAGCATGGTGGATACCCAGGATAACATTTCTTGAGCTCTTCTGAAGTTGTTTCAGTTATGGACTTTTTTTGCTGCCGTGTTTATTATCACTGGTGGCCAATTTAGATGGCCAGTGTATGTAATATGCTGCTTTGTTCCCTATATTTGCACTGGTGGCGAACTTTGATGCCTAGTGGATGTAATATGTGTAATAGCCGTAATAGCCTAGCGTTAGTTGCTTGCTTATTTATTTCCTTATTGTCTTGTTTAGTTGTTTGCTTGTAGTCACTGTAGTTCTTTTTCCGCATTTTTCTAGTGGCCAAAATAACCTATTTTTATAACTAGGCCACAATAACCATGGCAACACACGGACTGTTGTAACCATGGTCCTGCTACCTGCTGTAGTGACCATGGGCCTCCTATGGGCCGTTGGATCCAAGGGCCTTCTACGGGCCGTAGGATCCATGGGCCTTCTACGGGCCATAGGATCCATGGGCCTTCTATGGGCCGTCTAATCAATGGGCCTTCTACGGGCCGTATAATCGTTTCGCCAAACATGGGCCGTACTATTCGTGGACCAATAACGGTCCGCAAAATGGGCCGTAAATGGGCTAGTGGAAATCGTCTATTTATGGCCCGACCATAACGGGCTGTTAATAGGCCGTATTTTATGACGCTATGAAAATAGCCCAACGTGTTAACGGGCCACAATCGGGCCGACTGTAACCATGGGCTGAATTTGGCCCACAAGCGGAACAGGCCAGTAACAGACCGTAAGTAACCGAATTCTGGAAATGAGCCCAAGAATAAATGGGCCCTTAGAAGGCCGAAAGTTAACACGGGCTGGAAACGGTCTACGGAATAATGGGCCATTAATGGGTATAAAGCGATACACTGTTCATTATGGGCCAGTTTCACCTCGGGCCTTTAATGGGCCCAGAGTTACAAAGGGCCTCGTATGGGCCAAAAGACGTCATGGGCCATACATGGGCCGGAAGTTACAATGGGCTGGAATCATATTGGACGGCCCAGATGACGCTACTGGGCCTAATTCGGATAGGCCATAACGGGCCGTGAGTTAGCGGGCTATAAATGGGCTATATGCAAACATGCCGTTAACAGGCTTTCCATGGGCCGGCCCGCTACCATTTGACCAAGTCAAACGGGCCGGCCTTTTCACCGGAATGGGCCTCTGTTGGGCTGTGCCACGTGTCGATGTATCATAGGCGCCTCCGGTCCAATGAGTGGATGACATCTGTCCCAACGGTGAGCCAACACGTGGTTCCTCTGGCCATTGAGAATTTTACACGTGGAAAATCCCCATTGGTCCGGGCTGTTAATGGGTTATCGGATTCAAACTGGAACCCGATAGCTTAACAGCGACCCGTTACGGTGGATGCCACGTGTCGGTTACCCTTGACGAAAGCACTTCCATGACGCGCCATTTATCGTCATGGAAGTGGACACTTCCGTGATGATAATTTAGGTATTATCATGGAACACTTCTACGACAGCACATGTATGACTATCTTGATTCTGTCATAAAATCGTCATGGATGTACATGCATGACAGAAAACGTGACCTACTGTGACAAACACGTATCATCACAGAAGTGTATTTTTTTTAGTGATGAAGTCTAACTCTCTTCCTATGCATTGGCATGTCATAAAAGAACAATTCATGCACACAAAGTAAAGGCCAATACATAGCATAAGTAGTTTCTTGCAATTTTATCGTATTGGAAACACAGAGAGGTGGAGATGTGGGTCCTCTCTTATAATAATTGCACGTAGGAGCATAAAGCACATGCATATTATATCCATCCAAATCATCATGCGCAATGGTAAAAACACAACCCATCGAATCCTTAATAAGAATAAACTTCTCTGATATAGTGTAGATGGGAGAATTCTAAAAGATAATAGGACTATCATGTGTGGGTGCAATAGCAACAATTTCATGCTTAACATAAGGAAATATAGTAAGTTCATCTCCATAAGTGTCGGGGGAATTACCCGCGGTTAAACCCGGCCTATGACGTTAAGTCATCTCTGGACTTAAGCAACCCTGTTAAGTCATCTCTGGACTTACCCGACATATCCTAACCCGCCAGATCCTAACCCGGCAGATTGTAACCCGTCAGATCTTAACCCGGCAGATCCTAACCCGACAGATTGTAACATGGCAGATGGTAACCCGGATCCTAACCCGGCATCTACTTAGCCATGAAAATGGGCCGCCTGGAGATAAGAAGCCCAGGGTTAAGAATCCCGCGAGAAGAAGCCAGAAATAGGCTAAGTCCTAATCCTACTAGGACTCTACATGTAACCCGCCCCTTCAACTTATATAAGGAGAGACAGGGCACCCCAAGAGGGTCAGGTTTTACAAGGTTAGACAGGGCTTAGACAGATAAGTCTTAGACAAGATCAAAGTAGACGCTCTCGAGAGAGGAGTAGCGAAACACCGCCCTTGTAACCATGAGTATCATCATGATCAATATAATCAAGCAGGATGTAGGCTTTTACCTCCACCATGAGGGGCCGAACCTGGGTAAAATCTCGCGTCTCTCAATTCCGATCAACCCCGTTTAAGCTACTACTTAGATGCGTTGGCCTCACGACTAAGTCCTCACACTAGGACATATGCCGTGACAAAACCACGACAGTTAGCACCCACCGTGGGGCCGCGCACGGTGGTGTTGAGTTCTTGGAGGTACACTGGTACAGCGAGGTGCTATGCAAACGGTTTTTAACCCCTTTCTGTGACGGCATTTTGAACCATCGCCAAGTGAGTGACTGCGATAGGGGGGTCCTTCCCACACGACCCAGAAACCGTCGGGGATAGGGAGCCTTGATGCATACAGTTGTCCCTATAAAACTGTTTCTGAAATCTCGAATATCCCAAACGCTTCATCTGTGCAACTCATTTGTGCTCGCATTGCCATCGCGGTCGGTATTCTGTGGTGCTACGTTTACGATGTGCGACCCATCACAAATAGTTCATGATTATAGAACGTGTACGATAAGCAGACAATCACACACATTTACTTTTCCTCGACTGTATGCGATTCGATGTAAGAGCGCATACAGTTTTCCCTATAAAACTGTATACGAAGATTGAATA
This sequence comes from Thinopyrum elongatum, assembly GCA_011799875.1. Classification (NCBI taxonomy): domain Eukaryota; kingdom Viridiplantae; phylum Streptophyta; class Magnoliopsida; order Poales; family Poaceae; genus Thinopyrum; species Thinopyrum elongatum. Next base: position 63,673,757 of record CM022299.1, read on the forward strand.
CATCCCACACGATTCATCCGTCGTACCCACGTCGGATGAAGACCTATCGCACGCGTTCTTCTATGACCAAATGTTTCCGGTGCGCACAACATCATAACAGTCCATAATTGCCAAGCGTGTGTGATAAGGTGACTTTCGCAAACATTAATAAAAAGGAACTGTGTGCGATGCTGCTGTTAATCGCAAACATTTTTTCTTGGCTGATCTTGTGTGCAGTAGAGATTGATCGCACACGTAGTGGATCCGAGAAACATGTCTGATCGCCACGTCTATCGCACATGTTTCATTTTCGCAAACCGTGTGCAGTTTAATCCCTAATTTAAAAAATCACAGATTTTGAATTTGAAAGTAGGCAATCACTTATTTCATATCTAACCATGTTTATTACAAATATAGGTTCACCACAAATGCATAATTCGAGGCACAAGTACATATACTGAAGAACTACAGAAGCACCAGGTAAAGAATGATGAACCACTGTTGTACTAAAGACTATAAAGAGAGAGGCGAAAGACATTCTGGTTGCTAGAGAAGGTGAAGCGGAATGCCCATATTGTGCCCTCCTCCATGCGTAATGCATGCACGACTCTAGGCCAACCCCTTGTGATGGCTGCCCATCCATCCTTCACTGTCTTCATTAGGACTTCTTGATGCTCATTGTAGTCTGGATGAAATACTTTAACCTTCATTGCGTGTCCACCAATCATATACTTTGCAAGGTAATCTTGAGTAAACTGCTTCGGGAACCACTGCGAACGGAAAAGATTCAGACATTGTTGTCTAACAACTCATTATGGGCAGTAAAAAGAGAAGGCTGTAGAGTTTGTAGTTACCATCCTACAGCTCACTATTGTGTTGGATAGAGCGTAAACAAATAATTTGCTTGCCACCGTTCCTATATTTTTACTAATAATCCTTAACAGTTTCCTCACTTGATGCTTGTTCATGAATATCTCATTGCCCCGTACGCAAAAAGGGTCGATGCGTGGATCTTTGCCAAGGGCATATGTACCTACAAGCAACACGTCAATATTAGAAGCAAACAAGTGTCTAGGCCTGGATCTATATGCACTACATTATGGAACGACAGGGGGAGTACAAGCCGAGGGATGAAACTAACCTCGGCGGAAAATGCTGGCCACTCCCGTTGTTGTCCTGCATAAGTAGTGGAAAGGCATGATAAGTACAGCAACCTTAACATCAAACAAATATAGCAAAGGTAAACAACATCATCTCCAAATGATAGCTTGAATGTGTTGGTTTCAGCATGTTGTTAAAGCAGATATAAAAAGGAAGGGAATGTTACCTACAATAGGCTTAACAGCCATCAAATATTGCAATTCAAACTGGTATTGTTGAAAATTAATAGAACGTAGGTCATGCTTAAACATCACACTGGATAAATGTGTAAAACTGAAATAAAGGGCATGTGTTAACTACACCAGGCATAACTGGAACCAAATATAGCCGTTCAAACTGGTATTGATGAAATCGTGCGGCACAGTTCCGACTTGGACAAAATGAACATCACATTGTGAATGACTGAAATAAACAAGGCATAAATGATCAGTATAACAACCAAATATAGCCATTGAAAACTGGACAGAGTCTCACTGGAACCAACCTAACAAGCAAATACAGATAAATAGGGCATATGCGTGAAAACTGGACAAATGATCACTGCAACCAACCTAACAAGCAAATACAGATAAACAAGGCATCTGCTTGAAAACTGGACAAATGCTCACTGCAACCAACCAACCAACCAAATACAGATAAACAAGGCATCTACTTGATAGCTGGACAAATGCTCACTACAACCAACCTAACAACCAAATACAGATAAACGAGACATCTGCTTGATAACTGGACAAATGCTCACTACAACCAACCTAACAACCAAATACAGATAAACAAGGCATCTACTCACTATAAACAACCAAATATAGCCATTCGTGAAACTGAAGTGGACAATTCATACTTACACATCACATAGCCCTATTAAACATTACATTTTTGCATAACTGAAATAATTAAACACAGCACAGTTAAAACACCGCATGGCAAAAGCTACTATAACAAAGGGTATGGGTTGGCAAGCAAGAAAAGGTAAGATTTGCTGATAGGATGTTGCCTCACATGTCATGGACGAGATGCTTCCAGTTGGAAGAGCACAGACCCATGGTGCGCTCTCTGATGTCACAGATGAGTTGTTTCACCTTCGAAGAACCTTTGTGTGTGCCCTCCTCATGATCATGGTCGATGAGATCTGACTTGGCAATTGAGGATCCCAAGCCGCCGCCGTAGAACGTGTCCTTTAGAAATGACAAAATGGGCTCGATGGCATACAAGGATCGCAAATCCTTAACCGCTTGGTAGAGGAGATCAGCGGCAAGGCCATCGAAGAGATCAACGGCGGTTGAACCAGAGGGGTTGGGGATGGACCACTTAATCTGTGACATGGCCCGTGTGAAGCCATCGCTGTCGACGAGCTTGATGCCGTAGCCAGCTTTCCCGAGATACAGTAATACGCTAGCCCGCTGACATGAAGCCTTCGGCATGGCAACGTAGTCAATGTCTTTGCTGGCTTCCGCGGTGAGGTGTTACTCCGGGATCGACAGGTTGGGGCGAATGGCGGCCACCTCGCCAACATCCGCCGGAGAGGCCATGATAAACCTCTTCTTGGCCGAATGCTCGTCGGGCTCCCCGGGATACGTGGTCGGGCTTAGGCTACGACATTCTAGAGTAGGGGATGTGGATCTGGTGGGGAGGGACACCGCTGGCCTCATCTAAAAACCCAGGGGAGTGGGGCGACGGTATGGGAATCGTTGGGTAACCTGAACTTTATTATCTAAGCTAGGAAGAATGGGCAGACCGGTAGGGGTTGGCGGCTGCGAGATAGGGTTCTAGGGGGAAGGGGGGCGGGGTGGTGTTTGAGGATATGCCGTGGCTACTGAAAATTTTAGTAATGGTGGGTGGAGATGCTGCTGGACGAGGGAGGGCAACGGTTCAAATGCCTCGGCTACTGCAATTTTACTATAAGGTTGGTGCTGGAGGAGTGGGGGCGACGGTTGAAGTACCGCAACTACTAAAATTTGGGTAAACGAATTGATGCGGGGTGGGAGCACCCAAGATCGCACACAGTCCAATAAGAATATGCGTGTATGATAATAAGGAAAAGCGGCGGAACCGCCGATTTTTGCAACGCTCAAGGCGGGTAGTTTGTTTTTAGATTTTTAGCTAGCTGGTCTATCGCACACGGTTCGTCCTAATTTTTAGACTCAGATATGGAATTCAATCTAAATAAACTACCCGCCTTTAGCTTGCGCAGGTGTGGATTTTACAGCGCACTAGCATCACACACGGTTAAGCCAGTACCTCCACCTTTGCTCGCGCTTGCGCAGTCGTGGTGATTTACAGCGCACTTGCATCCCACACGGTTAAACCACTACCTCCACCCCTGCTCGCACTTGCGCAGTCATGGTGATTTCACAGCCCACTAGCATCGCACATGGTTAATCCACTACCTACACCCTTGATCGCGCTTGCGCAGTCGTGGTGATTTCACAGCGCACTTGCATCGCACACGGTTAAGCCAGTACACTCATGTCCGTTGCGCGTCATCCTGGAAGATCGATGATAGGGGCCAGAAGTCAAGAACCACCTGGAAGTGGCCAAATATATGTAGGAATATAGGGTGTGATGTTTAAAAAATAAAATACACAATGCACAACTTTGGTGGCACCTGCCTCGCAAACCCGAAAGCACCCATGGATATATCTATAATGACATAATGTCGTAGCTACCTAGCTAGGGTGCTTGACCCACCTCCCACTTCGTGTCGGCGGGGCGGATGCACGTAATGATACTTTGGTCATACATGCATGTCGCCATGACCTACCATAAGACGGACCAGTGAATCTATCGCTTGGTCAAACGACAACTGTTGTTGTTGATAAAAAATGGATAGAATATAAATATAAACCGCTTGGGCCAATAGATTGAACCATCATCAAAAATCGCACGAGAGGGACCACAAAACCAGCACCGCCTGCATGCGGCCCAAAATGATGTACGTTGGAAGGGGTGATGTGTGTTTTCAATATCGAATAATGTACAATTTAGATGTGGTGCCTGCCTCTCGATGCAGACAACAACCATGAAAGCCAGGTAATTAAGTACGAGATACGCAGGGTACGGTGTCGGTTAAACCCACCAATCTGAGCGTGTGGGAGGGAATCCTGACAACGCATGAGCTCGAACTTTGGTTGAACGACATGTGACGGTGACCGGCCCTAACACGAACTAGGAGGAATCCATGCATGGCCAACACATACCCCTCGTTATCAGTCAAAGGGGTGATATATATACAATCGGGGAGCCCACAGATATGCGTGTCATCACAAAAAACCGCACAAGGGAGACGTGGTCGATCAGAAGACCCCCCTATACACTGCATGTGGCACGAAATTATGTATGGGTGGTGTGTGATGTGTTCAAATCCCCAATGAACAACTTCGAGGGGGCACCAACTACATCACAAACCGAACACCGTACCCGACCCCAAGCCAGGAGAAAACCCAAAAGTATTTCTCGCTTCTTTTCAGTTTTTCTTTCTAGTTTAAATTAGTTATAGTATTAAAATAAAACCCAAAAATATTTCTCGATTCTTCTTTTGCTTGTTGGGAGCTTTCCCGTGTAAATAGTTTTTCTCATTTTTCTTCTTCTTTAATTCGCTTCCTTCAAGAAAAACTAAAAACTCCAAAAATATTTCAGTGTGTTTCTCTGAAATTCTTTTCTTTTTATTGAGTCTTACCAAGGAGAAGACCATGATGAAAATGTTGAGTTACTCTCATTTGCATTATGGTTTATCTAATACAGAGCCCAAATTACTTTGTGTTCTCCTTTTGAATAAAATGTTTGTTGATTCCAGCTTAGTCCATGGCACCCTTGCACTATTATTATTTTCACATCATTCGGTCGTGCAACTGAAAGGCAGTAATGACAATATTTGATGAAATGACTGTGGCAGAGAAAAGCAGGTATGAACTCAACTTGTTTTTGTTTTTATAAATATGTTTAACTTAGTATCCATGATTTAGCATATTATGATCGAACATGTTTGCAATGACAATTAGAGATTATAGTTGATCATGCCATGCTTAAGTAGCTAGGAGTGGATAATGATTTATCTTGGGTGTTAACATGCATTAAAATGATTGCGATATAGTATGATGATATGGTATCCTCCTCCGAATGTTTCCAGTGGCTTGACTTGGCACATGTTCACGCATGTAGTTGAATCAAAACCAACATAGCCTCTACGATATTTATGTTCATGGTGTTTATATCCTACTCATGCTAGTATTCAATGTTGATTATTCATAAAGCATGTACATGACCGTTTTTGCTATCTACCTAGTCGCTTCTCAATCTATTTGCTAGCCTTCGCCTGTACTAAGCGTGAATACTGCTTGTGCATCAAAATCCTTAAACCAAAGTTATTCCAGATGAGTCCACTATGTCTACCTATATGTGGTATTACCCTGTCGTTCCAAGTAAATTTGCATGTGCCACCTCTAAAATTTCAAATGAACATCTGTTTTGTGTGCCTGGACCGCTCATGGAGCGATAGGGGTTGGTTAGTATCGTCCATGCTAAGCGGGTTATTCTCATGATGAGTGTTTATTCACTCGTCCTTGCACGAGAGGGGCTGGTAATAGGGATGCCCAGTCCTGAAACCAAAAATTGCAAATAATTAAACAAAACTCCCCCAGGATTGTTGTTGGTATGGACGGTACCCGTGGATTCGGCTAGCCATGGAGTGTGTTTGTTGGTGGAGGGGGAGTAAACTTTACTTTTATCGCTTGGGAACCGCCACAAATTTGTTTAGCATGGAAGATATTGAAAACTCTTGGTCGTAACGTTGACAGGAAGGGTGCACCTCCCAAAATTATATTTATCTCTAATTTAAGCTTTGAGCTCTCGCACCTCTGCAAATCCCTGCTTCCCTCTACGAAGGGTCTATATATTTACTTTTATGTTGAATCATCACCTTCTCAAACAAGTGCCAGACCTGAGAGCACTATTGTCATCCTCATGCATTGTGTTTAGCTAATGTTGAATGCATCATGATTGGATCTCTTCTACCATGAGTTACAATGTTTAGTTGCTTGGGGGAGTTGATACGTCTCCATCGTATCTACTTTTCCTAACGCTTTTGCTCTTGTTTTGGACTCTAATTTGCATGATTTGAATGAAACTAATCCGGACTGACGTTGTTTTCAGCAGAACTACCATGGTGTTGTTTTTGTGCAGAAATAAAAGTTCTCGGAATTGGACGAAACTTTTTGGAGATTTATTTTATAATAAATAAAAAATACTAGAGCCAAGAGACACCAGAGGGGGTGCCCTGGCTGCCCAAAAGACACCAGCGCGCGCCATCCCCCTGGCGCGCCCAGGTGGGTTGTGGGGCCCTCGGGGCTCCGCTAACCCTAATTCCAACGCTATAAAATCCTATTTTTCCAAAAAAATACGAGAGGAAGTTTCATCGCATTTTACAATACGGAGCCGCCGCCTCCTCATGTTCTTCATCGGGAGGCCAGATCTTGAGCCCGTTCAGGGCTCCGGAGAGGGGAATCCTCGGTCTTCGTCATCACCAACCCTCCTTCATCACCAACTCCATGATGCTCTCCACCGGGAGTGAGTAATTCCTTTGTAGGCTCACTGGTCGGTGAGGAGTTGGATGAGATTCATCATGTAATCAAGTTAGTTTTGTTAGGGCTTGATCCCTAGTATCAACTATGTTCTGAGATTGATGTTGCTATGACTTTGCCATGCTTAATGCTTGTCACTAGGGCCCGAGTGCCATGATTTCAGATCTGAACCATTTATGTTTTCACCATTATATCTATGTTCTAGATCCGATCTTGCAAGTCATATGCACCTACTATGTGTTGTGATCTGTAAATCCCATGGTGACAGTAATTGGGATACTTTCCGGTGATGACCGTAGTTTGAGGAGTTCATGTATTCACTATGTGCTAATGCTTTGTTCCAGTTCTCTATTAAAAGGAGGCCTTAATATCCCTTAGTTTCCTTATGGACTCCGCTACCACGGGAGGGTAGGACAAAAGATGTCATGCAAGTTCTTTTCCATAAGCACGTATGACTATTTACGGAATACATGCCTACATTATATTTATGAACTGGAGCTAGTTATGTGTCGCCCTAGGTTATGACTGTTATATGATGAATATCATCCAACAAATTCACGGATCCAATGCCTATGAGTTTTCCACATATTGTTATTGCTAAGTTACTATTGCTATTGCTACTGTCACAACTGCTACAAAATTGCTGCTATCACCGTTACTGTTCCTGTTCCTATTACCACTGCTATCAAAACTATCAAACTACTGTGTTACTGATCACTTTGCTGTAGATATTTAATCTCCAGGTGTGGTTGAATTGACAACTCAACTACTAAAACTTACAAATATTCTTTGGCTCCCCTTGTGTCGAATCTATAAATTTGGGTTGAATATTCTAATCTCGAAAATTGTTGCGATCCCCTATACTTGTGGGTTATCAACCGCACACGAGAAGACCTCCGTGTACACATCTACAAACAAATTTTCAGTCCAACATAATGAAATAATAATGATCCTCGGTACTCACATCATACTCCTCTAAAAACATCAACAAATGCAAGCCAAACTCAAGCTTGAATCAAAAATATGTATATCCTAGTCATGGCAATGCTAGGTATGTAGAACACGGATTCGTGAAAAATAAGTTGGGGATCGGAGGAGAAACATACCGATCAATCACACAAATGGATTTGAACTAAAAACAAATGAGTGGAAAGATCGGGCGAAGTTTTGCTAGGATTTTGAGAGGTTTGGAGGAAGAAGAAGAAGAAAAGAGAGAGATGGGGGCGAAATACCTCCTTCCTCGGTCTTATTGGATCCGCCGGCATGTAAAACGGCCACTCATATGGGTGCAAGCGCCCACATGGATCGCCGTCTTCAAATCAGTTTAACTCACCTTTGCCTGCATGCAGATGAAATGGCCATTGAAATGAGCGTTGCCGTCCATTTTGAACGCCGTTGTTTGCTCTGTTCTTCTTGTGCTTCTGGTCGAAGATGTCATACGACCGCTCGAACAGGCATGTGCGCCCGTTTGGAACACCGTCGAACGCTCTGGACTCGTTCGTGGTTTCTTCAGAGAATGAAAATGACTGCGGTAAAAAGCATGTGCGCCTGTTTGAAACGTCGTCCTTCACTCTGTTGTCTCTGTTGTTTTGCGCTGGAACCTCCTGCAGGTCAAACGATCGCCCATACGACTGCTGCGGTCGTATGAAGGGCCATTTTTTGGTCTGTTTCTTCTGAAACTTGTATTTTTCTTCATTTTCCTGCGGTGTTAGTTCCATAACAATACATAGACATATTTCTAGGCATTCAAACATTAATCTAGCATATATATCATCTTGCACAAGACTAAGCCTTCATTAGAACAACTCTTCCAAACTCACTTCTTCACATGGAACTTCAATCACTCTTTTATTTAAAACAAAAATAAAAAATTACTTGTCTACTTTATTCATGTGGGTTGCATCCCATGAAGCACTTGTGTTTGGTCGGATAGCTCGACCATAGTGGTGATGAAGGTGGTGCTAGAACACCAAGACCATAGCTTCTGGCATTTGAAATGATGCCACCTCCTGTGTAGATCTTCAATTTCTTTTTCTTGGGGAAATGCCTTATAAAGGGATCTTTAGCTGGTAAATCCAAATGAACATTTCCCTCAAACACATTTATCACAGCTTTGATAGTCCTAAGAAAAGGTCTACCCAGAATTATAGGAGCAATTGGATCTTCAGGCATATCTACTATAACAACATCAATCATGACAGGGCAATTATTAATTTGAACTATAACTCCATGCTTAATGCCTACTGCTTGAGTAAAAGTAGAATTAGCCATATTCAATATAATCTCAGTATTAGCACAAGGACCAAGATTGAGACTATCATAAATAGATTTGGGGATAGTGGAAACACTTGCCCCTAGATCACATAAAGCACTAAACTTATTAAGTCCTATATCAATTTCTATAGTAGGTTCAAAAGCATCCTCTTGCTTAGCTAGTAACTTAATGAATAACTTTTTTGTTTCGTCATCAAGTTCACGTACCTTGGCTGCAACTTGTTCAACAAACACATCACATGCCCCATCTTTAGTTACCTACAGTAGTGGATACTTCATGGATATCATCTTGACAAAATATGCAATGGTATAGTTGTATTCTGGCACATGACTTGTGTCAAGTACATAAACTTTCTCTTTGTTGCTTCTTTCCATTTTAACATCTTCAACCAGGTTAGGCTTCGGTTCACAGGCAAACTTGGCCAAAATCAAGGTTTGTCTCTCTGCTATCTTTGCCACTTGTGCCTCCATATTCTTGGATTTGGCTTCAAGTATCTGCACATCATTGTTAGTCCAACAACCTTATTAGTTAATTGACCGAGTAAGTTATCATGGTTCTTCAAGATATTCTTGAAGTTTTCATTGTGCTCAATCTGGCTAGCAATAAAACTTTTAAGGCTTTCTTCAAGAGTATTTCTATTGCTACCATTACTTTCATTAAAATTATTTGATGCTACTCCATTATTAGGATAAGGAAGTTTAGGAGCATAACTATTATTTTTCCAATTGGTATTATAGCTATTACGAGCCATAAAATTCACATCACTAGTATCTTTGTTAGCGATGGCATTGATATTTACCTCTTCTTTACCTTTCATCAAAGAGATAAGTTCTTTTAGCTTGGTTGTTAACTCTGAGCTATTTTCTTCTATGACATTCACCTTCTTGGTGGTGGTTCTCTCAACATGCCATTGGGCATGGTTCTCTTGCATATCATCTAGTATCTTCTTGACATCTTCTATGGGTTTTCCCATGATTGTTCCTCCTGCAGCTGTATCAAGCATAGTTTTTGACATGTGATTCAAGCCATTATAAAACATATGAAGATTAACCACTCCTCTATTCCATGATTGGGGCAATTTCTTATAGTTTCTTTCATTCTACCCCACACAAGCTCTAGTGGCTCACGTTCCTCTTGCTTGGAACATGTAATCTGAGAACGTAATTGCATAATTCTTGTAGGTGGACAAAACTTAGATAAAAAAATTATTACAACAAGCAACCCAAGAAGTAATACTGCCTTTAGGCAAAGCTAAAATCCATTCTTTATCTTTTCCTCTAAAATAGAAAGGAAATAAGCGAAGTTTCAAAGCATCCGGGTCATAATCCTTTATGCGTGTCATGTTGCACAATTTAGTATAATTATGTAAAAGCATTCCTGCATATTTAGAAGCATAGCCTCCAAATTGGTCATGCTGAACCATGGAAACTAGGTTCGGTTTAATCTCATATTCTACAGCTGCAACATCAGGTTGTGCTATTGGTTCATGCATGAAGTTGTTGCTAGGAGTAGTAAAACTCCCAAGATTATGAGCCACATTAACTTTTTTGGATTTTTCAACTGACAAGACTTGCAAGAAAATAAAACTTCAACAAAAACTAAAAAGTAAAGAAAAAACTAAAAATTAACTTTAACAAAAACTCTAGACACAAAGACTAGGAATACTAAACTCCTCCCTGGCAACGGCGCCAGAAAAAGGGTTTGATATCTCCTTATTGATCCGGTATTGGAACAAGAAAGGGTATCCCGCACCTATTTTCCCAGTGGTGGCCCTGGGTACCGAATCCACGAGAGGAAGACTCCCTTGAAGCGATGGTCTCTAGCAAGCTTTTGCCAAAGTGTCAAATCCAGCTTTTGATCGGATCAGCAAGCAAATAGTGATTCAAACCCTTATAATAATAAGAAGGTATGGGGATGAGGTCTTAATGCTTACAACCATGTGTTGGTGTTGGGATAAAAAATTATATTAGTTTGTGCTCGGGAAGTCACCCATGAAGAGGTTCTTGCTTCGTTCAGAATGAAGGATGTGTCGAAATAACATCTTGACCCGCACGAGTCCTGCATCAAGAATCAGTTGTCCTACCGACGGCCCTATCCATCTCGCGGGGTCGCCCTGATAATTAAGATAATAATACCAGACAAAAGCTTTGGGCATTTAATGACTACACCTCACAAATCCTAGATGATCCATGTTACCCTACTAAACCTTACAGTCACCGTTGTTCAGTATAACACTTCACGGTCCTCTTGCTCCTAGCCTCACCGGTGCTCGATCTCCATGATCCTGGTTACCTCCAGGGATGAAGATCGTGGACAAGACAAGAGATACTTCACGAAACAATTTTATTTCACACATACAAGACATTGTGTCAAAGACTTCCATTGATCCCTTCACAAAATACCTGGGGCTATAAGGCTCATGCCTCACCCCATACCATACTGAAAGGAGATAAGATCGCGAGAAGAAATCATTGAAGAACACATCTTGAGATTGATTGATTGCAATATGTCTTACAATGGATGCCTTGTGTGATGCATGATTACAAGTACACTACTGCAGGATGCTGCTAACGCGACACTACAATCAGAGACCCTTCGACGAAACTGTGTGCGATGCATTAATCGCAAACGATGATATAAAAAACCATAAAAAAAGATGCAAAACATTTGCGATGGCAGATACATCAAACACGGTTCAGATTTTAGTTGCGTGTGCGATGCTGGGCATACGGTTCAGTTCAATGAACTGTTTGTGATGAAGCAGAATAACAGAAATGGGCAGCCAGATGAAGGTGTGTGCGATATACAGCATACAGTTCACTCGGATAAACTGTTTGTGATGAGGCGGAACAACAGAAATGGGTAGCCAGATGAAGGTGTGTGTGATATACGGCATACAGTTCACTTGGATGAACTGTTTGTGATTAGGCAACACAAAAGAAACGGTCAGCCAGATCAAGGTGTGTGCGATATACGGCATATGGTTCACTCGAATAACTGTTTTTGATTAGGCAACGCAACAAAAATGGTTCAGCCAGATCAAGGTGTGTGCAATGGAGGGCATACAGTTCATTTTGATAAACTGTTTGTTTTGAGCCAAGAGAACAGAAAGGTTTTGTGTAAACAAGATGTGTGTGATATGCGGCAAACATCCAATTACATAGGTGGCTAGTACACACATGACATTTCCACACACACTACACCATGACCAAAGTTTAAGGGCAATTAACTGCCAGGAATGACAAGGAATTGGGGGCAATTAATTGCCTCCAAATATCTATGTGCCGGGGAAAATTATGGAGGTCAACGCAACTGCTGGGGATTGAGAACTTAGAAGCGCAGCCCAACTGTCGGCCTCTTTAGGGTCAGCCCATCTGCCCTAAAAACTACTTGGGGTGAATACTCTGTCGTGAACACGTTGGCGGGTACTAGAAATTTAAAGCCCAAAAAAGCGCGCGAGGCATGTGCGAGAGAGAAAAATAGAGAACTTACTGGAAGCCCACCGGGTGCGGCCCTTCTCTTTTCCACTTCTCTCTTAACCCTAGCAGCATGCCGTCCCTCGCTCAACGCCCCCCCACCCACACCTCCCCGCCCAGTGCCGCCGCCCCGATCCACATAGCCACCGCCCTTCGTCACCCACTCCGCCGCGCCATCCATAGATTCGCCGCCCTTTGTCACCCCCGCCGCCGGCCCCATCCATAGCGCCGCCGCCCGGCGTCACGCCCGCCGCCGGCCCCATCCACAGCGTCGGCACCCTTCATCACCCCCGCCGCCTGCCCCAGCCACAGCGCCTTTGCCGTTCGTCACCCCAGCCTTTGGCTCCATCCACAGCGCCGCCGCCCTTCGTCACCAAGGCCTCCACCCCCAGCCAAGCCGTCGCCGCCCCATCACCACCCACACCGCCACCTAGCATCGTGCCCCCGCATCCACCGTGCATTGGTCCACACCGCCCAGCCCAGGGCCAGAATCCCCATCCGCCACGCCGCCGTCGGGTTTCGTACACTCCGCATCCCCCATCCCCATCACTGTTCCCGCAGTCCCCTCCTCGGGCGCCTCTTGTCTAGCTATCTTCTCCTAGCTATGGGTCGCTTCCTCTACATTTTCACCCCTCACAAAGCAGTGGGGCAAGTTCAGGTGAAGTACTAGCAGATCAGCAGCAGCACCATTTGATAGGTATGCATCTGATGGTTTCATTTATGCAATAGCAAATTATCAAACCTTGTTGTGTTGTGGTACACAATGAATTTGTTCTGGAGGTAGCAAAATTGGCCTGGAGTAGTGATATGAAATATTGTTGTTTGGCAGAGGTATGCTTCTAAAGTTTTGAATTTGTTTGTCGTTTTGTTGTGCTGCGATATGCTGATATGTAATGGATGAGTCCAATTGCAGTGTGTGATAAGTTGATCAAGGATAATTCTTTCTTGGAGTCAAATTGGTTATATTTGTTCATACTTTTGATTGTATGCAAAATCTCCTTAATTTTACAGATATGGTCCAATTAGTACTTCACCAGTATATGTAAAGATGATCCTTTTTGTTTTTGAGACTTTATAAGTTAATACGTAGATCGATACTTTGAATGAGGCTTTGGTCTGTAGCAAAATTACTTATTCAGATTAAAAGTGATGTTGTACATTGTTAACTTATTCAAATTTAAACTGCTGATGTACATTGTTAACTGACTTTTGTTGCTTTGCAGGATGACCAGCCTAAACTGAATTTGAAAGACAAGTTTTAAGGTCTAGGTTAGCAAGTGAAGAAGATATCAAGCTGCAGCCATCAATACTCGACAAGTGCCACTTGTAGATTTTGGTGACATTCTTGATCATAACGTAAGACTTGATTTGTTTCTATGATTGTGTGATATTTTTTGGCCATATTTTGAATACCTCAAAATTTGTTTGTATTGTTGCGTGGTATCATTTTACTATATTTCAAAATACTTGAAGGTTGCTTTGGTTTGTAATTATGATTTATAGCCTTATTCATTGATTTGTATTGGCTTTGCAATATTTAGGCAAGTGTTGAAGTTCAGTACAATCAAACTGTGATGGACAAAAGTTAGATGGATCATGCTAGGTACAACATTAACATAACACACATTTGTCACTTTATATAATACTATGTAAGGTTTATCTCTTAACAAATCAATAATTGTAAGCACACAAATACGTATATTGAAGGGGTCAAACAATTCATACAATTTGCATTTACCAATTTAGCTAGAGGGACCCAGATATTATGTCCTTGTAAAATCAGTGTGAATTGTGCATGGAAGGAATCTAGTGTTGTCTATGAGCACTTAGTATGCGATGGGTTCTTGGAAGGGTATAAAAAATGGTTATATCATGCGGAGGGACCGTCATGCCTTCCACAATGGTGCGAGTGTGATGATTTTCAAAATGATGATGTTGGAAATGAGGATATATTTGAGGTACTTGATGAGATACCAGAAATGCTTGAAGATATAGGACATGAATTTTGTGAAGTTGGGGACGGTGGTGGGAATGATGGTGGCCTAAGGGAGGATGGAAGTGATCCAAATATAGAAGCTTTTCACCAATTATTAGATGATGCAGGGCAACAACTTTATCGTGGGTGCACAAGCTTCTCAAAGCTACACTTTGTAGTTAGATTACTCCACACCAAATTTCTTGGGGTTGGAGTGATAAGAGTTTTAACATATTGCTAGAGCTGCTTAATAAGGCCTTTCCAGGGGACTCACCACTTCCTAAGAACTTTCATGAAGCAAAGAAGATGATAAAATGCATTGGCCTAGGTTATGTTAATATACATGCATGTGAGAATGATTGCATATTATTTCGAAAGCAATATGCAAATGCAGACCAATGCCCTATATGCAAAACATCTCGATGGAAATCTGAAAAGAAGGGCCTTGATGGGAAACATGTACACCAAGTACCAAGAAAGGTTCTTCGTTATTTTCCAATAAAGAAGAGGCTTCAGCGACTGTTCATATCAAAGAAGAGTGCAACAGATGCTAGATGGCCTGATGAAGGACGCATAAGAGATGGATTACTGAGGCATCCGGTAGATTCTCCTGCATGGAAACATTTTGATGCGAAACATCCTAAATTTTCTGAAGATAGTCGCAACATTAGGCTAGCTATAACTGCAGACGGATTTAATCCCTATCGATCTATGTACTGTAGTAGCTATAGCATCTGGCCTGTCATGTTGATCCCCTTGAATTTGCCTCCTTGGTTATTCATGAAGCAGCCAAATTTTATCCTTTCCTTACTAATTCCTGGCCCAAAGTCACCTGGGGAAGACATGGATGTATATCTTGAACCACTTATCGATGATATGGTCGAAATGTTTGAAAAGGGCGTTAGAACTTTTGATGCTTCTACGGGAGAGCCCTTTGTCTTGCATGCTGCCATATTATACACCATTTCTGATCTCCCTGGTTTAGGTCACCTATGTGGATGTGTCACCTCTGGGGGATATGGTTGTCCAGATTGCCACTTGCACACTTGCTCTCTTCGGTTGGCAAAGGGCATGAAGAATTGCTATATGGGTCATAGAAGGTTCTTAGATGCAAACCATGAGTATAGGTTTGATGAAGAATCTTTTGGTGGTACGAAGCTTCGAGAGGCACCTGTACCACTTACTGGAGAAGAAGTTTTGGCACTAACAGAAAATATGCATACTGTTTTTTGAAAGAACCACTTAGGAAAGGCAAAGAAAAGGAAGCATAAGGATGGTGAACCAGTAATTTGGAAAAGAAAATCCATATTCTTTAATTTACCTTATTGGAAAGACTTGCTGCGGCCTTATAACTTAGATGCAATGCACATTGAGAAGAATGTTTGTGAAAACATAATTAACACACTTTTGGGCTTCGACGGAAAATCTAAAGATAATTTGAATTGTCGTCTTGATCTATGAGATCTAGGTATACGAGCTGATCTTCACCCTACTGACTTAGGAGAAGATTCATATTATGTACCTCCAGCACTTTACTTAATGACCTCCGAGCAGAAAAAGCTATTTTGTGGGGTTTTTAAAGGGGTCAAGTTTCCTTATGGCTATGCTTCTGATTTGTATTACCACGTCCATGTTAATGAGAAAAACTTTACTGGATTGAAGAGTCATGACAATCACATTCTCTTGCAAAATTTACTTCCATTGGCTGTTAGAGGAACATTGCCCGAACACGTTGGCATTGCATTGACACGTGTGAGCAGATTCTTCAAGAAAATTTATGCACCCGTTATTTGTGTAAGTGATATGGAGAAGCTAGAGGAAGAAATTGCTGAGACATTAAGCATTCTTGAGACTATATTCCCTCCATCCTTTTTTGATCTTATGGTCCACTTAATGGTCCATTTTCCAGCCCAAGTGAGGCTTTGGGGGCCAGTAAAATACATCAACATGTTCCCAGTTGAAAGGTCAAATTCTGCACCTATTTGTTAGTATCATAAATAATTATTTTTAATTTTCTATGCTCATATGTGCTATGTCAATCATGTATAGGTTTTTTATGAGGTTAAAAGGATATGTTCGCACCAAGAGTCATCCAGAGGGGTCAATTGCGGAGAGTTATGTGTTTGATGAGTGTCTCACTTTTTGTTCTCGTTATTTACAAGACTGTGAGACTAGATTTAGTCGACTTAATGCAAATGAGCTTGCTGGTCCTAGCAGCACTCCTAGTACTATGCCCTTCTTTGACAACACAGGTCGGCCTTTGGCTGGAAAACATGATGTGACTTTAGACAATAAAACATGGCTTCAAGCACATAGATATGTCTTATTTAATTATGATCATATTGAACCATACTTGAGGTCTGTTATGTCATATGTCAAACATTTGTTTCCATAGAGTGAATTCCCCCCCCCCCCTATGTTACTCAAATTTGATTTAATTATTGCAGAAAGCATGCCTTGTTTTTGTCCTCAACTGGTCATCGAAATATTAGTCGCATCCAGCATGAAAAATTCCATGAGTGGTTTAGATTACATGTGGCAGAGCTGGTAGAGAATGGTGGAGAAGTGTCCGAAGATATCCAAACTTTAGCGTCTGGACCCTTCATTGCTACAAAAACTCATGCTTAAGTCCTTCTAATCTGAATCATAATTAGCAACTCTGTTTCTTAGGGAATCTAGAGACTTGAATTCTGGTCCTAGTCAATTGAAGTCATTAACTAGAATTGCAGTAGTAAGCTGAAACACACTTTTACTAGGCTGTTCTGTACCCGAAGTCTTTCAACCAGAGTTGCAGTACCATGCTGAAACACACTTTACTAGGTTGTTCTGTACCCGAACTCTTTCAACCAGAGTTGCAGTACCGAGCTGAAACACACTTTACTAGGTTGTACCAGTAGCATTCTGTGCAAATACCAATATATATTGCCCATGCCACCAGCGAAACCTGCAACCCCACAGGCCACAGGATCTAACCTCCCTTTGCTATTTATGGCACCAGTACTGTTCATCATGGACACACTGATAATCTAATGTTGCATTATACCAGAAACACTGATGTATAGAAATGATGCAGAATTGCTAGTAGACAGTAGCAGGAAAGCATAAACCTAAAACATAATGTGTGAATGCATTTAATGTATAACAGGGTGCCTTGTGGAATGCAAAGTACAGGGTGACACACATGTGTCTTTTTCATTTTGATGAGTCGGATTTTCTTTTTCAGCCCATGCAACTTCTAAGTTTGGAACATGTGTTCTTCCGAGCTGATCTATTTGGCCATTTATTTTCTTTTACAGATCACCGGCATAATGCCTTTGCATCCACAAGCGCGGTGTGTTTGGTGAGCTAAAAGGATCTTCTGCTGGGATATGTTTCTACCTAAAACTAGATCGTATATTTTGCGCTTTTGTCTATGATGTATAAAATTGACTTATGAACCTATAATTGTATGCATGTGTGCATGTAGACCAAATGGATTGTTGTGCTTTTGGTTGTCCTGTTACTGGACTTGTATGCCTATGTGTGCATGTATCTTTGTACTTGTGGTTGTCCTGGAGTAATTAATCTGTTTATGGATGATGGATTGCTCATAAGTATATGTGTGCGTATTATCTCTAAAGTGTGATGCTATCTTTATTACCGTATGCACGTGTGTTTTATATATAGATGACACAAAATGGACTGAAGATAAATCATAGCTTTCGAAAGACATGTATACTATATGTGTGGTCACAGTGAACACAAATACCGGCAGAACATCTGCAGGGAAATCTTCTAACTGCCCTGAATTGTCCGCCCGCCGGGAAAGAGCCGTATGCCGATAATAGTCCTAACTACCGGGTAAGGGTATGAATATGAAGGGCAGAAGATCTGCCGGGGTAAATGGTAACTGCTGGGAATTGCTTTCCCCGACGGGACATTCAAGGGTGGTTCGCAATTGCCGGCAAAAGTCTTTCCTGGCAGTTGGTCTGCCTCCAATGACCGGTTTTCCCGGCAGATGTGCTGACACCTATTTTTTGGTCATGGTGTAGTGACACCAAAGTAAACTATTACATGCATAATTAACTAGGATAAACAATCATCTGATCATCATCTACTTCTTGTGACGCTTGCTGCCACAGCTCTACTAGGATAAACGGAAAAGGATTCTTTACTATGAATAGTGTGCTCTGTTGAGCACACAAGTATAGGGATCATAGCCTTGGGCGAGCAATGTGCTCGCACGCGTCGTGCTAGCACGATGTTCCTTCTATGCAAAGTTTCCATTAATTGATGGCATTTTATGAACATGCCACCGTTTCCCGTCATTTCCTCGCTGGTTTCCTGCCGCCACAAAGCGATATTGCGCATAAACCTAGGCGGCGCGCGACGCATCGAGATAACAAGCGTAGCCTGTAGCACATTTACCTTTTCCAAGCATGCCAACCCACCAAAGCACCGCCTCTGCCATCAACAAGGAAAACGAGAAGGCGCCATGGCCCGTCGAGGCCGAGGCGCTCCCTAGCAATGCGATGGACAACGCATTGATGTGCGTCATCGCCAGGGTTGAGCAAAACCTTGGCGTATGGCGCTTCAGCACGCGGATCAAGATAGGCATGTCAGCGCCGAGAGGCTGCAGCTCGCCGCACAACATGATCGATGGTGCGCCACAGAGCAAGCTAGGCGCGTCCGCGCCGATAGGCTGCGGCTCGCCGCATAGCGAGACCATTGGAGCGCCACAGAGCGAGAGGCGCGGCGCGCCGCACAGCAAGAGCGGATCCATCGGCGCTTGCCTGCTGTCGATAGGGTGTCGTAGCTGGGTACATGTCCTGCCAGTACCCCCATTCCTTGTCAGGAGTGGGCAGAGCCGTCTGCGTCGTACTTGCACCAGAGGTCGGCCGCGCCGTACTTGCACCGGACGCCCGCCGCGCCGATCGCATGGGTCGTGTCGTTTGCCTTGTCCGCGGCCCGCTCGATGCCAATGCGCTGGTCGCTAGGCTCGACCGCCTCCTTGGCCCAGGTGTCCACCTTGGCGCGGTAGAGGAACAAGGCTGTCGCATCCTCGAGCTGGTGATCTCCGATGAAATAGCCAACTTGGAGCTCGAGATCGCGCTCCAGTTGTACCGCGAGCGTGTCGACTACTTGGACGAACGCCTGCACGAGTTCAGGCAGAGCCAAGAGCTACCGTAGGCAAGGGCTGCTGGTCATGGACGCGTTTATTTTGTTGACTCATTTCGACATGGAGCACTATGTATTTACAACAATCATAATATTGCTCTGTTTCAATGTGTGTACTCTGTTTTTCATTCTTATATGTTTTGTTTGAGTGTGTGTGTGTATATGCTTTCCATGCTGTATATGTGGATGATAACAGTTAGATACAAATTATTATACGAAAATAGATAGAAAAATGGAATTCATAATATATATTTATTGTTCATTAGTTCATCACAGAATATATATAATATCATCACTTATACGTGATGATACTTAACTACCATGTACAATGCATAAAATTGAAAACGAACAATACTAAAACTAATAATCCCTCCTGGGTGCAGTATTCCGGCAGCCCCTCGCCAGCAGCTATACCTGGCCATCTGTCGGGCCGAGCCGGGCTTCGGGTCGGGCTTACCAAAGCCCGAGGCAGAAAACATAGGCCCGAGCCTGGCCCGGCCCGGCCGTCTGCCTAGTTTTTGGGCCCAAGCCCGGCCCGAAAGTGATAAAGCCTGCCGGGCCTTAGGCCATGGGACGGGCCCCTTCCTTAAAACACGAAAATGGCAAGCCCAGGCCCGGCCCGACGTGTGCTTCGGGCTCAAAACTCAGGCCTAGGCCCGGCCCGCAGGCAACACCGGGTCGGGATTTTTTAGGATGGGTCGGGTCGGGCCGGCCAGGCCGGGTAACCCATGGCCAGGTATGCGAGCAGCTCCCTGGTGCGCAACGTCTTTCCAACACGGACGCACTACTCCGCCTCCTCCGCCTCGCAGCGCTTGACGTACTGATCTGCCTCTTGCTGGCGGACGAGCGCGAACGATCTTGCCATTTCGTTGGGCGCCCACCGGAGCTCCTCGCCGGTGGTAGGGGTGCCTAGCGCCTTTGACCTTCCTCGCGAAGTACTCGTCTTCATACACCTCATCCGCACGACGACGTGCCCGCCCCCAAAGCTCCACCGCCTCCTTTTTCCAGGCGGCCTCACGGGCTTCACAGGCCGCCTGGTACCTGGCTTCCTCCTTCGCCATCTCCTTCTTGAATGCCACTTTCCTGGCTTTCACAGCTGGTGGCACCGATTTCCACAGACAAAGATTGTACTGGCCCCAAAACCACTCCAAAGTTGGGGGGTCCGGTGCAACCTCGTCCGCTGGCCCGTAGGGGTCATCCTCGTCACTGCTCTTCGACTGAACTTCCTCGGGGGGCGGCGCCTCCTCGTCGGCGCGTGGGCAGATCGGGCGAGTGAGGGGAGGATGTAGATGAGATGCAGGCGGGACGACATGAGCAAGGTATTATTTATTGGCGGCCAGATTCTAGATCAACGGGAACAGTACACACGCCGGTCGCCGAACTTTACGAGTACTGTAGTTTGAATTACACACGATTCTCGCAGCAAAAGTCGTGTGTGAACTTAATAGCTGACGGTTTCCAATACAGAACCGCGTCTGATTAATAACCCGTGCCACTCACCTTCCAAACCTCGAAGCGCGAAATAGAGTGCCAATCGTGTGGGGCCCGGTTGTCTTGCCAGATATTTATATTTTCTTTCCTCATATAAGGGACGAATGCTTATTTTGTGTTACCATGGCACTCCATGCATGTGTCCAAACCTTGACACCAATATGTTTAAAAATTCCTTCCAATTTACTGCACATGGAATTAACTCGCACACAACAAGTACACAAATATGATTTTTCAAACCGTTATGGTTAGCTGTTGCATGTACATGTAGTTCAAATTTGAATTACAATCATTAAATGGCTAGAAAATCATTTAAATGTCTTAAAAAGGTCAAATAACCCATGGAATTTTCTAAATTTTGACATGACGGTTGTATTAGTGCACATTAATTGTAGAAAAAAATTGAAGGCCATAAGAGGAAGTTATCGCTGGTTCGTCATCAAACATGCATTGTGCCCTCTCGGAACCACGCCCCTTCTAGTGAGTTGTTCCGGTTTGTGAGGGGTGTGTGTCCAAATTTTCGTCAAACATGCCAAATTTTTTACTACACCATTGTGGTGCCATGCCATTACGTCAAGCAAGGTTTCATGTGTTTCTGGTCATTTTTTAATTTTTTGGAATTTAAATGCCATGGCATGTACTCGATGCTTTGTGTCCAAGCCGTGACACCAATATGTTTGAGAATCTTTCAATTTACTACACATGGAATTAACTCGCACACAAGTACACAAATATGATTTTTCAAAACCGTTATGGTTTGCTATTTCATGTACATGTAGTTCAAATTTGAATTACGGTCATTAAATGACTAGAAAATCACTTAAATGTCTTAAAAAGGTCAAATGACCCCTGAAATTTTCTAAATTTTGACATGGCGGTTGTATTAGTGCACGTTAACTCTAGAAAATTTTTGAAGGCCATAAGAGAAAGCTATCGCCGGTTCGTCATCAAAGATGCATTGTGTCCTCTCGGAACCACGAGCCTTCTAGTGAGTAGCTCCGGCTTGTGAGGGGTGTGTGTCCAAAGTTTCGTCAAATGGGCCAATTTTTTTACCACAACATCTTGGTGGCATGCCATTATGTCAAGCAAGGTTTCATGCATTTCTGATCATTTTTTAACTTTTTGGAATTTAAATGCCATGGCACTCCATGCTTGTGTCGAAGCCGTGACACCAATATGTTTGAAAATTCCTTCCAATTTACTGCACATGGAATTAACTCACACACAAGTACATAAATATGATTTTTCAAACCATTATGGTTAGCTGTTGCATGTACATGTAGTTCAAATTTGAAGTACGGTCATTAAATGGCTAGAAAATCACTTAAATGTCTTAAAGAGGTCAAATGACCCCTGAAACTTTTCAAATTTTGACATGACAGTTGTATTAGTGCATGTTAACTGTAGTAAATTTTTGAAGGCCATAAGAGGAAGCTATCGTCGGTTCGTCATCAAAGATACATTGTGTACTCTCGGAACCACGAGCCTTCTAGTGAGTAGCTCCGGTTTGTGAGGGGTGTGTGTCCAAAGTTTTGTCAAACATGCCAATTTTTTTACCACAGCATCCTGGTGGCATGCCATTACGTCAAGCAAGGTTTCATGTATTTCTGATCATTTTTTAATTTTTTGGAATTTAAATGCCATGGCACTCCATGCATGTGTCCAAGCAGTGACAACAATATGTTCGAAAATTTCTTTCAATTTACTGCACATGGAATTAACTCACACACAAGTACACAAATATGATTTTTCAAACAGTTATGGTTAGCTGTTGCATGTACATGTAGTTCAAATTTGAAGTACGGTCATTAAATGGCTAGAAAATCACTTAAATGTCTTAAAGAGGTCAAATGACCCCTGAAACTTTTCAAATTTTGACATGACAGTTGTATTAGTGCATGTTAACTGTAGTAAATTTTTGAAGGCCATAAGAGGAAGCTATCGCCGGTTCGTCATCAAAGATACATTGTGTACTCTCGGAACCACGAGCCTTCTAGTGAGTAGCTCCGGTTTGTGAGGGGTGTGTGTCCAAAGTTTTGTCAAACATGCCAATTTTTTTACCACAGCATCCTGGTGGCATGCCATTACGTCAAGCAAGGTTTCATGTATTTCTGATCATTTTTTAATTTTTTGGAATTTAAATGCCATGGCACTCCATGCATGTGTCCAAGCAGTGACAACAATATGTTCGAAAATTTCTTTTAATTTACTACACATGGAATTAACTCACACACAAGTACACAAATATGATTTTTCAAACAGTTATGGTTAGCTGTTGCATGTACATGTAGTTCAAATTTTAATTACGGTCATTAAATGGCTAGAAAATCACTTAAATGTCTTGAAAAGGTCAAATGACCCCTGGAATTTTCCAAATTTTGATATTACAGTTGTATTAGTGCACGTTAACTATAGAAAATTTGGAAGGCCATAAGAGGAAGCTATTGCCGGTTCGTCATCAAACATGCATTGTGCCCTCTCGGAACCACGAGCCTTCTAGTGAGTTGCTCCGGTTTGTGAGGGGTGTGTGTCCAAACTTTCGTCAAATAGGCCAATTTTTTTACCACACCATCTTGGTGTTATGCCATTACGTCAAGCAAGGTGTCATGTGTTTCTGATCATTTTTGAATTTTTTAGAATTTCAATGCCATGGCACTCGATGCTTTGTGTCCAAGCCGTGACACCAATATATTTGAAAATTCCGTCCAATTTACTGCACATGGAATTAACTCGCACACAAGCATTCAAATATGACTTTTCAAACCGTTATGGTTAGCTGTTGCATGTACATGTAGTACAAATTTGAATTACGGTAATTAAATTGCTATAAAATCACTTAAATGTCTTTAAAAGGTCAAATGACCCCTGAAAGTTTCCAAATTTTGACAATGACAGTTGTATTAGTACTCCAAATTTTCTCATACATTTAAAACACCATCCGTTGTCACTGTACCCCAAATTCGTCTTTCATAGCTAATATAAAATATCAACAACATCACACACAGTTTGTTGTAGGGGACCGTTCGCGATGAAAATTCGTGGGTCTACTTAAGTCTTCCTACATAAGCTTCACCGGCTTCACCTGCTCTAGTGCCGATCACCCCCGAATCCATGAATCCCAGATCCCCATTCCCGCAACCCCTTCTTGCTAAGAATGACGCCTGGAAACGCTTCGTGGGGGCCCGTACAGTGGCCGCATCCTCCCTGAGCGCCGCCGCCTGCGTCGAGAGCATGGCCGCATCCGCATTGAGCATGGCCGCATGCGTTGAGAGGGCGTCTGCGGCAGCCGACAGGGCAGCTGCAGCAGCCGAGACGGCTGCAGCTGCTGCTGCGACGGTGGCTGCAAACACCGAGAGAGCTCGAGATGCCATCCGCGCCGCCGATGTCGCCCTGGCCCGGGTCGAGGCCATCCATGCCAAGATCGAGGACGCACACGCCAAGATATTCCAGGCCACCTCGGAATCCAGCATGCAACCCATGTCCGAAAAGGCGGTGGAGGCCATGGAGCACATGCTTCCTCATGAGATCGCCGAGCAGGAGCTGGAGATGCAGGAGGTGGCGGAGATCGAGGAGCACCAGGAGAAGGAGTTGCGCATGGCTCAGGACGAGGTTGAGAAGAGCCTGTCCGTCGAGGAATCGGCGGTGGAGTACTAGCGCAAGCTCTGACACAACCACTACTACGAGTACTACAACCTTGAGGGCGGCGCCGAGGAGGAGGACGAGGACGACGACACGGTCGACTTCAGCCGCGGGGACGCGGAGTCCACCAACGGCGACATGTCACAGGACAAGTCATCGACCTCTCACCTTACACCGGCGAGGCGTAGGACGGCGTGGCGGCGGCTTTATTAAAATTATGCCTACTTAGCCTTTGTTTATAATGCTTGTCTTTTGTTAGAGCGATGTTTAGGTCAACTGGCTCTGTTTTATTACTAAAATTGCTCGATTCAGTCACTTTGGTCTGTGTGCTGTAGGCTCTTTTCTGTGCCCAAATTAGCAAGCTATGTTAAATTTTGCAATGACGTGGATGAGGACAGTACCCAGGGAAATTTCCACCAATATTTGAATGATCAAACTCATCGCATGCACGTAAAGCAGAAGAATCATTTGCGATGCACACATTCGTTCAAAGTGAATGGTGTCCGGCGGCACCGCGCGCAAAGTTTCCCTCCACCTTTCGAAATTTTTGGCCTACCGCCAAAATATCTACCCCCTCCCCACCCCCTTTTCTCCCCGACCACAAGTCACATTTCCCCTGTTTCCTCCTTCCTTCCTTCCCAAGCTATAGTCGCTTGCTCCTCGCTCTCGTCGTCTCCCATCCGACCGTCGCGGTCACCATGGTCTTCTTCAATGACCTCTCCAGCGGTTCCTCCTCCGGCGATGACTCTTTCACCACCCTAGTATGCCTCTCTTCTCTCTCTCGGGTTATGATTTGGAATGAAGGATTTTAACCCGGTGGTCGATTTGAGTCATTTCTTCTTCTTGTAGCTCCCTAGGACCATCAGTTGCAATGAATGGAGCGGGGTGGCTGAAGATCTGCCTGCTCGTTGTCACCATCAATCTCCATGCATGAAGTTAGTTGCGTTTGAATCTGTGGACAGTGGGAGGAAGTTTTTGGCATGTGCAGAGAAGGTTAGCCCCACAATCGTTGTTACAAATCATTTGTTAGATGTGATTCAGACACTGTCACTGTGCTATGTTATTCTGAATGTGATTAAGTCTGTGTCACAGTTTCTATCTAGTATCTAAAAAATGTTGCCATCTCATCAGCGGTGCCATTAGAAAATTATTTGGCACCGCTTCATCAGTTTTTGCAGCCAACTTTGGTCCACACATCCCAGCAGCCAAGTAGTAAAATACTAAAAACGTTATGGCATGAAGGACTGGGCATCGGAGCAACTAGGTGCTCCGGAGTCCGGTTCCCTGATTTTTTTTCCTCTGCATCGGCTCGGCAGTGCAGGGCACCGGTGCGAAATGTAGCACCAATTGTCTTGACACCGGTTTTAACATACATACTGGACGGCCTTAGTGCTATTAGTTCTATGTTACTAAATTTGTGCATGTACACACATGTTAGTATGAATTTGATGTCATCCAAACACTGTCGCTATGCTGTTGCAGTTATATTTACCTTCCTCATAAAATGTTCAATTTATTATTTATAGTACATGACTAAGAACTTGTAGCGTTGTTGTAGTTAATTATAGCTTCTGATGTTTCAGAATTTGGTTGTTGTCTCAGTAGCAATTAATTCATTTGCACATTGATCTTTTTGAGAAGATATGCCATAATTAACATGTTTCTTCAGCTTTTCAAAATATGTATTTGGTGATTTTCTATGTTACTAGAAACCCATTTCCCCTACAATTGTTACTGATCTAGTTTTAAATATTATAGGATGAACGGAAGTGTTTTTACCTAGAGTGGGTTGATCAAAAGTGGCCACAGTCTTTGAATATATGCCTAGCAAAGCTCTGGAGCATTTATGATGAAGAGAACAAAGATAGGCTTAGATAAAGTGTTGTCAACGCTGAAGAATATTTCAAGATGCGGGAAAAAAAAGAGGAAGATGGAGAATGAGCTCAGATTTTTTAAATTAGACTTTGCTAAGATGGTGTTGGCGAAGGAGGAGGCACTTTCCCAGTTGGTCAGAGCAAAACAGGTTCTTACTGAACTGAAAGCAGAGGTGGATAAGACGAGCCTGGCTGATCTCGATTAGGGAAATGAATATATTGTTCTTATGAAGGTGAACTAGCTATATGTTGTACTGTGCTGTTTTCAGGTAGCTATCGTACTGTGATGTTAAAATATATTTATGTACCTGATATGAAATTGGCAAACAGTTGTTCGATATGAAATGTGAATTTGCGTAATACTGGAATTATTAATTGTAACTAATAAACCGGCTAAATGGGTCATGGAACTTTGCAAACGGTTCTAGCAGTAAAAGCGGTTGTCATGGATAGCCCAATGCCATATAGTTTTGTTCATCAAATCGTGTGTGATGTAGTTGAATAAAAGCAAACGGTTAACCGAGGCAGAGCGTGATCGTTACACCTATCACACACGAGGCTATACATAAAACTGTGTGGGATGTATATACGAACGGAAACGTTTTCCCTCGATTGACTGTGTGGGATGTACATACGAACGGAAACGTACTTCTTGAATTGACTGTGTGGGATGTACATAAGAACGGAAACGTATTCCTTGGACTGACTGTGTGGAATGTACATACAAACAGAAACATTTGTCTGGGACTGACTGTGTGGGATGTACTTACGACCGGAACTGATTGGGCCTATATAATTGTATTTTTTTAACACACCTGTACGTATAATCGTATTTGATCGCTCGCCCGTCGCACATGAGCTCATTTTGCCGAGCGTGTGTGGCCGGAGGGCCTATCCCCGACGGTTTCTGGGTCATGTGGGAAGGACCCCCCTATCACCCATACTCACTAGGCGACGGTTCAGAATGTCATCGCAGAAAGGGGTTAAAAACCGTTTGTATAGCAGTTCGTTGTAACAGTGGTAGGAACTAGATGAGAGAGGGATATGGTGGTGGAGATGGCTATGTAGGTGAAAATGGCGGCTGCTAGGGTTTATGGATGAAGATGATGATGAACAGGTTGTGGTTGTGCTCGATGCTCCACATCTACTCGTTATGTTGACATTTCGACGGGGTCCCCTTAATAAAATTTGTTCAGATGGATGACCTGCCTCGGTTTGTACACCAAACGACCGCTCATGCGAGCGCGTGCAGTCGCATGGAACGCCGTGTTTGGCTCTGGTGGCCTTCTGACGCCTCTTGGTGATTTGTTTGTTCTCCATTTTCCTTCCTTTCATTTCTCCCACGCGTATCTTCCTTTTTTATCCCATTTCGTGTGGAAAAAATATAAAAGAGAGGAGTTGTGGAATCCTTTGCATTCATTTGTCATTAGTGGCAATATTAGAACGAACATCTCTTTTTTAATGAAATACCTCGGTTTAAACAAGGTTGAAATGAGTGTAATAATGTCACTCATCTCCATGCTATGATCTTCTGGCTGGATAGGTGGATTGGGGGAGCAACAACGGACGAAAGCGCACCTGACATTGTGCATGTTGTTTCAATATCGGTGCAATCTCAATGTTTGGTGCAGGATGGGATCAATTCGGGCAAATAGATCTGCCTGATAAAAAGGGGAATTCGGCCTCCCGATGATGATCCAGTTCTGCTTGTTGTGGGAGTGGGTTAAAAGACAGATTAGCGCGGCGGCGACAGGACCGAACACCTTCCGTTGGATTTGAACGGAGGCGGGCATTTACCCCGCAAGATCTACATACCGCGCCTTCTTCTTTGGCCTCGAGAATTAGCATGGTGGTAAACAAATTTGGGGCTCCCAAGCACCGCTACAACTAAAATTATTTGCTTGGCCTGTGCTGAAGAATCGTTGTTGGACCTCCGGCCACCTGCTAAGTCCGGGGATGCCTCATGGTTGTGCTGCCTTCTGTGCATGCAATCGCCTGAGACCCTTGGTCATATTTTGGTTAAGTGTCCATACTCGCGGCCGGTTCGGTTCAACGTTCTTCATGTGAGGGGTTGGGAAAGCCTCGCCCCCTCTCCTCGGCATGATCCGCCGGACTAGAGGATGCGGCCAGCAATTCTATATCTCGATCCCGCGGGAAACAGTTGAACTTGACTTCATCTTAACCATTTGCTCGCTCTCGGAGGAAAGGAACAAGAGGATCTTCGACAACATTTCATCTTCGGAGAGCGCAATTCCTACGGAAATTGAATGCGAGTGGAGTCTCTAGATCCTTGTGTGGCGTTATAAGGTCTCGGCAAGTAGAACCATGCTGGATTTGATACAAAGCATTGTATAGCACGTCAATCCTCCTCCCCCAAGAAAAACATAGGGTTCCTCCGTCTCCCGCCGGCGCTGCCGCTGGTCCGCCTCCTCTCCGGTGGCCTTAGGGACATGGCGGCACGATGGATCCCGGCCCTTGCTGGCGAGAGGGCTCTATTTTTAGATGTTTCTTTGAGTCTTGTTAGGGTTTATGTTCTGCTCAGGAAGATGAGACGGCGGTGACTCCCTGAAGATGGAATACGGTTCTCCCCGCGTAGCCACCGTCCCGATGGTGTGTCTAGCATCGACAGTCACTAGTAGAAAACAGGGCTTTCGTCACAGCCGGATCGGAGCATTAGTCCCGGTTGCATTATGAACCGGGACTAATGTGAGCATTAGTCCCGGTTCGAGCGGCTAGGGCGTTGGACAGGCATTAGTCCCGGTTCAAATGGGACCTTTAGTCCCGGTTTGAGCCACGAACCGGGACTAAAGGGTGCGATGCCCTTTAGTCCCGGTTCGTGGCTCCAACCGGGACTAAAGGTTAGACCTTTAGTCCCGGTTCGAGCCACGAACCGGGACTGACCTTTAGTCCCGGTTCGAGCCACGAACCGGGACTACTTTAGTCCCGGTTCGTGGCTCGAACCGGAACTAAAGGTCTAACCTTTAGTCCCGGTTTGAGCCACGAACCGGGACTAAAGGGGTTTTGAAATTTGTTTTTTGTTTTTCCATTTGTTCTTTGTGTTTAGTTTCTGTTTTAAATTGCTTATATCTTTTAGGATATTTGATGTTTTTGAGTGATTCTTTTTGCATTAGATTCAAAATTTTGTCTAGTTTCTGTTTGTGCCATTAGTTTTCAAATTTGAATGATTTAAATATGAATTTGTTCAAATTTGCTTCAAACCCTAGATTGTGAATAATTTGAGTTTAAAAATAGTTTTTAATTTAATTCTTTTTGCTCCTAGTCACATGTTAGATTGTTGTCACAGTAAGATTTATTTGGTTATTTTTAGAATAATTTATATTACAATTTTAATTAAAACAGTACTATTTTGCTTATATAGTTGTTTTAGTCCTTTAATTGTTGTTTTCAATTATTTTTAGTTAGTTCTTTATGTAGATTTTAACATGTTGTAGTGTGCTTCTGTTAGACAACAGTAGATAAATTTTTATAATTAAATAATATTAATTTTGCTAAAGTTTTGTATTAATAGTTGTTTAGCCTTTAATAATAGTTGATAGAATTAGTTTTGCTATATTAAAAGTAATTCTTTTTACCACTTTAATAGAACGTGACTCTGGCTTGGTTAACCTTACTTGTGACTCTAGCTGGGACGGTGCTAGCAGATGTAGTCGACGGTAGGATTGGATGGACACCATCCTGGACTAAAGAGGTTCAAACTCTACCCTCCCCCGGTGTATCGCCATTTCAGTTTTGTAAAAAACAAAAGAAAATGATAAAAACTTCAAAAATTAAAATCCTTCGAGATGTAGTTATGTTACTACATCTACTAGTTAGGAAAATTAAAAAACTTAAATTTGGACATGTTTTGCAAAAAAGTGTTATGAAAAAGTAAAACGGCCATATCTTTTGCATACGATGTAAAAAAAAAGCATAATATATCAAAAAAATCAGCACGAAAATCCGCATCCGATTTTGACGCCAAAGGCGGTTTTGCAAATTTTAGAATCCTCAAATTCTTAAAGGAAAAAAAGTTATGCTCAAATTTCAATTTTTTTGAATTTTGGTTATATCTGGTCAAACTATGGTCAAACTACTTATTCAAGAAATATTAGTGTTACTAAATAATTATTTTAGTTTTTTTGAATTCTGGTCAAACTGTGGTCAAACTACTTATTTAAGAAATATTAGTGTTACTAAATAATTATTGTTTTTTAGAATAATAGTTTCAAACTCAAACGGTGCTTAATGCTCAAGTTCAACTCCTAAGGGTTAATAGAATTGACAGCTTAGTATTGTCAGGAAAACAACAAGTGCAGACTTGGAAACTAGGGGGAATAGAACTCGAAAGTTAAGCGTGCTCAGGCTGGAGTAGTGAGAGGATGGGTGACCGGCCGGGAAGTTAGATGATTTGGAATGAGAGATTAAATTCTGAAGCAGTGAGGAGGGAGGGGTGATTAGAGATTAAATTGTCAAATAATTCAAAGATTTAAATATCAGAAAAAAAAAAATCAAAAAAAATTTCAAAAAAAAAATTCAAAAAAATTCCTTTAGTTACCAACCGGGACTAAAGGTCCTCCAGCCCCGCTCCAGCCGACGGCCACGTGGAGCCCCTTTAGTCCCGGTTCGTAAGCGAACCGGGACTAAAGGTTAGAGGCTTTAGTCCCGACCCTTTTGTCCCGGTTCCAGAACCGGGACTAAAGGCCCTCTGGAACCGAGACAAAAGCCTTGTTTTCTACTAGTGAGTGGGCGTGTGAAGGTGTGTCTCAGGTGGATCTATCCTTGGTGGATTTGCTCGAACCTGTTCGTAGTTCGTCTACGTTTGTGCTTCTTCACGTTGGATCCTTCCGATCTACGCTACTCTTCATCGGCGGCGGTTGCTGTTCTGGTGCGCTGGTCCTATGGGACCTTAGCATGACGACTTTCCGACTGTCTACTACAGCAAGTTTTGCCCGGCTCCGGCAAGGGAGGGGCGATGACGGCGGCACGCCTTCAGCTCGCTTCAGTATTTGTAGTCATCGCTACATGGTCTACGCATCTGGATGTAATTTTTATTATTTCTGGTGTTTGTTGTACTGTTATGATTGAAGATGATTAGATCGGAAGTTTTCTCGAAAAAAAAACATGCGGGGTTTGGGAGTAGTCATTTTGTATGTGGGTGTGGAGTTTGTGTCGTCACGGGTTGTATGCCTCGGTAGTATATCTATTGTCATCAAAACTCCATTTTTTTTCGATCTTATTGAAGCGAGGCACAATTCTCTTGCGTGTTCCCGAAAAAACTAGTGCATATTTGGGATGGGATATGAAAACTGTTGTTTGTGGTCAAACCTGTCCACCGGGAATTAAGTCATAGACTTGACACGGTTTTTGTATCTTTTAAATTTGTTCTACCCCTTTGTTCGTAAATATAAGTCTTTTTAGAGATTTTAATATGGACTACATACGGATATATAGGGTGTAGATTCACGACAACGGCAATGTAGCGGACGAGCTCGCCTGCTCCGGCTACACCTACCAATCAAGCAAGGACGCGTCGGGCCGTGTCATTGAAAGCGATCGTAGAGGGCAGGTGCAGGCTATGGCGTGAGTCTGCCGTTTGGATATGGCGATGCGGCCACTGCACACCATACAGATGTTCCAACGGTACACGACACCAAAGCTGGCCTTCCGCCGTTTAGCCAGTCTGAAAATGACTAATACATTAGAGTTAACCAGACCGAACCTGAACCTTCTCCTTTAGAC
Source organism: Thinopyrum elongatum (assembly GCA_011799875.1). Classification (NCBI taxonomy): domain Eukaryota; kingdom Viridiplantae; phylum Streptophyta; class Magnoliopsida; order Poales; family Poaceae; genus Thinopyrum; species Thinopyrum elongatum. The sequence continues at coordinate 63,706,099 of CM022299.1, forward strand.
TCGATGAGCTAATTAAAAAACATAGCTTTATTAATATTGCGCGAGTACACATACAGCATGATAGTTAACTTGATGGTGCCAAAAGTACATTATTTGCGACTAGATAACTGCTTCTACGCCATTTGCTACTACTTGACTGCTAAACACACACATCATAAACTTAATTTACAGATACGGTATGCTGTTTGAGATAAGCTTTTTTGTTAGCGGGGAAATTCGTTGCTTTTTATTCCGCTCTCGGGATCTCCGAGTCTACTGTGTCTCAAATACAATCCGGTGGACACCGGAACCACGTCCTATACAATTTATTTAAGCAACCCTCCCTAGCCAAACTATGTGCTGAAGAATTTGCAGATTGACGAACTCAGCTCATCTTACCATCCTGAAAGAGAGAAGTAGAGCTTTGATCTCATTTATGAAATGACCAAAAACTGAGAAATCCTTCCCCTGGTTCTGGAGCTTACTGGCTACTGCTTGGGAATCTGTCTCCAAAACGAGCCTCTGAACATTTGCTTCCCCTGCTAACTGTATTGCTCGGCGGCACGCCTGAAGCTCCGCCATCTCCGGATCAAAAGCGGAGGGGAAGAAGTGGCACCCCTACACGGAACGCACCTTGATGATCACACAAGTGGCACACCCCTGCACGGAACGGGCCGAAATCACTGTTCTGACCTTTGGGCTAAAGAATTGCACAAAATGAACTCGTCAGGAAAGTATTTCACGATCTGACCCTTTTAGAAACGCCACAGCTCGCGGCGTTGCTATTAAACTAAGAAATGCCGAACTACCATGCGTTGCTGGTAAACTAAGAAACGCCGTCCTAGTCTGCGTTTCTACACGTCAGAAACGCCGAGCTACTGCGCGTTTCAGACTAGAACGGAAACGCCAAGGGCCCTGGCGTTTCTTAGGCCGATATTAGTTTAGGCCCCACCCGAAACGCCGAGCCCGTTCTTCCTCCTCCCTCGCTGCGAACCACCACGAGAAACACCTCTCTCCTCCTCCCGATCCCCCCGTTGGATCTTCCTCTTCCCTCAACCATTTTTGCGGATCTTTGGGGCAAATCGAAGAGGCCGGTAAGCTCCTCCAATCCCTCCAATCACTTTTTACAATAACTTTGTATTTTTGGAGCATTTTTTGGCACTAGGTGCAACCTAGGTTGTCAAGAAAAACAAAATTTGGTGATGATTTAGTTGTTTAGTATCATATGATTTAGTAGTAAGGATGAGGGCCGACCAAGGATGAGTGCTTTGCGAAATATGATGTAAATTTGTGTATTATTTTTAGTTGCAAGTGTGATGGTCAATGCATATTATTTGATTGTTATATTAGCTATGTGTTCATCCTAAATATTTTCGACTACATAGACGTGTGCGTGCACACTTTGTATCGTTTGGTACTTGTGAATTTAACATTTATAGGTAAAAAAATGTATTATGTTGAATCCTAAAATTATTTGTTCCTATTATGTCGGATGTTTGAGCCGGATAAATATCCGGGCCTTGATGATTTCTACGAGCAGAAGCATCGTGCGGTGCTAGTGGATAGAGGGGAGGTAATTATCCGGGCCTTGATGATTATCTTTCTATATTGGTTGATTTTCATATTGCGACAAGTTGAGAGAAGTAACAAATTATGCGTTTGCTTGTTTAGGTTCCTCCACTACTTCGGTTGAGGGGGCACAACCCGAATGAATCTCTCATATATGACAGTCGGTACGAGCCTTATTTTAGAAGAATGGATCTTTTTCAGTTTGTGCTCAACTTTAAAGGCACACCACTATGGTTGAACTCAACGGCCCTTACCGCCCTTACGGACCGTTGGAGGCCGGAGACGCACTCTTTTCACCTTGCTCTTGGTGAGATGACAATAACTTTGAAGGATATTGCTATGATCACCGGGCTTCCGATCGAGGGCAGGGCTCTTACAGGGAAGGTGAGGTCTGATGGGTGGCGACAACGGGTTGCAGCATTGGTTGGTGTTGAACTTGAGCCGTGGACTCATGAAACCAGGAAGGATCCTAGGCCATCCGGCGTGTTGTTCTCGTGGATACAGAAACATTTTCGCAGGTGCCCAAAGGATGGTAGTCCGGATGTTGTGGAGAGGTACGCTAGGGCTTACCTATGGAATCTTTTGACCCAAGTGGTGTTTCCGGATGGCACGGGGGACACAGCCTCGTGGATGTTCTTGGATCCTCTTCGTGACTGGGATGTTAAGTGGAGTTGGGGGTCGGCGGCACTAGCCTTCTTGTACCGTCAGGTACTGCTTACTATGATGCATTTTCATTATATTAAATAGGTATTTGCGTGTGGTCGTTTAACGTGTGTGCAAATCTGCAGTTGGATGGAGCATGTATGAGGAGTAAGCCGATGTCCACTCTTGGTGGTTTTGTTTGGGCCCTACAGGTTTGGATGTGGGAGCATATCCCTGTAGGCCGTAACGTCACCCTTCCTCCGGAAGAACCTTGGAAGTACCCTTTTGACGGGGATGCGGAGCGGTACCCCACTATCGCACACACATGGGCTAATGTCCAATGGTCGAGTATCGCAGCCATGGGGCGGTACAAGGCATTTGGAGTGGATTCGCAAAGAGTACAGAGTTATCCACAAGGGTGCTTGGACTCGTTCAGATTGCTTGGACGTAATGCCAAGTGAGGCTGCTGATGGTGCATTCAACAACTCTATTAGGGAGACAATTGGAGCGCATCTAGACTATGGCCCTCTCCATGACCGAGTGGTACGTCTCTCTTTTGTATTTCTTTTGAAATATGAACATGTGTCATTTCTTCGTGGGTGGTCTGTCACATATGTTTTATCCAGGGCACGGAGCTATGGAGATGTATCAATGATAGTAATGTGGTGCTTGGTCATGCCCCTGGTCCAGAAACGGACGGGCTTGTTAGGAGTACTCTGCAGGTTAGATGCCTTGTTATCCGTTGCTTTCTTTTTCGTAGCTCTTTTAGCATATTAACATGTCAATGTCTTTTCCTTGTGCAGAAGGTCGTCAATCGATGCCGCACACTAGCCGCTTTACTGTCTTGCCACGGTGGTTCATCCACCGATGTGCGGGCACGTGCTCAGTACAGAATGGATGTGCTTTCTTCCGCTCGTCCGTCTTCCAGCCGACCACGTGCTTCTTCCGCTCGTCCATCTTCTAGTGGAGCTCATGGTTCATCGAGTCGAGCACATATTGAGGAAGAAGAAGAAGAAGAGGAGACAGACAAAGAGGCGGATCCGGACTACATGGAGTTTGGGGCTTCGCAGACGGAAGACGCTCCGCAGCCAACTCAACCTACTCAGTCGACAGAAGAAACACGCCGAGCTAGCTCAAGAAACATCAGACGTCCTGCATGGCAGAACACTCCAGAGGGCTACGTCAACAAGGGCAAGATCCCTGCGAAAAGAGGGAAGAAGTGAAGTGATGACCGGTGCTTGTCATGTGTGAACTTGCTATGATTTATGTCGTTTGAACTTGTCATGTGTGAACTATCTATGTACCCTTGAATTCCGGAACTTGCTATGCGTTATGTTTAATGTGAACTTGCCATATGCTGTGATCTATCTAGTGTGAACTATCTATGATGCTGTGAACTATCTATGATGCTGTTAATATACATGCTGTGAATATATGCTGTGATCTTGCCATATCTTCTGAGTTTGCTGCTGGCTGTGGCAAAACAGTCCAGAAACGCCAGGGCCAATGGCGTTTCAAAGGGAAGCAACAACGCCAGGGTCAATGGCGTTTCCAGGCCACATAGAAACGTTCGTGCGCACTCTCTCTGGTAGGTTCTGTTCTAAAGAAACGCCAGCGTTTCTTTACAGAGCTGCAACGCCAGGGTCAATGGCGTTTCCTCCCCACATGTAAACGCCAAGGCCTATGGCGTTTGAGGAGCTCAGCCCACATTACGGAACGCACCTTGATGATCTGTCCCACACACCCACCCACCCACCCACACCAGACTCCATCGATTTAGCCATCGTGCGGTCGCTGTTTGCATCCACCCAGCCTTCAACAGGTGGCGCTCAATTCTGAATTTGCGGTCTCACCCTTGTTGACGGCGCATGATCCTATATGCTCTTCCATTAAGCATGTAAAAGAAGAGATAAATACACTTGTGGTCACTGAAGTTGAGGTCAAAACACACTATGGCCACTGGACTTCAGAATACGCTCAATACGATCATTAAATACGAGTTGCGGTGATTATACGGTCACTGACTCACCGTATAGCATCGTATTTTGTCTGGTTTACCAGTCAAATAGTCTACTTGCCACTTAGGACAGCACTGTCACCGTTGCGTCCCTCCTCTAGGGTCCCACGTGTCAGTGAGTATATAAGGCTGGTCATAGTGGGGAGTAACTTAGACTAAGTTACTACTTTCATAATGCAATGTAACAAAATAGCAGTATCATATATGGCATCATTTATTAGTTTGTAGACTCATCTTCTTTTGAAAAATGCTATGCTACAGTAACATATTATGTTACCACCTCTCATTAACTACTTGCCACATAAGCGAAATTTTCTTGAAACGTGCTATGTTACTAGCTAAGTTACTCCCACTATGACTATCCTAAAAACAAAATGAAGGAAAGACTCTAACTGTGACCTGAGGGTCGTAAACATCGCGCCACTAACCATCTCGGCCGTCGTTATTTTGTGTTAATAAGCCGAGGGCCACCGTTTAAAAGTGCACGTGAGCCACCCACGCATGGATAGCATGCACCCGTACAACTGACCATGCTCTGAGCACGTGTGAAAGTCTTGTAATGGGAGAATACACACATGAACAGTGCGATACTGTGGGGCTAGTTCGTAGCGCAGGAGACCGGCTGAGGTAGGAATTGACGGCTCCGTCTCCCGCCGGCGCACATGAATAACACGATGGCATACTTCTTAGAGCATCTCCACTGGCCCCCCCTGTCCCCAGGGCTCTTTTTTAGCGTCGGCGCTGAAAATTCAGCTCAGTCGCGCCCTCAAGACCTTATTTGTCGCTGGTTTGGGCCGAAATAACAGCCGGCGAACCTGAGCTGAACCCAGGCCCCCGGGGACGCCTGGGACGCCGGCAGAAGCCAAAAGGCGCGTGGGTCCGTTCTGTCGGCGACAGACAGGCCTCTTCTCGCCGCCCCCCCCCCCCCCCTCCTCCCCACTTTTCCCTCCATTTTCCCGCTGCCTCCCCCCTTGTGCCCCTTTTTCCCGCCATTTTCCTCCCGCTCCCCGCCAACCAGCCGCCATCCCCGCCATGCCGCCGAAGAAGTATTCGGCCCCTCGCGCCGCTGCCGCTGTCGATTCCACCCAGCCGAAGCAGAGGAAGCCGAGGGCGCCGATGGCAAAACCGCCGGGCGTGTCGAACGCCGAGTAGAGGGCGGAGGTTCAGCGCCGGGAGGCTGTCACCACCGACCGGTGGAACAGGCTCAACGCCAAGAGGGCCCAGGACGCGGCAGCGGCGGCGGCGGAGCAGGTAGAGTCGTCTCGCGCGGGGATGATGAATCCGCCCGGCGGCCACGGCTCACAAGCTACGTGGAGCCAGCAGAGCGTCGCGTCGCCGGCCAGCTTCTCGCCGCCGCCACCGGCCTGGGGGTTCGCGTCCTCGCCTGGTTACGCCGTCGGCGACGCGCATGGTGGATTCAACCCCAACATCACCTTTCTACATGCCCAGCGCGCCTCACCCTCCGGTCTGAACCCCGACCAGCGCACTCCCTCGCCCGCGTTCGCCAGCGTCCAGTACCCCCCGTACAACTACTCGCCGCCGGCGTACACAGCCTCCCCGACGCCGCCTCTACGCCGTGGCGTCCTGCCCTTCTCACAAGCCTCGTCGTCACATTTCGGCTACCCCGACACGACGGAAGCCGACATGGACGAGATCATCACGAACGGCTCGGTCGCCGCCGCCTCCTCCCTCGGGTTCCATGCGCAAGACGACACATTGGACCCCACTGGCAACATGGACGATGAGCTCGACGGCGGCGAGGAGGAGGAGGAGGAGGAAGGGGAGGAGGAGATGGAACCGGCGCCGGCGAGGAAAGGAAAAAAGAAGAAGCGGGGGGCCAGGACGGGCGAGCCGCGCGTCAAGTGGACGTCCAAAGAAGACGAGTGCCTTGCCGAAGCATGGAAGACCGTCAGCCTCAACCCGATCACCGGCGCGAACCAGAACGCCGACACGTACTGGACGCGTATCAAGTCGTCATTCGATGAGCGCAAGTTGGTCGACCCCTACTTCGCCATCATCCACATGCAGCGCGGCGCAATGGCCATGTCGAACCATTGGGCGATCATCCAGGCGGCCTGCAACAAATGACATGGGATCGTCAAGGTGATCGCGGCTCACCCGGAAAGAGGCGCCAACGTCGAGGGTCAGGTATGCACACCCGCCCGATCTCGCCTCTTTTTGCCGTGCATGTCGCCGACACTTGTTCTTCGGCTGCGCAGATGGTTCGGATGTTCACCATGTACCGCTAGGACAGCAGTGACGCCGAGTTCAAGTTCCTCCACATGTTCACCCGGATCGAGAAGTGTGAGAAGTGGGCGGACGTCCGGCGCACCCTCCCAAGGCCAAGGAGACGTACAAGCCGAACGCGCTGGCCTCGGGGGCGGCGGATGGGCGCCCTGATGGCAACAAAAGAGCCAAGACGGCGAAGGACGCCGCCCCGGCTACCGAGCGGCTGCAATCGTTGATCGAGCAGTGCATCGCCGACGCCAAGGACCATGCCGCCAAGAAGGAGGAGAAATCTGAGGCATGGTGGTCGGCGTTGATGACAAACAGCGCCGTCAAGCTCGACCTACTCCGGACCAACGTCGCCGCGAATAAGAGGAACACCGACCTGGCGTTCTTGATGGTGGCGGACGTGTCGACGATGGACGAGCTGGTCAAGGCGTGGTACTTGGCGGAGCGCGGCCTCATCTTGAACCAGATGCCTTCGACCACCGCGGCTACGCCCATGCCGACCCCAACACCGACGCCCAGCCCGAGCACTGATGAAGCCACGCCGACGCCCAGCCCAAGCACTGAAGCCACGCCGACGCCGAACAGCTCGAGCACAGAAGCCACGCCGACGCCGGCCAGTCCCACGCCTGAGGAGCCCGTCGTTTAATGCATCCCTTTGTCTACGCGTCCTTCCTTTTGAGCGACGAACTATCGTTTGTGTTTGATCGCCGAACTGTGGCATGATGATCGCCGAATTTTGTGGCAGATCACCGTTGATCGCCGAACTTGTGGCTTTTTTTTATGGCGGGAAAAGACATGTTTGAATTTATGTGCGTTTTGGGACCGAAACCTGGGCGCGCGGCTGGGAACTGTATCGCCCCAAAGCGAAAAAACCGTCGGCACATTGACCAAACCGCTATCATTGGGTGCGCTGGGGAGCCGAACGGCTGGAGATGCTCTTAGTCGTGTTCGCCAGGCTCGGGTTCAACAGCTGCACCTGGCTGGGTACACCGCCGACCATGTCTTCCAGCGCGCGCACCGCCGACTCCTGCGGCGAGGGCACGTCGAGGTATAGGAGTAGGCTGCGCACCCTGCCGTTAGATGCGACGGTGCGCCGGAAGCTGTTGCCGCCCCTACGTGAGGTTATGAGGGCAGTCGACGGCGTGCTCGTTGGAGCCGAGCATGGGTGCCATAGTCCAGCAGGTTGGCCATGACGCGGACGATCTCGGCCAGCACGTGCCGCGCTTCTGGCTCCGCGGAGAGTTTTGTGAGCGTGATGTCTGCCGTGGACTGGGACGCGGAGTCCCTTCTTTGCCAGATCCCGACGAGGGACTAGATGCCGCTGTGCGACATGGAAATGTTTTGCAGCGTGAGGACGGCTTTCTCATGTCCGACGGTCGAGGCTGCTGCTGAACTCGACGAGCCGATGAATGGCACGGCTCAGGAAGTTGTCTGGGCCGTCGGCTTTTGCAATGTGCTGTGAAACATTGGACGGCACCTACCAACAGATAGATCATGTTGAAACAAAGAAAAAATCAACCAAAAAAATCGAAACATAGTACCTTGTCTATACTCTTATAACGGGAACCTCGACAAATTTAAACAAAATCACGACGGCCCACGTGGTTAGCACGCGAGACCTTGAGGTCTCGAGAGGTCTCGAGTTCGAAACTCAACTCATGCACTAATTTATTTATTTTCATTGACCTTTCTCTTATACCCACTGACAGATGGGACAGGGCAACAGTTGATTGGTCAACTGGACAAAATACGGTGCTCTACGAGGATCCAGTGACTGTATAATCATTGCATCTCGAGTTCGAAACTCAACTCATGCACTAATTTATTTATTTTCATTGACCTTTCTCTTATACCCACTGACAGATGGGACAGGGCAACAGTTGATTGGTCAACTGGACAAAATACGGTGCTCTACGAGGATCCAGTGGCTGTATAATCATTGCAACTCGTATTCAATGACCGTTTTGAATGTATTCTGAAGTCCAGTGACCGTAGTGTGCTTCGGCTTCAACTTCAATGACCATCCGTGTATTTATCTCGTAAAAGAATGATCCTTTCAACCACCTGTACCTGATCCTCCATTCTCTGCTCATCTCTCGCCTTGTTCTTTGCCAGCCACAATTCATACAAGCTGCGTAGGACGACAGCCCGTTCTTCAGTTCCCGCTCTGCTCAGCCACATTAGAAGCCAGCTTGTAAGTTTGCTTTGAGAATCAATATCCACCGGTAATACAAAACGTGGTGCATCCGTGGCCTTGCCTGGTTCTTTCCAGAGTCTCAGCAAGTATGGGCATCTCCAAAATCTTTGGATCACCATCTCGTCGCGCCACGAGCCGCACAAAAAATCCCAGGCTTGGTCCTTCTGTGGCTCAATTCAGCTCCTACGGCAAGCCCAGCTACATGATACTCAAACACCTAGCTAATCCAGCACGCGCATGACAATCGCGGCCACAAGCAGCATAAGATTTGCCACGTCAACCATGAGATTAGCAATGGATGCAACCAGATTGATGGACGAAGCGTCGACAGCAATTGTTCCCTGGCGCCCTGCAATTGGCCGACTTGGGAACCCTCGGGCACGACGTTCTGCTGCCCCTCCAATGCGTGCGGCGGCTGCAGACCTTGAGCTCCCACCGGTTGGCCGACTTGCTCCTGGACGGGCTCGATTTGAGCTAGTGGGAGTGCAGCTGGTCCAAGGGAGGCGAGGTGGTCGGTGTAGGCTTGCTGCCAACTATAGAAGTAGTATCCACCAGCTGATGGCTATCGTTGGTTCAAAGAAAAGAGAAGAAAAGTGAGGTATTGAGCAGATCAGAAGAAGAATGCAGCAAAAACTCTCCAAACAAGACCGCTTACATTGTGATTCTGGTACTTATAGAAACGCTCGCCGGCGTTCTGCCCCCGCCGAGCTACATACGTGACTACGTTCTTGCCGCAGTCCGGGCAAGGAACGATTAGCAGTGCCACCGGCGGATCCACGCCCTAGTTCGGGTTTGCCATCTTCACCAGCCAGGGTTCCTTCGTTCGATTTGGGGATCGATTGAAACAGCGGCTAGGGTTTCTCTTCTCTCGATTTGGGAATCGATTGAAACAATGGCTAGGCCGTCTTGATTTTTTTGTCCAAAAGACCACCTGCCCAACGGAATTGCCAGAAAAGACTCCATCCGGATGAAATTGACAAAATAGACCCTCTAGGCCGTTGCGGCAGGCGCGGCAGCCGCCACGCCCGGAGGCGGCAACACTGTTCGCTGTACTGTTCATGCAGCAGACGAGAAAAACAACGACGAGGCGAGCAAACAGTACCTGCCGCCTCATGCAGTGGCGGCAGCACTGTTCACGCGTGAGTGAACAGTAATTTCGAAAAAAATCAAAAATATTAGTAGAAAAGTTCAAAAAATTCTGAAATTTTGCATCCACTTAGAACACTCGATTGTCTTTGCTGCCAAAAAATTCCAGATTTTTCTGAATTTTTCTGCATTTTTTTTATTTTTTCGAAATTACTGTTCACTCACGCGTGTTTTTCTCGTCTCCTGCGTGAACAGTGTTGCCACCTCAGGGCGTGGCGGCAGGTGCCACGTGTCAGCTGCCGTGCCTGCCGCCACGGCCCAGGGGGTCTTTTTTGCCAATTTCATCCGGAGGGGGTCTTTTCTGGCAATTCCGTTGGGCAGGTGGTCCTTTTGGACAAAAAATCGGCCGTCTTCCCCCTGCTTCCACCGTTACGATGCCGTTTGCACTTACGGCACACACCATACATCTGGCAAGTCTCCCGTCCAACCCACGCATGAAATAACCCACGTGAATACTGCAGCCATCCCACATCCCAGAGCGAATCGACACCTGGCGATAAAGTGAGCAGACGAGCTCGTCCACGCCAGTGAATTTTCGGTAGATTCACTCATTTTGCTTCGTATGTAGTCCTTAGTGGAATTTCTAGAAATACTTATATCTAGGAATGGAGGGAGTAGAAGATACAGAAAATTATAATTAAGATCTGGATCCATACCCTCTTTGTATATCCCAACTGTCTCGTCGTGGATCTCTAGTCTTAGACCCAGAAGATGCTCAATGTGGGATGTGTTGTCGTTTGTGGTTGTTTGTTTATTAGAATGGACCATATTATTTCAGCGGATGTCCACTCTGAGACCCAGAATATGGAGTGGAAGATGCTCCGTGTGGCCTTTATTGTCGTTTGTGTTGGTTTGCACATGACATAAAATGACATGCATGCATGACGCATTATGAAGATAATATACGGGAAAATGATTGGAATCAACCGATCGATCACATGCGTCGCATCCACCGGCTCCTACGTCCAACACGTGTCCCATGAGAAACAAACTGATCAACGCACTGGTTTTATCCTTATCTACTCGATGCTTCTCATCCACTCGTTACTTCAACACACATGTCGCCGCTTCGTCTCTTCCTCTCTCCATCTTACTAGCTTCTTTACTTGCAGCGACCCTCTAGGGTTTGCCATGAACCGCCACTGCCGCAAGCCCGCAAGTGCCGCTCCAAGCAAGCCATCCATGCACAATGTTTAGAGGTCAGGCCGCCGAGCTGCTGCGAGCCGACCGCCCATGTCCGTCGCTGCTGCAACTGGTGCGTGTGCAGTGATATGTGTGTGATGTGTGCAGGTGCTCGGCGGCGTGGCCGTTGAGGCATTCGCCGACGTCCAGTTCTACAAGCCAACCATGGGGGTGCTGCATGTCGTGCCCCTACTCTTCGTTTCTTGACTTTCCTCCTCGCCATAATCTCTCTCCCATGAGTAGTTTTTGCAACAAGGCTCTTGTTGCTAAAGGGTTATATGTTTCAGCATTGTAAAAATACTCGCAATTTTTTTTGCAACAAGACTTGTGTTGCAGAATTTTTCTGCAACACCATCCTTGTTGCAGAGGGGGCTGCAGTGCGTGGGCACATCGGACGGTTGTTTGCGGTTCCATCCAATGGTCACAGAGGCTGAAGATATTTTTACAAATTTTGCAACAAGGGTCTTGTTGCAGAACTAAGGTTTGCAACAATGTTTTTTTTAGGAAAAGTACGGAACAAATTTTGCAACAAAGGTTATGTTGCAGGAATAAAGTTTGTAATAAAGGTCTTGTTGCAGAAAAATAAAGAAGAGAAACGGACGGCTTGCGGCATACAATCGGACGGCTCGCGACCCAACTGATTTTTCAAAAAAATGAGCCGACAGACGCGTAGCATGCCCCATATGTATGTCTTAGTATTAATATTGCTTTGTCCGTGTTGCTGCCTTTCTCTCATAAGCCGTGCAGCCCGTGCCCTGCTCGGCTTCTTTCTCAAGCCATGCTCCAAATTTATTGAGGGTTCTCAACTACTAAGAGGTTTATCTCATAAGTCGAGAAGAAGTCAGCTAATGGAAGAAGCCCTAAAAAAACTGCGCCTAAACCTTGTGCCGCAATGGCCCAATCTTGATGACCTGAAGTGCGGACTCCATGCAATAATGTGTATATTTCAAATTGTACTTTTAAACACAACACAAATGCAGATGCTTATAAACACGCACATATGCTATACCATATAGTAGTACGTTATGTATAGGGTATCACGGACATGCCTGTACATTCCCTGAAATGAAATGTGTACACGTACACGTGCACGTACGTTTAGCTTCCGAGTGGTGGACGTGCATGTGCACGTACGTAAGATCAGATGGCATAGTGGCTGACGTTGAAGGCGTCCTCGGGCCTGGCCTGCGGATCGGTCCTGCTCTTCATGAACCGCTGCATGTACTCGTTGTACGTGAACCCCCTGTGCTGCGGCGCGCCGCCGATCTTGGCCGCGAACTCCGTCAACGGCTCCACCCACTTGTCGCCGTGGATGGACCAGAAGAAGCCGAACGAGTGCCGGTGCGCCGCCTTTCTCACCACCCGGTGCGTCGCGCTCCGGAACGTGTTGTTGCTCAGCACCCTGAGGACGTCGCCGATGTTGACGACGATGCTTCCGTCGGCGGGCTCTGCCGCGATCCACTGCCCGTCCTTGAGGACCTTCAGCCCGCCCACGCCGTCCTGGAAGACGAAGCTGACGCAGCTCCCGTCCTCGTGCTCGCTCAGCCCGATCTCCTCCCCCTCCCTCGACGACGAAGAGAAGTAGCGCAGCGCCACCATGACGTCCAGGCCGCGGTCGCTGTTGTATTCCTTGAGGAAGCCCGGCGGCAGCCCCATGCAGTCGTTCAGGATGTCCTGGATGAGCAGGCCCAGCTCCGTGAGCTTCGCGTAGCACTCCTCCATTGCTTCTCTAAAATTAAGGCTCAAGATCAATTGATAATGTTCATAATAAGAGTCATTCTCATTTCTCGTCTCTCTGGTTGAAGTCAAGGCAAAAATATATTGCATGGAAGAAAGAAAGCTGACCTGAAACCAGCCGGCTCATCGGGGAAGTACAAGTTGAGCTCGTGCCGAGGATGACAGACCCGTACGTACTCGTACCTGTCCACCAAATGGGCGGGATGCCGCCCGTGGCCAGCCGGGAGGGGCGCCTGGGACCCCTCCGCCGGCCGGACCTTGGCCTTCTCCTCGTCCGGCAGCGCAAAAAAAGCGGCCGACAGCTCCAGCGCGCGCTTCATCAGCTCCGCGGGCATGCCATGGTTCACGGCACGGAAGAACCCCAGCGTGTGGCACGCCTCGCGCATGGCCACAGTGGCGCGGGCCATGCCGCTCTCATCCCCGGTGAAGAAAGGCGCCAGGTCCACGACAGGGAGCGTGCCGCTGATCGCCATACCTGCTCTCTCTCTCTCTCTCTCTCTCTCTCTCTCCTCTCTCTCTCTCTCTATCTCTATCTCTCTCTCTCTCTCTCTCTCTCTCTCTCTCTCTTCTCTCTCTCTCTCTCTCTCTCTCTATCTCTCTCTCTCTCTCTCTCTCTCTCTCTCTCTCTCTCGATCCGGCCTGGATGAAAACGCACTGCTCGCTGCACACAAATATATAGTAGGTCACCTGCTAAAGGAAAAACAGTGCAGTGCTATTTTTCAAGTGCTTCGTTCGGCATCTAACGGCTCTCAGTACAAGTTAGTAGTATGTTGCTTTCACGCTGCCGCAAATAAAATACTGGCGCATCCAGTTATTATTTGTCGAGATCGACCATGGATATTTCATCTGGTCGATCGCATACATACATGTCTCGATCTAATCTTGAACTGACGATAGTATTATTTTCACACAACTTTTGTTTATGAAGCTCAGGCCGGCTGAAAAAGTAGGACGCCTGAACTAATTGCAGACTAGCACATGTGCGAATAATCTACCCCATCTAGATCCATCGCTTCATAAAGAGACTTCAGCCAACAACCCAAGTGAAGACAAAATACAAGGAGACAACGTACACTGATTAGAGCATCTGCCAACAACCCAAGTGGTGGACTTAAGACTAATTAACAAGCTTACGTTCATACGTTGTCTCTTAGTGAAGCTACGTACTACTCCTAGCATACTATGAGATGGATCACGACAAAAATGAAAATTTAGCTCCTAGCATAAGGAGAAGAAATTTTGATCCCTTCCGTCACGCATGACTTGGTCTGATTTCAGTGACATCTCTCACAACTACTACCTCCGTTCCAAAACGTCATACTTCATCCCTCGGAAAAAACTTATCCCAAACTTGTCTCTATTCATTTGAGGGGCAAGCTTTTTCGGACGAAGAAAGTATATTATAGAACAAAGGTAGTAGTAAACATATCGTTAAGTACGATGATGTCCAAAAGCTGTTGGTAGTTGAAAATTTGAGCGAGTCCCCAAGCGGTGGAAATTGCGCTGCCGAAATACTTTTAACGACACACCAGACTATGGGTACTCCTATACAGCGCCTTCAAATTTGTTTTTTTAGGCAAACACACACTTTATTAATTCTCAGAAATAATGTTTATAGGAATATTGACTCGGTCATAAGGAAGACCAAGCCAAGCCAAATGTTTACAGAGACTTCAGTTGGAGCTCACGCGCCGCACTCCTGGGCCGGCCCAACAAATACGATCAACCCCAGCAACCTACCTATCCGTTGACAAGGTAGAGGCTCTCTTATCCAATTATTATCCTAAATAGGTTTTTTTTTACTCGTCTGCTCTATTAATGCAGAAATAAGTAAAAAAAAGTATAATTAGATCTATCTTGAATTTTTTAGAACCCTTTGAGAAGCCGTTCAAGGGGTTCTCGAGAAGAGAGGAGCCGTGGTGCCCCCCCACCCCCCGACCGCCCGGATCCCACGAGTGAATAGAAAGTTAGATCTGCATGGGATCTCACCTGAATCGCCCCATCTATCCTCCTAAGGAGAAGTTTGTTTGGTTTCAAACTCCGATTCAAATAGGAGGAGTACGCCATGCCCTTTCGTAAATCCAAGCAAACTTTTCGTAAATTCTCAAGCACAATGAATGCTAAGAAAAAAATTAAAGAGGTTGTTCATCTCGCTATTTTGGGAGAAGCAGAATTCGATCTCTGCACTGAACGTTGATGGCTGTAGCTAATACTTCCTCCATCCGAAATTATTTGTCGCTTAATTAAACAGATGTATTTAGCACTAAAATACGTTCAAATACATCCATTTCAGAAACAACTAATTCTAGATGGAGGTAGTAATGACCAGGTAGAGCTCGTTTGGTTGACCACAATCAGGAAACTGTGTTATTTGACCCATATTTTACTTAACATATATCACTTCGTCCCAAATTAAGTGTCTTTGGTTTTGTACAACTTTACAGAGTATTATACCTAGTACAAATTATTTAAGAAAGTACAACTTTGAAATTGAATTCTTAGGAATATTGAAAACAACCATGAATTTGAAAAAAGTTCGTAGAAATTGGAAAAAGTTTGCGGAAATAAAAAAAATTATGAATATGCAAAAGTTCATGAATTTGGAAAAAAAATACGAATTGGAAAACAAATAAAGAAATTGTGAAACATTCATGAAATTTGGAAAAAAAATCAGTGAATTTAAAAAAAGTTCACAAGCTAAAAGTTCACGCATTTGAGAAAAGTTCATGATTTTGAGAAAAGTTCAAACATTTGAGAAAAAGTTCATGAATTTTAAAAAGTCAAGAATTTGAGGAAAGAAGTTCACGATTCTTAAAAAAAAACACAAATTTGAGACACAAAGTTTGTGAATTTGAAAAAAGTTACGTATTTAAGGTAAAAGGTTCATGATTTTGTTTTTTTAAAGTTCGTGTATTTAAGAGAAAAAAACTTCAGAAATTTGGGTAAAGTTCATGAATTTGATAAACAAATTTTAAAATTAAAATGGAAAGGAAAAAGAATGAAAAAGAAAATAAGAGTTTCAAAAAATACCAAAAACTGGCCTAAAAAGCGGGGATATATATAAGAAAGGTGGCGCACGACGGAAAATCCTATTTGACGCTAACTGCGTCAGAATGTCGAGCTTTCGCACAGGCGAACCCCCGATCGCGAGAATTGGGCCGGCCCACTTCACCATAGCGAGGCAGCCGGTTTTGGGAACCTTACAGAAGGTTCCCTGAACTGGTTTTTTATTTTTATACCATTTTCCGGTTTTCTTTTGTTTTTGTTTTTTGTTTTTCTGTTTCATTTCTTTATTTTTTTATTTTTCTTCTTTCTTTCCCTTTTTTCTATTTTCTTTTTATTTTTCCATTTTTTATTTTTTATTTCTTTTGAAAATTGTTCGGCAATTTCAAAATTTGTTCATGTTTCTAAAAAACGTTCATACATTTCAGAAAAATGTTCTTTTTATCAAATTTACTTTTACTATTTATTTGTTAAAAAATTTCAAATTTGGTTCAGATTTTCAAAAAATGTTCCTCTTATCAAAATTTGTTCGGACACTCAAAAAATGTTCACGTTTCAAAAAATCTTCACAAATGTTCTCTTTTGAAAATTATTCGCAAATTCAAAAAAAAATCTTGTTTTCAAATTTTTGTTGACGTACTAAAAAATTGCTCGCGCTTGAAATTTGTTTGGGATTTTCAGAATTGTTCTCCATTTCAAAATTTGTTCTAAAAATTCAGAATATGTTCGTGATTTTAATTTTTTTTTCACAAATTCGAAAAATGTTCATGTTTACATAAGTTTCGAAAAATCACCTTTTAAATTTTGTTCAAAATCCCAAAAACAGTATTTCAAAAAAAAATTCCCATTTCCAGAATTTGTTCACAAATATAAAAATGTTCACATAGTGAAATTTTGTTCACAAATTGGAAAATGTTTGGAAATTGCAAAACATATTCATGTTTACAAATTTTGTTCACAAATTCAAAAAATATTTTCCTTTTCAAAGTTTGTTCACATATTCAAAAAATATTCATGTTTCACAATTGGTTTACAAATTCGAAAAATGTTTACATGTTTCGTTTTTGTTCACAAATTATAAAATATCTGTGGATTTAAAAAAAATTGTTTTCACAATTTGTCACATATTCAAAAACTGCTACAATTTTCAAAATTTGTGCACGTATTCGAAAAATGTTCATATTTTTAAAATTAATTAGAAAATTCAGAAAAATGCTCGTGTTTTGTAAAAACTATAGTTAGTAATTGTGAAAAAATTTCACTTTTTTATTTTGTTATTGTTTTTGAAAAAAATGCTTTGCGTTTACAAGAAGTAGTTCATAATTTTGAAAAATGTTCTCATATTCAAAAAAAATTCCTTATTTTGCTTTTGAAATAATGTTTGCGCTCCAAAAAGTTTTTCCTTTTTCAAAATCACAGTTGAATTTTCTTAAAATTTTTACTTTGCCGCCTATAATAGATCATATGTATCTGGCTGCCCCTTTGAGACACATAACCTTAGTTAGTACAGTCGTTATGGATGTGGTTCTCTTGAGTGAGGTCTTTTGTTCGATCCTTCGCCAACATGTTTTCTGGAATTTCGCGATCTGGTTTTACTTTTTGCTGCTATTGTTAGTTTCTTTTATGTTTACCCTGCAGATCTGTACGCAACAGGTCGCGTGTCGCAGTGGCTTGAGCATCGTGAGCCTTTGTAGCAGGTCGCGGGTTCGATTCCCCAACGCTTCTTATTTTTTCGATATTTCCTTCCCGCGAAGTAAACCGAATGGGCCGGCCCAGGTGAGAAGCCTCCTGTGCGAAACGGCGACTACTCGCCGCATTAAGCGGCGTATAGGAGGTCCCGCACACGACGGGGTTCACTGATTTTGAGGGTTGGGGGCAGCCCGGGCCAAATATTTGTGCCCACGAGGTAGCCTATATGTCCAGATTTTGTAAAAGGATGGTGTGTCTATGTCTTGCTTATAACGCAACAGACGGATGCCTCACCAGTAAGGAGGACGCTACATGGAACCGGTGGTGGGCCACACCAGTAAGGACGTGGGTCATCCTGCCGACATCACTCCTTTTTTGTTTTTCCTTTTTATTCTCTTTTTTCCTTTTATTTCTATTTTAAATGCATATATTTCAGAAACATACATTTACTTAAAAAAGGAAAAACATAAATTTTAAAAAGTGCTCACATAGTATAAAAACTTTATTAGCGCAGTTTTTAAAATGTTGATTAAAACTTTAGAAAATGTTCTTGACAATGTAAAATTGTTTCCCCATATCAGCAAAATGTATGCGAACTTTTTAAAATGTATGTACAGTGTAAAACAATTTTTGCGTAATGTTTAAAAATATTTTGTGCCATTAGAAAAATGTAAGTAACATCTTAATGAAGTATTCCAACTGTTCAAAACTATATTTGTCATATTTTAAAAAATATACTGCAAAGAATGTTCGCATATTTTAAAAAACAATTTACGTTACATTTTAAAGAAAAATACTCATGTCTTTTCCAGAAAAGAACTGGTATAAGTTTTTGGACATGTTTATACAATGTAAAAATATATTCTCATAGTTATAAAAATGATTATTGACCTTCAAAAAAATATACTACACGTATGTGGAAAATGTCACCGTGTATTCTAAAAGGTGTTCAAAATATGTATTTAAAAAATGTACATTATGTATTTGTCAACTGACCAACATGTATCCAAAAACTGTTTCACATGTGCATAAAAAATGTAAAATGTGTACAGACAAAAAAATAGACATGTGTTAAAAAATAAAATAAAAACAATAAACCCAAGAAAGAACAAAGAAAACCAAAGTATGACAAAAAAATCAGTGAAAGGGAAAAAAATCAAAGTATAACAAAGAAAAAATACCAAATACCTTGTCAAAAGAAAACCATAGAAAAAAAAAAGAAAAAAAAAAGAGACAACCTGAAGAAAATCAAAGTAAAGTGAACTGACGACAACATGAGCGTCAACGAACAATTGCGCTAATCTGCCAGCCTGATAGTCGCTACCCCTACTCTATATCTATATAGGACTAATTTTTTTTGTACTCCTGGGAGTATGTACTCCCATCCTCAATATACCTCTTGTACGTATTGATTGTACCCATATATCATTCTCAGTATACTTCATTAAGTATTCTAAGATACCCAATACGAGTTTGGTTGAAAAAATGTCATTTGTGACGTACGTTTTGTAATATACCTTTTCCACGTACGAACAAATCAGTATATACGTAAACCTTCAAAAATATGTAGACTCACATGAATTTTTTCATGAAACTCATTTTGAGGTATTTAGTAATTATTGATAAAGTATATTCAAAATAATAAAAATGTATGAAAGATTCATCTATATGGTATATAAGGTGCAGGAGTACGTACTCCCAGGAGTACACAACCATTTTAATAATCATATATATATATATATATATATATATATATATATATATATATATGATGGGTCTATTCTAATAACACTCCTTAAGACCTTATTCTGCTAACACTATTCTTATTCTGCTAACACACATCCCACCCCACCCGTGCCCATCCCCACCTTCTTCCTTCCGGAAACACCCGCACCCAACCCCTCGATCCCCCACCTTCTTCCCCGCCGGGGCCCCCACACCCCTACCATCTTCCCCGCCGCCCCCCACAACCCACTTTGTTCCTTGCACGGGCCCCCGCACACCCACCTTCTTGCCCGCTGGGATCCCCCACCCCACGCACCGGACACCGTGGTCTCCACCACCACCTCCACATCCACCTCCAAATCCGGGCCGCAGCCGTCGCCGTCTTCCCCTATCTCTCGCCAAAGCACCCCCCCTCCCCCTCCCGCCGCCTCCTCCCACCTCCCTCCGCCTCCCCGATGCACCCTCTCCCGCTCCCCGGCGCCTCCCCTGCGACGAATCCAGCCTCGCCGCCCTAGCCTCCTTTCTCTCGCCCCCAGGCCGGGCCTCAACCGGCGCCGCCGTGGTGCCCAACTCCGCTTCCCTCCCCCACCCCCTCGTCCCGATGCACACCTCGTCGTCGATGGATCCGGGAGGAGCTGTCCCTGCCGCGCTTGTAGGAGACGGGATCGAGGTGCGGACGCCGCGGACCCCCGCGTGCTCCACCGCGCCGGCCGCCCCACCTCTCCCCGTCCGCCGCCCCGCTCTCTCTGCCGGCCGCCCACAAGCTCTGCCTCGGTGCCCCACCTTCTTCTTCCTCCACCCGCCTCCCCCAAAACCACCTCGCCTACCACCGATGGCCACGCTGCCGCGCCCAACCCACCGCCGGATCCGGCCTCGGTGGTCGCTGGATTTGCGCCAGATCCACCTCACCTTCCTCATGCTCGGCGACAAAGGACGTGACGGTGGCGGCAAGCGCCGGCGGGGCATGCAGTTCGGTCGGCTGCAGTGTCCTCTGTTCGTGGGCACGGCATGCAGTTCATTGCAGACCGGCGCGCGCGCGGTGCTGTTCGGTGTATGATTTTTTTGGTCAACCGTGGAGCACCTGTGCGTGTAGTTCGCGTGGTGCTCCCGTGCGGTGTGGAGCCCTTGTGTGTGCAGTTCGTGCGGTGCGCCCATGCGGTGCGGAGAGCCTGTGCGTGCACAAACATGGCCATCGAGAGGCGCACAAGGAGGACGTCGGCAGCGGAGCCCCTGCCCCCAGGAGATCGAGAAACCAAGGACTTTGCTAGGAATCTCAGCCACTCGCCCGTGTCAGCAAGATTTTCAACATTATTTTTTTTCATGTTCCCCAGGTTCACTGTTTTTGGTTTTGGGCATAAAAAATGTTCAGTGCAAGGCGATTCATAGTTTTCTCTTGTACAGTGTGCAGCGACTCATTTGTCCGTGCACGGCGGTTTGATCTGTTTTATGTGATGTAAAAGAAAGAGAACATGCAAACAGCTAGTAGTTTGTCGTTTACTTTTCATGCTATATACTCCTCGCCGCTGGTGGTCGTGCTACAACGGACGCGCAGTTTGCCGGGCTGTGTCGTGCGGTTCGTTAGGCCGTGGAGTGTGGTTCACTGGCTAGCAGCATGCTGTTCCCCGGGCTATGGAGTGCGGTTCACCAGCCCGCGCCTTTGCGGTGCACCGGGCATGTTTGTAACAATTGAAAAAACTTATAGAAACCTATTGCAGCTCACTTGGTAAACTCATGCGGTTCACTAACGTTCGCTATAGAACTCCTCCATGGTTTACTTGGTAAACAGAAACATCAAAAGAAGCTTGTTTCTCATTAGATGTAGTTCACTTGCTGAGAAATTTTTGTCTGGCAAAATAAAACATGTAGTTCATTTACCCGTCTGATGTAGTGCGGGTTTTTGTCTGAAGCAGTGCGGTTTTATATCTGACGCAGTTCCTTAGTTGATTTTCGTGTCACGAAAAACTGTGTCCGCATTTTTGTGACACGAGAGGAATTAGAGAGAGTTCTCTACATGAAAAAGTATCGTCTCGTCGATATCTTTCCAGGGCGTATCATCTGCATCATTCCGACCAGCGGTTTGTAAAAATTGGCTAAAAAACGGCTGCTGCCACTCATCGTCCGCCGCATCATTTTCAAAATTAATTCAAAACCGTAAGGAATCTAAAAAACAATTGTACATATGAAAGTTGCGCCTCGTCCGTAGCTT
Source organism: Thinopyrum elongatum (assembly GCA_011799875.1). NCBI lineage: Eukaryota > Viridiplantae > Streptophyta > Magnoliopsida > Poales > Poaceae > Thinopyrum > Thinopyrum elongatum. The sequence continues at coordinate 63,727,426 of CM022299.1, forward strand.
TCCAACGGCGTACCACACGCCTCGTTTTGACAAAAGGTTAAAAAACTGGAGCGAAAACAGTACCAAAAATTGTATTTAAAAAAAACACAATTCCGTGATTTACTAAATTTAAAACTGCTCTTAAAACGCAACGAATTAGAGAAAATAATACATATGAAAAAGTTGCGCCTCGACGATATCTTTCCAATGGCGTATCATTTGCTTCATTCCGACGAGCGATTTAGAAAAAAACGCAAAAAAACGCTCGCTGCCACTCGTCGTGTGCGGCACCGTTTTCGAAACTGCTCTTAAACCCTGATGAATCTCGAAAAGTGTCCAACATGGCGAAATTGCGCCTAATCCATAGCTTTCCAACCATATATTACATGCCTCATTCTGATAAACGGTTAAAAAACTAGAGCGAAAAAGGTACCAAAAAACGCCGCGTGCAGTTTTTTTCAAAACGAAGTTCACTTGTCTCTGTATTGCAATACCTTTGCTACAGAAAGTGCAGTACGCTCGCGTTGAGCGTGCAGTTCATAAGTGTTTGCCGAATAACTATTCAGCGGAGTTAGGTCACGAACTACCCACCAGGGCGCGCCCTGGTGCCTAGTGCGCCACTCCTCAATCTTATCGTGTCCTCCCTAAGCTTTCAGGATCTCTTATTGCTAGAAAAAAATTTAAAAAAAATTCGTGGCATTTGGACTTCGTTTGGTATTGATTTTCTGCAAAGTCAAAAACAAGCAAAAAACTGCAAGTGGCACTGGGCACTAAGTTACTAGGTTAGTCCGAGAAAATGATATAAAGTTGCTTGTAAATGTATATAAAACATTCAAGATTGATACTATAATAGCATTGGAACAATCAAAAATTATAGATACGTTCGAGACGTATCAAGCATCCCCGAGCTTAATTCCTGCTCGTCCTCGAGTAGGTAAATGATAAAAACAGAATTTTTTATGTGGAATGCTACCTAACATATTCATCATATATATTCTTTTCTTTGTAGGATGGATAGTTGGACTTGAATGATTCAAAGCAATAGTCTATAATTTGACATGAAAACATCAATACTCAAGCATATCAACAAACAACCATGTCTTTCAAAATATCAACGCTAAAGAAAGCTATCCTGAGCCCATTATGCTCAATCATTGATCCATTAATGAAACACACTCAAATATTAGCTACATCCAATGCACAAGTATGACGATAGTATTCCCTAGTTGGTGTTTTGTAAGAGAAGATGGAGACTTAAAATTAAAATTAAAATTGCATAAAAGTAAATAGATACAGGGGCGGATTTATCGTACGGGCACCCTGGGCATGTGCCCGGGCTCGATCCCGTCGATTTTTTCAACTATAGCGAACCTTCCTAGGCATGGTATGCCCCCAAAAAACGCTAAAAAACACAAAAATACGATGGAAAATACACAAACTTCTCTAACTGGGCCAGTCTGGCGTTTTCTGCAGTTTGGGCCTTACTCATATCAGCTAAGCAATCATATGGGCCACAACAGCCAGTAGGCCTTGTTTGCTCGATTGATCCATGGACTGAAGCAGAATCGATCGATGCATGTTTGTCTGCGTGCGCAAGACGCGAGACGGAGTCGCAACCTATCATCTACTGTGCAGCTGCGCCTCCGAGGCGGCGAGGGCACGAGGCAGGCGACATTCGGCAGCCAGATCAACGTCGGTCAGCAAGATTGGAAAAGAGATCAGAGATGACGCGCGTCCAGGCCTCGGCTATGACTCCGGTGGGCGATGGTCTAGATCGGAAGCGCAAGCGCGAGCGCCAAGGCGGCGAATCCTCCGGTACCAGTACCACGAATTCAACTCCGGCTCAATCGGACGCTGGGTCGTCACCGTCGACACTAGCAACACGAGCAGCGGCAGCGAGCGCTCAACCTGTTGAAGGCCATGACCAAGAGACATCCAGTAGCAGAGCGCCAACAATTAGGGCTAGAGGCAAGCGACAACTATGTGAGTTATCTTGTAATTTAAGAAATTGTGCATTTGAACGCTTGCCGACTCTAATTATGCTCGTTAAAATTTCAGATTTGAGCAGATTTTTTGTTGACACTAGAAGAAATTCACAAGTGGAACCGCCACAAGACCCACAACCAAGTGATGCTCACGAATATGATGACGACGTGATAGATGAGGTTAAGGAGTGGATTGAGCAGGAAATGCTCGATGATGATGATGATGATGAGGTGAATTTTGAGGATGACGACGATGATGAGTTTAATCCGGCTGAAATTGTGTGTGATCCCGCTCATAGGCAACAAATTGCTGATTATCATCCGAATGTTCAAGATCAGGTGAGAAGAGCATATATATTGAAAGGTCCAACCCAACCAACTGTCAAATTTTATCACAAAAAAATTGGTAGCAAGAACCGTGCATTTTCTAAAAATTGGTATAAGGATTATGATTGGTTAGAATATAGTGTGTCCGAGCAAGCCGCATTTTGTTTCTTTTGCTTTCTTTTTAAGCAACCAGGAAGTAGTACACATTTAGGTTATGATGTCTTCACCAAAAAGGGATTCAGGGATTGGAAGCATGCATATCAGGCATTGCCTGCTCATGTCGTTGGGGTAAATATTGCACACAACAAGGCAAGATTGCATTTTGGTGATTTTCGTAATCAAAGGCAAAGTGTGTCTAGTAAGTTTGCTAGGGCATCCAAGGAGTCTGAAGTTTTTTACAAAATTTGTTTGCACACTTCTCTCGGTTGTGCAAGATATCTCATTGCTCAAGGCTTGGCTTTTTGTGGTCATGATGAAAGTTCAACTTCACTGAACAAGGGTAACTTCCATGAGATGGTAGATTGGCATAAAGCTAGAGATGAGAAAGTGAGGCATGCTTTTGACCATGGTAGTAGAAACTGCAAGATGCTTGCTGCTGAAATTCAAAAAGATCTTGCAAAGTGTTGCACAGAAGAGGTCACCAATGCGATCATGAGAGAAATTGATGATAAGAAATTCTCTGTGCTTATCGATGAGTCACGTGATATATCTATCAAAGAGCAAATGGTGGTAATGTTGAGGTTAGTAGTTGTTTATTATTCATTTTAACTATTTCATAGTCGTTTCCTACTTTTATTTAACCTTGTTACAAAAAACTTAATGTCGGTATGTCAATGATAAAGGGAAGGCCGTGGAACGATTTCTCTCTCTATACCATGTCAGCGAGACTACATCAGAGGCACTAAAGGTAGCAGCTCTTGTTGACATTCTTGATCATCATAAGTTGTCCATTCATAGGCTACGAGGGCAATGATATGATGGAGCTTCAAATATGAGAGGTGAATTTAATGGTTTACAAAAGAAAATTCTTGATGAGAACCCTTATGCCTTTTATGTGCATTGCTTTGCACATCGTTTACAATTGGTGGTTATCTCAGTTGCTAGTTGTTGCTCCTCTATTCATGATTTGTTTGAGTATGTCTCCTTAATTGTGAGCACAACTACTGTATATTGCAAGAGAAGGGATTCACTAAGGGAGGAAAGTCATCAAAATATCTTAGATCAGCTTGAGAGAGGTGAGATGTTTAGTGGAAGAGGCTTGAACCAAGAAACAAATTTAGCAAGACCCAGGGATACTAGATGGGGTTCACACCATACAACTTTGCTTCGTTTGAGTCAAATGTGGAAGTCAGACATATATGTGCTTCGTGAGGTCAATGATGAATGGCGTGGACCGTCTCAAGCAGCGGGTTTGATAGAAATAATGGAGAGTTTCAAATTTGCTTTTGTATTGCATCTTATGATAAAGTTGCTTGCTATCACAAATGAACTATCACAAGTCTTGCAGAGAAAAGATATAAACATTGTTAATGCCATTGAACTAGTTGGTGATGTCAAAGCTCGGTTGGCCTCTATGAGAGAAAGTGGTTGGGAAAGCTTGTTCGATGAAGTGCAACACTTTTGTGTCGCCAAAGGTATTCCGGTGCCCCATATGAATGAAAGAATACCGGTCCGAAGCCGTTCAAGGCTTGATGGTGTGAATTAAACCAATCTTCATTTCTAAAGAGTTGAGATCTTCTATGTTGCCATTGACAAGATATGCACTGAGACGAATCATCGCTTTAATGAAGCATCTTCGAATATAATAGTGGCATTCTCATGTCTTCATCCAAAAAATTCCTTCTCCAAGTTTGATGTTGACAAGCTTGCTAGCTTAACTGAAGTTTATCATGGATATTTCTCTAGTGGTGACCGTGCAATCATAAGAGACCAACTTCAAACTGACAATCTTCATGTACGAAGGCATGAGGCATTTTCTTCTTGTAAAGATATTGAAAGTTTAGCTACAACGATGGTTGAAACCGTGAAACATTTGGTTTTCCCACTAGTGTACAGAATCATAGAGTTGGCTTTGTTATTGCTAGTCTCAACGGCATTGGTCGAAAGAGCTTTCTCGGCAATGAAGATTATCAAATCTAAATTGTGCAGCAAGATGAATGATACATGGTTTAATGACTTGATGATTTGCTACACCGAGCGGAAGATTTTTAAAGGACTTGATGATGATTCTATTATTAAACGGTTTCAAGCCATGAAGTATCGGAAAGGGCAATTGCCCAGGTCCAATTATCATATTAGTGGTATGCTCATTCTATCTAATTTGTTTAATTTCAATGAAAATTATATAAATTGTTAATGTGTTTTATCTTGTAGATTCTCGTGTGTGCACAAGGATGAACATTGGAGATTGGACTATTGTCGTCGAGACATTGAAAGGTTTGGTTGTGCGACTAGTGTTAGAGAGTTATTTGGTTTGGTATTGTATTCATGTTTTTATTTACTTCTTTGATCTATAAAACATTAGTGCGTATATTACACATGACATTTATCCAAATATATGATACTTATCGTGTTTGATAGACCAAAGTAAATTTTAGCTTACGACGTGCCCAAGCTTTGGAAATTTGCTAGCTCCGCCACTGAATAGATAGGCCCTTCACAGAGGGAAGCAGAGATTTATGGAGGTGCCAGAGCTCATAGCTTAAATAGAGAGATAAAATTATTTTGAGAGACATGCTTTTCCTGTCAACGGAAACGACCGAGAATTCCCAATATCTTCCATACTAGATAAATCATAGGCGGTTCCCAAACAGAATATAAAGTTTATTTACTTTCCACCATTCTTACACAATCCATGGCTAGCCGTATCCACGGGTGCCTTCCATACCAACACTTTTCAAGGAATTTATTATTTAACAACATATAAAAAAAATCATTTTGGGACTGGGCATCCCTATTACCTGCCACACTCTCGTGCAATGGCAAGTGAATAAACACTCATCTTGAGAATAAAATACCTAGCATGGAAAATATTGGCCACCCCCTGCCGCTTCATGAGCGGTGCGGGCACAAAAAACGGAAATTCATTTTGAATATTAGAGTTGGCACATGCAAATTTACTTGGAACGACATGGAAATACCGCATATAGGTAGGTATGCTGTACTCATTTGGCACAACTTTGGTTTAAGGAGTTGGATGCACAAGCAGCATTCCCGCTTAGTACAAATAAAGGCTAGCAAATTGATTAAGCGACCAACCAAAAAAACGTTCATAAACATGCATTAAGCATAACTTACACTGAATAATGCACCACAAGTAGGATGTAACTTCATTGCATAACTATGAACTTTCATGCTTGCATAGGGAATCACAGACCTTAACACCAATATTCTTACTAAAGCATAATTACTCACCAACATGACTCACATATCACTATCTTCATATCGCAAAACTATTGCAAGGAATCAAGTTTATAATATCCAATGATCTTCATGAAAGTTTTTATTATATCCCTCTTTAATATTCATCACTTTTGGACCAAATTCATATCTCGTGCAAATTACCATTACTATTTATCAACTCCCAAATAAATTTAAGTGAAGCATAAGAGCATATTTCTTCAAAAACTTTCAACTCTCAAAATAATATAAGTGAAGCATGAGAGTGCATTTCTTTAAAATTTACTAACTCTCAAAATAATTTAAGTGAAGCATGAGAGCATATTTATTTAGAATTGAAACACCACCATGCTCAAAAGATTTATGTGAACCACTAGAGCAATTGCATAGCTTAAAAATTTGAAGTGAAGCACATAGAGCAATTCTAACAAATCATAATAAAATTATGGTTCTCTCAAATAGGTTTGTCCAGCAAGGATGAATGTGACAAACTAAAAATAAAAACAAACAAAGACAAATATAATACAAGACACACCAAGCAAAACTCATGATATGTGACGAATAAAAATATAGATCCAAGTAAAATTACCGATGGTCGTTAGAAGAAAGAGGGGATGCCTTCCGGGGCATCCCCAAGCTTAGCTGCTTGGGAGTCCTTGAATATTACCTTGGGGTGCCTTGGGCATCCCCAAGCTTAGGCTCTTGCCACTCCTTATTCCTTCATCCATCGTGATCTCACCCAAAACTTGAAAACTTCAATCACACAAAACTTAATAAAGACCTTTGTGAGATCCGTTAGTATAACAAAGCAAATCACCACTTTAAGTATTGTTGCAAACCCATTCATATTTTGTTATTGCATTACACCTACTGTATTCTAACTTTACCATGGCTTATACCCCCCGATACAATCCATAGATTCATCAAAATAAGCACACAATGCAACGAAAATAGAATCTGTCAAAAATAGAACAGTCTGTAGCAATCTGAACAATGACCGTACTTATGTAACTCTAAAAATTCTGAAAATTAGGACAACATGGGAAATTTTTATATCAATTATGTGTAAAAAATTCAGAGCAAAAGCAGTTTCTGTGAATTTACAAAATTCTAGAACTGGGCGCAATAGTTTCTGTTTTCCAACAGAATCAGGTCAACTATCACCCAAACCATCCTAAAGGCTTTACTTGGCACAAACACTAATTAAAACATAAAAATCACAATCATAACAGTAGCATAATTGTGTGAACTCACAAAAACAGAAAGGAAAAATATTGGGTTGTCTCCCAACAAGTGCTTTTCTTTAAAGCCTTTTAGCTAGGCATTGATAACTTTAATGATGCTCGCATAAAAGACAAGAATTGAAGCACAAAGAGAGCATCATATATCATGTGAAAATCACATTTAAGTCTAACATACTTCCTATGCATAGGCATTTTATAAGCAAACAAATTGTCAAAACAAGCAAAAACTAGCATACGCAAGGAAGAAGAATAAACATTGACAATCTCAACATGAAGAGAGGTAATTTAGTAGCATGAAAATTTCTACGACCATATTTCCCTCTCTCATAATAATTACAAGTGGGATCATATTCAAATTCAACAATATAGCTATCACATAACATATTCTCTACATGATCCACATGCAAGAAAAGTTGACACTCTTCCAAAATAGTGGGATTATCATCAAATAAAGTCATGACATCTCCAAGCCCACTTTTATGAAAAATTTCATAGGATTGATCATTCTCCAAAGTAGTGGGATCATAATTACCTAAAGTTGGCACTCTTCCAAACTCACTTCAATATTATTGCAAACACTATTATCAGTATCATATTCATCATGAGGCTTAAATAAATTTTAAAGATCATAAGAAGAATCACCCCTATCATGATCATTACAATAAGTAGTGGACATAGCAAAATTAGCATCCCCAAGCTTGGGGTTTTGCATATTATTAACATAATTGACATTAATAGAATTCATAATAACATCATTGCAATCATGCTTTTCATTCCAGGAGCTATCGTGAACCACTTTATAAATTTCTTCTTTTCACACTTCATCACAATTTTTAGATTCATAAATTTTAAGCAAAACTTTGTAAAGATAATCTAGTGCACTCAACTCACTAGCAACTGATTCATCATAATTGGATCTTTTAAAAAGAAATTAGCAAGTGGATGAGGATCCATAAGCTTTTTGTTTTCTGATTTTCAATAAGCACACAATTATGGCAAACAAACAAGTAAAGCGACAAGGTAAAACATTTTTGTGTCTCTTTTTTTCGATAAAATGTTTTAGAAGTGGGGGGATGATGATGTCTCCCCGGCAACGGCGCCAGAAATTCTTCCTGCTACTTGTGAGCTGTGTTGGTATTTCCACGAAGAGGAAGGGATGATTCAACACAACAAAGGTAAGTATTTCGCTTAGTTGTGAAACCAAGGTTATCAATCTAGTAGGACAACCAAGCAACACTATGTAAACAACACCTGCACACAAACAACAAATACTTGCAACCCAACGGGTAGAGGGATTGTCAATCCCTCTACGGTTACGAGCAAGATTAGATTGTATAGTTTTTGATAGCTAGATCTGACAAAAATACAAAATAAAATAAATAAAATAAAATTGCAGCAAGGTACTTTTAGGATTTTATATGATAAAAGATAGACCCTGGGGCCATAGTTTTCACTAGAGGCTTCTCTCGAGAAAATAGCATACGGTGGGTAAACAAATTACTGTTGGGCAATTGATAGAAAAGCAAATAATCATGACGATATCATAGGCAATGATCATACATAGGCATCACGTCCAAGATTAGTAGACCGACTCATGCCTGCATCTACTACTATTACTCAACACATCGACTGCTATCCAGCATGATCTAGTGTATTAAGTTCATGAAAAAAACAGAGTAATGCATTAAGCAAGATGACATGATGTAGACAAGATAAACTCATGCATGAATAAACCCCATCTTTTTACCCTTAATAGCAATGATACATAGGTGTCATGTCCCGTTCTGTCACTGGGATTGAGCACCGCAAGATCGAACCCATTACAAAGCACCTCTTCCCAATGCAAGATAAATCAATCTAGTTGGCCAAACCAAACCAATAAATCGGAGAAGAAATACGAAGCTATATTAATTATGCATAAAAGAGTTCAGAGAAAACTAAAAATATTCATGGATAGATCTGATCATAAACTCACAATTCATCGGATCCCAACAAACACACCGCAAAAAGTCATTACATCAAATAGATCTCCAAGAACAACGAGGAGAACATTGTATTGAGAATAAAAAAGAGAGAAGAAGCCATCTAGCTACTAACTATGGACCCGTAGGTCTGTGGTAAACTACTCACGCATCATCGGAGGGGCAGCAAGGATGATGAAGAACCCCTCCGTGATCGTTTCCCCCTCCGGCAAAGTACCGGAGAAGGCCTCTAGATGGGATCTCTCAAGAATAGAGGCTTGCGGCGGCGGAAAAAGTATTTCGTGGACTCCCTGGCAGGTTTCCTGATTTTAGAGTATTTATAGAGGCGGAGTTAGGTCAAACGGAGGTTCATGGGCCCCACTACCCACCAGGGGCCTGTGGCGCGCCCTAGTGCCTAGTGGGCCACTCCTCCATCTTCCCGTGTCCTCCCGTAGCTTCCAGGGTGTCTTATTGCCAGGAAAAAACTCCAAAAAGTTTCGTGGCATTTGGACTTCGTTTGGTATTGATTTTCTGCAAAGTCAAAAACAAGCAAAAAATAGCAACTGGCACTGGGCACTAAGTTAGTAGGTTAGTCCCAAAAAATTATATAAAGTTGCTTGTAAATGTATATAAAACATCCAAGATTGATACTATAATAGCATGGAACAATCAAAAATTATAGATACGTTGGAGATGTATCGATCGACTATGGCATGCATGGTGAACTGCCGCTCGGTGCGCCATTGGAGCCGCGAAGAATACCCTCTAAGAATTTGTCATCGTGGGTGTGCTTTGAAATACTGGGGCACGATCGAAAGGTTGAAGCAACACAAGGGTTAAATGACTGATGTAATAAATGGCGGTCGGGCAACCTATAATCGCCACATCTTGTCACCGCGTTCATAGTGGAGAGGATTCCAGTGCACGCTTGAGCACCCCACACGCGTTTCGTTTGACCATGAGTGGGCTTGAAGAGGCGCCAAATGTATCGTTAGTGAACCTGTTCTAGTGCAACCGCCCAGGTTACCACGCGCAACAGCGCAAGCTTCCCGCCCGGCTAGTTTGGCCACGCATCGGCTAGAAGAGGGGCAAATCATGGGCGTTTATTGGCAAAAAGCTTTGCAAAAACAAAGTATGTGGAATGACTTCGACCATAAGTTTACCCATGGGTGAAGAGGTTAAAGTTACACAGAAGGGTAATGATGGACACTCGAGTGCGATAATTAATTTTGCGCTCTACAGGGCACATAGTTGAAGAAACCAACTACGTGCAATACTGTCGAAGACCGCAGTTGAGTAATCTATACAGATCGTTTGTGATGAGATCATAGGGGAAACACATTCGAGAATGGTAAATAAAATCTAAGTCCATTGCATATTAATGGCAAAATAGTACTACCAATATACGAGTCTCATACGATGCCATTTCAACTATTGTACCGCAAAAGCCAGAAAAATTACAAGGTTCAAATTCCAGAGTAATATGGCTCAAATTCTTATATTACAAGGTTCAAACTGATATTAGAAATGAAATTCAGCTCATGTAGCTGCATACGCCCATGTTGATCAGCTGAACATGGACATAAGAGAGGTTCAAACTGATATTACCACTTGTAAGGCTTCTTTCAAAAGCTCATCATTTTTGCAAAGGGATCAGCCACTGGCAAGTCATCTATGGGCTTGACATAATGACTTCTGATTACTCTGTCACTGAAGTTCCAAAATGAAATTCAGCTTCTTCAGAGCCTTTTCCATTATGTCGCAGCCGCCGGCGCTGATAAACAAATCATTCATTTTTGTGAACTAAATGTAGGGCAAACCTCATTACCTTTAGCACCCTTGCTCTGGCAACAACGAACCTGGCGAATATAATCTCCGGTAAGGTCCCTCGGTAGGAGTTCAAGAGATGCAGATCAAGGCATTCGATGTGATTGTTATATTGCAGCACATTATCCACCACCGGGCCTAATCTTATCTGCAAACGAAGAGAACGTATTAGTGCCTACATGCAGTTTTGAACACTGCTACAGGCCAATTTGGTTTGTAGAATTTCTAAAATACACTAATAGAGTGATGTGCCATCTTCGATCCGACATGATTAACATGGGCATTTGATTACAATCTAGAAAAATATAGGCTTCTTCACAAGGGGTTGGAGTGGATGGAAATTTCCCTATGAAAACTAGTACAGATGAATCCAAAGGATAAATGCTTATGGATTGTAACCATATGAATGAAGCAACCAATATGGGGAAAAACATGTATGTACTGGAATCCTCAAAAATTCCTTCAGGTACCATAGCACATTGTCATTGTAAACTTGGGAAAAGGTACCAAAAATTGAACACCCTTATGGTTAACATTTAACAGGAAAGGAGCATCACCTCGATATATAGCTTCTCCAGGCACGGAAAGCATCTCAGGAAACTAACAACTTGGTCCATGTTGGGGCCGATAGATTCTAGTGCCAAGACCTTCACTGTGCGCGAATTCGGGGTCAAGCTTGTCAGAATCATTTTCTGGATGACAGACGAGCAAACATCTTCAAAATTAGAAATAATGTTAATTTCAAGAAGGAGAGGAAGATGGCGACTGTTGTACCTGAACGGGTGTGGATCCAATAACAAGTTCGGAGTATTTGATAGACGAGTAGCCCACCACTGTCAATTTTGACACAGAAATGACATTGATTCTTGTTGGACCTTGTTGATCAACTACAAGTAATCTCTCAAGTGAAGGTGTGTCGTCAATGACCATACTGTGATAAACCTTATGTGATCTCTTGTTGCAGCACCAGCAACACACATAAATAGTCCGGAGAGTCATGGAGGTAATGTGGAAGCTACTCAACCCATTAATCACCTGAAGACGAAGGTACTCGAGTGCAGTACAACCACGGAGCAGGCGCTCCATGTCATCCTTCGGGATGCAGACGGCGACGAGCTCAAGGTGCTTCAGTGGTGGTAGAAAAAGAGCGGGCGCATCATTAATTTGGGGGGGGGGGGGGAATGGCAGTTCATGAACCTGGCAACGCGCAACGTGGGGGCGAGGCAGAGCGCAGATGTTGGCAGCAAGCTCATATGCCCAACATTAAAACGGAGCTCCTTGAGCTGATCTAGGGCGGGGGATCGGAACCACTCGTTAAGCTTGGCTCCATCCTTGCCGTTGGAACAGAACTTGCACGTGATAAGGCCTCTGATTGGGCCATGGTGCCTGCCGACGATCTAGTACAATGCGTCCAAGCTTTTGCGATAGCCATGGCAGAGCTTGTGGGCGTCGATGAGGTCGAGTGGGGTGGAGTTCCATAGGGGGCGCCACCACCAGGAAAGGATGGTTGTCCGTGCCCCATATTTGATTGGGAGGAGGGAGATGATGAGTATCAACATATCATCCAGGAGGCTGCTGATGAAGTCTAGGCCTGCCGGAGTCGCTGGCGGTTCTTGCTCGACTCGCCTCCGCTTGTTGGCAGCCTCATCCTCCACCTCTGGAGTCTCATCGTCGGCGGCGCTTTCTGATAGAAGTGGGAGTATAGGGAATACTTAGTTAAAACAGGGCAAAAGAAAAGTGTATTGGTAACTAGAAGTTACTAGTTAGAAAGAGAGTAGGAAAATGGAATAACAATTGGTTGCTTAAATACTACACAATTCCTATGATATTGCTAGGTTAGTCAACATGCAGATACTTGAAAAGAACACTTACTTCGAACAAAGTCTAGACGGATGATATTGTCGGGGAAGTTAGCATATATCTCATGACCAGGCTCTTTTATGAGCAGTGCAATTTTAGTGCCAGCTTTCACTACATAAAACTTAGAAATTTCTGTCCAAAGGCCCGTGCCAAAAAAGGAGTGACCATGTTCATCAAGTCTTACAGATGCAATGATTGTAAATCCATGGTTTGTGTTTAATATGATATCACTGCGTTCTTCAGTTATGTAAAGGGCAAGATTGTGTACTATAGATGTTGTTGCAAAGCAAAGGATGTACTACAGAAAATGGTAAGATTGTTAAAGAATATGGTAACATGCAAATATGGGAGTAATTGAAAGAACAGTACATCAGTTCAAATGACAAAATTTTATAATTAAACAGATAGTGTAACCATGATGTCATGGAAATATAAGAGTAATCGAAAGAACAATACATCAGCCTAATATAGAAAGAAGAAAAATCTCCTTTGACGTATATGTTGCATGTGGCACCTTTTATCCAATTGTAGCAATATATAGTATATCTTCAGGAAAGTAGGCCTTGCCAACCGAGGTAGGGTGATATTGAACATACCATGCACTTCCTGAAGTCATCTGGTACGGTGAGATGGAACTCCATAGCTGTCTGGCCGAGGCGGCAAAGTCCTAATGCATCCGTGCACTGTACACTCTATGAATGAAAGAAAACCCTCAAATCAGCTCGAAGAAAAATGAATTCACGGTGATTTTGGTCGGGTGATTAAAGGGGGCAGACGGACTGGGATAAGAGATGAGCGAATATTTTAGTAAATTAGTTACCTTGTTGTTGATGTCTACTACGCAACTTTATTCTTGTAGACTCGTGTTGGGCCTCGGAGCGCAGAGTTTTGTAGGACAGTAGCAATTTTCCCTCAAGTGGATGACCTAAGGTTTATCAATCCGTGGGAGGTGTAGGATGAAGATGGTCTCTCTCAAACAACCCTGCAACCAAATAATAAAAAGTCTCTTGTGTCCCCAACACACCAAATACAATGGGAAATTGTATAGGTGCACTAGTTCGGCGAAGAGATGGTGATAAAAGTGTAGTAATCATAGTAGATATTGGTTTTTCTAATAGGAACAATAAAAACCAGCAAGGTAGCAAGTAACAAAAGTGAGCACAAACTGTATTGCAATGCTTGGAGACAAGGCCTAGGGTCCGTACTTTCGCTAGTGCAATCTCTCAACAATGCTAATCTAATTGGATCATATAACCATCCCTCAACGTGCGATGAAGAATCACTCCAAAGTTCTTATCTAGCGGAGAACATAAGAAGAAATTGTTTGTAGGGTACAAAACCACCTTAAAGTTATTCTTTCCGATCGATCTATCCAAGACTTTGTACTAAAATAACACCAAGTTATTCTTTTCGATCGATCTACTAAGAGTTCGTACTAAAATAACACTAAGTTATTCTTTCCGATCGATCTATCAAGAGTTCGTACTAAAATAACACCAAAACAAATTTAGATTCATAATACTCAATCCAACACAAAGAACCTCAAAGAGTGCCCCAAGATTTCTACCGGAGAAAGTAGGACGAAAACATGCATCAACCCCTATGCATAGATTACCCCAATGTCACCTCGGGAATCTGTGAGTTGAGTGCCAAAACATATATCAAGTGAATCAATATAATAGCCCATTGTCACCACAGGTATTCATATGCAAGACATATATCAAGTGCTCTCAAATCCATAAAAATATTCAATCCGATAAGAACGAAATCTCAAAGGGAAAACTCAATTCATCACACCAAGATAGAGAGGGGAAAACACCATATGATCCAACTATATTAACAAAGCCCGCGATACGTCAAGACCATGCCAAATCAAGAACACGAGAGAGAGAGAGAGAGATTAAACACATAGTTACTGGTACAAACTCTCAGCCCCGAGGGTGGACTACTCCCTCCTCATCATGGTGGCCATAGGGATGATGAAGATGGCCTCCGGTGATGATTTCCCCCTCCGGGAGGTTGCCGGAACGGGCTCCTGATTGGTTTTTCGTGGCTACAGAGGCTTGCGGCGGCAGAACTTCCGATCCAGGGTTATTTCTGATGGTTTCTCTATTTATAGGATTTTCCAGCGTTGGAATCACGCGAAGATGGGCCTCGAGGTGAGCACAACCCACCCGGGCGCGCCTGGGCCTTCTGGCGCGCCCAGGTGTCTTGTGCCCACCTCCTTCACCTTCTGGTCCTCCCACGAAGCTTCTAGTGCGTCTTTTGTTAACAAAAATCGTCAAAAAGTTTCGTTGCATTTGGAGAACTTTTATTTCTACCCATGAAACAACACCACGGTAATTCTGCTGAAAACAATGTCAGCCGGGTTAGTTCCATGCAAATCATACCAAAACCATATAAAATTATTGTAAACATGGCATGAATACTTCATATATTATAGATACGTTGGAGACGTATCAGCATCCCCAAGCTTAATTCCTACTCATCCTTGAGTAGGTAAATGATAAAAGAAATAATCTATGAAGTGTGAATGCTAGCAAAGTGCATAAGTTTGATCAATGACAATTTCAATCACTTTTCCTAGCATCGTAACAGCAATTCTTTCTCACAAAACTTCTCATGTTAAAGTAGAAACCAATTCACATGTTAAGGTTCAAACAATGAATTCTCTTGAAACTCAACAACCTATATTCTTAGTCACCAAACAATTGCAATTCAACTTATTCAACGAAGTCTAAGTAAGAGCTCTACATACTCAATCATCATATAGCCTTCTATGATTGCTAGTACTCAAAGCATATTTTTAGAACAAATGGCATCCATCGAACACAGAGAAAGATAGGGGCTTAGTGTTTCACCTCCCAACTCATTTATCATAGAGATAATTGTCAACAATAATAAATCATGATCAAATATATTTGACTGGCCATATGTGGCAAGATATTTCCCCACCACATGATGCTTGCCAACTAGAGAATAATTGAGGTTGAAATGAGAATGCATACTATTGACTCTTGCATAAAAGTAAATACTAAGAAGTAAAAGATAGGTCCTTCGCAGAGGGAAGCAGAGGTTGTCATGCGCTTTTTATTTTTGGATGCCCAAGATCTTAATGCAAAGGAACATCACGTTATATTGCCCCTTATGATATCAACCTTTATTATGCAGTCCATCGCTTTTATTACTTTTCCATCAAAAGTTCATACAACGCTCAATTTTCCCTTACAATAAAAGATCAAACATATTTAGGAGCAATTTTTATTGCTTTATGCACCGATGACAACTTACTTGAAGGATCTTATTCAATCCATAGGTAGGTATGGTGGACACTCATGGCAAGAAATTGGGTTTAAGGGTTTTTGGATGCACAAGTAGTATCTCTACTTAGTACGAATTTTTGGCTAGCAAAAGATCCTAGGCAAACACCACATGTTGGAGGATCAATGACAATATAACTTCTATGCAAATATACACAACCATAACTCATTACGTTGTCTTCCTTGTCCAACTTCAACTAAATTGCTCAAGTTTGAAAATAATTAATGGATATTCACAATCATAGAAGATGTCCAAGATAATATATTTGTATGTGAAAGTTCTCTTCCTTATACTAATCATTCATGAATTGCTTGTATGGCCAATAATGTGATTGTCAAGCTTCAAAAGATTTCACTTTCTAAACCCAATGTGAAGCTACCACTAGGCATGATATGAACATATAATTTCAGCTTCATGATATTCAATTCATTCAACAATTTACTCATAGGATATAAGTGAAGCACAAGAGTAAATGACAAGCTACTCCAAAAAGATATAAGTGAAGTTCAAGCGAGTAGTTAAGTAAATGGGTAGCTATTTGAGGACTCTCTCCCATTTAAAAACTTTCAGATCTATGTATTTTATTAAAACAGCAAGCAAACAAAATAAGATGAAATTCTAAGAATAGCACACATCATGTGAAGAAGCAAAAACTTAGGCTCAACCGAGGCTAACCGATAATTGTTGATGAAGAAAGGTGGGATGCCTACCGGGGCATCCCCAAGCTTAGATGCTTGAGACTTCTTGGAATATTAACTTGGGATGCCTTGGGCATCCCCAAGCTTGAGCTCTTGTGTCTTCTTCATTCCTCTCATATCATGGTTTCCCTAATTCTTAAAAACTTCATCCACACAAAACTCAACAAGAACTCGTGAGATAAGTTAGTATAAGTCAATGCAATAACTTTATCATTCTCTACTGTAACAAATCACTAAAATTATTATTTAACATTGCATACTAAATGGGGTTTTTTTACATCTGTGCCCCTGGTTCCTTAGCTGTACTCATTCATCCCCACGCTCTTAACTTTTGCTCACTTTTCCCCACTCCCTTGGTTGAAACCCTCACAAATGGGCAAACTGGACGTTGCCGTCGGGTCAATGGCTTGACTGTTAACTCTGATGAGTGGGGCTGTGCTGGACTGTGTCGCCCGTTGGACCTGACAAGTGGGGTGGCCTTGGACGGTGGCGCTGTTCGATCGTTGGGCCGTGGTTTCGTTGGACTGTTGGGCCATTGCATGAAACGCCTGGGCGTGCCGCCACGACAGAAGCCTGCAATGCATGCACGACTTATCCAGCTAGCCTGCTATGCATGCACGCAGCTAGCCTGCCTGCACCGATGCGTGCCGACCGAGCCACTTTCGTGCACGGCAGTCGCCACGGACGCAGCGACGGTCGCTGCCTGCAAGCGCCGATGCGTGTCTCCTCGATTTAGAACATCGTTTGATCCTTTTCGATCCACTCGCTTCTGCACCCGTTTTGCTATGACAAATAAATTGAACAATATTTTATTATTATTTTTGGCTGCATGCACTAGGTGGCTACATATCTTAATTCTTTGTGGCTTCCTCAACGTGGTGGTGGCTTGTGTAGCTATGCATGCACTAGGTGCTTACGAACAAAGCGAGCTCTCTCAAAAAACAATCAATAATTCAAAAAAAGTACAAACTAGCAAGAACTTAATAATAGGATAGATAGAAAATTTAATAATAGAACTTAATAACATAACATAGATAGGGCCAACAAGCCCAGAGCATGATCATATAGTTCAATTACAACTTAATAACATAACATAGATTCAAAAAAGAAAGAAAAAAAGATAGAGGGTTCTAAACCCTAGCCGTCGCCTTCTCCACCTTGCTCCTCCTCACTCCTCCTCCACCTCGCTCCTCCGGGCGCCCTTCACTGCTCCTCCGGGGTGTTGTCGATGGGGTACGACAGAGTGTGCATGCGTGACGCGGTGGGGAAGATGTTGCTGTACTCCGTGAAGATGTTGTGGGTGGTGAAAGCAATGAACTCGCAGCCACACCAAAACACGCGGCCGAGGATGTAGAAGGCGTCGAAGGGGTTGGTGAAGTGGGCAAGGATAGCAACCACCACCCCATTTTGGATGACCTCCTCGACGCGGAACATCGTTGGAGATCCCCGTGGGAGGTGGCGGTAGCCGGCCGCGAGGAAGAACTCGGTGAAGCCCCTTTCGGTCCTCCACCTTGATATCGCCCACACACGTAGTGTACGCTCAACGTACACACCGGCAGGGTAGAGCCTCTCCGGCACGATGGGTGGGAAGCGGTAGGTTGGTCCGGTGTACTGCATGGCTGAGGGATGTGAAGAAGAAGGAGAAGGGGTCGAAGAAGATGGGGTCGAAGAACAAGAAGGGCAGATGGCAGAAGATGGGAGATAGATGAGGTATGTGAGAGGAAGGTGGCTTAAATAGCCGTAGTGTGACGTGTTATTTCGCCGTGGCAGTAATGGGGTCAAATGTGAACTAGCTCGTTTTCACATCCACCGCGGCATCGGGAACTCAATCTCTGTAGGTGCAATCAAAACAAGGGTCTAGCAAAAAAAAACCAGAAGCAATGCGACGGCCCAACCAGAGCTTGGTTTCATTTTGGGCCCAATAACTACGTTTTTTTTTCGCGGAGTCAATGGTGGGCGAGCACAACCAATGGGAGAATATCTCACGGATCGCCCCACGATCCAACAATGCGGAGCCGTCCATCTGATCCAACGGCGCGGAGCCTGCACGCAGCCAGCCCTTCTAGAAGACCACATCTGAGGGCTGTCGCTTGGCGCTAGTGTATGATCGGACAGCTGATGTTCGGAGCTAGGGTTAGGCGAAACCCCGCGGGGTTTAGAGGGGTTTTGAGCTGGTCAACGGGGTTATCTAGGCTTTGACTGAGCATAACTAATTTAAAAAAAAAATAGAAAAATATGAAACCTTTGTCGTTCGTTGTTTTATAAGACACACTAACGAGGAAAAATACTAAACTTTGTATACGGAAATTTTCAAAAAAAAAACCTAGGTGGCACGATCGAGGTCAAATGAGCACCATTAATTTTAAAAAATATATATATAACCTGCGCACAATGTTGTCTTATGTGACATGTTACCAACCAAAAATCATAAACTTGGTCTATGGACATTTTCATGAAAAAAACCTTCACACATATAAGCTATCACGTACAACGTTGTAGAGAGTTCAAGGAGAGGAGGTAGGGTTCCCTTAGGTTTTTAAAAAATTAAAAAAATCAAAAAATTTACCAAAGCTTGATTTCAAAGTGAATAAGAAGGATCTGAACTTAGTTTTCCATTTTCATGTTTTAAACGTGTTTTTAATGGTTTTCTATTAAAGCATTTTTTAAAATGTAAAAATATGAAGATTAATTCAATAAATAGTGAGACTTCAAATTTACACTATATAGATTGAATAGGTGTTAATAAAAAATATTTGGCTCATTTGGAGTAGGTCCAAAAAAAACTTGATTACAAATGGAGCCCATTTTCAGCACATTTCTCATGACTATAAGTTTTACCACGCAAAAGAGATCGGATTGATCACCTAACGTTTATAATAGTTCAGCAAACTTTGCAACATCACACCACAGGGCAATGGACTTCAAGTGTTGGTTCAAATTCAAATTTTGCCTCAAATTCAAATTGGAATATTTGATCTGTTATTGGAATATTTGATCTGTTATTGGAATACTTGATCAAATGATGGACTATCTTCATTCAAATGTTGTTTTTTTTGCTCTGTTATTGGAATATTTGATCAAATGATGGACTATTTGCTCTTTTTGCTTATTCTTTGTAGCATGTCTGATCAGTGAAGCAACACTGAAGCAGCATGTGTGATCATTGCAGCACCTAAACTCATAGCTCACAACATCTAAACAGAACATACCATACACCATAGGAAAATTTAAGGACAGACAAATATAGATAGCATAATATATTACTACCATAGATCACAAAAAAAGTTTAGATACCACCACACAAAATTTACCAAACAGCCACATTCAGTTTACCAAAAGTAAAAGATAAAACATCATCACATCACACCGGAGTCAGGGCCTTCGTGTGACGACCCCGGCTTAATCGTGCACTAACCATACATGCAAATGCACACGATCAAGCCTAAGGACTCACTTGAAGATATAACAACACAACTCTAAAACATAAATAAAGTCATACAAGCTTTATATTACAAGCCAGGGGCCTCGAGGGCTCGAATACATAAGCTCGCATACAAGCGTCAGCGGAAGCATCAGATATTTGAGTACAGATATGAAACAGAAACAGAGAAGCCTTTAGAAAGGCGGGACAAAACAAAAGCTACGATCGAAAGGCGCAGGCCTCCTGCGTGGGACCCTCCGATCCTACTCCTGGTCGTCAGCAAGCTCGTAGTAGTAACCACCCTCGGGGTGGTAGTAGTAGTCGTCGGCGGGGACAGCTGACTCCGGGGCTCCGTCGTCTGGTTGCATCAAAAGGGGAAAGGGGGAAAAGAGGAAGCAAAGCAACCGTGAGTACTCATCCGAAGTACTCAGCAAGCAAGGATCTACACTACATATGCAACATTATCAAAGAAAGGCTGTATATGTGGACTGGGCTGCAGAAATGCCAGAATAGAGAGGAGGCCTAGTCCTATCGAAGACTAGCATCTTCAGCGGTCTTGCAGCATTAGAAGAGCGTAGATTAGTACAACATAAAATAGTAGTAACATTAAGTATGAACCTCGGCCAGAGATCCTTTCTCGACTACCTGCGAGAAAGCGATCCCAGAGCCCTAGTATCCATTTCTCATCACAAGTATCCAGTTCTAGTTGTATCGATCGGGATACAACTCCGAGCGTCCATTACCGAGGATCGGCTATGCATAGATTAGTTCTTCCCTGCAGGGGTGCACCAACTTACCCACCACGCTCGATTAACTCCGGCCGGACACACTTTACTGGGTCATGCCCGGCCTCGGCCAAACGATACGCAGCAACCCGACCTAGGCTTATCAGAGAGGTCAGCACGCCGGACTAAACCTATGCGCCCAGGGGGCTGGGCCCCTCGCCCTGAGCGATCCTGCACGTTACGTTCACGGCCGAGAGCAGACCTAGCAGCCTCCAGTACAACGGAGGGTGCTTAACGCAGTCCAACCCGGCGCGTGCCGCTCCTTGCTGACGTCCAGTAAGCTTCGGCTGATGGCACGACGTAGAGTGCCCATAACTGTTCCCACGTGATGGTTAGTGCTATCGGGCCAGAGGCCCACTCGGATCAAATATCCAAACCGTTAGTGAATTAGGAGCGCGCGATAACGAGCAGAGACTCACGATCGATGTGACCCCGTCGCCTCGTCTCGAGGACTTGCGGCAAGGGCTAAGAATGCCCGACCACGCCTCGTAATTATCTCGCGGGTACTCTCTCTGGTCACCCAACTACACATCAATCGCATCACTTGCTCGCACAGGTACCCCTCAGGGCCGACCCGACTTTAGTATCATGGTTATGTGGTATAGTCATAGTATCCGTGTGTCCAGAACACCAAGGGGGAACCCTAAGTAATCACCCTCGATGGAATTCCACCTGATGTAATCGTCAAGGTGAACGAAGGAGGAATCACCCTCGAGGTCCACTCTTGAGGAGTTGCACGACAGTGTCGTTATCGGGAGTGGAGATGGAGGAATCACCCTTGATGACCACAACCGATGAACTAACCTACAAGGATAACATCAGAAGTGCTGATGAGGTATCACCCTAGGCACTCGATAGTAACCCAGTAGTGTTGAGCAACTAAGGGGGAAGTGATGTGCGGTGCCGGGGCCTGGTCTTCGATCCCGTTGATCGGGTCTTCTGATAATCCAGAGGGGCAGTCGGGACAAAGTGGGGGCCTCTGATGGGTCTCTACCCAGCCTATACTAAACAGTTTAGGATAATCAAGTAGGTTACAACAGCAGGTTACAATAAGCAGGCTATGCAGCAGAAATAGGATAACAGTAACAGCAGCAACTTCTAATGCAAGCATAAGAGAGAGAAGCATAGGCGATATCGGTATGCTCAAAGGGGGGATGCTTGCCTGGAAGCTCTGCGGCAAGGGTCTTGTCTTCAGGGGCGTAGTCGACCTCCGGAGCTGCGTCGGCCTCGGGGACTATGTCGGTGTCGGGGGAGGAAACAAATAAATAGACAACAAACATATGCAACATAGAGTATGCCATGCCTACGGTGCAGTGCAGGGTTGCCTAAAGATTTGTCTAAGTCATTTTAGTTATTTTAGGATTTAAGTTGAATTTATTAACCGGTGTATATGCACTATTCATCTACCAGAAATGGAAGGAAAGTTGCGGGTTCACCTACGTAGAGGGTTCCGACATGGAAACACACGACACGATCAGATTTGTCTCGTCGTTCTGAGCAACTTTCATGTAGAAAGTTTTTCGATCCGAGCTACGGTTTATTTTCTACGATTTCCAAAAGACTTTCACATTTTCTGAAATTATTTATATTAACAGAAAAGGAAATATGATGTCAGCATGATGCAATGATGACATCAGCAGTCAACTGGTCTGCTGACCAGGTCAAGCCTGACCTGTGGGTCCATTGGGACCCACATGTCAGTCTCTGTTAGCTTAACAGTGGATTAAACTAACTAACTGGGTTAATTAGGGGTGTGGGCCCCATATGTCAGTGAGATATTAGGCTAAACTAATTATTTTTATTTAATAAATCATTAATTAGGCTAATTAATCGATGGGGCCCACATGTCAGTGGCTGGAGCTGCCTAGCTAGCATGTTGACTGGGTCAACCCAGTCAACGGGGCCCCCGGGACCCACTGGTCAGCAACCCAGGGGCGAGGCCCACCGAGCCACGTCGGCGTCGGCGCCGGAGACAACTCCGGCGACCAAAATCGTGGCGGAGCTTGCCGGAGACGCTCGGAAATGCTCCATAGAGGGTTGTTTCGCGCGCGGCTACTTGCGTTCGAACGGCCGAAGGGTGCCGCGTCGCTTGGTGGTGGTGCCGGACCAAATGGTCACCGGAAAAGTGGCCGGCGACGAGCTTTGGCGGCAGCGCATTCGGGACCTCGATGGAAACTATGCTAGGAGGCACGGAGAGGCTCGGGCGCAGGCTCGTTGGGCTCTTGGGAGCACCAGGAGCTCGATGCCGTGCTCAGGCGAGCATGACAGGGGCCATGGCCATGGCGGCAAAGCGATCTGCGGCGGTGAGCTCACAGGCGCGATGTTGAGCTAGCTACGACGCGCGAGGAGGTTAACGAAGAGGAACAGGAGGCGGAGGGGCTCACCGTGCGGCACGCAAGTTGGCCCGTGAAAGGTTAGGAGCAGCAGAACGGCGACGGAGAAGAAGGGGATCACCGGCGACCGAGGTTGAAGACGAGGTCGTGTGGCTTGCTGCAGCGATTCCTGGCTCCGCCTGGTTACACCAGAAGAGGCATAAGAGGCTGGCGGAGCTCCTGGACAAGACGGCGGAGTGAGGTGGTGGTTGTGGCCGCGGTGACGAGCGAGGCACGGCGGCGATGGCGTCGGGCGTCGGTGGATCTGAGGAAGAAAGCGTTGGGGAGAGCGAGGGAGAGAGAGGATAAGAGTGAGCGGAGAGGACCAGGGGGGAGGAACGGGGCCGAGGCCTTATCCCCTGCGTCGGTGGGGCGTCAGTGGCCGTCGCCGTGTCGCCGTTCGGCCGGCGCGCGCGCGCGCGGCCACAGGCGAGCTGACATGGCGAGGGGGAGAGAAGGTGGGATGGGCCTGTTGGGCCTGTTTCGGGGCACTATGCACTTAGGCCCAGTGCACAGTGCCTTTTTCTATTTTATTTTTCTGTTTTATGCTTTTTCTTTTAACAGAGATAGCTTTGGAATATTTTGAGCATTCAAATGAGTTTGCAAAAATGTGAAACTTGCTCACACTAGTGTATTGCAATATCCAGCACTGCCACAAAAAGTTTGGGCATTTTTGGAACCCATTTGAATTTATTCAAAAATGAATAGGGCATTTAAGTGCTGTTTTGACTCTGCTAAAATGCATTAGGCCCAGTTAGAATTGATGATGATGTTGTGTTCCTTAACAGCAAATAGTTTTGGATTATTTGCTATAATGTGAACATTTTTCCAACATGTTTGGAGCAACTTCATTTTTCACTTTTGAGTTTGAATTGATTTTCAGAATAGGATTTGAATTGAATCTTTAACCAAGGTGACTAGGCACTGCAAATGAGAAAGACTTGGCATTATTAGCAGATGATCACAGTGGCTATTACACAGAGGGTGTTACACTTCGCGAGGGCAGCATGCTGCCCCCTGATCTTGTAGTCCTCCCCGCGAATCGCTACATCCTCTGCACGAGACACAAGGTGATCGAAGCGGCCATCCTTTGGCTTTGGCTTGGTGGTGCAGTAGGGGCAGTGGCACTTCTTGATCTTGCGGTTGTAGAAGGAAGCAACTCCTTTGGCCTTGATCTTCTTCACCTCCTTCGCTGTGAAGGACGCGACGTCGCCGTTGTACACATCTTCTCCAGACTCATAGTGCACACATGAATGAATTACATTAATACATTATAGATTCATATACACCATGTCAAAGGAACTAAATGAACAATCTAAATTTCAAGTAGGCTTACCTCATATTCTTCGTCGTCACTATACTCTGGATCGTACGGGTCGAACCCAGTAAGGCCCAGCTTCCTCTTATTCCCCACAAAATCATCCTCCTGAATATACAATTACATCCATTACTAGTAAATACAGAAGCCAACTGATAATTTAGATATGCACACATGACACATTGATCATATTATCCATACTATGATCCTATTTGCATTTTCCATTGTCATGCACACACATTGAACAACAAAGCTAATATAACTACATATTGTGGACAAATTTATATACTGATAAATCAAGTAAGTTCTTAATCAATTGATAGGTACATCAAAATTAATGCATTCCATTTGGGCATATGACATTCAAAACACCAATCTGTGTAGCATTCAAAAACAAATCTAAGCATACATGTCTGTAGCATTCAAAACCCCAATCTGTGTACCATTCAAAAACAAATCTACTAATCACGTGTAGCATTTAAGAACAGAGATCCCTATCTCTCATTAAGATCCGTCTAGCATTTTTGCAACGAATGTAATCCAAAAAACCCCATACAAAAAACCCCCATCCCCCCATACAGAAAACCCCATCCCTCAAACCAACTACTCTAACCATCTGTACTACCCTACGAATCACAATCCAACCAGTGAAACTAACTCTGCAATCTAAATAGGAATATTGCAACAAGGGTACAAGCAAATGGAAGTACCTCCTGTACCACCTTCTCCTTGCCAGGCTGCGCATCTGGATGGACTGCGCCGCTCGACACCATCACCTTCAGCTCCGGCAGCGCCGAGGTGGAGCCCGCCACCTCCTTCTCCACATCCACAGCCGCGACAGCGGTTGCGAGTTTCCCCGCACCACCGTGGATGCCGCCAATGTCCTGCACTGCATCTACCATGGTCACCGCACCCTGCAGATCTCCGGCCTCTGCGCCGGCATCGCTGATACGTCTCCATCGTATCTACTTTTCCAAAGTCTTTTGCCCTTGTTTTGGACTCTAATTTGCATGATTTGACTGGAACTAACCCGGACTGACGCTGTTTTCAGCAGAATTGCCATGGTGTTATTTTTGTGCAGATATAAAAGTTCTCGGAATGACCTGAAACTTCATGGAGATCATTTTTGGAATTAATAAAAAATATTGGCAAAAGAATCAACTGAAGGGGGCCCACACCCTGTCCACAAGGGTGGGAGGCGCGCCCCCCTCAGGGTGCGCCATCCGTCCTTGTGTGCCCCCTGGACCTCCACCGACCTCAACTCCAACTCCATATATTCACGTTCGGGGGAGAAAAAAATAGGAGAGAAGGATTCATCATGTTTTACGATAGGGAGCCGCCGCCACCTCCTGTTCTTCCTCGGGAGACCAGATCTGGAGTCCGTTCAGGGCTCCGGAGAGGGGAAATCATCGCCGTCGTCATCATCAACCATCCTCCATCACCAATTTCATGATGCTCACCGCCGTGTGTGAGTAATTCCATCGTAGGCTTGCTGGACGGTGATGGGTTGGATGAGATTTACCATGTAATCGAGTTAGTTCTGTTAGGGTTTGATCCCTAGTATCCATTATGTTCTAAGATTGATGTTGCTATGACTTTGCTATGCCTAATGCTTGTCACTAGGGCCCGAGTGCCATGATTTCAGATCTGAACCCATTATGTTTTCATGAATATATTTGTGTACTTGATCCTATCTTGCAAGTTATAGTCACCTACTACGTGTTATGATCCGGCAACCCCGGAGTGACAATAGTCGGGACACTTCCCGGTGATGACCGTAGTTTGAGGAGTTCATGTATTCACTAAGTGCTAATGCTTTGGTCCGGTACTCTATTAAAAGGAGGCCTTAATATCTCTTAGTTTCCAATAGGACCCCGCTGCCACAGGAGGGTAGGACAAAAGATGTCATGCAAGTTATTTTCCATAAGCACGTATGACTATATTAGGAATACATGCCTACATTATATTGATGAATTGGAGCTAGTTCTATGTCACCCTAGGTTATAGCTGTTGCATGATGAATGCCATCCGACATAATTATCCATCATTGATCCATTGCCTACGAGCTTTTCACATATTGATCTTTGCTAAGTTACTTTTCTTACAATTGCTACAAAACTGCTACTGTTACTTTTGCCACCGTTATCGTTACTTCCATACTACTTTGCTACTAAAAACTTTGCTGCAGATATTAAGTCTTTCAGGTGTGGTTGAATTGACAACTCAGCTGCTAATACTTGAGAATATTCTTTGGCTCCCCTTGTGTCGAATCAATAAATTTGGGTTGAATACTCTACCCTCGAAAACTATTGCGATCCCCTATACTTGTGGGTTATCAAGACCTTTTTCTGGAGCCGTTGCCGAGGAGCATAGCTCTATTCTTTGAGTCACTTGGGATTTATATCTGTTGATCACTATGAGGAATTTGAAAGATACTAGAACCAAGATTTTTCCCTCTACTACGAGAGGAGGTAAGGAACTGTCATCTAGCTCTGCACTTGATTCACCTTCTGTTTTGAGTAAGCTTGTGACACCTACACCTGCTAGTAATTCTGATATGTCGCAAGTAATTGATGATGCCACTTCTGCTGTGCATGATGCTAATGATGATACTACTGCTTTGCTTGATAATACTATGCCACTAGGTGAATTTCTTGATGAACAACTTGCTAGGGTTAGAGAAAGTATTATTGAAACTGAAGATTATGATTCTCCCCCTAGATATGAATTGCCTATTGTACCTGAGGGTTATATTATGGATGAAGAAACTGCTAGAGACTTTCTTGCTTGCAATGATAGAGAAGATCTTAAGAAATTGCTAGCTAAGCTGAAAGAAAAATCCTTGAATGCTAGAATGAAATATGATCCCAATTTTGCTACTTCACCTATTTTTGTTACTGATAAGGATTATGAATTCTCTGTCGATCCTGAGTTAATTACTTTGGTTAATCTGATCCTTTCTATGGTTATGAATCTGAAACAGTTGTGGCACATCTTACTAAATTGAATGATATAGCCACCCTATTTGCTCATGAGGAAAAAATTCGCTATTACTATATTATTAAGTTGTTTCCTTTCTCATTAAAGGGTGATGCTAAGTTATGGTTTAATTCTCTTGCTTCTGGTTGTGTGCGTAGTCCCCAGGATATGATTTATTATTTCTCTCAAAAATATTTCCCTGCTCATAAGAAACAAGCTGCCTTACAGGAAATATTTAACTTTGTGCAATCTGAAGAAGAGAGTCTCCCACAAGCTTGGGGGAGGCTTCTCCAATTACTTAATGTGTTGCCTGATCATCCTCTCAAGAAAAATGAAATACTTGATATCTTTTATAATGGACTAACCGATGCTTCTAGGGACCACCTAGATAGTTGTGCTGGTTGTATTTTCAGGGAACGAACTGTTGAGCAAGCTGAATTGCTATTGAATAATATATTGAGTAATGATAATGATTGGACACTTCCTGAACCAACTCCTAAGCCAACTCCGAAGAAAAGAGGTATTCTATTTCTCAGTCCTGAAGATATGCAAGAGGCAAAGAAATCTATGAAAGAAAAAGGTATTAAAGCTGAAGATGTTAAGAATCTACCGCCTATTGAAGAAATACATGGTCTTGATAACCCGACACAGGTAGTAGAGGTAAACTCTCTCCGTAGATTTGATGAAGGTGATATTCCTCATAATAAGTCTGCTAGTCAATGCTTGGATGAGTTTGATAATTTTATTGTTAAACAAGAAAACTTCAATGCTTATGTTAGTAGACAATTGAAACGTAATGCCTACATGCTTGACCACTTGGGTGATTATATGAGTAGAACTGTTAATGATCTTAAGATTATTAGTAAACATGCTTCCATGGTTACAACTCAAGTAGAACAAGTACTTAAAGCACAGGATGATTTGCTTAATGAGTTGAATAATAAGAACAATGATAATGCTGTTAGGGTTATGACTAGAGGTGGTAAAATGACCCATTAACCTTTGTATCCTGAGGGCTATCCTAAGAGAGTTGAGCAAGATTCTCAGAGAATTAATACTGATGCATCTAGTCCTAGTAATAAAAAGAAAAAGAAAACTGATAGGACTTTGCATACTTCTAGTGAACCTGTTATAGACACACCTGAGAATCCAAATGATATTTCTATTTTTGATGCTGAGACACAATCTAGTGATGAACATGAACCTAGTGATAATGTTAATGATGATGTTCAACCTAGTAATGATAATGATGTAGAGATTGAACCTGCTGTTGATCTTGATAACCCACAATCAAAGAATCAACGTTATGATAAGAGAGACTTCATTGCTAGGAAACATGGTAGAGAAAGAGAACCTTGGGTTCAGAAACCCATGCCCTTTCCTCCTAAGCCATCCAAGAAAAAGGATGATGAGAATTTTGAGCACTTTGCTGAAATGATTAGACCTATCTTTTTGCATATGCGTTTAACTGATATGCTTAAAATGCCTCCTTATGCTAAGTATATGAAAGATATAGTTACAAATAAAAGAAAGATACCGGAGGCTGAAATTTCCACCATGCTTGCTAATTACACTTTTAAGGGTGGAATACCAAAGAAACTTGGGGATCCAGGAGTACCAACTATACCATGCTCCATTAAAAGAAACTATGTTAAAACTACTTTATGTGATCTTGGAGCCGGTGTTAATGTTATGCCTTTCTTTTTATATCGTAGACTTGAATTGAATAAGTTGACACCTACTGAAATCTCTTTGCAAATGGCTGATAAATCAACTGCTATACCCATCACTATTTGTGAGGATGTGCCTGTTGTGGTTGCAAACGTTACTATCTTAATGGACTTTGTTATTCTTGATATTCCTGAGGACGACAGTATGTCGATCATCCTTGGTAGACCCTTTTTGAATACTGCAGGGGCTGTTATTTATTGCAATAAAGGTAATGTCACTTTTCATGTTAATGGTAATGAGCATACGGTACACTTTCCGAAGAAACAACCTCAAGTTCATAGTATCAATTCTATTGGAAAAATTTCAACTATTACTATTGGAGGTTTTGAATTCCCTCTTCCTACAGTCAAAAAGAAATATGATATTCTTATTGTTGGGGACATGCATATCCCCGTTGAGGTAACCTAGTGTTATTCGAAAATTCTCCGGTTTCATGTCATTTGGAAGAAGTTTGTTAATAAGACTTGATCAACCTTGTTAACGGATTCCTTTTGATGGGCGTGAGATGGATGAATTTAGAAGGCACAACTTTCTGTACCTACTTTTTACTTTCTGTTATTTAGAATGAATAAAGCAAAAATAGTATTTTCTGTCTGTTTTCTGAATTATCCGTGAAATAAAAAATGTCCCAAAAATAAAAGTTCTCCAAATGCCCTGAAAATTTAGTATGATTTTTTATGGAATATTTGAGAATTTCTGGCACTGAGAACACACCAGGGGGACCCACCACCTGTCCACAAGGATGGAGGGCGCGCCCTACCCCCTGGGCACGCCCGCACCCTTGTGGGTCCCACGTGGGCCCCCTTCACTTATTCCAGCACCCATCCACTTCGTCTTCCTACAGAAAAAATCATCCCGTAGCTCAAACTCGTGTTCTTGCTCATTTTGCTGCCATTTTCGATCTCCTTGTGTAAAGCTCCATTTGCAAAACTGTTTTGGGGGATTGTTCTTCGGTATGTGACTCTTCCAATGGTCCAATTAGTTTTTGTTCTAGTGCTTTATATATTGCAAATTTTTGCTGCTGTAGTGACCCTGTTCTTGAGCTTGCATGTCAAATTTATATGGTCCAAAGTAGTTTTGATGCATGATATAGCCTCTAGGCACTTGTAGGAGTAGTTGCTATCAGTTTTGTTGAGTTTGGTTCACTTTTATTTTGAGTTACTAAAAATTTCAGAAAATTTTTAGAGGAAGAAAATGATGAGGAGATTATTGAGAGGCTCTTCGAGCCGGGGTTCAAAGGAAAAAGAAAATCAGGAGAAGGAAAAGCCCAAGTACAATCTACCTCGTGCCGCGGAGATTCGGCCGTGTGAATGGCCATGCGATGTATTCTTGGAAGCGGCCGGAATTTATGAGGATTTCTATTATTTGGCTGAGAATGCAGGCATCACCGACTTCATCCACGACCAGTGTGATCAGTATCTCCTACTCACTAATACTTTTGTGCAAAATTTTCATTTTCATGCTAGGAGATCACCACCCATGGTAGAGTTTCACTAATATGATGAGCATAAGGAAATGACGCTTTATGACTTTTGTGAGGTTTGTAAATTACCTTATGAGGGTAGCGTCGAGGAACCATGTCCTAGTGATGTGGAAGATTTTATTAATGAAGTTACCGTAGGGGAAAGGAGAAAGGTGTCGGAAGCGAGAGTGGCTAGTTTACATTTTCCTGTTTTACGTTACTACTCATTATTTCCTGGGAGATGTTTAATCGGCCGCGGGGAGAGTGGAGGCCTTAGTGCTCCTGACCTTGCCATTTTACGCCATGCTTTACTTCACGATAAAACTTTCAGTTTAGGCGCTATGGTTGCTAGACGGTTGAGTCTCAACCGTACTAAGGGTCCTATTTTCGGAGGTATCTTCGCCTCTCGACTTGCTAGACGCTTTGAGGTACCCATTAGGCATAATGAGAAAGAGGAGAAACTGCTACCCACTATATACTTAGATTATGACAGCATGGTAGCACATAAGTTTACTCGCTATGATGAGGAAAAGAGACTCATTTATAACTTGATATTTAGCGAGGATACTTTTCAGATTATTACCTTGCCTGCACCTGGTTTGTTCGATATTTATTCAGGCAGGTACTTCGTTATGCCCGAGGACATTCATGCATACTAGGAGGGGACGCAATCCCCAGCTCCTGAGCCAGAGCCATCACCTGATCCATATAATGAGTCTATTTATCAGTGGGAGCCACAGGAGCTTGCTAACCAGTGGAACCCCCAGGATCCTCCTCAGTACACCAGAGGGGGCCACTTTGATCCATGGGCTTAGACCAACTTAAGCCAAAAGCCTAAGCTTGGGGAAGTACGTATTTCTCACCGACATTACATTCATGTTCACACACTCATTCTAGTTGTCGGTGTTCATACTTTTTCATTGTATTATCCATATTAGTTTACTTTCTTTTTCTCGCTTTCTTCTTGAGTATTTGAAAACCTTTGAGAAAAACAAAAAATAAATTAGTTGTAGCTTAGTTTACCTTCCATGCTTAGTTGTAATATAAAAGAAAACCCAAAAAGATTTCTCATTCTTCTTTTACTTGTTGGGAGCTTTCCCATGTAAATAGTTTTTCTCGTTCTTGTTTTTCAGAAAAACAAAATCTCAAAAAACATTTCAGTGTGTTTCTTTGAAATTCTTTTCTTTTCTTTGGGGGTCGAGGAGAGAAGACCACGATGAAAATGTTGAGTGGCTCTCATATGCATTATTGTTGATCTAACAAAGAGCCCATATTATATTGTCTTCTCCTTTGAATAAATGTTTGCAGATTCCAGCTTAGTCCAATGCACATGCACTATTATTATTATTCACATCGTTCGGTCATGCAAGTGAAAGGCAATAATCACGATATATGATGAAATGATTGAGATGAGGAGAAACTGGTATGAACTCGACCTATCTTGTTTTTGTAAATATGATTAGTTCATCATTCTTGATTCAGCCTATTATGAATGAAACATGTTTGCAATGACAATTAGAGATTATAGTTATTCATGCCATGCTTAATTAGCTAGGAGTTTATAATGGTTTACCTTGCGTGCCAACATGCTTTTAAAATGGTTGTGATGTAGTATGATAGGATGGTATCCTCCTTTGAATGATTCGAGTGGCTTGACTTGGCACATGTTCACGCATGTAGTTGAAACAAAATCAACATAGCCTCAATGATATTTATGTTCATGGTGATTTATATCCTACTCATGCTTGCATTCAATTTTGGTTAATCACGATGCATGTTTATGACTGTTGTCGCTCTCTAGTTGGTCGCTTCCCAGTCTTTTTCTAGCCTTCACTTGTACTAAGCGGGAATACTGCTTGTGCATCCACTTCCATAAACCCAAAGTTATTCCATATGAGTCCACCATACCTTCCTATATGCGGTATTTACCTGCCGTTCCAAGTAAATTTGCATGTGCCAAACTCTAAACCTTCAAGTGATAATCTATTTTTTTATGCCCGAATCGCTCATGTAGCGACTGGGGGCTGTCAGTATCTTTCATGCTAGGTGGGTTATTCTCGCTATGAGTGGACTCCGCTCATCATTCACGAGAAAATGGCTGGTAATCGGGATGCCCAGTCCCATGCTCAAATCAAATCAAAATAAATTAAAACAAAACTCCCCCAGGATTGTTGATTGTATGGACGGTACCCGTTGTTTCGGACTAGCCGTGGAGTGTGCTTGTTGGTTGAGGGGGAGTAAAAAAAACTTTACCATTCTGTTTGGGAACTGCCTATAATGTATGTATCATGGAAGATATTGAGATCTCTTGGTTGTTATGTTGACAATGAAAGCATACCGCTCAAATTATATTCATCTCTGTTTTAAAAACTCGAGCTCTGGCACCTCTGCAAATCCCTGCTTCCCTCTGCGAAGGGCCTATCTATTTACTTTTATGTTGAGTCATCATCCTCTTATAAAAAGCACCAGTTAGAGAGCACCACTGTCATTTGTATGCTTTGTTATTAATTGATATTGAGTATGACTGTGACTGGATCTCTTTTATCATGAATTACAATGTCTAGTCAGTCCTTGATCTTCAGGGGTTCTCTGCATTTATGTTTTACGGTCTCAGAAAGGGCTAGCGAGATACCATCTTGTTATATCATATCATGATTGTTTTGAAAAAGTGTTGTCATCCGAGATTTATTATTATTGCTCACTAGTTGATTGTGCTATTGATATGAGTAAACATGAGACCTAAATGTTATTGTGAATATGGTTAGTTCATAATCTTTGCTGAAAACCTGAATGCTGGCTTTACATATTTGCAACAACAAGATCAAACAGAGTTTGTAAAAGTTTTTCTTTATCACTTTCAGTTTGTCAACTGAATTGCTTGAGGACAAGCAATGGGTTAAGCTTGGGGGAGTTGATACGTCTCCATCGTATCTACTTTTCCAAACTCTTTTGCCCTTGTTTTGGACCCTAATTTGCATGATTTGAATGGAACTAACCCGGACTGACTATGTTTTCAGCAGAATTGACAAGGTGTTATTTTTGTGCAGAAATAAAAGTTCTCGGAATGACCTGAAACTTCACGGAGATCATTTTTGGAATTAATAAAAAATATTGGCGAAAGAATCAACTGAAGGGGGCTCACACCCTGTCCACAAGGGTGGGAGGCGCACCCACCCCCCAGGGCGCGCCACCCGTCCTTGTGGGCCCCCTGGACCTCCACCGACCTCAACTCCAACTCCATATATTCACGTTCGGGGAGAAAAAAATAGGAGAGAAGGATTCATCGCGTTTTACGATAGGGAGCCACCGCCACCTCCTGTTCTTCCTCGGGAGACCAGATCTGGAGTCCGTTCAGGGCTCCGGAGAGGGGAAATCGTCGCCGTCGTCATCATCAACCATCCTCCATCACCAATTTCATGATGCTCACCGCCGTGTGTGAGTAATTCCATCGTAGGCTTGCTGGACGGTGATGGGTTGGATGAGATTTACCATGTAATCGAGTTAGTTTTGTTAGGGTTTGATCCCTAGTATCCATTATGTTCTAAGATTGATGTTGCTATGACTTTGCTATGCCTAATGCTTGTCACTAGGGCCTGAGTGCCATGATTTCAGATCTGAACCTATTATGTTTTCATGAATATATTTGTGTTCTTGATCCTATCTTGCAAGTTATAGTCACCTACTAAGTGTTATGATCCGGCAACCCCGGAGTGACAATAGTCGGGACACTTCCCGGTGATGACCGTAGTTTGAGGAGTTCATGTATTCACTAAGTGCTAATGCTTTGGTCCGGTACTCTATTAAAAGGAGGCCTTAATATCCCTTAGTTTCCAATAGGACCCTGCTGCCACGGGAGGGTAGGACAAAAGATGTCATGCAAGTTCTTTTCCATAAGCACGTATGACTATATTCGGAATACATGCCTACATTATATTGATGAATTGGAGCTAGTTCTGTGTCACCCTAGGTTATAACTGTTGCATGATGAATGCCATCCGACATAATTATCCATCATTGATCCATTGCGTACGAGCTTTTCACATATTGATCTTTGCTAAGTTACTTTTTCGTTGCCACTGTTACAATTGCTACAAAACTGCTACTGTTACTTTTGCCACCGTTACCGTTACTTCCATACTATTTTGCTACTAAAAACTAGGCTGCAGATATTAAGTCTTTCAAGTGTGGTTGAATTGACAACTCAGCTGCTAATACTTGAGAATATTCTTTGGCTCCCCTTGTGTCGAATCAATAAATTTGGAATACTCTACCCTCGAAAACTGTTGCGATCCCCTATACTTGTGGGTTATCAGTCGCCACGAGCATCCGCCATCGGTATGAGGGAGGCGATGAAGGTGAGGAAGAGGATGCGGTGGGGGAGAGCGAGACGGTGCGGTGGAGGAGAGCGAGACGACGCGGTGGGGGAGAGGGAGACGATGTGGCAGGGAGGGGATTTGGGGGAAAATGGTAGGAGCGATGCGCCCATAGGTGGTTCTCCCTCTTATACAATGGGATGTTTTTGGCATGTTCCTTGGACACGTGCTACCCCACGACCGCGGTCAGTTGCATACAAGCCTACGCGGCCCCACTCGTCAGAGTTAACGGTCAAATCACTGACCCGACGGCATCCACCGTTTGTGACCATTTCTGAGGGTTTCAGACAAGGGAGTGGGGAAAAGTGTGCAAATGCTAAGAGCGTGGGGATGAATGAGTATGGCTAAGGAACCAGGGGCATAGATGTAAAAAACCCTACTAAATGCCTCTGCATATTTAATACTCCTATCCTCAAGTAGAATCATTAAACAAGCAAACATATGCAAACAATGCAAACATAACAGCAATATGTCTAAACATGACAGTCTGAAAAGGATGAAGCAAGATCCATTCTTATTTAACTAAAAAAATTCTGAAAATTTACCAAACTGTGGAAAATTTATCATAGCTTATTGTGCAAAAAATTTCAACATTTTATCACATTCTTACTTCTCCCGGGAATTTTTGCAACAGCGATAAACTTTCTGTTTTGAAACATGAACTCATATACTTGCAAAATAAGCATGGTGAAGGCTATCCTTGCCACTTTTATTGAAGTAAGAGATGCAAAACATTACTATAAATAACAGCAAGCAAATCCTAATAGAAGAAAATGACTCTCCAAGCAAAACTCATATCATGTGACGAATGAAAATATAGCTCCAAGTGAGGTTACCGATAATGTTGAAGACGAAAGAGGGGATGCCTTCCGGGGCATCCCCAAGCTTAGTTGCTTGGATCATCCTTGAATATTACCTTGGGGTGCCTTGGGCATCCCCAAGCTTAGGGTCTTATCACTCCTTATTCTCCTCATATCGATATCTCACCCAAAACTTGAAAACTTCAATCACACAAAACTTAACGGAACTTCGTGAGATGGGTTAGTATGATAAAGACAAATCATTCACTTTCGTACTGTCAAGATAAGATTCATAATTGTTCTCACACAATTCCTACTGTACCCTACAATTTCCACAATTTATATTAAGCAATATAAGCCATAGAAACTAGAAAACAAGCAAACTATGTATTGAAAACAGAATCTGTCAAAAACAGAAAAGTACGTAAAGATCTGAATTAAGGTCATACTTCTGTAACTCCAAAAATTATGAACAATTGTGTCAACGTAGAAAATTTGTATAACCATCAGCTGTAAAAAATTCAGAATTTTTTGACGTTCCAGTAAAAGATAGGAATTTCTGTATTGGACGCAAAAGTTTCTGTTTTTGCACAGAATCAAGTCAACTATCATCCACACTATCCCAAAGGCTTTACTTGGCACTTTATTGAAACAAAACCTATAAAACATGATTAATACAGTAGACTAATCATGTGAAAACACAAAAATAGTAGGGGTAAATGTTGGGTTGTCTCCCAACAAGCGCTTTTCTTTAATGCCTTTTTAGCTAGGCATGATGATTTCAATGATGCTCGCATAAAGGATAAGAATTGAAACACAAAGATAGCATCATGAAGCATATGAATAGCACATTTAAGTCTAACCCACTTCCTATGCATAGGGATTTTGTGAGCAAACAACTTATGGGAACAAGAATCAACTAGCATAGGAAGGTAAAACAAGCAAAACTTCAATGTTTTCAACACATAGAGAGAAAACTTGATATCATTGCAATATGTAAAAGCATATGTTCCTCTCTCATAATAATTTTCAGTAGCATCATGAATGAATTCAACAATATATCTATCACATAAAGCATTCTTTTCATGATCCACATGCATAGAAATTTTATTACTCTCCACGTAAGCAAATTTATTCTCATGAATAGTAGTGGGAGCAAACTCAACAAAATAACTATCATGTGATTGAAAGTTAAAATCATGATGACAAGTTTCATGGTTATCATTATTCTTTATAGCATAAATGTCATCACCATAATCATCATATATAGGAACTTTGTTGTCATAATCAATTGCATCCTCTTCCAAAATAGTGGATTCATCACTAAATAAAGTCATGACCTCTCCAAATCCACTTTCATCAATATAATCATCATAAATAGGAGGCATGCTTTCATCATAGTAAATTTTCTCATCAAAACTTGGGGGAGTAATAATATCATTTTCATCAAACATAGCATCTCCAAGCTTGTAGCTTTGCATATCATTAGCATCATGGATATTCAAAGAATTCATACTAATAACATTGCAATCATGCTCATTATTCATGCCATACATTTTGTTGAATTCTTTTCTATTAATTGAGCACAATTTTCCTTGCCATCATTTTCAAGAAAGACATTATAAAGATGAACAATATGAGACCACCTCAGTTCTATTTTTTTGTAGTTTTTATACCTACTAATAAAGCAAGGTGCGTTTCGCCAATTTTTTCATCCGTTCAACGCCGGTTTTTTTTTCTATCCGAGGTGGTACTAAATTCTTATGCGTTCGTCTGCTAAAAAAAAGGCTTTTCCATAAATTTTGTACGCGGGCCGCGCGCTTTGGCCCAGCAAAGCCAGCCCACTTATTTTTCTGCCCACGCAGCTGGCAAAATTCTATTTTCCACATAGGGCGACAAATAGTCAGAAATTCGCACAGGACAACAGATAATGGGCTGGCCCAGTTTTCTTTGTTTCTGTGTTTTACTTTTATTTTTATTCTCCCCCCCATCTCTTTTTTCCCTTCCAAGTTTATTTTTCTGATAGAATTTATTTCATAAATTCAAAATTCTCAAAAAATGTTCAGATTTTTTTTAAAGAAATCTAATTATAGAAAATGTTCGGAATTCCAACATTTTGTTGCTATTTTGTAAAATATTGGAAACTTGAAAAAGTTTCCCATTTTTTCAAACACTTTTATTGCTTTCAAAATTGTTCGAGATTTCTTGTTTTAGTGAAATTTTCTCAATTCAAAATAATGTTAAAATGTACACATTTTCAAAAAACTTATGAATTTTTAGCACATGTTCCCGTGCTAAAAAAATGTTCACAAATTCAAATAATGTTCATGTTTTTATAAAAAAATAGGTGTTTTCAAACATTGTTTGTGAATTTTAATAGATGTTCCTGTTTCAAATTTTGTTCGCATTTTTTTGATAGTGTACATAATTTTCAAAAAAACTGTTCAGGATTTAAAAAAGGTTCATGTTTCCTAATTATGAAACTTCATACCTTAAAATCTATTCGATTGAAAGGAAAAGTAGATTGAATAATTCACGGGCCTTCTCTGGCGTACGATAACATAATAAAACTCTTATATGCCCTCGATCAATGAATGGAAAAGTAGCGGATTGATTACTTCACACCCGGCGAAACCGAGAAGCTAAATATTCCTTTTTCACGTCCACACAGGGTTTTGCTTGCACATATAATTCTCACTAATTTTAAATGCATGCTATTTTTCTCCCGTTGCAACGCACGGGCATATGCGCTAGTCTTTTATAAACCAAACTAGTGATAAAACAAGAAACTAAAAGATTCAATTGCAAGATCTAAAGATATACCTTCAAGCACTCACCTCCTCGGCAACGGCGCAAGAAAAGAGCTTGATGTATACTACGCAATTTTATTCTTGTAGACTCGTGTTGGGCTTCCAAGCACAGAGTTTTGTAGGACAGTAGCAATTTTCCCTCAAGTGGATGACCTAACGTTTATCAATCTGTTGGAGGTGTAGAATGAAGATGGTCTCTCTCAAACAACCCTGCAACCAAATAATAAAAAGTTTCTTGTGTCCCCATCACACCAAATACAATGGGAAATTGTATATGTGCACTAGTTCGGTGAAGAGATGGTGATAAAAGTGTAGTAATCATAGTAGATATTGATTTTTGTAATAGGAAAAATAAAAAACAGCAAGGTAGCAAGTAACAAAAGTGAGCACAAACGGTATTGCAATGCTTGGAAACAAGGCCTAGGGTCCGTACTTTCGCTAGTGCAATCTCTCAACAATGCTAATCTAATTGGATCATATAACCATCCCTCAACGTGCGATGAAGAATCACTCCAAAGTTCTTATCTAGCGGAGAACATAAGAAGAAATTGTTTATAGGGTACGGAACCACCTTAAAGTTATTCTTTCCGATCGATCTATCCAAGACTTCATACTAAAATAACACCAAGTTATTATTTCTGATCGATGTACTAAGAGTTCGTACTAAAATAACACTAAGTTATTCTTTCCGATCGATCTATCAAGAGTCATACTAAAATAACACCAAACCAAATTCAGATTCATAATACTCAATCCAACCCAAAGAACCTCAAAGAGTGCCCCAAGATTTCTACCGGAGAAAGTAGGACGAAAACGTGCATCAACCCCTATGCATAGATTACCCCAATGTCACCTCGGGAATCCGCGAGTTGAGTGCCAAAACATATATCAAGTGAATCAATATAATACCTCATTGTCACCACGGGTATTCATATCCAAGATATATATCAAGTGCTCTCAAATCCATAAAAAATATTCAATCCGATAAGAACGAAATCTCAAAGGGAAAACTCAATTCATCACAACAAGATAGAGAGGGGGAAACACCATATGATCCAACTATATTAACAAAGCCCGCGATACATCAAGATCGTGCCAAATCAAGAACACGAGAGAGAGAGAGATTAAACACATAGCTACTGGTACAAATCCTCAGCCCCGAGGGTGGACTACTCCCTCCTCTTCATGGTGGCCATAGGGATGATGAAGATGCCCTTCGGTGATGATTTCCCCCTCCGGCAGGGTGCCGGAATGGGCTCTCGATTGGTTTTTCGTGGCTACAGAGGCTTGTGGCGGCGGAACTTCCGATCCAGGGTTATTTCTGATGGTTTCTCTATTTATAGGATTTTTCAGGGTTGGAATCACGCGAAGATGGGCCTCGAGGTGAGCACAACCCACCCGGGCGCGCCTGGCCTTCTTGCGCGCCCAGGTGTCTTGTGCCAACCTCCTTGACCTTCTGGTCCTCCCACGAAGCTTCTAGTGCCTCTTTTGTTCCAAAAAAATCGTCAAAAAGTTTCGTTGCATTTGGAGAACTTTTATTTCTGCACAAAAAACAACACCATGGTAGTTCAGCTGAAAACAGCGTCAGTCCGGGTTAGTTCCATGCAAATCATACCAAAACCATATAAAATTATTGTAAACATGGCATGAATACTTCATAAATTATAGATACGTTGGATACGTATTAGTTGTCCACGAGAAAAAACCCTCAATACTCCTACCATGGATTCCCCAATTGGGCGAAGCAGGGTCGACAGCGAGCAGCGTCGAGAAGGTCGATGGCAATAGGCGGCGGCAAGCAGCAGTGGCGAAATGCGGTGGGGTTTGCGGGCAACCGGCGGCGGCGACAGGCGTCAAGCTAAGTGGTTGCCACGGCGATAGGCGGTGGCATGCAGAGTCGCGGAGGAGCTAGTGCAGGTGTGAATGGGGACCGGAGGGGGTGGCGGGCAGGGTGAAGGTTTTGTGACATGGGGATGGTGAGGGTTTTGTATTTTCCTTTTTGAATTGGGTGGTGAGGGTTTTCTGTCCCACAAAGCGTTTAGGAGGCAACGGTTTCCTAGAGCCAACCGTGTGTGATTAACGTTATTTAAAAAAACTGTGAAAATGAAAGTCATTGCACACGGTTCCAATCTACGAAAATAACCAAGT
Source organism: Thinopyrum elongatum (assembly GCA_011799875.1). Taxonomy (NCBI): domain Eukaryota; kingdom Viridiplantae; phylum Streptophyta; class Magnoliopsida; order Poales; family Poaceae; genus Thinopyrum; species Thinopyrum elongatum. The sequence goes on from CM022299.1 coordinate 63,768,226, forward strand.
TTTAGGGTGGGCCCACATTTCCTTCCCCTGTTGTATTTGAAATTTTTACCGACACTAAACATTCACCCTAATATGCATAAAATTCCATCAACCAAACTGATTGCATCTGTATCCCACATTTAGACATAAGTAAACATGGATATAAAGCATACTCAGGCATAGATAATAAGCGTACACAAGCATAGTTCGACCATATATAGTTCAACCTACATTAAGCATACTGAAGCACAGTTATAATTAACACACTACATAACCATATATAGTTCAATCCCACATCTCATCTGTCGGCAGGCCTGCACGAAGGTGACGCTTCTCCAGGTACTCAGCGTACGCGGCGTGCGCCACCCTGCGAGAATACTTCTGCCTGAAGGAGCCAACGGCTCGTCCTCTTCCATGTGCCCGAACACTTTCATACATAGTATGAAGCTTTTGATTGCAAAATGAGCATCAAAAGCCCCCATGCCAGGTCCTAACACGCTTTTTATGATTTCCCGCATAAAGCTCCCTGGGGATTGGCCTGTTGTACCTCCTCTGGCCATCTTCATTCTCGCTGTCGACATCGTTAGATAGCACCTATACATATAGTAAAAAATGTGGTGTCAGTAATTTTATAATAATGCGAATTCAGCAGGCAGAGTTTATGAATAATAATATATCTTATTACAGTGTGAACCCTAAATCATCAAGTGATCTTGATGAAAGAAATGCATAAATAGAGAGCACACAACTTACTGCAACAAAATTAAGAGTCTGATTGGTTTTCTACCAACACTTGGCAACCTTTTCTGAGATTGGCAAATGAACAATGGAATACAAACTAATCTCTAACGAACATTTGTCAGTTGCCAAAATTTGGCATCAAATCAATTTTTACACGCCGCAAAGTAGGATTAGGATTTTATGGCTATTTTTGAGACATATCCAAAGATTACGGTTTGATTTTTTAGCACAACCATCTATGTAGATACAAATCTTGAAAAAAATGCACAAACATGACATTAAAATCAATTCTCAAGATCTGGCTAGGAATTATTAGCACTAACACTAACCCTAGTTGGATTATTAGCAGAAATCATTTGTACAGATGAAACAATTAATCACTTATCATTTGTACCATTCAAACAATCAATACAGTACACGGATCTAACGAAACTTACTCAGATTTCATGGATTGAGATAACATAACCATAGGATTTCTATTCCAAAAAGGGGGAGGCGGGACTAACCGGAGAAATCCTAGGATATATTTGCCACATAAAAGGGTATATATGACTAACCGGTTCTCCGTCGTCGTCGGAGTCATCGCCAAAGTGGTCGTCGGAGTTGTCACCGGAGTCACTGTGGACCTCCGGCTCCACTTGTGGAAGAACGACGCCATCGACAATGTCAAGGTCGCGCGAGATCTTGTCGGCAGCGACGGCAACCTCTGTCTTCGGCTTCACGCCGTGCTCAGGTGCTTCAGCAGCCCCGGCGTCGCCACTCCCTCCGATGAGGTGCTTCGGCGGCATCTTCATACATTGACGATGGTGACGACTGAGAGCAGCGTCGAGGATGCAGGCGGAGAGAGAGGATTGTGTGTGTAGCGAGAATGGGGGATGCGGCCACCTATTATGACTAGCGGCTCGGGCGCGCCATTAATAAGGAGCAGTAGGAGCGAGGCGGGCGGCGGTCAAAGGGCTTGCTCGCCTCCCGGTGAGCCTGCGCAGCGGATTCCTGGCATGCCTATCGTCATTTCACACAGTTACTCGCACGCCTCCCGTTGACACTGTGCAGCGAACATGCCTCCCAGTCTGCCTGCGCGGCGGACTGCTCGCATGCACCCCGTTAACTCACGCCTGCTCGCACGGCACACGGGACGTGTGGCAGCACGTATATTGTTTTTCTTTTTTGATGATTAATTATGCCGCTTTATATTACTTAACTGAAGCATGCCACGTACATTATTGGTCTAACGCCCACAGTTCGAATAAATAATCCGTTTCCGATATTGGTTGCCAATTATTAAAAATCTCCCGTTTGTAAGAAGATTACATCAAAATTTGTCTCAAATTTGACAAAAAAGTATAATATCATAGTCTATTGGTGTCCATATGACACCACGATAAGTTTCATGAATTTCAACTAAGTTTTGGATTTACTAGATTTTAAAAATCAAGATTCTCAAAATTTGAAATTACTTGCATAGGGACTAAACATGCACCCAGGAACACACATATGGTTTTCCAATCCATTTTGGGGCACTATCACATGTGCATGTAACTAAAAATTGATTTTTGACACTATATCCCAAAGAAATCAATCAATGTACAAAAACGTCTGAATGATCTCTGATTTGTTTTCAAATTTAAACACGACACTCCTTTGGTCACATATGTTCACCGCGGAAAATTTTAACATGCCTCGTAATGGCGGTGGATGTGTGGTGTGTGTGTGTGTGTCTTGGGGAGGGGGGAGTGTCTGGCAGTACACAACAAGTCGTGAGCCATCGTGTGGGATTGACCGTTTTGTGAGGCAGGTGCCACATCAAAGTCGTGAATTGGTTATTTTAAAACATTACACAACCCTTTCGTACATACATGTTTAGGCCACATGCAGTCGGTGGTTGTCCTAGGACACTCACTCGCGTGTGACGCTTTCTGTGGGCCCGCGAGGTCGTCGTCCATCACTTTGACCTAGAGCTAGAGAGGTTAATTTGACCAACAAGGATGATTCTTTTTTGTTTGTGTTATAGTAGGAGTATATAGTACGCACCGAAGAGGTGGGAGGAGACCAGCATGTACTACGTACGCGTCATGAACACCTCACTCTGTGTGGGGACTTTCCAGTTTCCGAGGCAGGTGCCACATCAAAATTGTGCATTGGCGATTCAAACATCACACAACACCTCTTTAGGCCACATGCATGCAGGCGGTGGTTATCCTAGGACACTCACATGTGACGCTTTCATCTGTGGGCCCGCGAGGTCGTCGTCCATGCATGCATCACTTTGACCTACATCGAGACAGGATAATTTGACCATCAAGAAGGATTCTTTTTAGTTTGTGTTACGGTCGTAGGAGTATATAGTACGCGCCGAAAAGGGGGGGACCAGCATATACTACGCCTCATGAACCTTGCTCCGTGTGGGGACTTTACGGTTTTCGAGATATGTGCCACATCAAAGTTGTGTATTTTGGGTACGTATTCAAACATCACAACCACACACATCTCCATATACATATGTTTTGGCCCACATGCAAGCGATGGTGGTTGTCCTCTGGCACTCACTCACGAGGTTATCGGTGATATCGATGCTTTCCATCTGTGGGCCCACTTAGTCCATCACTTTGATCGACAATGAGAGAGGTTAATTTGACTTAGGAGGGGATTATTTTTTGGTTTGTACTATGGTATATAGGTCATACTCTAAGATTACATAATATAGTTTAAACGCATGCATGTGTACGCCTGAATCTCTCCCATCGTATCAAAGTGTGTGTGTGTGTGTGTGGGGGGGGGGGGGGGGGGGGGGGGGGGGGGGGGCACAGCACACGACGTGTCATGAACCGGTCTCGCTCTGTGTGGGAATTATGCGATTTTCGACGCATGCGGCACATCAATGTTGTGCATGGTATTCAAATATGCATGCATCGATATATATATATATATATATATATATATATATATATATATATATATATATATATATATATATATATAGGTATGCTAAACTAAGCGTGAGTGCAAACTGCTTATGCTGCGCTCCGGCCAGAATACACACTCGGTGCTCCTCTAAACAAGTCAACGTGCGCATGCTGGGTGCACTTGCCTCCCGTTTGATCGTAAAGCATGTGTATCACGTAGTAAAACATATTAACCGCTTTACTACGGGCGCACTTTTAATTTTTGTAATTTGGTGGTAACCGATGGTAATCCAGGTGAACTTGATTACTATGTCTATCTTGATTAGGAAATATTGTGTAGTAATTCAAAGTGGTAATTCTAGTAATTCATAAATTTCTTTGGAGTGGAGGGTCATAGCCACGTTATATTCACTTTTGAATGTATGGTAACACCAAGCAGTAATCTAGTAATTCATTTGTTTTCCTCTAGCAATGAGGTCCTACATAACTCTGTTACGTACACTTCCAAAATAGTACTAGTAATTTTTATGGTAACGCCAAGTTGTACTTCTAGTAATGAGCAGAACCAAATTTTAATCCTACCCACATTGAGTCCAACTATAAATGTATGGTAACGCCAAGTTGTACTTCTAGTAATGGGCAAAACCAACTTTTAATCATAGCAGTAATGACCATATGGTAATGCAATTACCACACAAAAGCTAGTAGCAATTGACACGTACCGATTAATGTAGCAATTGACACGTACCGATTAATGACCAACGCAAAGCTAGTGTGGTAATCCTTTACTATATTTCGCAAACAGTTACGAGCGTGTAGACTAAAGAAAATCTAGTCAGCCAATATGGAGGGGCGGGGTGGTCTCACGTAATAATTAGATGGTTGTTACGATGGTTTTCATCCTTTTTACGATCAAGCGGCCAGAGGTTTCTCGGTTGGTTAATTTGGCAGCGGCGCGTGCGGACGTCTGATCCGCCTAGCCTGGCCGGAGCGCAAGCGATTTTACGCTCGGGTTTAGTTTAGCGCTACCGTGTGTGTGTATATATATATAGTAATCCTATTCATCACCCAGGGTGCAGAATAAGTTATTCTTCATCGGAGGTAATCTTACGATCGCTTCATAAATAAATTACGTTTGGAATACAAATAGTTACATTCATATTGATTCACTACGTAAAATTTGGTATAAGAAAGCAAAAAAATAGGTTACAAGATCAGAAATATCGCATTTTATGTATGTTTTACACTATGTTTTTACGTTCGTAATTTTACGTAACATAAAATATTTTTTACGGCGAGTATATATTTTCTTACGTTCTCTTTTTACGTATGAAATAAGACAAAATTTACGAAACCTAAAAATACGGTGCATTGACCTCAAAATAGAGAGGGGGTGAAGAATAACTATTCCTCACCCAGGGTGACGAATAGCGCGACCCTATATATATATATATATATATATATATATATATATATATATATATATATATATTCTGATAACAGTCGGGCCTATATAGGTGGCGATTGGGTTGTCCCCGAACTCGCGCGAAACCATCGGTACAACCCAAAAAAGAAAAAAAAAGCACCCACCCTCCCACCCGAACCCCACGTTTCCCCCAGCAACTCCACGCGCCGCCGCCCTCGGCCAGCACCGGGCTCCGCCGCCCTCGGCTAGAACCGCGCGTTGCCGCCCTCGGCCAGAACCGCGCGCCGCCGCCACCGGCCAGCCCCGCGCGCCACCGCCCACCAGAAACCCCGGGCGACTGCACCTCCTACCCCAGATCCCATCGGTGGAGCTAGCCACAGCACCCCCCCGCGTTCCTTCTCTCGCCGCCGGACCCTCCCAAGCCTGCGCCACGGCGAAGCTCCCCTGCCCAGTGCCTCCTCTCCACGCATGCCCTCCTTCCTCGTCGGAGCTGATGCGGGCCGCCGCCTCACCCCGCTGGCCGGGATCCCCCGGACCGCCATGGAGTGGCCGTTCCCGCCCCTCCATCCCTCCTTCTGTGCCCCCTTCCGGTGAAGCTCCACGCCACCAACGTCGTCATGCCGCTCCGGCCACCAGCACGCACAGGCTGTTCTTCTGGCGACGGCCACCTTGAACTTCGTGAGGTAGTTTCTCCGCATCGGCAGCTCCCCACTGGAGCAACAAGGACCTCTGTTCAATTATCCTCTTAAATTTTCATGATTTCTGGTGCTATTGGGAGTAGTTAGTCAATTTTGTTTTTGATTGGATGTATTTTCCAGTAGAAAGTGATATTTTTTTACATTTGAATGTCTACATGTTCGTTCATATGCTCTGGTAAATTTGAATTTTCGAGATGCTCAAGTAAAATGTTACAGGCGTCCTTCCCTTTTTCATTCCGTTGCTAACTTTTTGACGTGATGCAAGAAGTAGATGAACCTTGTATAATACAGTATTTGAACTTCTGTTAACTTCCTATTAGGCACACTAATGCAATGTAGTATGTCACTACTTTCTTTTGAGTATTTCTTATTAGACACATATTGATTCAGGAGCTTGAACAAAAATGTTACCGTCGTAGAGGCCCTGTGGGTCTCTCCATTCAGTGCCCCTTCTGAATTGAGTTCACAATTTTTATCCTGTCTGAATTGATTCTAAACTTGTGAAACTGGTGATCACATATTTATCTTGCCAAACTACAGTTAAGTTCTAATACTTTGTTTCTTCTCACTAGCACTACTAATTAAGTCCTTGTAATGATTTTGAATTATAAAAATATCATTCCACAATTACAACATGTAGAGATGAGTTTTTACAATTTTAGTCCAAACTGACAAATGTCATTGCTTCTTGAAAGCATGTTTTCTTTCTGTATGAGCATTGTAGATTATTATAGATTATGTAATAGTTGAACCATGGTTGCATTTTTAACATTCAAAAAAAGATATGGTTAAAAAATGAGATGACGAACCTGTTCTAACACACACCTTGATGACACGCAGACATAAAAAGGAGATGGGAGCTACACTCCCGTAAGCCACCAACCTGAAGATGAAGACGAGATATCGAGAAGAAATAAGTATTAGTGAACAAATCCTTGGGTATTGCTGACAATTTTGTTACAAAACTAACCTGTACAGAGATGTTAGGCCTGCCTAATTTGTCCATGTCGCTTTAATTTGGTAGCATGTTACATTTGCCCTCCAAATTGAATCTGAGATTGGAAGGGTATTCATTTTTGTTTGCACTTTGAGTGAGTGACTGGGTGTTCATATGTTGTGCATATATAACTCTTTATGAGGTAGGCCACTTACGGATTGATAATCAAAGGCCTGTTGTGTTTTAGCTTTGAATTCTCTCTGTACTTCATATGTTTTTTTGTCAACGTTGCATTTTCTGGCTGCATGAATAACAAAATGTTCCTAGACTCACTATCAGCTTATATTTTCTGAATGTCAGCCTAGAGGATAATATGTGCTTCTATGGGAAAATGTAACTACAGAGGGTTTTCTTCTTAAATGTAAAGACAACGACAAGATTCTGAATGCCAATGATTATGCATGATCTATGCTGCAAATGGTCAGCGAAGTTATTTGACCCAAATATGCCTGCCTTGCTTTACGTTAGAAATTACCAAAAAATGGTTGCCTTGCTGTACGTTAGAAATTACGACAACTTTCGTAAACCTTTTAGTCATACAAACTGATTGTTTTCAAAAAATAATACCAAGAAGTTCTAATTAAAATAATAGGTGAGTTCTATGTTCATAAAAAAGGATTTTTCTTGTTAGAAAGTAGTAAAACCAAGAAGTTCAAGTTAAAATAACAAAGAGATCCGATGTTATTAAAAAAATCAGATTTTTTCGGTTCTAAGAATAAAATCCAAGAAGTTCAAATGAAAATAGATAGAGCGGTTCTATGTTTTAAGAATGACAATGTATGCGACTTAATAAAGACTTTTCAAAGTTTCCAGAAAACAAAATTTCCCTGTTTCTAGAATTACATGGAAGTTCAAATAAAAAATAGCGCAACGTTCGATGTTTATTCAAAACTAGAATTTTCTCTTACTATAAAACAAACCAAGAAGTTGAAACTAAAAAAACAGGGAAGTACAAAACCTATAAAAAATTGATTTCCCATGTTTCTAGAAAAGTCGGAGGGATTTTAAATAAAAAATGATAAAGAAGTCCAATGTGTACAAAACGGATTTGCCCATTAAAAAAAAACACTTCCGCAACCACCGGCGCCGCCCCTTACCCCCCCTTCCCTGAACATCAACGCCACCCCTCACCAGCGCTCTCTTCCCCGTTTATAAAAAATATATAAGAAAGGATTGTCTCCATTTCTTAAAAAACTAGAGGTTCAAATATAATTAATTGAGAAGTTCAATGTTTATTACAAAACCAAGAGGGTCAAATTAAAAAAAACAGAGCAATTCAAAAATGTTTATAAAAAATGGCCTTTCCTCGTTAAAATAACCTAGAAGTTCAAATTTAAATAACGGAAAAGTTCAATGTTTATTACAAAACCAATAAAGTCAAATTGAAAAATAATACATCCAAACAGTTTATAAAAAACAAACTGTCCTCGTTTTAAAAAGAAGCCTAGACGTACAAAATTAAATAACGGAGTGGTTCGATGTTTATTAGAAAATTAGGAATTTTTCAATTACTAATTTATAACACCAATAAGTTCGAAATAAAAATAGAGAAGTTTGAAGTTGATAAAAAACGTAATTTTCTCCTTATTAAAGAATAAAACAGAGAAGCTCAAATTTAAATAATAGAGAAGTACAATGTTTATTACAATACTAAGAAGGTCAAATTAAAAAATCGAGCCATTCAAAAAGTTTATAAAAACTAATTTCCCTCTTTTCAAAAAGACCTAGAAGTTCAAATTTAAATAATTGAGCAGTTCGATATTTATTAGATAACTAGGACTTTTCCCATTACTAATGAATAACACCAAGTAGTCCTAATTAAAAAAATGAAGCTGTTTGATGGTTAAAAAAAACTCAAATTTCCCCAATACTAAAGATTAAACAGGGAAGTTCAATTTTAAAAAACGGAGCAGTTCAATGTATATAAAAAACTCAGGTTTTCTCGTTACTAATGAATAAAACCAAGAAGTTCAATTGGAAAAAGCGGAGCAGTTTCATATTTATTTGAAAACAAATCGGATTTTTTCCAGTTACTAAACAATAAAACTAATAAGTTCAATTCGAAATAATGAGGAAGTTCGATGTTTCTAAAAAACTCCAATTTTCACATTTCTAAAAATACACAATGAAGTTCAAATAAAAAAGGTAGAGCAGTTCAATGTCTATAAAAAACTCAGATATTTTCACGTAACCGAGAGAAGTTCAGATTGATAACTACCAGAAGTTCACGTCCTACACGGTGTGCATTTTGTATGAAAAAAAGATTGAAAAAGCAAAGGCTAAAAGTTTTGTTGCTAGAAGTTCAAGTGCTTGGCCCAAGAAAGTTCAAAAATTCTTATGAGAGAGGTTGAACAAAAATACGTGATAGAAGTTCAAGGTGAAAACAGCGGGAAGTTCAACTACTACACGGAATGCGTTTCAGATAGGAATATAAGAATAGAAAACAAAAAGCTTAAAAGGTTTGTTGCAAGAAGTTCACGTGCTCCTCTCGGTGAAGTTCAAGATCTCTAGTGCGAGACGTCCGACCTTCAATTACATGTAAAAAATAGGCAAAAACGATGTTGTTTTTGCCATTTTTAAAACTGCTCTCAAACGAAAAAAATTGTAACGTCTGTCTACATGAAAAAGATGCTCCTATTCATAAGCTTTCCAATGGTATATTATATGCTATATTCCGATGAATGGTTTAAAAGTTTTATGTATACCGTTAAAAACACATTTTTACGCATTCAAAAAAATATTTTGAACCGTCGCGAGTATGAAAAATTGATCAACACGAAAAAGTTGCGTGTTTTCAACAGCTTTCCATCAGTACATCATTTTCTCAATTCCGGTTAGTGGTTTGGGAGTTACGGGCAAAAAACAACACTAAAAAACAGAGTGAAGTTCAAATAGAACTGCCACAGAAGTTCAAGTACTTCACGCAGCGCATTTTCTTTCGCGATGAAGGCAGAAATCATGATCTCGTCATTTTCTAAATTACTTGAAAACGACTGGGAATTAGAGAAAACTTTACATACGAAAAAGTTTCGCATTTTCGATAGCTATCCAACGGTATATTTTTTGCCTCATTCCGACAAAGTTTGCAAAAATTACAGCCAAAAAACATTTTTAACCACTTTCAAAATTGACTTAAAATCGTAAGGAATTGGAAGAAAAATTATATACCAAAAAGTTTTGCATTTCTTCAAGCTTTCCAACGCCATATCATTTGCTGCATTCCGATGTACGATTAAAAAATTAACTCGAAAATACGAACTCGGTGGAACTTGGAGGGTTTTCTAAATTACTCTTAAATCGTTTAAAAATAGAAAAAACTTTGTACATGAAAAAGAAGCGAATTTTCATAAGCTTTCCAATGACATATCATTTGCTTCAATTGGATTAGCCTTTTAGAAATGGCACTGAAAATACGAACTCGGATGTTCGGTTTATGAAATTATACAATTTTTCAAATTACTCTTTAACCATAGAGAATTAGAGAAAACTTTGTACATGTGCAAGGAGCGCATTTGCAGCAGCTTTCCAACACCGTATTATTTGCCTCGTTCCGATAAACGGTTTAGAAATGAGATCAAAAATACGATTCACGTTTTTTGTATGAAGAAAAAACGGGTTTCAAAACTGCTCTTAAACCACTTAGATTTTGCCAAAAATTTAACTTGCGTCATGATACTCGTGTCCATAGCTTTCCAACAGTATATCGCAAGCCCCATTTGGGCAATGTTTGCGGAAGTTCAACCTAGCACTGGGGGAAGTTCAACTACTACCGCTGGGACAGGTCAGGTAGTTATCAGAATATTGTTTATGTATATAACACTATTATAATCCCAGGATTAGAATAGTTATTCTGATAACTCCTCTCCTATAAGGGCGTGCGAAGGTCCTCCCGAACTCACTCCTGATCTTATCCATCCAGCCCCGACCCACTCGCCTGACCCCACTCCCCGCGCGGCGGCACCAACCCAACCCCCGCCGGCGCCGGCCTACCCACACGTGCACCACGACCTGCATCCCGCCAACTGCCACCCTTCCCTCTCCCGCATCCAAAAGCCACAGCGACAGGCGCCGCGGCGGCGCCGCCCACCACCCAGATCATGTGCCACCGCCGCCCACCACTAGGACCTTGCGCCGCCGCCCACCACCACCGGGATGTCCCCGTCTGCACGCGGATCCGGTCTTGCCCGAGCTCCCCCCCGGGACGGAGGAACACAGGGCAGAGGCACGAGCGCCGGGAGGAGCAGAACAGGGGCACCGGCACCCGGAGCTGCTCGCCGCGCCTCACCTGGACACCTCGTCCCTTCTCCCTCCCACAGAGCATCCCGCCGCCACGCACCCCACCGCCGGCGCCGCTCCTCACCTCTGGCGTCGCCCTGAGCCTACACCACCTCGGGCCTTCTCCCACAGTGGCGGCTTCCTCTTCCTCCAGCTGCTCGCGCTCCTCCGTGGAGGACTCTCGCTATTGCCTCTGCAATCCCTGCCTCAGCATCCATCGCAGGTGACCTTCTCTGGCGTGTCTGATCGACCTTCCCATCGTCTCTTACTTGAACGTCTGAATTGTTGCTGCTCCTCTATGTAAATCTGCTGCTAGATGAAGACCATGTAAATCTGAACGTTCTAAATCCGCTGCACTACTACGGTTGCTCTGTGTTGTGCCCTTTTGCTGGGTGAAGTTGTTGTTATTTGCTAGCTTTGCCATAGGCTGCTACAACACTTGGAGCTTGGAATCGATTTCTTCATTAGGTGTGTACTTGGACTGTCGATAGGTAGCTCTGATGTTTGTTTCTACAATATTGTTTGCAATTCAGAAATGTTGGTATGAATGCTTCTCTGTTCGTCATCTTATAGTATGTTAAATAAACAATTGGGTCTGCATAAAAAAAAGAGTCCCTTTCTAATTCTGATTCGATGATTCATTTCATATGTTGTTAAAAAACAATTATGGAGCAGTTAAATGATATGTCTCCAACGTATCTATAATTTTTGATTGTTCCATGCTATTATATTATCTGTTTTGGATGTTTTATATGCATTAATATGCTATTTTATATTATTTTTGGGACTAACCTATTAATCTAGAGCCCAGTGCCAGTTCCTGTTTTTTCCCTGTTTTTGAGTTTCGCAGAAAAGGAATACCAAACGGAATAAAACTTTTGTGATGATCTTTCTTGGACCCAAAGGAAACCAGGAGACTTGGAGATGAAGTCGGAGGAGCCACGAGGCGGCCACAAGGACGGAGGGCGCGCCCAGGGGGGTAGGGCACGCCCCCCACCCTTGTGGGCCCCTCGTGCGTCTCCTGACCTAATTCTTTCGCCTATATATACTCTTATATGCCCAAACCACCAGAGGCATCCACGAAAAGACTTTTCCACCGCCGCAACCTTCTGTACCCGTGAGATCCCATCTAGGGGCCTTTTCCGGCGTCCTGCCGGAGGGGGATTCAATCACGGAGGGCTTCTACATCAACACCATTGCCCTTCCGATGAAGCGTGAGTAGTTTACCTCAGACCTACGGGTCCATAGCTAGTAGCTAGATGGCTTTTTCTCTCTCTTTGATTCTCAATACCACGTTCTCCTCAATGTTCTTGGAGATCTATTCGATGTAATACTTTTTTTTGCGGTGTGTTTGCCGAGATCTGATGAATTGTGGATTTATGATCAGCTCATCTATGAATATTATTTGAATCTTCTCTGAATTCTTTTATGCATGATTTGATATCTTTGCAAGTCTCTTCGAACTATCGATTTGGTTTGGCCAACTAGATTGGTTTTTCTTGCTATGGGAGAAGTGCTTAGCTTTGGGTTCAATCTTGCAGTGTCCTTTCCCAGTGACAATAGGGGCAGCAAGGCACGTATTGTATTGTTGCCATCGAGAATAAAAAGATGGGGTTTTCATCATATTGCTTGAGTTAATTCCTCTACATCATCTCATCTTTCTTAATGCGTTACTCTGTTCTTCATGAACTTAATACTCTAGATGCAGGCAGGAGTCGGTCGATGTGTGGAGTAATAGTAGTAGATGCAGAATCGTTTCGGACTACTTGGCATGGACGTGATGCCTATATTCATGATCATTGCCTTAGATATCGTCATAACTTTGCGCTTTTCTATCAATTGCTCGGCAGTAATTTGTTCACCCACCGTATTATTTTCTATCTTGAGAGAAGCCTCTAGTGAAACCTATGGCCCCCGGGTCTATTTTCCATCATACAATCTTCTACTTTCCAATCTACGAGTTTCTGGACTACTATTTTGCAATCTTTTACTTTCCAATCTATAAAACAAAAATAGCAAAATTATTTACTTTACCGCTTATCTATCTCTATCAGATCTCACTTTTGTGAGTAACCGTGAAGGGATTGACAACCCCTTTATCGCGTTGGGTGCAAGTTAGGTGTTTGTTTGTGCAGTTATTTGATGACTTGTGTGTTGTCTCCTACTGGATTGATACCTTGGTTCTCAAAACTGAGGGAAATACTTACTCTACTTTGCTGCACAACCCTTTCCTCTTCAAGGGAAAACCAACGCAAGCTCAAGAAGTAGCAGGAAGAATTTCTCGCGCCGTTGCCGGGGAGATCTACACGAAGTCAAGACATACCAAGTACCCATCATAAACTCTCATCTCTCGCATTACATTATTCACCATTCATCTCTCATTTTCCTCTCCCCCACTTCTAAAATGATTTTCGAAAAGTTTGCCTTTTCTTCGCCTCTCTCTTTGCCTTTTTCTTCACCCCTCTTCCGTTCGTCTTCTTCGATTGCCCTTCAGTTTGTTCGATTTGCTAGATTTGTTGCTGCCACCATGTCTAAAATTGGGGAGGTTATCGCTAAAAAATATAGTAGTAATGATGGGGTAAACTTTGATGATTTTGATAAAACCAATCCTCATGAAGAATCTACTATTCTACACACCAAAAAGCTTCGCATAGGTAGCGGCAATATTATTGGAAAAGGGGTTATTCAAGATTTCTTTACTTGTGCCGGTGCACTCCCCACTTTGGGTGGGTCTATTCTCCATAAAACTAGTAGTCTTGCGGATGCTATATCTTTGCTCATAGTTGAACTTGAAAGACAATTTGTTCATATGCATCCATCTATACAAAGGATTTTTCTAGAATTTTCTAATATTGAGCATTCTTCTGTTAAACGCGCCGCCACTATATTCCTAGCACATGAGTTTAGATTTATTATGAAAGAAGCTAGTGAAATTTTTGCGCATTATAAAGTAGATGGTGGTCGTCCTCCCATAGAAGGAATTCTTTTTAATCAAGAGGACATAATGCGTTTACGATCTCTAGATCATGCTGCTTATAATGAAAATTTAAGAAAGAGAGTCCCTACCGATGTTTTAGTTGATAAGATTTCTGAGCTTAATGATAATTTTGCTATATAAAACAAGGGATTAGGTTTCTCTCTTGGACACAAGCTCATGACTTTTTGCCAAAAGAATGCTTATAATGATGAGTTGGTCATACAATACGAGGGGCCAAAGGAGGAACCAATTCCTCCCAAAATTGATCTTGGGGATTCTTATCCTATTAAATTTAGTCCTTTTGATTACTTTTATTTACCACAAAGAAAACTTGCTGCTGAACGAAGGGAGTATGAGATGAGTTTTCAAGATTTGCCTTATCACTATTATGATTATACTTAGATCTATTCGTGTTTTTATGCCTAGCTAAGGGCGTTAAACAATAGCGCTTGTTGGGAGGCAACCCAATTTTATTTTTGTTTTTGCTTTTTAGGTTCTGTTTTGCAATAAATAATTCATCTAGCCTCTGGTTAGATGTGGTTTTATGTTTTAATTAGTGTTTGTGCCAAGTAAGACCTTTGGGATAGCTTATGGTGATAGTTGATTTGATCTTGCTGAAAAACAGAAACTTTTGCGCCCAGGAAAATAATTTTCATAATTCGCAGAAGAGTGCTTTTGATTTGATTATTTTTGCAGAAGATTACTAAACAAATTTGTTAGGTCGTCCTAATGTTTCAAAAATTTTGGAGTTACAGAAGTATTCGATATTTCCAGATTGCTACAGACTGTTCTGTTTTTGACAGATTCTGTTTTCTATGTGTTGTTTGCTTATTTTGATGAATCTATGGGTAATATCGGGGGGTATGAACCATGGAAAAGTTGGAACACAGTAGATATTACACCAATATAAATAAAGAATGAGTTCACAACAGTACCAAAAGTGGTGATTTATTTTCTTATACTAACGGAGCTTATGAGATTTTCTGTTGAGTTTTGTGTTGTGAAGTTTTCAAGTTTTTGGTAAGGATTTGATGGACTATGGAATAAGGAGTGGGAAGAGCCTAAGCTTGGGGATGCCCAAGGCACCCCAAGGTAATATTCAAGGACAACCAGAGCCTAAGCTTGGGGATGCCCTGGAAGGCATACCCTCTTTCGTCTTCGTCTATCGGTAACTTTACTTGAGGCTATATTTTTATTCACCACATGATATGTGTTTTGCTTGGAGCATCTTGTATGATTTGAGTATTTGCTTTTTAGTTTGCCACAATCATCCTTGCTGTACGCACCTTTTGAGAGAGACACGCATGAATCGTGATTTATTAGAATACTCTTTGTGCTTCAGTTATATCTTTTGAGCTAGGCAATTTTGCTCTAGTGCTTCACTTACATCTTTTTAGAGCACGGCGGTGGCTTTATTTTATAGAAATTGATGAACTCTTATGCTTCACTTATATTATTTTGAGAGTCTTTAAAACAGCATGGTAATTTTCTTTGGTTATAAATTTAGTCCTAATATGATAGGCATCCAAGAGGGATATAATAAAAACTTTCATATAAAGTGCATTGAATACTATGAGAAGTTTGATTCCTTATAATTGTTTTGAGATATAAAGATGGTGATATTAGAGTCATGCTAGTGAGTAGTTGTGAATTTGAGAAATACTTGTGTTAAGGTTTGTGAGTCCCGTAGCATGCACGTATGGTGAACCGTTATGTAACGAAGTTGGAGCATGAGATATTTTTAGATTGTCTTCCTTATGAGTGGCGGTCGGGGATGAGCGATGGTCTTTTCCTCCCAATCTATCCCCCTAGGAGCATGTGCGTAGTACTTTGTTTCGATGAATAATAGATTTTTGCAATAAGTATGTGAGTTCTTTATGACTAATGTTGAGTCCATGGATTATACACACTCTCACCCTTCCACCTTTGCTAGCCTCTCTAGTGCCGCGCAATTTTCGCCGGTGCCATAAACCCACCATATACCTTCCTCAAAACAGCCACCATACCTACCTATTATGGCATTTCCATAGCCATTCCGTGATATATTGCCATGCAACTTTCCACCGTTCCGTTTATTATGACACGCATCATCATTGTCATATTGCTTTGCATGATCATGTAGTTGACATCGTATTTGTGGCAAAGCCACCTTTCATCATTTTTTATACATGTCACTCTTGAATCATTGCACATCCCGGTACACCACCGGAGGCATTCATATAGAGTCATATTTTGTTCTAGTATCGAGTTGTAATTTTTGAGTTGTAAGTAAATAGAAGTATGATGATTTTCATTATTAGAGCATTGTCCCATGTGAGGAAAAAGAGAAAAGAAAAAAAATAAAAAAAAAGGGAGAGAAAAAAAAAGAAGAAATAAAAAAAAGGAAAGGAAAGAAAAGAAAAAAAAGAAAGAAAGAAAGAAAAAAAATGAGAGAAAAAGAGAGAAGGGGCAATGTTACTATCCTTTTTCCATACTTGTGATTCAAAGTAGCACCATGATCTTCATGATAGAGAGTCTCCTATGTTGTCACTTTCATATACTAGTGGGAATTTTTCATTATAGAACTTGGCTTGTATATTCCAACGATGGGCTTCCTCAAATTGCCCTAGGTCTTCATGAGCAAGAAAGTTGGATGCACACCCACTTAGTTTTCTTTTTGAGCTTTCATAAACTTATAGCTCTAGTGCATCCGTTGCATGGCAATCCCTACTCACTCACATCGATATCTATTGATGGGCATCTCCATAGCCCGTTGATACGCCTAGTTGATGTGAGACTATCTCCCTCTTTTTGTCTTCTCCACAACCACCTTCTATTCCACCTATAGTGCTATGTCCATGGCTCACGCTCATGTATTGTGTGAAAGTTGAAAAAGTTTGAGAATGTCAAAGTATGAAACAATTGCTTTGCTTGTCATCGGGGTTGTGCATGATTTAAATATTTTGTGTGATGAAGATGGAGCATAGCTAGACTATATGATTTTGTAGGGATAAGCTTTCTTTGGCCATGTTATTTTGAGAAGACATAATTATCTTGTTAGTATGCTTGAAGTATTATTGTTTTTATGTCAATATTAAACTTTTGTTTTGAATCATACAGAATTTGAACATTCATGCCACAATAAAGAAATTACATGGATAAATATGTTAGGTAGCACTCCACATAAAAAATTCTGTTTTTATCATTTACCTACTCGAGGACGAGCAGGAATTAAGCTTGGGGATGCTTGATACATCTCCAACGTATCTATAATTTTTGATTGTTCCATGCTATTATATTATCTATTTTGGATGTTTTATATGCATTAATATGCTATTTTATATTATTATTGGGACTAACCTATTAATCTAGAGCCCAGTGCCAGTTCCTGTTTTTTCCCTGTTTTTGAGTTTCACAGAAAAGGAATACCAAACGGAGTCCAAACGGAATAAAACTTTCGCGATGATCTTTCTTGGACCCAAAGGAAACCAGGAGACTTGGAGATGAAGTCGGAGGAGCCACGAGGCGGCCACAAGGACAGAGGGCGCGCCCAGGGGGGTAGGGCACGCCCCCACCCTTGTGGGCCCCTCGTGCGTCTCCTGAACTAATTCTTCGCCTATATATACTCTTATATGCCCAAACCACCAGAGGCATCCATGAAAAGACTTTTCCACCACCGCAACCTTTTGTACCCGTGAGATCCCATCTAGGGGCCTTTTCTGGCGTCCTGCCGGAGGGGGATTCAATACGGAGGGCTTCTACATCAACACCATTGCCCTTCCGATGAAGCGTGAGTAGTTTACCTCAGACCTACGGGTCCATAGCTAGTAGCTAGATGGCTTTTTCTCTCTCTTTGATTCTCAATACCACGTTCTCCTGGATGTTCTTGGAGATCTATTCGATGTAATACTTTTTTTTGCGGTGTGTTTGCCGAGATCCAATGAATTGTGGATTTATGATCAGCTTATCTATGAATATTATTTGAATATTCTCTGAATTCTTTTATGCATGATTTGATATCTTTGCAAGCCTCTTCGAACTATCGATTTGGTTTGGCCAACTAGATTGGTTTTTCTTGCTATGGGAGAAGTGCTTAGCTTTGGGTTCAATCTTGTGGTGTCCTTTCCCAGTGACAGTAGGGGCAGGAAGGCACGTATTGTATTGTTGCCATCGAGGATAAAAAGATGGGGTTTTCATCATATTGCTTGAGTTAATTCCTCTACATCATCTCATCTTTCTTAATGCGTTACTCTGTTCTTCATGAACTTAATACTCTAGATGCAGGCAGGAGTCGGTCGATGTGTGGAGTAATATATAGTAGTAGATGCAGAATCGTTTCGGTCTACTTGACACGGACGTGATGCCTATATTCATGATCATTGCCTTAGATATCGTCATAACTTTGCGCTTTTCTATCAATTGCTCGGCAGTAATTTGTTCACCCACCGTATTATTTTCTATCTTGAGAGAAGCCTCTAGTGAAACCTATGCCGCCCGGGTCTATTTTCCATCATACAATCTTCTACTTTCCAATCTACGAGTTTTCGATATACTATTTTGCAATCTTTTACTTTCCAATCTATAAAACAAAAATACCAAAAATATTTACTTTACCGCTTATCTATCTCTATCAGATCTCACTTTTGCGAGTAACCGTGAAGGGATTGACAACCCCTTTATCGCGTTGGGTGCAAGTTTGGTGTTTGTTTGTGCAGGTATTCGATGACTTGCGTGTTGTCTCCTACTGGATTGATACCTTGGTTCTCAAAACTGAGGGAAATACTTACTCTACTTTGCTGCATCACCCTTTCCTCTTCACACTACTGGAATCTGGGTCTTTGCCATCTGCCAGCTCTTTGCCGTCTGCCAGCTGATGGCAAAGAGGCTCTTTGCCGTCTGTCTTCTCAAAGCAGACGGCAAAGAACCAGCTGATGGCAAACAGGGTCTTTGCCATCTGCGAGCTCTTTGCCGTCCGCCAGCAGACGGCAAAGAGTTCTTTGCCATCCGCCAGCAGACGGCAAAGTCCAAAGTGGACCCCACGGGGGTACTGCACTGGGTAGGTCACACGGGCCACTTCTTTGCCGTCTGCCAGCAGACGGCAAAGAGGTAAGAGGGGCCCACAGTTTCACGGCGGTGGCCGTCTAACGGTCATCCTCTTTGCCGTCTGCTGGCGGACGGCAAAGAATTCTTTGCCGTCTGCCGTCCGCCAGCAGACGGCAAAGAGAAAAAAAAACAGACGGCAATGCGGGGGGTTAATTTGGCCCCCCGCGCGCGCGCCCTCCTCCATCTCTTTCTCCCGCCTCCCCACCCTCTGCCTCCCGCACGCGCGCAGGCCGCCGCCGCCGCCCGCCCCACTCCCTCCCAGCCTCCGCCTGCCCCCCTATTCCGCTCGTCTAGTTCCCCTCGTCCTAGCCCCCCTCCTCACTTCCTGCCTCCGCCACCGCTCCCGTCCACCTCCTCCTCCAGGTCCGCCCCTTCCTCTCCTCCCGCCCCCTCTCTCCTTCTCCCCCTCGCCCCCTGCCGCCTCCGTGCCCTCCCTTGCGTCCGCCGATCCCCTCACGCATTCCCGCATCCCTCCGGTCCCCCCTCCCTCCCTCCCTCACCTCCTCCTCCCGGTCCCTTTCCTCTCCCTCCCCCGCCCCTCCCCTCCCTCCCTCCCTCCTCGTCCGCCCCCTCCCCCCCCTCCACCACTTGTCCCCCTCCCCCTCCACCACCGCGCCCCCTTCCCCTCCTCCCCACTGCCGCTGCCCCCCCTCCTTTCTCCCGGCTCCGCCCTCCCCACTGACGCCGCCCGCTCCGCCCGCTCTCCCCTCTCTCCGGCTCTCCTCTGCGGGCTGCGGCTCTACTGCTCTGCACGCCGGCTCTGCTCCGGCTCGGCCTCCCTTGCCCTGGTCTCCGCGACTCTGCCTGTCCGCCACGCCGTCTGCCGCAGCCGTACCCGCACTGAGAGCCGATTGGTAATGGACAGACTCACTCACTCACAGACAGGATAATATTGTGCATGTGCATGTGCTACACTGACTGCTACTCTACTTGCTGCTTGCTGTTGTTGTTAAATTTTGTAGATTGAACATTTTTTTTGATCTGCTTGCTATAATGTTAGTATTTGCTACTGCAGTACTGCTTATCGTTGTTGCTACTGACCAAATAATTACTGAGCGAGAAATATTTGCAAAGGTTGATGATGATGCTATTATATATCGCTTTCAAGACTATAGATTTCGCAAAGGAACTTTACCTCGTCGTAGTAGCAAGTTTTCAACTTTGTACAATGTTAATTGTTTCACTTGATGTTTATGTCTTCTCTCATGAAATTTCACCCTGACCCTGACCCCGACACCCTGATCGACACCCTGATCGACCCCGACATACGACATCCTGACATCCCGATCGACACCTACACCCTGACACCACACCCCGACCCTGCCCCGACCCCGACCCCGACGGGGTCATATATTTGTGAATTATGAGTTAGGTCGTATATTTTTCGATTTTGTTATGCAAAACATCATATATATTTGTGTTAATCAGGTGGATTTAAAATGTGCAATTGTTTCGTCGCTGCAAGGGTGTGGTGTTTGACGACCTCCCCGTGCGTTCGACGAGCTCCGCCCCTGCTTTCCTTGGTGAGCACAAATGACATCTCCTCCTCCCCCCTACATTTGCTCTATTCCGGTCTTCGTGCCAATGAAACTAGCTAGCTATAGGTGTCTGTCATCAGTATGCGTAACCACTATGCGTCTCCCGTTCGAAAGGGTTACATCTATAAATATGCATGCATTTGCATATTTATAATCGTGATTCTTTCGAATTGTCCAACGTTATCCATGGACAGCCCGAGTATGTGTAGATTGGGTTCGTTTTCCTATATGCTCTGCTCCGGATCCGATGCAGAATTTCGTCAGTGCCTCCCTGTTGTTCTCCGGGTACACATCCTCTCTGCTTATTGCCGAGACGTGTATCAGGAGAACAGCGGGGAGGTGCTGCCGAAATTTTGCGTCGGATCCGGAGCAGAGCATGGGAAAACGAACTCAATCTACACATACTCGGGTGGGATTAGGACCTATCTTTACCTATTAGCATGTAGGTTGCATGGACGTAATAGAACTGACAAACTCCATTAACTAATGGATATGGTTTGCTTAATGATGTATATATTTATTGTGTGTCTAGTAGGAAGTCAATATGAGTGATCGTGCGTGGATGTACACCGGTTACACTAGTCAGAAAGTTTGGACCGGTGAATGGTTAACAAAAACCAAAGAGTTTGTTAGAGCCGCATTTGCTAATGGCCAGAGATTAAGCTGGTGCCCCTGTGTCCGGTGCGACAACTTTAATAAGAGGGACGAGCTTGAAATGAGTAAACACCTGCAGAAGTTTGGTTTTACGCCTGGTTACACAGTCTGGACATTTCATGGTGAGTCTGCCCAACGTGCCAGACCTGAGGTGGTTCGTCGTCGCACCGACGAGCATGGTACCGGGATGGAAGACATGGTGCAAGACTTTGACGATGCTCGGGACTCGGACGAGGAGATGGAGGAATCTGCAAAGGCCTTCACTGAAATGTTGGAGTCCTCAAAACGTCCTCTCCACGAGCACACTGAGCTTTGTCAGCTGGATGCCATCTCACAAATCATGGCTTTGAAGGCTCAGTTCAACTTGGGTAGAGAATGCTACGACGCGATGATGACAGTATTCGGATGATTTCTACCCAAAGGCCATGTGCTACCTACAAACCTGTACCAGTCAGACAAAATCCTCCGTGCTCTTAAGATGCCCTATGAGAAGATACATGCCTGTGAGAAAGGATGTGTCTTATTTAGGCACCAGTATGAGGACTTGAACTATTGTCCCATTTGCGAGTCATCCAGGTATGTTGTGGTAGACAATGGTATGGGTGAGAAGACGCAGACCAAAATACCCGTTAATGTTCTTCGGTATTTGCCAATCGTACCAAGACTTCAACGTCTTTTCATGGTCAAAGAGATGGCCAGACAGATGACATGGCACAAAACGGGCAAAAGAACCGAACGTGATGCAGATGGGAATGTGATGATGGTGCACACATCGGATGGTGAAGCGTGGAAGCGCTTCGATGCATTACATAAGGAAAAAACGGCAGATCCAAGGCATCCTCGAGTCGCCGTCAGCACGGATGGGTTCAGTGTGTATGGTCAGACGGCAACCCAATACAGTTGTTGGCCCGTGTTTGTCATTCCACTCAATCTCCCCCCCGGACAGATTATGCAAAGAAAGAACATTTTCCTGATGTTGATAATTCCAGGGCCCAACTATCCGGGGAAGAATATGAATGTGTACATGCAGCCGCTTAAGGACGAATTGCAAGAAGCTTGGGATAATGGGTTCAAGACATACGACGCCTTTAGCAAACAGAACTTCATAATGCGTGCCTGGTACATGTACTCGACGCATGACTTGCCGGCGTATGCGCTATTCGTTGGCTGGTGTGTGCATGGAAGGTTCCCGTGCCCCACATGCAAGGGAGCTCTTGAGTTTCGTTGGCTGACCGCAGGGCACAAGTATAGTTGCTTTGACTTGCATAGACCGTTTCTGGATCCTCACCATAAGTTCAGGAAAGACAAGAAGAACTTCATGAAAGGTAGAGTTGTCAAACACTCTGCACCACCTGCGTTGACAGGCCAACAAACCCTAGATCAGTTAAACGCTCTCGAGCCA
The DNA here is from genome assembly GCA_011799875.1 of Thinopyrum elongatum. Lineage (NCBI taxonomy): Eukaryota > Viridiplantae > Streptophyta > Magnoliopsida > Poales > Poaceae > Thinopyrum > Thinopyrum elongatum. Next base: position 63,790,898 of record CM022299.1, read on the forward strand.
GATCCAGTGCATCCAGGGTATTTCAAGGGGTATAATAAGGAACACGCCTAGACTCACAAGACATGCTTATGGGATCTGCCTTACTTCAAAGACCTCCTTTGCCCACACAACATCGACGTGATGCACACCGAAAAGAACATCGCCGAAGCCATTTTTGGCACATTGTTCGGCATAGAGGGGAAGTCAAAGGATAATCCTAAGGCTAGAGTCGATCAAGAGGAGCTATGTGATAGACCGTTACAAAACATGCAAGATCCGAAAGGAAAGCGGAACTTCACGAAGCCAAAGGCATGGTTCAATCTTGGAAGGCCAGCTATGAGGGAAATTATTCTGTGGGTGAAAATGCAGTTGATGTTCCCCGATGGGTATGCAGCAAATCTAAAGAGGGGAGCGAGTCTTGAAAAATTGAAAATATTTGGTCTAAAAAGTCATGATTGGCACATATGGATTGAACGGATAATGCCGGTGATGTTGCGTGGCTTCATCCCTGAGGATGAATGGCTAGTACTGGCAGAGCTGAGCTATTTCTTCCGTGTTCTTTGTGCGAAAGAACTATCGCCTGGCCTCCTCGAAGAAATGGAACAGTTGGCACCGGAGTTGATCTGCAAGTTAGAGAAAATCTTTCCGCCGAGCATGTTTAATCCAATGCAGCACTTGATTTTGCATCTCCCGACCGAGGCAAGATTGGGAGGGCCCGTGCAAAATCGTTGGTGCTACTCAACTGAGAGAATGCAGAAGACGCTTCGAGCAAAATGTAAAAACAAACGTAGAATTGAAGCATCGATGGCCGAGGCATTCATCACTGAGGAGGCGGCAAACTTCGTGACAGCACACTACGAAGCCAAAAATCGTCATTTGCATAATCCGAAGCCTCGGTACAATGCTGACGACCCTAAAAAGGGTCAATCCAACCTCAGCCTATTCAAAGGGGATCTCGCACCAGCCAGTGGTTGGAAACCAGTACCGTTGGGTGTTGAAGAATGGCGGACCATTTCGCTGTATCTCTTCAACAACCTAACAGAAGTGCGGCCGTACATCGAGTAAGATCTCCGTACATTGTTTCGCAATTTCTAATTCCTTTGAACTGCTCTTATTCCGGGATATTTGATGCAATCGATACGTCGCCATATTCTCGTATGGTGCAGTGATACAAAAGGATTCCATCGAAGAGTATGAGCTTCTCGCAAAGCAAGGAGGCGCCTATCCCGGTTTCATCTCTTGGTTCAAACAAACGGTAATTTCCATTAGACCATTTCATTTCTTTGGCTAATTTGCGACTAATGCAACAATCCTTTCGTATTAAACTTGTAGGCTAATTCAGAGATTATGGATGCCGAATTGAGACAAGTAGCTAATGGTTTTGACTATAAGGTCCGTTCATTTGACAAATACGACATCAACGGGTATCGCTTTCGTACCTATGGCAAAGAGCTATCTATGGCCGACCGAAAGTCTACAAATTGTTGTGTCTCTGCTATCGGCGAAGGAGGTATTGAGTATTATGGAAGAGTTGAAGCAATTTATGAACTTCAATTCTATGGTGAAAACCCACCAAACGTCGTAGTCTTCAGATGTTATTGGTTTCAGCCGAAGGATACTAGAAGGACTCATGAACATATAGGGCTAGTCGAAATCAAACAAAGCACCCATTTGGATGTTCCCGATGTCTATATTACGGCTCAACAGGCAACCCAAGTTTTCTATCTACCGTGGGCCTGTCAAAGTGATTCAAATCTCAGTGGTTGGGATGTCGTTTATGAAGTGCCGCCACGTGTTAGACCACCTCCCCCCAATGAAGAGGATTATGACCAAGACACATATGACGAAGGAGAATTCTTCCAAGAAACACGTCTTTCCAAAAAACATTTCAAGAACCGCTCAACTGTACCCCTGAACATTGAAGTAGACAGCGATAGTGAATCCGACTTCACCCCTGAGCCGGAACAAGAAGAGCCGGAACAAGAAGAAGTTACTACTGCAGATGACCTTTCAATGCTTGAACAATTACGTAAAGGAGGCCTTCCACATGTTGATGCATTTATTAATGATGATGATGAGCTCATCACTGATAGTGATGATGATGATGCATTTAATGATCCCGGAGCATATATAGACGATTCAGAGTAATATTAGTAATGTCAGGTATTCAATTTTTTATTATGTTCATGATGATGATACTCTTAAATTATATACATAGTATTCATGTCAGTTATTCAAATTTTTTATGTTATACTAATGTCGTTTACTTTTTGTCATTGCAGGTGTTGACAGGATGGTGGGCAAGGGTCCAGAGCGCTCCGAGCCTCGTGCGAGCGCTCCTGGGAGGGGTGCTTCCATTATTCCAGCCCAGCCCTTTCGGAGAGCGCTGCTAGACAGTATGCAGTCAGCACCGGCGGGCCCTTCTTCTTCGGCCGGCAGAGGTCGGGGGAGGACGAAGAAGGCTGCTAGAGGTGGACGTGGCAGCGGGAGAGGTAGGAAGGCTGCTACGCCTTCCTCGCCGCCACCCCTAGCTGATTCACCCGACCACAGGACCGCTCCGTCTGACGTGGACCCATCTCGGACTCCGGTCCATGAGCCTCCGGTCGTCGATTCTTCGGCCCACCAGACTCGGGTCGCGGATCCTTCGCCCCACCAGACTGGGGTCGCCTCTCCTTCGCGCCACCAGACTCGGGTCGTGGATCTTTCGCCCCACCAGCTGGGGTCGCTGATCCTTCGCGCCACCAGACTCTGGGCGCCTCTCCTTCGCCCCACGTGAGTCCGGTCCCAGAGTCTTCGTCCCAGAAGACTCCAGTCCCGGAGTCTTCTTCGCACGAGACTCCGGATGCTAGTGGCCCTACTGATGATAGCGAGGACACCTTCTCTGATGATAGCTACAGCGAGGGCGAGATGGTTGACAAGGGCAAGAAGGTCTACCAGCATGGAGGTACAAAGCTCCCGCCCGTGCCGACGACCCCCGACCAGAGGTGGTTGATACAGCCTAATGGGTTGAAGTAAGTGAATTTACTCTTTTTTAACCTTTTGCCTTCATGTTTCTTCAAATTAATATCTAATGCATTGGCCTTGACATACTGCAGGGGCTGGGTACACCCCCGTGGTGTCCGCAGGCCCAACCAGGTCCTTGGTGTGCTTTGCCGGCAGCACTTCCCTGGGTGGGTCACGTTGCCCGGTGAGGGTCAGGTTCCACAGCTAGCACTTAGCTGGGAGCTGTACGAGGCTGCCCCGGCCCCGCCGGGGGAGATGGTCGCCGGTGTCGAGTGCGAGACGGTGGCCGACATTGTGTTCCGTCGGTTCTGGGTAATTTCTCCTTTACAGAATTAAAGATCAACAATACGTAGTGATTTTACTAATCAGCGTTGTCTTGTTTGACTGCAGACCTTCTACAGGATTTCAGATGGAGAGCAGGAGGCTGCGGCTTCGGTTGTCGAAGTCGAGTGCAAGCGCCTACTTAAGAACTTACGGCACGAGGCTCGGCTGCAGGCCGTTCGAGACTACTACGCCTCGAAGGGTATTAGGAGGGCGAAGAAGAAGTGTCGCGGCAAGTTTCTGACTAAGGAGAAGTACATGCTGGTAATTACCTATTCTTAAGGCCTTGAACTTAGTTCTCTTGATTTGATTCGTAGGCGTAGCGCTGAAATTTCTCTTGACTAACTTAGGTGCCCCCGAGATGGTGTGCGGATAGGATGGACTGTTGGGAGGCGTTCGTGGATGAGTGGTGCTCTCCCAAATGGCTAGTCGAACACCAAAGGGCCAAGGATAAGCGTGCCCAAATGGTTGGTGTGCCACACCATCAAGGGAGCTCCGACCTGTTTGAGTACGGGGGTCACTGGGTATGTGGTTTGCTTCATGATTCATGCAATTTCATTCTACATGATAGCATTTTTCCTTGGATAGCTCAATAATGCTTACTTAGTTAGAAAATGGCATAACTACCTTGGATAGCTCAATAATGACCTAAACTTAGTTTAGCTCGTTCATTTATGACATAATTAGCTCTAAAATGACATAATATGCTTTAGTTAGCTAAAAAATTGCATAACTACCTTTGATAGCTCAATAATGACGTAAAATAATCTTAGCTTGTTAATTTATGACATAATTAGCTCTAAAATGACATAATAACCTAAGATAGCTCTATAAAATGCCTAAATATGCTTTAGTTAGCTAAAAAAAGGCATAACTACCTTGGATAGCTCAATAATGACATAATTAGCATAGTTTGGTCAAAATGGGCATAATAATCTTGGTTACCTCCAAAATGACCTAAACTTAGCTTTTTTTCCTCAAAAATGACATAATAACCTTACTTAGCTCCAAAATGACCTTATTTACATAGCAATTTCAATCTTCATGCTTTTTTTCCTCTTCTTCTTCTTCTTCTTCTTCTAACTTTCATCTTTCCCAATTTGCAGATTTGCTTGAGATGAGGAAGCTTGCATTGATGGACTCATATATTCTCCTTGTGCTTCCTTTTTGTTTATGAAAACATGTTTGGGAACTTGTTTGGATGTGTATGTCACTATGGATATGTTGTTGGAAACTTCTTATGTCATATGGATATATGTTGGACTTGTGGAAATATATTGTTGGATATGCTTGTTGTGTATATATGTATTATCTGTGTATATCTATGAATTTCTGTCAAATTGAATGAATTCAATTAAAAATAGGGGTTATATAGGCTCTTTGCCATCTGCTAGCAGACGGCAAAGAGCTTTGCCGTCTGCTAGCAGTCGGCAAAGAGCTTTGCCGACAGCTAGCAGTCGGCAAAGAAGGCCACGTGGCAGCTACCTGTGCAACCTGGGAACACTGGGTTGCCTATTTGGGCATTTTGCCGTCAGCTGGCAGACGGCAAAGAGGCTAAGGTCTTTGCCGACTGCTGGCAGACGGCAAAGATTCAAATCCCTTTGCCGACAGCTAGCAGACGGCAAATAAGGCCACGTGGCAGCTTCCCAGTGACTCCTATTTGGGCTCTTTGCCGTCCGCCAGCAGACGGCAAAGACCTTAGCCTCTTTGCCGTCTGCCGGCTGACGGCAAAGCACGCCGTTAACCCCTAACGGCTCCCACCTCACCTCACTGCCGTCTATGCTCTTTGCCGTCTGCTGGCCGCAAACGGCTGACGGCATAAACCTTTGTCGTCCGCTTCTCTGAAGCAGACGGCAAAGAAGGCCTTTACCGGCAGGAATTGAGCCGGACTGTTTGCCGACAGCTAGCAGTCGGCAAAGAGCTTTGCCGACCGCCATTCATGCCTTTGCCGTCTGCCATGGCAGACGGCAAAGAAGCTGATTCCTGTAGTGTCAAGGGAAAATCAACGCAGGCTCAAGAAGTAGCATTAAACCAGAGCATCATCGCCAACAGAGCAGTTAAAACATCCACTCATGGATACAACTATAGAATGAGCAGGTGAATTATTTCTTGTTAGTTAGAATTGATGTCTTATTCTTCAGTCTATTTTCATCTTGAACTACTGCATACTTGCTATTAGAGGAGTGAAACCAGAGCATGTGGCTGTTTGATCAGCAGTTAATTCTTCATGGGCATATGCTCAGTCACTAGCCAGTAGTAGTCCAGTTATGCTTTTTAATTCATATACAACGTTTTGTCTTATTTCCCTCACCACTTTCAGGTTAAAAAAAGAGTTTTTGATGGCTCAGTCGAAAATATGCACTTGCACTAGAAATACATGGACTAGTGATTTGTGGAACTTGAGCTACAGAGAATTGAGGTACTGCTTTGTTTCTTGGATGATTGCATACATTATTGAAAACTCTACCTGCAATACAAAAAGTAGGTACCACAAATGAAGAAATTCATTTTGTCGGATCAACCATGCAGAGCAAACTTTCATTTATTTTCCTAAATGACATACCTTAATTTATCCTATCTTTCTTTGCTAACATCAATACTTTTTCTTCGTGGCAGCCCCCACACGCCGCCGCCCCATCCGCCGCTGCGACAAGCATCCCTGGGATTGCCACGACCTCAGCCATTAGATACAGTCTCGAAGTTAGCTTATTTTTTCTCGGTGAGGCCTTTTTTTCTTGTGTCTGTTTGGTTTGTGAATTTTTGCTACTACTAACAGGGTATAGAACAACCTCTGAACTTCTATGTTTTTTCTGCACGTGTTCATGCTATTGCTAGTAACCTTTTGATGCCATTGTATACCGCAGTACATAGGACAGGCTGTTCACATTATCACCACTCAAAAAGCTCCTAACCTGGTTCAGTTGTGTAAATTCGATGTCAACCAGGTGTTTGATAATTGTGGAACTAGTGTTATACTTCGTTGAAGTATAATATGTGGGCTCTGCGCTACTGCCCAGCTGCCACACTGGATTCTGTGTTGAGAGAGTAAAAAGTTAATTCTCGACGTTTTGTATAAGTTCCTAGCTACTACGGCTACACTTTATTTTGGATTCTCGACGTTCTGTATAAGTTCCTAGTAACTAGGATTTTTTTTCCCGTTACAAATGAATAACACCAAGAAGTCCAAATTTAAAAAATCAAGAAGTTCAATTTTAAAAAATAGAATAGTTCAATGTATATCAAGAACCCAAATTTTCCTCGTTACTAAATAATAAGACAAGAAGTTTAATTTCAAAAAACAGAGCAGTTCGATATTTACTACAAAAACTCAAATTTTTCCTGTTACTAATGAATACATCAAGAAGTTTGGTTTCAAGTAACGAAGAAGTTTGACATTTACTAAAAAAAACTTCAAATTTTCCCATTCCTAGAAATACACAGAGGTTCAAAAAATGAAAAAGTGAGCGGTTTGATGTCTATAAAAATTCAATTTTTTCGATGCTAAATTGTAGTGTCGTTTTTGGCATTTCAAATTTTAAAAAATGGAGTAGTTCGATGTATACAAAAAACTCAAAATTTTCAGTTTTTATGCAAAATTAATGTATGAAGTTCAATTTAAAAAAAAAATTGTACGATGTTTACATAAAAATCATTATTTTTATTTTCAAAGAATAAAACTAAGATGTTCAAATTAAAAAAGCAAAGAAGTTCAGAGATTATAAAAACCTAGGATTTAAATGCTCAATTTTGTTGAGTGTTTTAGGACTTAGGGCAAAAAAAGCAGAGAGTAGGTCAAAAGTGATAACAATTAGAAGTTCACGTACATGGTGTGTGTTTCATAAGAGAAAAAATGAATAAAAAGCCGGGAGCCCAATTTTTTTTGCTAGAAGTTCAAGTGCTCGGCCCGAGAAAGTTCAAAAATTCCGGTGAGAGAGGTTGAACAAAAATACATGACAGAAGTTCAAGGTGAAAACAGCGGGAAGTTCAACTACTACACGGAATGCGTTTCAGATAAGAATATAAGAATAGAAAACAAAAAGCTTAAAATCTTTGTTGCAAGAAGTTCACGTGCTCCTCCTAGCATAGTTCAAAATTAATGTGCGAGACGTTCGTCATTCATTTACATGTTAAAAAAAAGGCAAAAAAAACAACGTTGTTTTGCCATTTTAAAAACTGCTCTCAAACGGCAACCAATTTGTAACACCTGCCTACATGAAAAACTTGCTGCTATTCATAAGCTTTCCAACGGTATATTATGTGATACATTTCGATGAACGGTTTAAAATTTTCATGTATACCATTTAAAACACATTTTTATGTATTCAAAAAATTCTTTTGAACCATTGCGAGCATGAAAAACTGATCAACACGGGAAAGTTACGTGTTTTCAACAGCTTTCCATCAGTATATCATTTGCTTAATTCCGGGTAAGTGGTTTGGGAGTTACGGGCAAATAACAGCACGTCAAAAACAGAGTAAAGTTCAAACAGAACTGCAACAGAAGTTCAAGTACTTCACGCAGTGCATTTCCTTTCGCGATGAAGGCAGAAATCATGATCTCGCCATTTTCTAAATTACTTGAAAACGACTAGGAATTAGAGAAAAATTTAAAAACGAAAAAGTTTCGCATTTTTGATAGCTATCCAACGGTATATTATTTGCCTCATTCCGACAAAGTTTGCAAAAAATTACAGCCAAAAAACATTTTTAACCATTTTCAAAATTGACTTAAACCCGTAAGGAATTGCAGGAAAAATTATATACCAAAAAGTTTCGCATTTCTTCAAGCTTTCCAACGCCATATCATTTGCTGCATTCGGACCTAGGTTAAAACATTAACTCAAAAATACGAACTCGGTGGAACTTGGACGATTTTCTCAATTACTCTTAAATCGTTCAAAATTAGAAAAAACTTTGTACATGAAAAAGAAGCGCATTTTCGTAAGCTTTCCAACGCCATATTATTTGCCTCCATTGGATTACCGTTTAGAAATGGCATCGAAAATATGAACTCGGCTGTTTGGTTTGTGAAATTCTACGATTTTCCAAATTACTCTTTAACCATAGGGAATAAGAGAAAACTTTCTACATGTGGAAGGAGCGCATTTACAGCAGCTTTCCAACGCCATATTATTTGCCTCATTCCGATAAACGGTTTAGAAATGGGATCGAAAATACGATTCACATTTTTTGTATGAAGAAAAAATGGTTTTCAATACTGCTCTTAAACCGCTTAGGTTTTGCTAAAAAATTAACTTGGTTCATGATACTCGTGTCCATAGCTTTCCAACGGTATATCGCAAGCCCCATTTGGGCAATGTTTGCGGAAGTTCAACCTAGCACTGAGGGAAGTTCAACTACTACCGCTGGGACATGTTAGGTAGTTATCAGAATATTATTCTGATCCCGTGATCATCAAAATAGTGTTTATATATATATATATATATATATATATATATATATATATATATATATATATGTTTGGGACACATGCATGAAGTGTTGTCTTCATATAGTACACTCCCTCTCGTGGTTATCGGCGGAAAGCCTATATATTCATGGGCCCGCGTGGACGTCCATGACCACTTTGATCGACAATGAGAGAGGTTACCATGGTGGATTCTTCTTCTTTGGCTCGTGTTACCGTAGTAGGTAATGGCGAGATTCCAGACCTAAGTTTGAGCGCATACATACATACGCACGAATCCCCATCACTGGCTCGAAGTGTGGTGACATACATACTACGGGTCGTGAACCCTTGCTCCGTATGGTGATTTTCCGTGTGCCACATCAAAGTTATGCATTGGGTATTCAAACATCACACAACAGTCAATACATATGTTTGGGCCACATGCAGGCATTGGTTGTCTTCGGGCACTACTCCCTTGCGTGGTTATCGACAAGCTAGCCCATATGTGGGGTCGCTTGGACGCCCATCACTTTAACCAGCAACAAGACAGAGGTTATATGACCAAGGTGGATTCTTCTTGGTCCGTGTTACGGTACATCTTGGTGAGATGCCCTCTCCCACAGACTCAAAGTGTGTGTGTGTGGGGGGGGGGGGGGACTACTTTGCACATCCTGAACCTCCGTGGGGTCGGGGATGTCCGGTTAATTTGCGAGGCACATTTGCCACATCAAAGTTGTGAATTGGGTATTTGAATATCACACCACCCTTTTCATCATCATACATATAATTGGGCTATCCGCAGGTGGTTCGTATGTGGTCTCACCCATCTTGTGCCACAAGCACACATTTGTGGGCCCGCATAGGGTCCACCTTTCACTACTACAGGACGCTGCTAACGTGACACTACAATCAAAGACCCTTCAACGAAACTGTGTGCGATGCATTAATTGCAAATGGTGATATAATAAAACCATAAAAAAGATACAAAACATTTGCGATGGCAGAGACATCAAACACAATTCAGGTTATAGTTGCGTGTGCGATGCATGGCATACAGTTAATCCATACGATTGATGAGCCAGAACAACAGAAACAGGCAGCCGAATCAAGGTGTGTGCGATATATGACATACAGTTAACTAGGATGCACTGTTTGCCATTATGGAACGCAACAGAAACGGGCAGCTATATCAAGGTGTGTGCGATATACGACATACAGTTCACTCAGATGAACTATTTGCGATTAGGGAACGCAACAGAAATGCTCAGCCAGATCAAGGTGTGTGTGATAGATGGCATACAGTTCACTCGGATGAACTGTATGCAATGAGCCAAAACAAGAGAAATGGTCAGCCAGATCAAGGTGTGTGCGATAGACGGCATACAATTCACATAGATGAACTATTTGCGATGAGCCAAAAGAACACAAACGATTCGTGTAAACAAGATGTGTGTGATACACGACAAACAGGCCACTTGGATGAACTGTTTGCCATGAGAAAATATAACATAAACGGTTACTACAGTTAATTCGTGTGCGATTATGTGTGAGAAAAAACTTTGAAAATGTAAACGAGTTGTTTGCGATGGCTAGGAGCATCGCACATGACGCGTGGTGCGAGTACTCATGTGTGATAGCACGTGACACAACATATGGTTGTGTCCTGGGAATTGTGTGCTCCACTTAGTCTTCCTGCACTCTAGCGAAGACTCCCCACACATCCGTAGGGGTAAATTGTAAAACCCTCAATCCCCTAGCCAGCTGCTAGCTATAAATAACCACAATAATGGCCGGCGGCATCAACTAACTACTGATCCCCTTGCTAGCTAGTTACCCACACATACCAGCATACCCCCAACGGCCGATGATAAGATGGAGTTGGCTGATGGTGGAATCGAGGCTGGCGGCGCGATGGTCGGCTTGGCGGTCAATGGCCATGCGGTCGCCTCTCCCGATGACGGTCAGAGGAAGCAGGAAAGACGGTACGAGCAAGCCTCTAGGTTAGCCAGGTTCGTCCTAAAAGAGGACAGGGATCGCCAGTGGGCGATACTGCTGGCTCGACGTAGAGTGCGGGGGATGGTGCGGGCGGCGGAGCAGGAACCGCGATGATGCAAGGACAACTGTGGCAGTGGCGGCCACCGCACGAGGCACAGGCTTATGTCCCAGATGGAGGAGGGCGCAGCGCTGGACATCGCCGGGGCATGCCTGGGGGCCGTGACGGCAGCCCTGAAGAGAGCCAATGTTGTCTCGCCGGACGTCGTCGGGCAGACCCGACGGTCGCGGTAGCCCTGGTGAGCATTGTGCCCGATGCAGTACCAGCAATCCCCGATGTCGAGGCTACCCCAGCCTCGATCGATCAAGGTTTGTAGGTCATTGACTTGGCGGCCTCCGCTCCTCCTGAGCTCGGGATCGACACGCTGATGGACGATGGCAGCTGTGCGTGCTGGGTCGGCGTTAGTTGCATGATAGCTCCTTTGTGTGCGCGTGGTTCGTTATTGATACGTCTTCGTGTATCTATAATTTTTGATTTTTTTCATGCCAATATTCTATAACTTTTATATACTTTTGGCAACATTTTATATTATTTTTTGGGACTAACATATTGATCCAGTGCCGGTGTCGGTTCCTGTTTGTTGCATGTATTTTTCGCAGAATATCCATATCAAACGAAGTCCAAATACGATAAAAATTTACGGAGATTTATTTTGGAATATATGTGAATTTCTGGAAGAAGAATCAAAGCAAGATGGTGCTCAAGGGGGCCACTAGCCATCAGGGCGCCCACAGGGGGTAGGGCGTGCCATGGTACCTAGTGAGCACCTGTAAGTCGGTTGACCCCCTTCTTTCACCGCAAGAAAGATAATATCCGAAAAAAATAATGTTAAAATTTTATCCCGATCGGAGTTACGGTCTCCAGGAATTTAAGAAACGGTGAAGGGCCAGAAAACGGGAACGTGGAAACAGAAGAGAACAGAGAGAGATCCAATCTCGGATGGGGCTTTCGCCCCTCCGGGTGCCATGGAGGCCAAGGACCAAAGGGGAAAACCTCCTCCCATATAGGGGGGAGGACAAGCAAGAATAATAAGGAGGGGCATCTCTCCCCCTCTCTCCCGGTAGCACCGGAACGCCGCCAGGGCAATCATCATGACGACGATCTACACCAACAAATTCACCACTGTCACCACCAACTCTCTCCCCCTCTATGCAGCGGTGTAACACCTCTTCTCCCCGCTATAATCTCTACTTAAACATGGTGCTCAACTCTATATATTATTTCCCGATGATGTATGGCTTTCCTATGATGTTTGAGTAGATTCTTTTTATCCTATGGGTCGATTGATGATCATGATTGGTTTGAGTTGTATGTTTTATTTTGGTGCTGTCCTATTGTGCCCTCTGTGTCGCGCAAAGCATGTGGGATTCCCGTTGTAGGGTGTTGCAATTCGTTCATGATTCTCTTATAGTGGGTGGCGAGTATACCCGGGTAAGGGGGTTGTTGCGTATGGGAGTAAAGAGGACTTGATACTTAATGCTATGGTTGGGTTTTACCTTAATGATCTTTGATAGTTGCGGGTGCTTGCTAGAGTTCCTATCATAAGTGCATATGATCCAAGTACTGAAAGATATTAGCTCATGCCTCTCCCTCATATAAAATTGCAATAATGCTTACCGATCTATTTATCGGTTGCCTAGGGACAAATAACTTTCTTGTGTTACAAATTCTTTCTACTAAAAACCTAACTTTTGTTATCTTGCAAATTACTTGTACTTTTATTCTCACTAAGTACACCTAGTTTATTCTTGCAAACCTATCCTATCACCTACAAAATAGTTTCATACTTGTTCTAGGTAAAGCGAACATCAAGTGTGCGTAGAGTTGTATTGGTAGTCGATAGAACTTGAAGGGGATATTAATTCTACCTTTAGCTCCTCGTTGGGTTCAACACTCTTACTTATCGAGAAAGGCTACAATTGATCCCCTATACTTGTGGGTTATCAAGACATTTTTTCTGGCGCCGTTGCCGCGGAGTAATAATGTGGGGTTGATATTCTCGTGTGTGCTTGTTTGCTTTATCACTAAGTAGTTTTTATTTTGTGCTCTTGTTTTCTATCTTTAGTTATGGGTAGGAAACGTAAAATACCAAAAAAAAATAGTTGTACTTGCTAATCCAATGGTTGAAGAGCCACCCAAAATCTATCATACTGCTGAAACTTTCTACTTGGATCATCTTCGATCCCTATGTGCTCGTGCTGAAAACCCGACTAGCTTAGTTGAGGGAAAATCATTAAATGAGCATGCTTATTTTGCGCAACAACGATTATCTCAAAAAGGGAAACTTTTATGGCATCATATTAATAATTTGTATTGCTATGCTTTGAATTTATGTGAAATATCACTACAAAAAAAACCACTTCTGTGATAATATGTGTTTTTCATAGTAGCTCATGTTTTCTATCATGCATGTACATCCATGACGATTTTATATGACAGAATCAAGATAGCCATACCTGTGTTGTCGTAGAAGTGTTCCATGACAATACCAAAATTATCATCACGGAAGTATCCACTTCCATGACCATAAATGGCGCATCATGGAAGTGCTTTTGTCAAGGGTAACCGACACGTGGCATCCACCATAACGGGTCGCCGTTAAGCTATCGGGTTCCGGTTTGGATCCGATAACCCGTTAATAGCCCGGACCGATGGGAATTTTCCATGTGTAAAATTCTCATTACCCGTAGCAACCACGTGTCAGCACCGCAAAAGGACAGATGTCAACCGCCCAATGGACAGGAGGCGTCTATGGTACATCGACACGTGGCAAGGCCCAACAGCGGCCCATTTAGTTTAAAAATGCTGGCCCAGTAAAAATTAGCGGGCTGGCCCATTAACGGCCTGCTTGCAGACGACCATTCACAGTTAAGGCCCATACGGCTAGTGTCAAATCGGCCTGTTCTAGACTTGTCATCATTGCGGCCCATGGTCACTTTTGGCCCGTTAACAATCCGCTAAGTATATGGGCCGAATTACGACCCGGTGTGTGTCCGGCCTGTTAAAGGACCTGCTTCATTTGGGCCCATTTATTGGCCATTGAAACTTTCGGCCCATAAGCGATCATAAAGGAATTGGGTCATATTCGGCCATGTCTAACATTCGTCCTATTAGAGGCCCATTGAAGATTTGGGCCACTTCCAGCCTGTTGTGTTTTTCGGCCTGTTAACGTCGGACGAAATCCATGGGCCATATGTGGCCTAACGTCACATCGGGCCTATTAACGACCCATATAAACTGATACTAATCAAGCCCGACCGCAATTCCGGCCTGGTAAAGGCCCTTGTAGTAGTTCGGCGCATTTACGGCCCGTCTGAATTTTGGCCTGTGAACGACCTGCATTGTAAATGGGCCACCACGAGCTGAGATACATTTCAGCCTGCTAATGACCAGTGGGTTATTTGGCACAATCAGGGCTCAATCTCACTTTCGGACTATTAAAGGCCCATGTTATTTATGGGCTCGAGATATTTACACATGTTAACAGCCTATTGTTACTGAGGGCCCAAATTATGTTTAGGCCTGTTAAAGGCCCACTGTGGGCACAGGCCTACCAAAAATAAGAAAGCTTATGCTGATTTAGGCCCAGATATTTTTAGTGGGCTACATGCAAATTACGGCCTATAATCGTTTTTAGCCCAATTGGAATTGTGGGCCTGAGGAATGTTGGCACGTTGGGCTCCTACGAAGCTTTCGGCTGAATACATTACTCAGATAAACCTACACTATACAAAAATAGCGTCATAATTTCTACAGCCTTTGGTAGCATGATAAATGATGTATCACAACAAAATAAATTCCAGCCATACAAAAAAAGGCCTGTTGACATAAAGTTTACAGTCCTTGCAGATAAAAGCACCATCAGATGTATAGAAGCACAAATCATTTGACCTGAGTGCTAATGTTTCAGGCTGTAGAATCTGATGGAGTAGCATGATCTTCCCCTTTTTTCTGCCATTGCTCTTGAACAATGAAGCAAATGTCTGATAGTCTGGTTTCAAAACCATTCATATCTTGACGACATTTATCAACCACTAGTCTTGTTTCCGAAATGACCTCCATTAGGTATTGGACTTGTGTCTGGAGCACAGATATATCACTTTGTCTAGCCGAAAGATTTTGTTCAATAGGTGATTTGGACGAGGTTACCTTGACAACCAACCCAGAATTACGCAGGAAGGTGCTTTTTGCGCTGTTAGTGGAGAGATACTGACGCACTGCAACAAGAGGTGACATTGTGCCTGTGGTAGCCTCGTCACCTTCAGGTGGTTGTGGCTGTTCAATCATTTGTTCCATAGCTTGCTGAAAGTTTGAACTTGTAGATTAGTGTACCAGATAAGTTACTAATGAGACAAAAACAAACAAAATAGGTTTCACGTTTATACATAACTTATTTTGGTGAACTACTATAATACATTAGCATGTATTGTAGTGCCAACTGCATAATAAAATCACTTTCAAAACATATGTCCACGTAGCATGCCTACTGTATTGTCTATTTCCTCACATTCGTTGACATCTAAGGATAAAGAGACATGGTTTAAAGTAGGATGAACATAGTATGACATCATTCATATCATGGGCAAACAGATATCAAACAAACAGGCTATTGTATCATTGTGTGGGCACGTGAACATCACAACTAGATTATAGATCAAGACCAAAAGAATATCCTTCCTCTCTTTTAAACCATGTAAGGTGAAATGATACATTAAGACAAATGTGTATAAAAGTGAACAAAGTAACAAGCAGTTAAATGAACACGTCACAGTGTAACAAGCAGTTCAAAGGCAGGAGGAGTAAGGACTTACAACAGCTGCTTGAACTGGTGTGCTCATGCCCTTCATCTTGTTGGTGTGGCTATCCTTGAAGATTTGCACTGCATTCGGTTCAGGTTCTTTTTGGTCCGCACGGGCTTTCCTCTGTATTTGGAACAAGTTAATATAGATACAATTATATGGCATAGAAAAAAGAAGGAACTAGCATCTATTTACAAGAGCCTCACAGTGTGCAATATAGCTACGAGATCTTGTTGTCTGTTGGAATTTCACTTTAGAACGGTTGGTCTTGTTCTTCAAACAGTTAGCCTAGAAGAAGATACACTTGTAAGGCACAGACGTAAATACGAGTTCAATATGTGATCAGATCAAATACATATACCCTACCTGATACTTTGGATCAGACCAGTGTTTAACAAGGGCCGTCCAGTCTTCATCTGTAATATATTCCACTGGAGATGCTTGGGCGATTTCATTGTTAGCCTTGCCTTCAAAGTGAGTTTTTCTAAGGTGATACCGATACTGTCCCAGAGTAGACTGAAAAACATGAGTGCATGCTTGTTTAGTTGCATCATCTTTCGGATCCAACTTGAACCTCATCTGTTGAAAAAAGAATGTGAGTCTTATTAGGAGGAAGCTAGAAAGTATGGCACAGAGCAAGACAATTTTACAAATTGCGATGAATAACATTACTTACGGATAAATGGTCAAGGAAGGTGTTAAACTGGGTATCCTCTTTCTCATTCCTGTACTGGGTCCATGTTGGGAGGATACATGCATGACACCTAACGGCAACGGCTGCCTCTGATACTAACTTGGCTGACTCTATAGCATCACGTGGCCTTTTTAAACCTGCCTCAAAATGGATCTCCATTCTTCCTCCTTTAGATTTTGTTAATCTGTCAAGCATTATCCCTGATGTCTGTTTCCGCTTGCGTCGTGGTGCTTGTTCAACAACGAATATGGAAAGTGTTAGTGCACATCAAACTTTGAGAGTACATATAAAGGAGCATGCAACTGTAACTTGACTCGGTCAGGTACCGTCTTGGTGTTGATGCTCATGAGGTTCATCTAATCTCGCCAAGTCATGTTGTGTCAGCAGTGCTTCGGAAGTAGTGTTAGGTGTGAAGGCAGCTTGGGAACAGGCCAGTTGCGGAGCAAACGAACGAGTACCTCATTGAGATGCCGGTATAGTTGAAGGGGATGCTGCAGCTGGTGGAGCAGGTGATACTGTGTTTGTAGATTTAGCCGGTGGACTTGGACCTTCTACTGCACTATAAGTACCAGCAGAATCTAGAGGGAAGATCCTTTTCCGTTGCACCCGATGAGTAATACCATTCCCTACTATATTCTTTTCCTTGCTCTTTTTTGACTTTGCCATGTCAAGCCGTACCCATAACACAAAAGAATAAAATCGCTCTTCAGAACTAATTGATGCATGATACAGACAAGCAATACTTTGATGTAAGACAACCATATGAGGAGGATGGAATATGTAAGAAAAACAGGATGGCGTGACATATTCACAGCTATGATGTGTAAACTAAGCAGAAGGATTTTCAAGAAAATAGAAGTAATGCAAGCTAGACACCATATGAAAGATGCAACCAATATCACTCTGCCAAGTTAAAAGTGTCCTGTCATAAGTGGCATTTTGAAAAATTAGAAGCAGTACAACCTAGAAATCAATGCAAGATGCAACCACTATCACACTGCCAATTTAAAAGCGTCCAATCATGAGTGATTGATGCGGGATACACAACAGCAGTACTTTGATGTAGGAACATGGTATGATAGATAGATGCAGTGTATTCAAGACACAAAAAGGCATGTCATATGCACATGTATAACGTATAAACTCAGCAGGTGCAATTTAATCAAAATAGAAGAAATACAAGCTAGACAACATATGCAACATGAAACCAATTATCACACTGTCAACTTAGAGCAAGCACCTGCGATGGTGGAGTAGGGGAGATGAACTCATCATGTAGACTTGGGACTTCAACTACAGTAGCAGTGGCAAATCTAGAGAGCCTCCATTTGCGTCGGTCCGGAGGACCACCAACATCCCCTAACTTACTCTTTTCCTCCCTCTTTTTTGATATTGCCTTCTGAAGTCAAAACCACAAGAAGATGAATAAAATTAGCTCTGCATAACTGGTTGATGCATGATACAGACGAACACTACTTTGATGTAAGGCAAGCGCATGATAGGAGGATGGAATATATACAAAAAAATGATAGCATTGCATATTCACACGTACGATAGGAGGATGGAATATGTATGAAAAATAGTAAGCAGAAGGCATTTCAACAAAATTAGAAGAAATGAAAGCTAGGCACCATATGAACATGCAACCAATATCACTCTACCAGGTAAAAAGTGTCTCATCATAAGTGCCATTTCAACAATTAGAAGCAGTACAAGCTAGAAGACAATGCAAGATGCAACCTACATCACACTCCCAAGTTAAATGTGTCTTATGGGTAAGTGATTGTTGCAGGTATAAGTTGTAAGCTACGCAGATGCAATTCAACAAAATTAGAAGCAATACAAACTAGACATCATACGAAACACGCAAACAGTGCCAAGTTAGAGCAAGCACCTGTGATGGTGGAGTAGGGGAGATGTGCTCATCACCTACACATCTACGTTGACTGTCCAGCATTGTGTTGTCTTGCGAATCTTGTTGGGAGGATGGCAGAGTAGAATTTGTAGAGACCCTCTGTTTGAGTTGCTCCGAAGGACCACCATCATCCACTGCCTTACTAATTTCCTTTAGCTGTATTGATTTTGCATTGTGAAGTCAAACCGTTAAGAAAAAGGAATAAGATTCCCTCTTCAGAACTCATTCATGCATGATACTGACGAACACTACTCGGATGAAAGGCAAACACATGATACGAGGATGGAATATGTACGAAAAATAGGACGGCATGACATATTCACACCTATTATGTGGTAACTAAGCAGAAGGCATTTCAACAAATTAGAAGCACTGCAAGCTAGACACCATATGAAAGATGCAACAAATATCACTCTGCCAAGTTCAAACTGTCTGGCGTTTCAACAAATTAGAAGCAGTACATGCTAGAAATCATATGCAAGACGCAACCAATATCACAGTGGCGACTTAAAGGTGCCTTATCACAAGTGACTGATGTGAGATACGCAAGAAAAGTAGTCTGATGTAAGAACATGGTGTGATCAGGTATACTATGTTCTAGAAACAGGAACACGTGTCATATTCACAGGTATGATGTGTAAAGTAAGCAGATGCAATACAACAAAGTTAGAAGCAATACAAGCTAGACATCATACGCAACATGCAACCACATATAATAGTGTCAAGTTAGAGAAAACACCTGTGATGGTGGAGTAGGGGAGATGTGCTCATCATCTACACAGCTACGTTGACTGTCTAGCCTTGTGTTGTCTTGCGAATCTTGTTGGGAGGATGGCGGAGTAGAATCTGTTGAGACCCTCCATTTCAGTTGCTCGGAAGGACCACCATCATCCAATGCCTTACCAATTTCCTTCCACTTTATTGATTTTGCATTGTGAGGTTAAACCGACAAGAAAAAGGAATACAATTCGCTCTTCAGAAGTCATTCATGCATGATACCGATGAACACTACTTTGATGAAAGGCAAATTCATGATACGAGGATGGAATATGTACGAAATACTGGACGACATGACATATTCACACCTATGATGTGGTAACTAAGCAGAAGGCACTTCAACAAATTAGAAGCACTGCAAGCTAGACACCATATGGAAGGTGCAACCAATATCACTCTGCCAAGTTAAAATTGTCTCGTCATAGGTGGCGTTCATAAAATTAGAAGCACTACATGCTAGAAATCATATTCAAGACGCAAACCAATATCACACTTCCAACTTAAAGGTGTCTCATCATAAGTGACTGATGCAGGATACACAAGAAGAGTAGTTTCATGTAAGAACATGGTGTGATAGACGGATATAGTATGTACCAAAAATAGGAAGGCATGTCATATTCACACGTATAATGTGTAAGCTAAGCAGATGCAGTTTACACTAATTAGAAGCAATACAAGCTAGACACCATATGCAACATGCAACCAGATATCACACTGCCAAGTTAGAGCAAGCACCTGGGATGGTGGAGTAGGGGAGCGGAGACTTGGAACTTGTAATGCACTAGTAGTACGAGGAGAATCCATACAGATGCTCCGTTTACGTTGCTGCAGAGGACCACCATCATCGCCTTCCTTACTCTTTTCCTTCCTCTTTTTTGATTTTGCCTTGTCAAGTCAAACCCATAAGAAAAAGGAATAAAATTTGCTCTTCAGAACTCATTGATGCATGATACTGAAGAACACTACTTTCATGTAAGGCAACCGCATGATAGGAGGATGGAATATGTATGAAAAACAGGACGGCATGACATATTGAAATGTATGATGTGTAAAGTATAAACTAAGCACAAGGTGTTTGAACTAATTAGAAGCAATGCAAGCTAGACACCGTATGAAAGATGAAATCAATATCACTGCCAAATTAAAAGGGTGGCCTCATAAATGTATTTGAACAAATTAGAAGCAATACATGGCAACATGCTAGAAATAATGTGCAATATGCAACGAATAAAGTGTCTCATTATAAGTGATTGATGCAGGATACAGAAGAGCGGTAGTTTCATGTAAGAACATGGTTAACAGATAGATGTAGTATGTACCAAAAATAGGAAGGCATGTCATATTCACAGGTATAATGTGTAAACTAAGAAGATGCAATTTACCCTAATTAGAAGGATTACAAGCTAGACACCGTATGCAACATGCAACCACATATCACACTGCGAAGTTAGAGCAAGCACATGCGATGGTGGTGTAGGGGAAATGTGGTCTTCAAGTACAGAGCTACGTTCTATAAGAGTAGTGCGTCGCATACTATCCCATGGGCATTACTGTCTCATCATAAGTGATAGATGCAGGATACACAAGAACAGTAGTTTGATGTAAGAACATGGTGTGATAGGCAGATGTAGTATGTACCAAAAACAGGAAGGCGTGTCATATTCACATGTGTAATGTGTAAACTAAGGAGATGCAATTTAACAAATTAGGAGCAATACAAGCTAGGCACCATATGCAACATGCAACCAGATATCACACTGCCATGTTAGAGAAAGCACCTGGGGCTTTGGAGTAGGGGAGATCAGATTTGGAACTTGCACTGCAGTTGGAGTAGCAGGAGAATCTGCAGAGATCATCTGTTTCGGTTGCTCCAGAGGACCACCAGCATCCCGTGCGTTCATCCTTTTAGATTTTGCCTTGTCAAGTCAAACACACAAGAAAAAGGAATGAAATTCGCTCTTCCAAATTCGTTGATGCATGATACTGACGAACACAACTTTTATGTAAGGCAACCACATTGTAGGAGGATGGAATATGTACGAAAAACGCTAAGCAGAAGGCATTTCAATAAATTGGAAGCAATGCAAGCTAGACAACATATGAAAGATCCAACCAAAATCACTCTACCAAGTTAGAAGTGTCTCATTATAAGTGGCATTTCAACAAATTAGAGGCCATACATGCTTGAAATGATATGCAAGATGCAACCAATATTACACTATCAATTTGAAGGTGTCTCGTCAGAAGTGATTGATGAGGGATACACAAGAAAAGTAGTTTGATGTAAGAACATGGTTAATAGAAAGACGTAGTATGTACCAAAAACAGGAAGGCATATCATATTCACAGGTATAATGTGTTAACTAAGCAGATGCAATTTACCCTAATTAGAAGCATTACAAGGTGGACACCATATGCAACATGCAACCACATATGAAATTGCCAAGTAAGAGCAAGCACCTGCGATGGTGGTGTAGGGGATTTGCGGTCATCAACTATAGAGCTACGTTGACTATCTTCATTTAGTCTTGCTGTTTCTTGAGAATCATGTGGGGAGGATGACACTGCACTCTTTAAAAGAGTAGCACGTCTCACAGTAACCCACTGGGGTGACTGTCTCATCATAAGTGATTGATGAGGGATACACAAGAGTATAAGTTTGATGTAAGAACATGGTTAATAGACAGATGTAGTATGTATCAAAAACAGGAAGGCATGTCATTATCAAAGGTATAATGTGTAAAGTAAGCAGATGCAATTTAACCAAATTGGAAGCAATACAAGCTAGACACCATATGCAACATGCAACCACATTTGACAGCGCGAAGTTAAAGCAAGCACCTGGGATGGTTGTGGGTGGCAATTGAGATCATCAACTGCAGAGCTACGTTTACTATCTCCATCTGCTGACACAACACCCTTTAGAGTGCTGAAACGCTTAGTGCTTATCCTTGAATTACACTGGAGTGACTTCTGTCTTTTCTTTTGTGTATTCATCAACAGTGCGTCAAAGTCTGAAATACCCATGCATAAAAAACCAATAGTGTGAGCATGGGTGAAGTGTGTGCACAAGTAGTACAATGTAAAAGTAGCAGATATCAGGTGGGTGAGAAATAAATGATGGGAGACATATGATAGCTCTACAACATGCATGGCACACGAAATTAGATTCTAGGATTTTGAAATATGAGCACAAGGATGGCTGGGAAATGCAGATACTCCTCCAGCACACCACAAGGTGTGGTCCTATGAAAATAACAGTCAACTGAAAACAAATAGGTCAGTCCATTTTTTCTGCACCATCTGATGTACAAAGAACGGGCAGATTGCCTTCATCTACCTCCAGCCAGTCAGTGTTGACGATCTTCCTCGAAATGCCAGCGACCACCGGCCCAGTCCCCTGCCTCCGCCCTCCCCTCGACCTCACCGCAACATCGTGCTTGGCAATGCCCCCGGCCATCCCTTTAAGCCCCGCCGACCTCTAGATCGGGCGCAAGCAGCTCCTGTGCCCCACACCCCTATGATAGACAACAATGCGCCGCTTCCCCGGTGAACAGGCGGACTAGGTGCTCCACGCTCCTAAGCAGGTGCTGCTTCTTTTAATTGCGAATCAACTGACCCTGAATTGAAATACAGGCGGGTGACTGACCTCTAGCTAAGGTGAAATAGTAAATGGGAGGAAACCTTGTGCATTTAGTATCCCGAAGAAGGTGCAGTAAGAAGTGCTCAACAAGTTTCTTTCGTGGGATGAATGCGGTGTGAGCAGAGACGTAAGATTTGCACGAATAAGGGAAGAGGAGTACCTATGTCTGCTGGCAGTGTTGTGTCCTTCTGTTTTTCCAACGATCTTCTTGTGGTTCGCTGGAAACAAGAAGTTGTGGAGGATGGTGGAGCCTTGGACGAACCCATGGCCAAGTTGTTGAGTGTGGTGCGGTGGCCGTCTATCGGCGGCGGGGAACCAGATCCGAGGCGGCGAACGACGGCGTAGCGGGAATAGCTCCAGTGCGGTGGACGGTTGCGACAGTGGAGCGGCAACGGTGAGGCGGAGGACGGTGTGGTCGAAGTGGTTCTGGTACGGCGCATGTCGGCGTCGGTGTCATGCAGGCAGCTCTGCCTCGGCTTCAGCTGCTAAGTCCTTGAGGGTGTTGCAGTTGCGGTTGCATTGGACGACGACGCTGGGGTACCGGCTCCGACGTGATGAAGGAGGGCGGCGGTGGATTGGGCGCGATGGGGTGGAGGACGAAGGAGGCTGGGGTTTCGCGGCTGGTGGAGAGGGAGTTTGGCGCCCACGGAGTATGAATGGGGAAACGGAGGGAGGGGAACTAAGGGGGAACAATGTTTTGGTTTGGGACACGCTTGTTTGAAATTTGGGGAAAATTACAAACCTTGCCCCCATCTACAATTTCAGACATATTGCGGGTCGGGGGTAGGACAGTAATCTCAGGTGTCCCAAATAGTGGGCGGGATAGATTTTGGCCGAGCGCATGGGTGTTTAGGCGCCCACGGTGTATGAATGCTTCTCGGAGGCGGTTGAGAGTGGCATCTTGGTGAAGTTACAAACCTACCCCGGTTTAGACCTTTGGACATCGGGCCGATAGGCTACACGGGTCAGAATCAGGACAGTAATTACCTACCACCAAACATTAGTCTCGTGCGGTTTCGGGCGACCAGAGGCTTATTTGGCGCTTCGTTCAATATTTGGGAGCAGAAGTATTAATGTTTACGTTTCTCTTGAATTGAACTTTCAGGATTTGTCAAACTTCAAAAATCTTGACTCTTGAAAATCCTTAAACTACGATTATTTTGGAATGGAGGGGGTACATTTTGAATATACATTGTACATGAGTATATATTAAAAAATATGCAGCTTAGCTCAATTCATGAATGGTTCCAGATATAATCTCCTTGGTTGCAAAAAAATAGTTAGACATGCGTATGAATATATAGCATGTTCAAACACACAACAAAGATTGATGCCCCCTTTTAGAACTGATTTACAAATGCCATTATCTTGAATTCAAATAGATGAATGCACTTCCTATGAATTCGAATCTTCAAAACCACCTTTATGTTGAATTGAACATGTATTCTATTTCGTAGCTAGCAATTTGGAATGTATCCATGTATGTGACAAATGTATAAAGTGCCTGACACTAACAACACGGAGTGCACTAATTAATGTTTATATATGAATTGCAAAAGCCATGCATTGTCTGGATTTCAAGCCACTCTCACTCTATGGATCAATAATATGAAATAAACCCATACACATGCTCGAATTCAATAGAGTATGGGTGTCTGATAGACCAATGTTCGTTCATACGCAAATTGCAAAATTAATGATCTCATCCAAAAAAATTAATGCAATTTTTATTTTAATTTAATGCGTAGAACCGCCTTTTACGCGTAGATGCACTGTGCCTCGGCCTGTCCTCACACACGCGCTATATATCTCTCTATCTGACGCATAAGTGCACACACTTTATATACATCGGCATTTCTCTCTCACACATTCTCGCACTCTCCCTCGGGGTGTCTCACGCACACACACTCTATATATCTCTCCCTCTCTCTCTCTTACTAGTACGTACCACTCTTTTCACCAATCTCAGTTAGAAAACACTATTTATCTCATATGCATATATACACACGCACGGTCTTTGTTGGCCCTCTATATGCACATATATGTGCCTACGTGTCTCCCGCACGCACATTATCTTTAGGCCTCTCTCGCACACATTGCCCCCCCCACACCTCTCTCTTACTAGTTGGCGGATATGATTCCATCAGATCATTCGGTAGGATATCCTTGACTGTTAGGCTGGATGGTAATACGAGGCAAAAATTTACCCAAGTCTGGGCCCTTGCAGTTGAGGAAAAAGCCCACTCCTGGTACTGTATATTTGTGATAGGGGTGTGTACAAAGTACACGTGAATACCAGGCATTGTGTGTGTGTGTGCATATACTATCGACGAACTAGCCCCCGGGCTTATATAACATACTCGGGTCTAGGCTTACAAATCATATATAGTCGGCTTATCATCAGTGGGGATAGAGTCCTCCACGACTCTGGTAGCTTTGTCTTGTACGCCGAGTCCTCCATGGGTCTTGGTATAACGCGTGTCGGTCCAACCTATGTGGCGTAGGATGGAACCGACCCATGAGTGCTCACGTCGACCCACCACAACTAGAAATGATGTGGCCACCACACCACACACACAAATCGGCCACTAAGAAAATAAATCATATACATGATCAATTGACTAGTCAAACGGTCCACGTTCATCATCACACATTACCGTAGGGCCCACCTATCAGCGCGTATATGAAAGACAGAAATGGTAATAAATTAGTGGTCGGTGGGGATTCGAAGTCGTGAGACCTCTGGTTGGTAGCCCGCGCACCCTAACCACAGCGGACAAGGTCGCCTTGTGATGATATGCTGAGCTGGCCGTTTTAATTGCACGCACGCATGAGCCACTGTGGTGAATACAAAACATCACACATGCGCACAAACACACCCGTAACGCCCGCATGCATGCATGCAATACTCACACGTACACATGCATGCACGTAACACTCGCGCGAACACATGCACGCATGCAGGCGTGCAACACTGACACGTACACATGCACGCACGAACACACGCACGCACGCATGCATGCAACACTGAAACGTACACATGCATGCACGCAACACTTGCACGCCTGCATGCACACAGCACACGACGCAAGACACACGCTCAACCTATACGTGCATGCACCCTTTCTTAAGGACATGGATTGTTATGAGTATTAATCAATCTTATCTGTGATAAGCAGAACATTGATGTTTGCAGCGGTCTTTATGAATCACAACGTATCGAATAGGCTATCAACGAAAATTTTAAAATTCTCTTACATTATATAGTAGACTTATCAACCTACATGAATTAGATGACGTCACACTCAATGAACAATCAGCGGTTTATGAAATGCCCACTTCTCACTGCCCTGGCCCACGTGATTCCCGCCCGATGCTAGCTTCCCGCATTCATGCGGAGCTGGCTCCTCTGCCGTGCGCTGCCTGCGTTGGGTCACTGACATGCAGGCCCGGTACCCAACGGGCTCACACATCAGTGGAAGAACAACGCGGTGTCGTACGTCAGAGTCGAGGGTGCCGCTCGCTGCACGCTCGACTGAATACGCCTCCTTGCCGCATTCAAATGCCTCCATGAAACCCGTGTGGAAGCCGAGAAACCCACTCTACATGTCCGTTCATGACCGGGCCGACATTAAACGCAACGCCGGCCAGGCTCCTCCCGCCCGCCGTCTATTTTCCTATTTAAATGAGGCCAGACGCCGGCCAAGAATCGCACACCTCTGCCGCTCCCCTATCTCCTCCTTCACCATTTTCTCCACTCTTACAATGGCTTGCCGGCCAAGCGTCCAAGCCAGCTGGGTGGCCCGCTGAGCCCGCCGGATATAAGCTATGCAGCTTGCTGATCAACCTCCCTCCCCTCGCCCGAAGGAGCCAGTTGCCGCCCCAAGCCGGCGCGTGGTTCTGCAACTCGCCGCTCTAGGGCATCTCGACGAGGAGCAGTGAGCTGCTCCACGCCGGCACGGCGGGGAGCACGGGCGTCGTCGCTGCCGTCCATGCCGCCGCCTCGTACCGCTCCTCCCGTGTCTGCGACCGCGTCTCTCGTGTCTGCGACCGCGTCTCCCGTGTCTATGGCCGAGACTCCCGTGCCTACGGCTGTGCCATGCAAGCAGAGACAGAAGCCGGGTGCGTGGAGAGCAATGAGTCGGTGGCCAACGCCTCCATGTCCACCGCCATCATCGAGTAGAAGTGGAACACAGAAGGCCGACGCCGCTTGGGTCCCATGAAGGCCACCGCCGAGGTGACGCCGGCGTACACAGCAGGTGTCTTGCCAGGTCCTTCTGTTGCGAGGACCTTCGTCGACCCCGCATGGGCTCCACGGAAGCGGAAAAGCCCCCTTCAGAATCCATCTTGTGCATCAGCCAACAGTTTCACTCAGTTGAGCGGTGGGGAAGCGAGCCGTCCTTTGCGCTGAAGCATATACCTTCGGGGCTCTCGGCAGTCCGATGATCATGCTGCCGGACATGAGGAAAACAAATGGATCCGCGGGTGACCATTTAGGCTAGGTATTATTATACATGTGCTGGTCAGGAGTAGCACCGCTTATTTGATTTGAATGTAATGAAATCCGTCATGTTTATATGAAAATCCGGTATTTTATATGAATTCCGTCGTTGTTTATATGAAATATCACCGTGTTTGCATGAATTTCGTCCGGTTGGTTGAGTTGTTGTCAGAATGTGTGCGGCTACGGTTGGATGGCGTAATTTGTGGGTCGTCGGCCGGTCTGCGGCCGGCAAGGGCGGCGAGGTGGGACAAAAACATAGCTCGTGCAAGCTCATCTCCAACGCGCGCGCTGGAGGATGAGCACCCGAGCTCTACCTCGTTCATCAGTGGCAAAGGCACGGGTGGACAAAAGGGTCGCCAATATTTTGGCTACCTCAGGCAAGATCCAAACAGCCCCTTCCAGCCCCACCCCTCCCAGCACATTCAAATCCCTCGTTCGCCGTGAAATTTTGCCATGTGTTGTTTTCATGGATATTTTGCTGTGTGAAAACAAACTTAAATATGAACGAATAATCGGTGTCCGTGGTCTTCTTCCGGGACACGATTGGATGGCCTCATAGTAGTAGTGTACAGTAGTAGGAGTAGTACAGTGGTAGGAGTAGTACTACAACAATTTCCTTGGAGCCCGTGCTACAGCAAGCTATACCCTAGGCTATGTTACTACTCCCTCCTTTCTGGTTTATAAGGCTCAATTTCAAAATCTCTCCAACCAAGGTAGACGGTGAATGGTGGAATTAATTTCGTAGTTTGCACAAGTACTTAATTAGTACTACATCCATCCTAGTATATAAGCCCCCTTTGTATTTTGTGCCAAATTTTGACCTTAAATTGAACTAACAAAATGTTAATGTATGTCACCAAAAATTATATCGCTGAATTCGTATTTAAATATAGTTTCCAATTATATTATTTTTTGTGACATGCATTGACATTTAGTAGTTAAATATATGGTCAAACTTTGGCACATAATACAAAGAGGACTAATAAACCAGGACGGAGGTAGCACGCTCGTTTTTCTCAAAAAGTTATGTTTACCGATGCATTAATTACAATGAATGCATGCATGACCACTAAATTTCCATGAACTTCTACATGCATTGGTGAGTTTTCTCTTGATACTGCTTGCATCGGGTGATTTCATGCACCTCGAAATCCAAACATGTGATGGTAAGTACTACTACTACTACTAGTAGTAGAATTGAGACTTATAAAACGGTAAAACTAATTTTTTTAGATGAACCCTATAAACCGGAAAGGAGGGAATAGTACTACCTTCATAGTGGGTACGTACTCCGTAAAATCAGATTTTCCCAAAACTAAGTCGCTCAACCTTTATTTGCTTGTTTCCTTTCCTACCTCGTTGCCTCAAACAGACTATGCCAAACTCCCCTGCCTACCGCGCGGGAAAAGACCCGCCCTCACCTTTTTTAGTCCGGGTTTGTATCGATGGATCGCGCGAAGCAGCAAAAACTAAGCCGTGTCTTGTACTCCTCCGTCATACTAGTGGAGACGCTCGCTTTCATGAATGTTGTACTTCCTCTCGCCGACATGTGCAGAACAGTAGGTTGGACGCACCCCAATCGTAGCGCCCCAGTAGTAGTAATGAGCAATGGGACATCAAATCACAAAGCCCCACCTTTCCCCCAGACGGATGAACCAACCATTATTTCACACTTCGCTAAATCCGCTTCTCCATCATCTCCTTCAAGAAAACCACGTATTGCTTCTGCCATTGTTCTACCTCAAGAGGGACGCACATCGCCTTGGTACATCATGACACATGGGACCGCATGACAGGCCATGCTCCCCCGCCCACCGCTCGGTAAAATCGCCTCATTTTTACTAATCCGGATACTATCTTTTTAGATCAATATAGTCGGGATTCACCAAGGAGCAAAACCAAGTGGTAGGCTGCTCCTGTCACGTTGGCGTAGCAACTCAGCAGGGTCAGTCCGCATACGGAATGGCAACACACTTACATGACCCCTTTGGCCGACATGTGGCTCATCCACCGTCTTGTTCCACGTGCGATGCACCAAATTACAGTTCGGAGCAGCGATTGGACTTGGAGGCACCCCAGTCGTAGCACTGCAGTAGTAGTAAATGAGCGATGAGAGGTCAAATCACAAAGCCCCACCATTCCCGCATTAAGCTGGACGGACGAAGCAACCATCATTTCACTCTAGGGCGCAAGAGCATAAAGAAAAAAGAAAACCAATGATGCGTGTGGCAGCTACCTAGGGCGCCCTAGGTAGGGTAGGAGCCTCCACTACAAATCCGCTTCTTCCTCGTCCTCTTGAAGAAAACCGATGATGCATGTGGCGGGTAGGGTTTGTTGGAGTACTACGGCGTGCAGGGCCATGCCGTAGTAAACGGGAGAGGGATTGAGTTCGAGTCGACGCCTTAATATGGGTGGGCCGCTCGGTAGTAAACGGCAGAATTTTGGGTTTGTGGAGCAGTGGAGATATACGTAAAATAAATTGTGGACGTAGGTTCGACCGAAAGGCAATGACGCATGGGCCCCGCATTTTTAAATGCCCGCACCCGCGTGAAATTTGCTACTCAAAATAATGCATAAAAGTTCCTCCAAAAACATCTATAACTAATGGGAAGTGAATGTATGCTTAAAATGAAAATGTAATACAAAGAGAAAAAATGAATTGCAGTTAAAAGAATGACATTTCTAACAAAAATGTGAATGTGAACTACATATGTGTGCATGTGACCAACACATATATTGTCAATACAAAATCTAATGCAAGAAATAACTTATGAGTAACACGCATGAATTGATGATGTAGTGCTTGCATGCATAGAGTACAAAAACAATGTGATTTATGACTTGCATGCATGACGTGTTCATGTGCCATAGTTGCATGTCCAGGAAAAAAGCTAGTGGGTTGTACTAGCTATTTAGGAATAGAAGATGTATATATGGAAGTTGTAGGGAAAGAGATGACATGTATCTCAATTCGTATTAGTAGGGGTTGGAAAAGAGATGTCATTTGGTTCACATCATAGGAACTTTTGTATTGAATCTAGAGATGAAATGTATCTCAATTCCTATGAGGAGGGATTGGAAAAGTGATGTCATTTGGTTCACATCGTATGAACTTTTCTATTGAATCTAGGCTAATGTTTAATTTCCTTTGAAATTGTGGGAATATAGGAAACCATTGATATGAACCAAGTGGCTCTAAAGCTATAAAAATCATATCATGTTTATTTTCTTTTGAAATGTGGAGTATATGAATCTATTCCTATGAACCAATTGGATCTAAAGGAAAAATTCCTATAAAAATCATATCATATAAAGTTCCTATGATATTCCTCCACACCAAAGGATGGTTGAAATTTCTGCAGGTGATACGACGGTCTTTCTTTGTACACTCCTCGCACATCTTTATAGTTACCTCTCAGAGATGAATGAAATGATATATACTGGGTATTCTATATGTGCATTTTGGTATACGAAAACTCAGTAAAAGTTTGCGAGGTTCGAATTTTCAATAGAGCTATATGCACTACATTTTGGAACGGAGGGAACAGCATACGGTAGTTGCTAACACTCACGTGGAAGATTTGTGTGTCGGAGGAGTGCCTGTTCTGTTAAATGCCATGGCAAAACTGACACTGTCGGATGCCGATCTAACGGTTCTTACGGCGTTCATCAAGAAAGGGCTTGTGGCGAATGTTTGTCAGATATGATTTACGGACACATGCATTGCATTGATACGTGCCCCCTCTCTCTCACGCACACACACACCCTCACGAGTCATGACTCTCCCGAGTCCTCTCGCACCCACCGTCTATCTATAGGTAGACGTCACACACATATGTGCTCTTCACACCCTACCCTCAGAACTTCTAAAAAATAAAAGACGTCGCACACCTTTTATTTTAACTCACACGTCACACACTTATACTATTACTCTTGTGGCAAACGTTCTTTGGGAGTAGTATATTGTACTCTCATGAAGAGAAGCGGTGCACGCACGCACTAGTTCTCTCACACCCACTCGTGGGTACACGTAGGAGCACTTTTTTTTTGAAGATATGAGCGCATTTGTTTACAAAGAGGCATCCCAATTGACATTTTGACTAGTCTAGTTTTCAACTTGATGGAGGGTGGGGGACCGCACGTGAATGATACAGTACATAGTGCATCCTGCACGCGGTGATTTGATAGTGCGACCTGGAAGCGGTGGCACGTTATTGATCGAGTTTTATTTTTACTTCAACTTTAAATGAAAATAGTGGTTCGCGCGTATTCAATTTAATAACGGTTGCTACAACAAAATCACTCCACTATATATATAAGCAGGAGCCTCGGCGCTTGCTTTACTAGGGTTCCTCTCTTTCACTCTCTCATGCTCTCCAGATCTAAGCAAGACATAGGTGGCCACATCTCTCTCTACTCACCGTTGGTCACAAATCCGGCCGGACCACCTCGGCCGGGGCAGGGGTGTAGGTGCATCGTTCACGCGGTCGTCAACGGCAATGGAGGAGACCAACAGCTGCCCGCGCGTCCCGATCGCCAGCTGTGCCGTTCTCTCTGAGACAGCGCTGGCTCGGGAGGGCGTCCGACCCCTTCTTCCTCCCTGTGGTATTGTGGCCAAGATGTGGCCTCCCGATGCCGTCTTTGCCACATCCCGACGACCCTCAGGTATATCTTCCTTCGAAACCAGCCTTGCTCTAGTGCCCCAGCTCCCCATGTGGCTGCGTGTGGATCTTTTTCTACTTCCGTCGGCTGTTCCAAAGCCGCCTAGACTTTTACAATTATTAGAGGTAAAGCTAGTTCACATAGTCGAATCTAAGACTTGATTCAAATAGGGAAGAAAGTGGGAAAGTTGTAGCATGAATCTAGGACTTGGTTCTAAGAGGAAACGGGGGAAAGTAGTAGATACTGGCTACCCAACCGGTCTCTTGGTTGGAAAGGCGAAGAAAGCGGGGTGGATGGCGAAGGGTGGGGGGAAGTGGACCTGTCTCTTGGTCGAAAAAGGAAAGAAAGTGAGGGGTGTTGGGGGGACAACGCAAATGAGAACGAGCAGGTCTAGATTTCCTGTGCTCACATAGGAAAATGTCGCCGAGGAGATAAAAATGGGAAAAATGCAGACATGCTGCCTGAATGTTTGCCACTCTCGGCAACCACATCTGCCTCACCACTTTATGCCCCTACTGTCCCTACGCCCATATTGCTACCGTTAATATGTAAAATCACATGAAGCATGAAGCAATGCCACCTAATGTCACTATTAAGTAATGCTGCTGTCAGTCTAGTGCCGTTGATAAATTGAAGCAATGACACCACCATTTTATGAAGTGCTTCCGTCTTGCTTTATTTCCCACGAATTGTGTATTTGCAGTTACACTTAAATCTCACACTGCTAACATTGGTTCATCCCAGTGGAACTGCACAAATTTGATTGCACATTTACTGACCATGTGCTACTCTCATGACAGTAATACTAATGCTATTATTCTGCATGTTAATCTAGTGGCAGTGTTGATGTGATGTGATGCTACTTCTTACTTAATGGCACTTTTTTATACTGTCAATGTAGTGCCAGTTATAACACAATAGATGCTGCTGTTAATCATATGCCACTGGAAATAACCGTCACTGCTTAAATAACCATATTTCATATTTACGCAAACAGGGATGTCTGTCTCCATATCGTTTCTATTTGTGCAATCAAAAGTACACACCTCAATTTTAGCAGAACTGCACAAAATCAGATGGCTATTCCTAGCTATCGTCCTCTAACCACCCGTCTTCCAGGTGTTCCTACATTGGTAGTAACTAGGTAGAATGACCAATGCAATCTAAAAGAAGCTGATTCGTACATTTTCCTTCCTGATTGCAGTGCAGGGATGAGCGAAAACAACTGCATCCTAGTCGGGAATGCACTTTCTCCCAATTCAAGGATGGACAAAGGACTAGCTGGCACTACTGCGTGGAGGTTCTTGGGATAGGTGCACGGACAAGAGGCATTGTGCTCAGCTTATTTCTGCAAATAGTGATGCTTAAATTTAGTGGAACTGCACAAGAAGTTCAGATGGTCAGTACACTACATGGTTCAATTCAGCATTCCAACTGAGAACACAATTATAATTGGTTATTCTGGAATGAGAGAACCTAACCCTGGATGGTGGCAACAAGAAAAACCAGAGTGAACTCCAGAAAATTAAAGCCTGCCTAGGGAGGCCCTTTGCTCAGAGATGCCTTGCTTGATTTTTCCTGATTTGTAAACCTTCTCACAACTTTGTCTTTTGCTGTGAACTAGTAAATGTTGGTTATGTTCTATGAATCATTGAGATGTATAAAATTGCTGAACTTATGTTTTTCAAGTATTTTATGAAGCCGAGTTTAATGTGAATGTTCCACATGGACGCTGGACTAGCATGTGAACGTTTGGAATTTACATTGTGGCCACAGTTAACTGCATGAACCACTGTAACAAGATATGTAGTTGCTTACATGTCAGACATCAGAGTATTGATTGTTAGCTGGTCGATAGCCAACTTTTCTAGTGTTGAAGCGAGCTGAGCCAATGTGCCTTGTTTTGCACAACTACTTACAAGTGGGGTAGCACCAACAGTGTTTACAAGTACTTAACCAGCCTTACGTACCCTATGTATACGTCGGCGCGCAGTTCTCGAGCAAGTACTCTATTTCATCAAACACACACTGCTCGTATGATAAACCGTGACAACTTATGTCTTACCATGCCATATTACATGAAAAAACTAGTGAGGACGCATCTGTTTCTGCAACAATTATGATGGTTCTCACATGATTCACGCGCACACAAAAGTAGCAGTAGTTCCCATAGACGGATTCAAACAGAGTACTAGCCCCAGAGGGCTCGATAATAGGCAAGGTTCGGATAATTAGACACAATCCAAACTACTTTTAAACACTAGCTGGGCCAACTATTTCATGCCTCGATCTAATTTGGGATGGACACAAGACGAACCTTGCCATGAACATCATCGAGGACGTCCGGCAGCATCTCAATCCTTTCAACCTTCTTGAAGATAACCTTGTGGTCTTGCCACTCATAAATTTGTTTGTGGAGGCATGCCACGTCATCTTCCCGTGTAAGCTTGACAAGAACAGTATGCCTCAGAAACGAAGGAGTAGCTTTGAACTTCTTGTGCTTCAGTACACCCTGGACAACACGCCTGACAACAGTGTGGCTGGAATACATCTCGACTTTGGTATAAGTGCAACTGGCTTCCAGGATCCAACAGCCTAATAACTTTGTTTTCC
This sequence comes from Thinopyrum elongatum, assembly GCA_011799875.1. NCBI lineage: Eukaryota > Viridiplantae > Streptophyta > Magnoliopsida > Poales > Poaceae > Thinopyrum > Thinopyrum elongatum. The sequence goes on from CM022299.1 coordinate 63,825,271, forward strand.
CAGTGCGTATATTCAGGTCATCCACCTCATAGCGAGTGACACGTACAACCACACAATCCTTGTCTGCATCAGGGCTCTAATTGAAACAGAAATGAATTCTGAATTACTTTCCAATATAAAAAACACAAGTTATTTAAACCACTATGTAGAGTCAAAAGTATGCATGATAGGGAAGGTAACATGGCATCGAAGCTAATAAAATTTTGCATTATGTATCACCACATACTTAGATGAAAAACCACAATCGAGATCGGCAAAGAAGAAAATCACCTTGGGCAGCTCAGCGGGGGGGGGGGGGGGGGGGGGGGGGGGACACACATCCTCGAAGGGGAAAACTGCTCCTGCAGGGCCACGGGGGCTGTAACCTCAAACGGGGTGTTGACCATCTCCGTAGTGGCCGTGAGCGTATCTGGGGTCGGCTCGGTGGCGACCTCCATCTTCTTCGAGCTCTCTGTCTCGCGGGAATCAGCCTCCCGCACCTGCTCCAACATCGGCAGATTTTTGCCTGGTTCTCCTTGGTCCATCATGAAACTGACGAATAGGAGACAACTGAAAGGAAAACACAATCGCAATGACAATGAAACAAAAAAGAGAGTGAGGATCGGTTACTACTTTGCAAAAGTTATTTTTTTCTGAAAGAAAATATACCAACATCATGGATCCGCTTACATCCCTTCGTTGGGAGAGAAGAACAATGGCAGATGCGAGTGTTGGCTTTCTTAAAGATGGTGAGGGAGAAGGGGATTCACCCAAGAGTGAAATGATGGTTGCTTCGTCCATCAAACTTAGACTGCGGCGAGGTGGGGTTTTGTGATATGACGGCTCGGTACTGCCGCGCTATGACCGGGGTGACTCTTCGCCTGCATACGGCCTTCTAATTTGGTGGATGGCATTTGGGCCCGAGCGCTGCATGGCCTGCATGTCGGTGAACAAAAGTAAAATGGATTCAGTAGCGGGAGACGTTTCGATGACCTCGGAGGAGCCAAAAGCGGTAGTGTATCCACTGTACTAGTAGTAATTGTTTTTTTGGGTAGCTGTAGAGTGTCTCCACTATACTAGTAGTAATTGTTTCTCTGGACCCAAGACAAAAGAGCCCATCCACCCTAGTAAATAATAAAATCAATTCAAAAACCCATATATTTACTTAATGAGAGGCGTTACCCAGCACACCCCCCCAAAAACCTAGGTGCTCTTCTTCCTCCTCACTCCCACCCACCTCACGTTAGCTCGCTCCACTCATACCCCCAAATTCCTCACCTCCCTCCTACAGAAAACCCATCTCCCCTTCTTCCTCACTACTATAGAAAACCCCAGCTCCCCTTCTTCCTCACTACTACAGAAAACCCCAGCTCCCCTTCTTCTTCACTCGCAGTACAACTAGGCTCGTCATTCGTTAGTCTGCTCAAATCCGTGAGCTCAACGTGACGCCCTCGAGGAAAATGGAGTCGGCTGACCCCAGTGCCAAGAAGATGAGGCTCCCGCTAGCGGCGACGCCTGTTGTAGATCCTGCACCTGGCAGCGCGGGGAGAAGCGGCGAGCCCCCCCGGATCCCAGGAACCCGTAGAATCTCGGGTGGACCGCATCAGCGATCTCCCGGACGCCATCCTTGGGGAGATCATCTCGCTTCTCCCCACCAAGGATTGCTACCGCACCCAAGTCCTCTCAACTCGGTGGTGCACTCTATGGCGCGCCGCGCCCCTTAATGTCGACTGTCATCAGCTATCACTCTTTAGTGATTTTGAACTCCCCAGAGCCATCATATCCTCCCACCAGGGCTCCATTCAAGGCCTCTGCATCCCGGCATGCTACCTGAGCATGCCCTGCATGGTGGACGCCTGACTGAAATCCCCTGAATTCATAGAACTACAGCCGCTTGAGTTCTACTATTCCCCCAGAAATCACATACCACATACCGAACGCCATGTACTTGTGCCCTCTACACCGATGTCCATCTCGTGGTTTTCCTCATCTCTCCACACCGCCACCTTTGCACTGTGCTACCTACCAGACAATATGGTACTAGACCTTCAACTCTCATTTCTCAAAAAACTTTCATTTGTGCGGGTTCGTATGTTGGAGGCCTCATTGCACAGCATCATCCACTCCAGTTGCCCTTCCCTGGAGTGCTTGGTGCTTGTTTTCATAGTTAGAATCGGTTGTCTCCAAATAAAGTCGCCTAATGTTGTAACAATTGGAATTTCTTTTGACGGAAGGCAGCTCATCATCGAAGATGCCCCTTCACTTCAAAGGTTGATCCTTGATTCTTGTTATTCACCGTTGGAAATAACTATCATCTCTGCGCCTAAACTGGAGACCTTGGGTGTAATACATGATCTCTATGCTCATTTCAAGATGGTGTTTAGCTCCACAGTTCTTCAGGTACTGTATATTATCATCTACACTTGTAATCATAAGCTGCATTTTAAATTTCTGAGCATAAGTTCTATATCATCTTGGAGTACACTTTTTGTACTAATAATATGTTCTATGCTCAATGAAGAGTTTGTCCATGGATAGCCTATCAATGGTGCTGGATTCTGTCAAGATCTTATATATCCATATGAATAGTTTTGATCTGAATAAGATTATTGGCTTGCTACAATGCTTTCCATGTCTGGAGAAGTTGTATATAAAGGTGATAATTTCACGCACATTGCAAGCCCGCATATAGTGCACTAGAATTAACCGTTAAACTATTGCTCTTTCAACACTCTTTTTTTAGACCTAACTGTTTTCAATCTTCATGTCTAATTAGGCAACATGACGGGGTAAGAAAGTTATAACCAATTGGTGGATTCGTAAGCACTGGGATTTTCTCAGTTCTCATGACATTCGATTGAAGACAAGAACGCTGGAACGATATGTAGCCAACCATGCAAACACTAGATTTGTCACATTCTTCCTGCTGAATGCGAGGTTACTATTGTCCATCAGGTTTAAGTTTATCAGCAGCATGGTTTTGACAGATGGGTATGTTAAAGATCAAAAAAGGAGTTTCAGGTGGACAAAAGGGCTTCTGAACGTGCCGGGCTTCTATTTACAACATCTTGTGGTCATAATCCAGTAAATTTTATGATCCAGGATGTTCATTCTATGGACCTGACCGATCCATTTGATTGTGACTGCCAAAAACAGTGCTGGAGTTAGATGTTGTTGCCCTTTTCAATCTGGGTTTTGTCTAAACTTGATGAACAATTGACCCTCGTGCTTCTGTATAGTTTGTAAGCTAGATTTAGATGTTGTTGCCCTTTTCAACTTGGCTGTGACTGTCATATTTTCTTTGAAACAAGGCAAATGGCTTGCCATTTGTTTAATTAAGAGAGAAATATTGTAACAAATCCCAACCAAGGGAAATAACATCACTCTCGCCGGCTGCTTGAGCTCACTGTGCATTACAGAACCCAAGTGATTAGCCCCCACCAGCACCCACAAACTTATTTTGAACTAGCACACCAAATGGGCTGTAAATTTTCATAAGAAAGGCTGCATGGCCGTGACAAATTTGGATTCTAACATTTGGAACCCATGAGAAAAAAGCCTATCCAAGGTGGTGTCGACTTACTAGTCAACAAACAATTCTGCCTACCAGCCGTTGGATTGACATCCAATATCTGTCGTGTATCTTCTATCACTTGTCTTCTTCCTCTAGCCGCCGAAACCAAACCACCCCATCGGTCCCGCCTCCCACGGCTGGCTGCGCCTCCACCGCCCTACCGTAGCCTCAAACATTGGCCAGTCCATCCCTCTATTCCCCCACACGTCCTGTTATTCTCCAGCGACGTCAGCACCAACATGCACACGCACCCGAACCGGTCAACCCTCGTACTCCCCTCCGCCTCCGACTAGACTGCCGCATCTTCCATGGCTCCTGTTCGTTCCCATCCAAGGTCTTGCCGTCGTCCTCTGCCTTGGTTCGCTCACCGTGCGCGGTGCACCGCCGTCTGGCATTGTCAACATGGTCAACAACCGAGAGGAATAAGGAGATGACTGTATGTGGAGAGGATGATAGTAGGGACCTACCAGGGTCATGGCAATACGGAAGCAAGGGGCTGTTTGGATGATGCCCCAGCCAGCCCCGCCAAAATAGGCTTGCCAAAGTTTTGGCGAAGGTCTTCGCCGCCCCGATCTCGCCAACGCGTTGGCGGAAAATCTGAATAGGCCGACCAAAAAATTGGCATGGTTGCGATTCATTGCGCTGATCCAAACGAAGGCCGCGGTAGCAGTCAATGACCAAAAAATTGGTAGGGCAGGCAGCGGCTGCAATCCAAATAGGCTCCAAGTGCCTCGTTATGGTTGGACATATGGGTCCCACGCCATTGTCAATGTAGTCAATAAACGAGAGAATTACACAACGAGCGGCTGACACCAGGGACCCAGCAGGTCACACAGTTGTTATTTACTTTTTTTCAGGAACAAGTTGTTCTTATTTAGTACTAGTTTTAGGGACGGATCAGGGTAACAACGGGGCTGTGCGGGGGCTGTGACCCGTCTAGCAAGGGTTTTATTTTATGTTTACCACATGATGAGCCCAGTTGTGATTTTTCTTTCTGAAAATGGCTAGCCCAGTTCTACTTTTTTTAAAGAAATACCCAATGGAGGCCTAATTGCTTTCTCAGCCCTGCTGGGCTGCAAATCTTTCAAGAAGAGAGCAATGTATTCGCTTTCCCAGAAAATGAAGTAGTAAGAAATGGGATGTAAATTTTAAAAACACAGCAAACCGGCAATTAGTCTCAAATGCCATTTTTTAATATTTTGAGATTTTTAATTTAATTGTTTTTTTTGCAGGGAAAATTATGTTCGATTTTAAATTGATATAAATTTATTATTGTTAAATTAGTTTGAAAGTGATTCGAAATTTCTAGACTAAAAACAGTTCGGACCGCACCGAAATATGAAAATTTGGTTGAATTTTTAACCATGGGCAAAATATGAGCTGTAATGGTAACAAAAAGAATATGGGCTTCCAAAAAATCCTTAAGAATTAGCCAATGGGCTGTACATTTATTAGCAATAATGGAAGATGGGTTGTATGCTGTTTTCCACATATTTGAGGCTGACTTATGGGCCTACTAAGTTGACGTGTACGGTTTCCTAAAAAAGGTTGACGCCCAGGCAAGGCCTTGTCAACTTAGTCAACACACGAGAGAAGTGACTGTTGGATGTCCATCCAACGGCAATCATGCTTCTTCAATCTCTGCTTTTCCTGCTCCAGCCGCTCAAACCAGCACCGGCGGGACTGCCTGCTCTCTCCCGTGGCCGGCTGTGCTGCCGCGCAGGCCTCACCGCCCCAACCTACTCCCATCGCTGGCCTAGCCATCCCTCTACTCACCCACACCTGCTGTTATTCTCCGGTGATGGTAGACGAACCAGTAAACCCTCGTACTCCCCTCCGCGTGGGAAACAACTGTCGAGTCTTCCCTGGCTCTATGTCATTCCCTTCCTAGGCCTTGCCGTCGTCCACCGCCCTGGTGCTCTCGGCGCGGCGTGGTCAACATGGTCAATGAACGACATCCATCGGAAGAGGACTGTACGTGGAGAGGCTGACAACTGGGTCCACAGTCAGAGGCAAAGAAGTGTCTCCTTATTACAAGCAAAATAATGATTCCTCCAACTGACAGCGGGGACCCACCGGAAGGGCCTCTGTATTTCACGAAAAAAATGTTCCTCCCGCTAACAGCTCAGACCCATCAGCTATATCTTCTCACGCAAGGAAGTGCCTCCTTATTACGCACAAAAAAATGAATACTCCCGCAGCTAGCTAGGACCCACCATATTTGGAGGCTGACTTTTGGGCCTACTAAGTTGACGCAGACGGAGGGCTTTGTCAACTTAGTCAATATAAACAATTCTAGCTGCAGTGACTGTACGATGTCCATCCAACGGCCGTAGTCCTTCTTCAACCTCTGGTCTTCTTGCTCCAGCCGCCCAAACCAACGCCGGTCATGCTGCCTGCTCCTGTCTCCCATGGCCGGCTCCGGTGCCACGCAGGCCTCACCGCCCCATCCTACTCCCATCACTAGCCTGGCCATCCCTGTACTCACCCAGACCTCCTGTTATTCTACAGTGATGGCAGCCTCACACTACAGCCCAACCAGTAAACTCTCGTACTCCCCTCTGTGTGGGAAACAACTGTCGAGTCTTCCCCGTCTCCGGGTCATTCCCTTCCTAGGCCTCACCGTCATCCACCGCCTTGGTGCTCTCTCTGCGGCATGGTCAACGTGGTCAAGGAACGACTTACATCGGAAGAGGACTGTACATGGAGAGGCTGACAACTGGGTCCATGGCCGCAGCAAGGAAGTGCCTCCTTATTACGCGCAAAATAATGATTCCTCCACCTGACAGCAGGGACCTACCAGAAGGGCCTATGTATTTCGGCTTAGCTATATTTTTTGAAAAAAATGGTTCCCCCCTGACAGCTGGGACCCACCAGCTATATCCTCGGACGCAAGGGAGTGCCTCCATATCAGGCGCGAAAAAAATGAATCCTCCCCCTGACAGCTCGGACCCACCATCAACAACTTCGCATGCAAGGAAGTGCCTCCTTATCCTCCCTAACAGCCGGGACCCACCTGGTCAAAGCGTACGTAGCATTGTCATTCTGGTCGTGAACGTGTACGTACATACTGGTCGATCGGTCTCTCTGCAACGATGAACCGTGGCCGAGCAAGCAGCGACACGTGTAGTAGTAGAGCCCCTGACGTAGCAGTTCAGGCAGTCCCTTCTAAACCGTGTACACATACATACAACTAAATGCCAAAATATACGGCCACGTACGTACATACGGGCGGGGTCTCGAACGCCTACTCGCACGTACGTATAGCTAGGGCTCGTGTACATGGAGAGGCAATGGACGGCAGCAACGGTGTCGGGGTACGCTAACATGGGTGTTTGCTTCCCCTGACTTGTGCACGGACGAAGAACCTCCGCCCTGGCAGCCAAGACTTGACGATGAGATGGTTACCTCAGCACTAAACCAAAAAACAAGGCCAAAGCCAGAGAAGCCTCTCTTCGTGAGATCAAGGAGCAGATCAAGAAGACCAAGACCGCATACGGGACAGTAGAGCTTCACCCTACGGAGGCCTCCCTTGCTGAGCAGGAGAGCTCGGCCAGGTCGAGACCACCCCGGAAGCAAATCCAAGATTGCCACGGCAGGCTTGCCGGGGCCGCCAAAGGCAAGGAATCCCGCCAAGGCACCACCGCTTCACCGCACAGCAACGCAAATTACTTATCAATGTGGTGTCGAGCCTCCAGATGATTAAGTGGCTTCCACTAAGCATGTGGCAGCCCAATAGAAGACAGATTACCCTCATATGACACCCGTCCAAAGACGTGTCAAGCAGATAAGCAGAAGATGATTAAGCGGCGCGGCAGGCTTGCCGGGCTTCACCCTCAGCACGACACCTAGCAGTGCATTTAATGCACGTTATCCTAACTGCCAGAGTTAGGTATGATAACACTATTAGCTATCTAATCATAGGATAATGACTATTTTGCCACTGTGGTTACCCCTTGAGCTATAAAAGGAGGTCCAAGGCTACCTAGCAAAGGATTCGGACCATTGCACACTTGTACGCGCGTAGCATCTCTTCCCGAGCCCACCTTGCTGGGCTTGAGCGTTGCGCGTTCATTGTGTTCCTCCATCCAATCCACCAAAGCAGGAGTAGGGTTTTACGATTCACAGCGGCCCAAACCTGGGTAAAAACCACCAGCGTCACCATCGCCATGCTGTATCATGGCCTCCGCTCTTTGTGCAACGTGATCCTCCCCCTTGCTGAACCACAAGGGGCCGATGGCCCCATAGGTGATCATGTTCTCCCATGACATCTTTGGCGCGCCAGGTAGGGGGAATCGCTTACGCGAACCCGAGGTTGTGAGCAGCGCGTCGAGCTTCATCATCACCCTCTTCGTCAATGGCTTCGAAGAAAAATAGCGGTGCTACTTCCTGGATTCGCCCGTCCCAGATTCCGTTGCTCGTCTCCGCCATCGCAGTGATGACGACATGGGCAAAGGACAACAATATTGCGGTGGCCATGGTTGCATAGATGGCATGGCCACCATGCAGACCATGGCCAGAAGAAGGAGCGAGGCGCATGACGACGTCGCCCTCCTCGCGGCCTCCTGTCAAGCACGTCTGATCACTAAGGGTATCACTTGGGCAGGCGGACGAGAAAGCGATGTGTGATCGGCCTCCCCCAATCCTCAACTCTCACCAATGATTGGGTTGCGCAGTGGTGATGCCGCCGGCGTCGATAGGCCCGCGTGGAGCTCAGTTATGCATTTATCCCACCAAGGGTAAATCCTAAGTTGAGCGCCAGAGTGAATCTGTTGGTTGGCACTCCTGGCAAGCGAACCCCGGCAAGGCCTTCTGCGCCAGCGTGTCCTCCATGCCAGCCGCCGAGAGATCATTGGAACTAAAGGAAAAGGGGGGAGGGACCGATTCTCTTCCTTTTCCACCATATGACATTAGTTAGAAACATTTTTGTCGACGCCCCTAGCTTGTGCCGGGGGTGGGTGCGTAACTAATGGACTGCCTAGTCCCTCCCTGGTGCTCCTTTCTGTTTTTTTCATCTTTGCAGGAGCAAAACTGGGTATGCAAGCACGGTCTCCCTAGGAGACACAAATAGGAGGGGCAACAACAGGTGGAGCAAAAGATGTTACGCATACTCAAAATGTACACCCCGGCAGGAGGGGAGCCTAGACAAAAGCTAAGTTGACATGCTTGTTAAACTTCTCTTCAGAAATTGCGCCTGCGCGTCCCTCGGACACCCAAGGTTTTGTATGGCAAGCCCTTTGTACAATGGAACCTTACTGTATTTGTCTGCACCCTCGCTTTGTTTCGAGCCTGCTCAACAAAGTGGGCGGTAGCATCAAGGACTTTTAAGGAAAAACTCACCGGCAGCATGTCCTTGCTAGCTGAATGCTAAGGACCCGTTCCTCAAAGCAATCACGGTAGTATGCTGTTGGCGGGCAACCAAAGTAGGCAAAAGGAAACTAATCATACGAATGCCAATGGGTAAACACGAGAGGGGTAGCGTGCATTAGCATAATGAAACATCAGTTCGACAAGCATTAAAGCAAGCATAGTATGGAGCCTAAAAGCGAGATATATATTGTGTCTTATTACAGGGCACCACAACCACAAGAATGACTCAAGGCTGAGCTCGACGACCTCCCGGGATCCTTGGGACAGAAAGGACCTTGTCAGCAAGGGGGGCGGCCTTCGCCTCGGTAGCAGTGACGTCGACACCTGGGGTCAGCCTTTTGAAACCATCAGCAAGGTTGAGGTCTGGATGGAAGTAGGCGAGGTTGCTCAAGACCAGGAAGAGGGCGTCGCGGGCAAGCTTCCGGGACTCGTCGGCAAAGCAAGCAGCCCGATCGTCTTCATACATCTTCAGCCCTTCGATCAAGCCTTGGAAGAAGAGCGTCAGCTTGACGCTTGGAACTTCATGCTCGCCGACGGAGAAGGCCCATTTCTTCATGTCCATGCTGGCAATCTGGTCAGTGAGGCGCTTGGCGATGTCAACCAAGTTCTTGATCCAGAGGTCACGATGCTGGATTTGGTTCTCAAACTTCTCTTCTGCATCCTTTTGGAGAGTCCTGGTCTTGTTCAGATCCGTCGACAGCAATCTCTCATGGGCACCGGCAGACTCAATCTCCTTCTCCAAGGAGCCAAGCCTGGCCTTCATGTCGGAAATGGCGACGTTGGCGGTATCAAGATCCTGGCTCTTGGAGGAAAGCTGCGATTGCGCCTCCTTCAGGGTGGTCTCTGCTTTCTGTGCTTCCTCTTTGAGAGCCATGATCTCCTTGTTGCTCCCGGCAAGGTCCTCCATCAACTTGCTTACTTGATGTTCAAGATCAGTCTTGGCGGCAGATGCGATAGCTAGCTCGTCGGTAGCCTTCTTCAGCTGGCTAGAGGATTCAAGGGTGAGCGCGTCAAGCGTGGCCTTGTGCTTGTCCTCCAAATCCTTGGTACACTGCTGGACAAGAGCCTCCAGCTCCTCATCCATGCCGCGGAGGGTGGCTTCGAGGTTCCCTTCCTGGGCTGAGATGTCCTTCTCTTTGGCGTTTAGAAGCGCTTTGTGCTCCGCCAAGCGGACCTCCCGGGCAGTGATATCCTCCTTGGCCATGGCCAGCACCTCCTCTCGCTGCATGATGGAGTGGGATTGCTTCTTGTACCATTCTTGCAGTTCATTGCCCTTGTCCGCCAGCTTCTGATTAATAAGAATGGCAGAGTCACGCTACTCTTAACTGCCTGCCACTTGAGATCATACCTGTGCTGCGCATCTTTGAGCCCTATCGCCATGGATTCCAGGAAAGCCAGGTCCTTGGCACTATCAGCAGAATCACCAGCCTCTTCAACTCTATGAGATAGCGGTGCTAGTATGCGTCTGATTTCTCCATCAAAATCTGCACTCGCTGCAGCAGATGAACCTGGAGTGGCTGGCCCAGGATGTGCAAGGGTCAGTGCTAGCTTGCCCAAGGGTGGCTGTGGAACTGCAGCCTGTGCGCAGTGCGGAGGAAGGGGCCCCATAGTTTGCAGAGGGGTTTTCTCCTCCACGACTATTTCCGAACCAGATATGCTACCGGGGGTCTTCTCTGCCTCCTTTGAGGAATCTCGGATGTCCTCGGCAGCATGCTCATGGCCTTCCGCGGCAGCAATCTTGACTGCTTCCTCGGCAGCACGCTTTCCAATACTCGCCACCTCCTCCAGGAGCTCAGGTTCCTCAGTCGATGAGCCTATGAATAAGATCAAAAAGGTAGAATGAAAAGAAGTCAAACACTACTAGATCAAAACCCGAAAGATAAGTCATGCAAGGCAAATAGAAGCAAAGGAAAATGGATTTCCCGGTGGCGGCTGCTGCAAAGATACGTCTTCTCGCCCGACAGCATAGGTTGCCAATGCGTGGTCCACAACTGCCCCTTCGGTGGTTATGGCCTCGACGCTGGAAGATTCCTCGGAGGAGGCGCTTGCCGGTGGTGCTTCTGTTTGGACCTTGGACAACGGGGATCCTTGGAGGGTGGACCCCTCTTGGAGGGCCCCGCCGTGCTGGCTCTCACCCAACCACTTGCCGGGGGATGGCAGGTGCTCTCCTGTGTCTCCGCATGCCGGCGAGCCATGTCCTTTACCTTCGCGCTGAGGGCTGGACCGGGGGCTAGGCATGGGATCCCCTGCCTTATCTCCCGCCAGACTTGCACCTGATGAATGGCCGGGCGCCTCCATGTGCTTGACTCGCTTGGCCCACGGGGCCAAGGGCTTCTCATCTCTGCCAAAATAGCAAGACAATAATAAATCAATAACCAAGCGTAGAATGCTTCAGCAAGGAATTTGGTCGTTCTGCTTACTCTGGATCCACGAGCATGGAGCCTAGCGTGTATCCAGCAGGTGGCGGGGTCATCCTACCCCTTTTCAGAGTTGGAGGAGAGGAACTTCCCAGTAGCTTTGAACTCGTCGGTGGGGCTGAACTCTCTGGCGGGATCATGCTGTGCGAAGAAGCTGGGCTCGACTGGGGGCTGGGATCAACCCCCGTGACCACGCGTCGCTTGGCGGGTGGGGTCTTGGCCTTGGAGAGGCGAATGGATTTGCGGCGTACCACCTCCAGATTTTCGCCCTTGGTGGCGATCTTCTTCACCCTCCTGGTGGCTGGCGGGGGAGCGGGGGCCGCCTGTCCCCGGCTGGCCCGCTTGCGAAGGCGTCGACCTAGCTCTGTCTCTGGAGCTTGGGGTCCCTTTGCGAGCCATTCCTCTTCCACCTCAGGCTGCTCTGCCTCCTCGGCCTCGTCCCCTTCTAGGGCCTCGGCTGCCGTGGCATGAAGAATGCCAGCCCCGGCAGGGCCGAGCCGACAGCCTCCTCCAAGGTGTGCTCCTCACTCCCCTCATCTGAAGAGCCCTCGCCTTCAAAATCCTCCTCCTCTTCCTCTTCGGGCCTCGCCCCTCTGGCGGCCCGGAGAGCTCGGTCTTCTGAAATCCGCTTCTTGATGAACTCTGCCTCTTCCTTGGAGGTGCGCTTGACCATGTCGTTCTCCACACGAGAAGCCCTTTCTTCCAAGATGGAGACCCACTCTATCTTCGCATCCAGTTCGGGCAGTTGCCAATCCTCCTCAACCCCATAAGCATTTCAATCGGGCATCCATTTCAGAATTTGGCCCCGAGCAGAGTTGAGATGCAAAGGGATAACCCCTGCCGGCAAATGGAATGGCCCAAGGCTGCTGAATAACTGTTCGCACAACTAACCATGGTCGTATATCGACAGATTGTTGATAGGGCCTAGGTACAGACGCATCCTGTCGGCAGAATTCCCGTACTCCCAGGCAAATCTGTCCCTTTTCTGCAGCGGTGCAATGCGGCGCCGGAGAAAATAAGCCCCCCACATGCTCGACGGTTAGCCCGGTAGCCTTAAGACGGGCGATCTTGTTCAGCATTGGGCGAAGCCTGTCGTCGGTGAGGCCTAGCTTACTCCAGTCGCTGCCGCGTGTGACACATTCAGTCCGCGCCGCGCAGAACTCGAGAGCGTCCTTGTCCTGGATCCAACACCAATCCGCCCTCCATTCTTCCCACCTGCTGCGGTGCTGGCCAGAGAGATAAGTTGATTCATCCTTCGTGCCCCAGGGAATCCATCTTATGTTTCCCGAGCGGTGAGACTTGTCTTCTACCCGCGGGATGAAAAAGTGCCTGAACAAATCCACGTTGGGGGCAACTCCAATGAAGTTCTCACCCAGATGGGCGAAGATTTCCATGCATGCCATAGCATTGGGCATGAAATCCAAAAGGTGGAAGTCGTACCCTGTCATCATGGCACAGAAGAAATCAGAGAAGGGGAAGGTGAGGCCGCAGAGGAAGCACGCGCAGAAAAAGCGGTACAAGCTCGACGGAATCTTGGCCCCCTCTGGCAAGACCATGGGCGCTCCATGCCCCTTCGGAACTTCCCTCCCCCACATATATGCATAATTCACGATCAAGGTGTTCCCATCCAAGCTCGACGGGAGGAAAACCACATCTTCCTGTCACTTCCTATCCAGCTCCACCACCCTCTTCTTCCTCGCCTCCGCCGCAGTACTTTTTATGGCGGCTGGCCGCTTCCCCCTCGCAGTGGCTGTTTTTCGCGCAATCCCTTAGGCTCACAGGGTGGGTGAGGGATCTAGCAAAGCTATGGGGGAGCGGATGTTGGCAATGGGGGGCAGTTGCTTGGCTTGAGGAAGAAGATGAAGGCAGGAGAAACAGACGCGAATGAGCAGCGCCCCTTTGCGTTGCCTCTTTATTGGGAACTGGCGCGGGGGCTAGCTCTTCGCTATCATTTCTCAGGAAGTTACCTTTTTGTAGGCGCATTACCCATTGACTACTACTATTCCATGACCCCACGACCTGCGGTAATTATGCGGAGTGGACGTTGGATTCACTAGTCATCATAACAACTGCTACATGGGCAGCATCTCTTCAACACGTGTCCGTGCACTGTTTGGGGCCTAACCCAACGTGCCCAGCGACACATTTGGCTCTGGCCCGGGGGCTTCTGCCGGGGTACAAAAACAGGGGAGTTTGCTTCCCCTGACTTGTGCACGGATGAAGAACCTCCGCCCCGGCAGCCAAGACTTGGTGACGAGATGGTTACCTTAGCACCAAACCACAAAACAAGGCCAAAGCCAGAGAAGCCGCTCTTCGTGAGATCAAGGAGCAGATCAAGAAGAACAAGACCACATACGGGACAGCAGAGCTTCACCCTAGGGAGGCCTCCCTTGCTGAACAGGAGAGCTCGGCCACCCCGGAAGCAAATCCAAGATTGCCCCGGCAGGCTTGCCGGGGCTGCCAAAGGCAAGGAATCCCGCCAAGGCACCACCACTCCACCACACAGCAACGCAAATCACTTATCAATGCAGTGTCGAGCCTCCAGGTGATTAAGTGTCTTCAACTAAGCACATGGCAGCCCAACAGAAGACAGATTAACCTCATATGACACCCGTCCAGAGATGTGTCAAGAAGATAAGCAGAAGATGATTAAGCAGCACGTCAGGCTTGCCGGGCTTCACCCTCAGCACGACACCTAGCAATGCATTTAATGCACCTTGTCCTAACTGCCAGAGTTAGGTATGATAGCACTGTTAGCTATCTAATCACAGGATAATGACTATTTTGCCACCGTGGTTACCCCTTGAGCTATACAAGGAGGTCTAAGGCTACCTGGCAAAGGATTCGGACCCTTGCACACTTGTACGTGCGTAGCATCTCTTCCCAAGGCCATCTTGCCGGGCTTGAGCGTTGCGCGTTCATTGTGTTCCTCCATCCAATCCACCAAAGCAGGAGTAGGCTTTTACGCTTCACATCGGCCCGAACCTGGGTAAAAACCACCAGCGTCACCATCGCCTTGCTGTATCATGGCCTTCACTATTTGTTCAACGTGATCCTCCCCCTTGCCGAACCACAAGGGGCCGATGGCCCCATAGGTGATTGTGTTCTCCCACGACAAACGGCGTCCTGTTTATCGGAAGCCAACCGACTGGGTCGGAACGGAGAAACTGCGTCGTGTTCATCGGGAGGCAACGAAATGCGTCGTGTTCATCGGGAGCCAACCGGCTTGGATGGGACAACCGAAATGGGGTCTAGCGTACCGCAGTATGGAGGAAACAGCCTTCTATTCAACCGGCTATGGTCGAAACGGGATCCTGTTCATCGGGAGGGGTCTGGCGTACCACAAAACGGAGGAAACGTACTTGTGTTGGAGCACCTACGCTCGAAACGGGGTCCTGTTCATCGAGAGGGGTGTGGCGTACCACAAAACGGGACTCCACGGGGTCCTATTCATCCATCGTCTACTGCCTCGCTCCAGCCTCCACGGGCTACTGTTCATCCACCGTCGACTTCCTCCAGCATCCACCTGCTACTGTTCATCCACCACATCTTCCTCCTGCCTCCACGGGCTTCTGTTCATCCACGACTATTGTTCATCCAGCTTCCACCGGCTACTGTTCAACCAACCCTCCACGGGGTCCTGTTCATCCAGCCCCAACCGGCTCGGGTGTGGCGGCCTCCTCGGGGTCCTGTTCATCCAGCGGCAACAGCCTACTACTACCACGGGGTCCTGTTCATCCAACCCCCCACCAAGAACTGTTCATCCAACCCCCAAAAATGGTCAATGTTCATCAAGAGGCAGCTGGTTCGATCGGCTTCAGTTAGCAGTAGTAGCGAAGGAATCGCTTGGGTTCAGTTAACAGCCAAGGGATCAATCACTCGGGTTCAGTAATGTAGCTAGTGCAATCGCTCGGGTCCAGTAAGGGAACGCCTCCCTCGGGTTCAGTTAGAGCCAACGCCTCGCACACACACTGGCCTACGTACGAGAGAAACACGCAAACCACAGAGCATCGCTCAGCCCCGACCACCCATCGTAACTGGGACCTCCCGAAATTTTCCTCGCCCTCGCTTCTACCATGATTTTTTTCGTCATGAACGGCCCAAAGAATGTCATGCATGTGCGTCCCCGGCCCGCCAAGGATGAAAAGTCCATTTTCTGTCATGATTTTTGTCATAGAAGTAGGAGCCCACCACATCTATGATGATACGTGGTTTTGTCACAATTATCGTCATAGAAGTGTCATAAGCATGACAGAAAAAATTTCGTTCGGGTCAAAATGTCACGGATGTGTCTTTTTTGTAGTATATATGATCTTACTCGTTGTTCTGAAGACCCTAAAAAACACCTTCCTTTCCAATGTGATTTTAAGGATAATGGAAACTTATATTCTTATGCCAAGGGAGTTTATAATTACTATGATATTGAACAAATTGAAGAATTTGTTGCTTTTAAGGGTGCTTATGAAATTGCTTCTTTGATTGAAAAGTATGATGTTACTCTTTACAAATTTGAAAATATTGCCATACTTAAATATTGCTATGAAAACTATGCTTCTAACGCTTATGTTAAACAATCAATTGAGGACGCCTCCGTTGTCCAAGAAGAGACTAATATTTTGCAGGAATCTATGGAAGAAGAAATTGATGACACTGTGAGCTCATTAGATGGAAAAGATGAGGAGGAGAGCGAAGAACAAAAGGAGGAAGAGCGGATTAGCTACCCGTGCCCACTTTCTAATGAGAGTAACTCTTCAACTCATACATTGTTTAATTTCCCTTCATGCTTACCAAAGATGATTGCTATGATCCCGTTGATTCTTTTTAAATATCCCTTTTTGATGAACTTGATGCTTGCTATGCTTGTGGCCAAGATGCCAATATGAATGATGTTTATGGAGATGAACTTGCTACAGTTACTGATGTTAAGAATGAAATTTTTGCTATTGCACCCACACATGATAGTCCTATTATCTTTTTGAATTCTCCCAACTACACTATATCAGAGAAATTTGCTCTTATTAAGGATTATATTGATGGGTTGCATTTTACTATTGCACATGATGATTTTGATGGATATAATATGCATGTGCTTGCTGCTCCTACTTGAAATTATTATGAGAGAGGAACTACAACTCCGCCTCTCTGTGTTTCCAATACGATAAAATTGCAAGAAACTGTTTAACTATGAATTGGCCTTTACTTGATGTGCATGAATTGTTAATTAAAATTGGCTTTGATATACCTTGGGATCCATGTGGATCAATTACTTGAGCACTTTATGCCTAGCTTAATGGCTTTAAGGAAAGCACTGCTAGGGACACAACCCGGAAGTTTTAGAGAGTCATTTTATTATATTGTGTTCTTTTAAAAAGTTCAAAAACAGAAAAAAAAATATATATAGGGGAGCCTAAAACTTTACAAAAAGGAAAGTGAAAGTGAGAAAGACGAACACCGTCGAAGTGGGGGAATTCCTTGAACTTTGTTCATCCCATGGAAAATTTGTGAATCTTGAATTACAGAAACTTTTCAACAAAAATAATTATCCCCTTATACAAATCCATTGTATTACAAAAATAATGTGCCAAGATTTGCCTTTAGGATGTTTAGATTTCTTGTTTGGTATGTGTAGTGCAAAAAACAGAAACTTTGGCTGTAGTGCGTGAATTTTCATTTTTTTATTGGAATGTCAAAAGTTTCTTAAATTTTTACATGGTACTTCTATGCAAATTTCTTATTTTTCCCTATTTTTTCAGAATGTTTAGAGTTACAGAAGTATGGTCAATGTTCAGATTACTACAGACTGTTCTGTTTTTGATAGATTCTGTATTTGATGTGTTGCTTACTTGTTTTGATGAATCTATGGATTTTATCGGTTGGTATAAGCCATGGTGAAGTTAGGATTCAATAGGTATAATGCAAAAATAAAATATGAATGGGTTTGCAACAATCTTAAAGTGGTGATTTGCTTTATTATACTAATGGATCTCACGAGGGTTTTGTTAAGTTTTGTGTGGATGAAGTGTTCGAAGATTGAGGAGGTATTGATATGAGAAGAATGAGGAGAGGAAAGAGCTCAAGCTTGTGGATGCCCAAGGCACCGCAAGTAAATATTCAAGGAGACTCAAGAGTCTAAGCTTCGGGATGCACCCAAAGGCATCCCATGTTTATTCACCAATTATCGGTATGTCTCGGTTTTCGATTTGTTCACATGATATGCGTAAATTCTTGGAGCGTCTTTTGTGTTTATTTTTCTCTTTTTTTATGCACCATGCTGGTATGGTATAGTCCTTGGTTGATTTATATAATGCTCTTTCCACTTCACTTATATCTTTTGAGTATGGATTTATAGAATGCTTCATGTGCTTCACTTTTATCATTTGAAGTTTGGATTGTCTGTTTCTCTACATATAGAAAACCGTTATTTGTGGAAAGCTCTTTAGCTTCACTTATATTTATTAGAGTGTGGTCTTTTGTAGAAATAATTGAACTCTCCTGCTTCACTTATATCTATTTAGAGAGTCAACAGGAATAGGTCGTTCACATGGTTAGTCATAAAATCCTACATAAAACTTATAGATCACTAAATATGATATGTTTGATTCCTTGCAATAGTTTTGTGATATAGAGATGGTAATATGTTGGAGGTACTAGTGAATGATTGTGGTTTAGTAAGAATATTGGTTATAAGGTTTGTGATTCCCGAAGCATGCACGTATAGTCTCTCGTTATGCTAAGAAGATGGAGCATGATTTATTATTTATTGTCTTCCTTATGAGTGGCGGTCAGGGACGAGCGATGGTCTTTTCCTACCAATCTATCCCCCTAGGGGCATGCATAGTAGTACTTTGCTTTGAGGGCTACTAAAATTTTGCAATAAGTATGTGAGTTCTTTATGACTAATGTGAATTCATGGATTATATGCACTCTTACCTTTCTGCAATTTGCTAGCCTCTTCGGTACCATGCATTACCCTTTATCATCTCGAGAGTTGGTGCAAACTTCCCCGGTGCATCCAAAACCCGTGATATGATACGCTCTATCACACATAAGCCTCAATATATCTTCCTCAAAACAGCCACCATACCTACCTATCATGGCATTTCCATAGCCATTCCTAGATATATTGCCATGCAAATGTCATCATCATCATCATCATATACATGACTTGAGCATTCACTGTTAGATTGCTTTGCATGATCGTAAGATAGCTAGCATGATCTTTTCATGGTTTTTCATTTTTATATCTTTGCCACACTAGATCATTGCACATCCGGGTCCACTGCCAGAGGCATTCATTTAGAGTCATATTTGTTCTAGATTCGAGTTGTAATTTTTGAGTTGTAAGTAAATAGAAGTGTGATGACCATCAGTATTCATTATTAGAGCATTGTCCCAGTGATGAATGGACGATGGAGATTATGATTACCCCACAGGTCGGGATGAGACTCCGGACGAAATAAAAAAAGAAAAAAAAGAGGCCAAAATGAGCCCAAGAAAAAAGGAAAAAGTAAAAAAATGAGAGAAAAAGAGAGAAGGGGCATGCTACTATCTTTTTCCACACTTGTGCTTCAGAGTAGCACCATGTTTTTCATATAGAGAGTCTCCTATGTTGTCACTTTCATACACTTATAGCTCTTAGTTCATCCGTTGCATTGCGATCCCTACTCCTCGCATTAACATCAATTGATGGGCATCTCCATAGCGTATTGATTAGCCACGTCGATGTGAGACATTCTTCCTTTTTGTCTTCCCTATTTTTACCCCTATCATCATACTCTATTCCAACCATAGTGCTATGTCCATAGCTTGTGCTCATGTATTGCGTGGGCGTTAAAATGGCTAAAGCGCGTTAAAAAGTATGAACCAACTGCTCGGCTTTTCATCGGGGTTGTGCATGATAAATACTTTGTGTTAAGAAGACGGAGCCTGATAGGACTATATGATTTTATAGGGTTGCGTTGTTTAGCATTGATATTTTGAAAGACATGATTGTTTGATGGGATGCCTGAGTATTGATGTCTTTATGTCAAATTATACTCTATTGCTTTGAATCACTCATGTCTTAATATTCATGCCATGATTCACTTATATGATCAAGATTATGCTAGGTAGCATTCCACATCAAAAATTATCTTTTTTATCACTTATCTACTCGAGGACAAGCGGGAATTAAGCTTGGGGATACTGATACATCTCCGTCATATCTATAATTTTTTATTGTTTCATGCCAATATTATACAACTTTTATATACTTTTGGCAAAATTTTATATTATTTTTTGAGACTAACATATTGATCCAGTGTCCAGCGCCAGTTCCTGTTTGTTGCATTTTTTGTTTCGCAGAATATCCATATCAAACGAAGTCCAAATGCGATAAAAATTTACGGAGATTTATTTTGGGATATATGTGAATTTTTGGATGAAGAATCAACGCAAGAGGGCGCTCGAGGGGCCCACTAGGCATCAGGGCGCGCCCAGGGGGTAGGGCGCGTCGTGGTACCTATTGAGCACCTCGTAAGTTGGTTGACCCCCTTCTTTCTCCGCAAGAAAGATAATATCCAGAAAAAAATCGTGTTAAAATTTCAGCCCGATCGGATTTACGAATCTCTGGGAATTGAAGAAACGGTGAAGGGCCAGAAAACGAGAACGCGGAAACAGAAGAGAACAGAGAGAGAGAGATACAATCTCAGACTGGCTCTCGCCCCTCCGGGTGCCATGGAGGCCAAGGACCAAAGGGGAAAACCTCCTCCCATATAGGGGGAGGCCAAGCAAGAAGAAGAAGGAGGGGGATCTCTCCCCCTCTCTCCCGGTGGCGCCGAAACGCCATCGGGGCAATCATCGTAACGGCGATCTACACCAACAACTTCACCGCCGTCACTACCAACTCTCTCCCCCTCTATGCAGTGGTGTAACACCTCTTCTCCCTGTTGTAATCTCTACTTAAATATGGTGCTCAATGCTATATATTATTTCCCAATGATGCACTACTAGGGAAAAGGCTAGTAGTAGCGCAGGGTTTTACCTTAGCAGTAGCGCAGGCCACCGCGCTACTGCTATGGCGCTACAACTAAACTTTAGCAATAGCGTGGGATTACCAGCGCTACTACTAACCCTACATAGCAGTAGCGTGCTTGCTAAACTGTGCTGCTGGTAAACCCACGCTACTGCTACGTGCACGGCCCGCACTACTACTAATATTTCCTGCTATTTTTTTCTG
Organism: Thinopyrum elongatum; assembly: GCA_011799875.1. Taxonomy (NCBI): domain Eukaryota; kingdom Viridiplantae; phylum Streptophyta; class Magnoliopsida; order Poales; family Poaceae; genus Thinopyrum; species Thinopyrum elongatum. The sequence continues at coordinate 63,845,828 of CM022299.1, forward strand.
CAGCATATTGTCGCTGTATTTGTACAAGTTTTATACAGTAGTCTCCTCATATGATTTTATGATCATGATGAGTTATTATATCAGTGGGTGAAAGGGGCGTGGATTATATTCAATTGGAGGCAACATGGTGCAGATCCAAAGTACTACTAATCCACTTGATCACTTTAGTTTGGATTAGTAGTACTTTCGATTTGCACCAGGTTGCCTCCACTTGAATCTAATCCATGTTTATTTCACCCACTGATATATATAATAACTCATCATGCTCACAATGATATAACAACTCAGTATCATCATCATAATAATAACTCATCATCATTATCATAATAACAAGTCATACTCATCATCATCATCATAGTCATCTAACAACTTCTACTCATTATCATAATAACAAGTCATACTCATCATCGTCATACACTACAAGAATCAACTGCTTTGCCGTCTGCCACAGCAGACGGCAAAGGACCAGAAAGCGAACGGCAAACATCTTTGTCGTCAGCCACGGACGGCAAACCTGCCCGGCCCTGTAAACACTGTCAAAGAGCTGATTTGCCGTCTGCTTTTTGCCAGCGGACAGCAAAGACCCCTTTGCCGCCTGTCGCGGACGGCAAAGAAGGTGTACGACAAACAACTGACTGTAGCCACGTTAGTGTAACACCTTGGTTTTCACTCCCTGTTTTTTTCCTTTTGCGGGATTTGACTCCCGTCTTTTTTCTCGATATTGTCAGATTTTCTCTCGCTCTTGGGTATATGAAGATGGTCATTTAACCTTGCCTCCCCTATCGAACTAGAGATTCCCTCCAGTCCAACCTTGCCACCTAAGATTTATTCTCAGGGTTTTACCATCGAGACCCTACCTTCCGAGTTGCCAGAAGGGAAACCCTGATTTTTCCGTTACAAAGGAACCCCAATCTGTTGTCTCCCAAACTTTTCCCAGTGATCATCCTATCGTTGTAAACCCTGGATATGCAAAAATATTGCCAAGTCATTTGCAATATTTTTCGTTTATAATTAATTCCTTTTTCTGCCAGTTAAAGGAATTAAATCCAGGAAAATATCTATCCATCTCCAAAGTTCATGAAAACTTGTGGAGATATTCTTTGTGATCATATTGAGCTCCCATAAAAATATTGGCCATAATTAGATAGGGGAAATTGCATTTTCCTATATAATTCCAATATTGCATTTTGGGCCCTTTCTAAAGGAACTACCATTTTGGTAGCCAGGAAAAATCCCAAATAATTTTTGGAGCTTCTCCTATCCATATATTCACCATTTCCATCAAAATCCAAGTTCCATAGTTCAAAGTTTGAGCACAACATCCATTTGCAAATTCTGTCCAGATTTCCAGTTTGCAAAGGAAGTGCTTGAACCCTTGATCTATTTGAGCTGAAATTTTTCATGGTGGTTAACATTGCTAAATCACCCATGGATGCCAAAAATCAGCTCAATCCATCCAACCATTCCCCCACAGCAATTTTCCTAAGTTTCTGCCCATATGGAACCTCTGTGAAGGAAGTACCATTTTGGTGTATCTAAATGCTATGAAAATTTTACAGTGGCATCATATGTTCAAATAATTCATCTCCTCAAAATTTCAGCTCAATGCAAGCTAGTATGTGAGGGCCACATCAAGGTTTGCATTTTTGACCAGTGGGGTCCATTCTACAGCAAGTGTCCTCAATTCTTATCCAAATGGCACCAAATTTTACCAGGGTAGTCACCTTGGTAGATTATTACTGCATGCTAAATTCCAAATCTTTTCACCCAGTGACCTCTCCAAAAACCACCACAAATACTTGCTGGTCAGAACACTTGCGAGCTCTCATCTGTCATCTCCTGCCTCCACTTCCCTCCAAAACTCGACAGGTCAACTCCAGGAGCATTAATACATCTATTTGACATGTCCTGGAGTCAAATAGGTGCCCTGGACACGCAGTGCCGGTGGTGACCGCGCGATGAGCAATGCCAAAACGGTGCTCTGTACCTCGGTCGCCTCAGCCAGCTAGCCCCAGCCAGCCTCCGCTCGTCTGGGCATGTCCATCAACTCTGCAGAAACCACGTGCCCCTCTCCCGACCCTTCTCCACTCCTCTCCCTTCTTCCCCACGCCACGGCAAGCCTCGCCGTAGTTCTGTACCGCCCGTGACCGCCGTCGTTTTCCTCCTGTCACCTCCCTCCCTTGGCTTCTTCTCCCCCGAGCCATCCCTTCCTTCTGGCGTCCGTCAGGTCGGCGCCGTGCATGACCAAAGCCACATCATCGGTGCACCAGTGCATGGCTAAGGCCGCCACGTCGGCCGTGCCTATCCGCTCGCCATGGTCCGCCTATAAATAGGCCCTCCCCGCACTCCTCGAGCTCACCAACAGCCTCACCATCCTTCTAGATCCCTCCCCGACCCCTCTACCCATCGCCGGAGTGCTCCCTGCCCGCCCATTGCTGCCACGGTCTCCGCCTCGGCCAGCTCAAATTCGAGCACTGCTGGCCCTCCCTCCTCCTTCTAACCTCCCCAACCTCTTCCCGAGCTCCAGTGAGCCTCCCCATGTCCTCGTTTTTCTCCTGGAGTGCCCATGGGCGTGGCTGCAAGTCCGGCCGGTGACCTCGTTCGCGGCCACCCCATGATGTCGCTGCTCCGGGCTTCGTCGTCGTATGTGGTTGACCGGGATGGATGCGGCCCTTCCTCCTGAGCGCTCCGGTGGTCCGAGCTCCACCGGAGGTGGCCGGAGTAGGCCGGGCGCACGCCGGCACCGGCAGCCTCCCTCTGCCTACGAGCAGGAGTCGGGGAAGGAGAAGGAGGTGGGAGGAGAGAGAGAGAGGTGGCGCGGGGCCCGCCTGTAAGTGACTCAGAGGCTGGGCCCGCGGGTTTAAGTGGAAGCGTACTCCGGAGAGTACGCGACCACCATGGCGAAAACGTATTTCCAGAAAGGCGCCTTCCCTTTTTCCAGCCCAGCGCCAAAATCCTTATTTAGTGGACGTTCACCGGTTAAAGGCAAAAATAAACAGAATTTGTTTATTTTTATGCCTAAACAACGAATGGGCACAACTTTTTGCTCGTAGCTCCAAATCAGGTGAAACCAACGCCCACGTTTTCGTCTCGTCGAGCCCGTTCCAATGGAGTCATGTTCATAATGTTTTCACACTGTGAAAATGACCATTTTGCCCTTGACCTCTATCAGCCCCTTCGAGAGGGAATCCTTTCCGGTGAATTCTTCCGCGGCTTCACCGCACTTCTTCCCAGAGTATTCTTCGACCCCAGGCAAGCCGACCATCTGATATATGCCCTAAAGCATTGCTCTGTGATATGAAGTGTATATGGTGGACACTCCCTCATAGTTATTTCGACCGTCGTTGATGGTCGCTTCCCCTCCTTCTCTCATGCATTACCAAGGTATATCACGAGCACAAGGAAGAGGAAGCGACCCCCATGACAACAGTCGTGATTCTTCCTCTCATACATTTGCGACCATCGGTGATGGTAACTCCTCCTTTCATGCCAAAGTGCATTACACCAAAATGTATAGCACCTTGGAATGAAGAAGAAGCTACCCACACGACAACAGTCGGGATTCTTCGTCCTCTCTCATATATGGTGGACACTCCTTCAATGATTTTTCGACAGACCGAAAGTCACACAAGGAGCCCCGACATAATGACAGTCAACCCGTTACATATATCGAGTAATGACATAAAAAATTACCTATGGTTTGCCAGAATGTCATTTAATTCCTATTCTGGCAAATCACGGGTACTCGATATTTCCTACTATATAGCACAAGTCATGCCAAAATTCACGAAAAAATCCGGCATGACCTTTGCTAAAAAGGACATATCGAGCGCCTGAAATTTGCCAGAACAGAAATTAATCAACACTCCGGAAAAACATAGGTCACTCAGAGGTGTTCCCTGCAAACATAGGCCACTTGGGAAAGCACTCGTAGTACACAACACTACCTATCACATGTCTAAATCTCCATCATATTTGAGCCACCCTAGTACACAACACTAGATATACATGTTTACTCACTATAGACAATGGCTGTCGAGGATGCGGGTGTCGTCGGTGATCTTCTGGGCGTCGTGGACCGGCTCGTCGGTGATATACCCTGCGCCTCATATGAGCATTTGTATAGAAAATTTCAAACTTGGTATGCTCATTGCATTTCAGTGGTTTAATTTTGACAGCAAGCATAACATTTCAATTTTTTGTGAAACCATTTCATATCATTAGGTCTCTCTTTCTCTCTCAAAATTCACTAGGCATCAACTACATCCAAACCTATGAACAAAATTAGTTAACTTTTGAAAATTTCTATACCTAAATTAGTACTAAAATTTTTTATAACGAAACTACTAACATTTTCTATAACAACACTATACCTCAACATTCATAGTACTTTCTATAACGAAACTACTAATTTTTTTCTATAACAACATAATACCTAAAAATTTGTCTAACATAGATGTGGGAGGGAGGACAGGAGGACGGAGGAACGGAGGGAGGGAGGCAGGAGGGAGGGAGGGAGGGAGGAGAGAGGGAGGAGGCCGAGATGGCGGCAGATGGAGGGGGAGGAAGGAGGAAGGAGGAGGATGGGGGAGGGGCGGTGGATGGAGGTGGGGCGGCGGATGGAGAAGGGGAGGAAGGAGGGCAACGACTGGAGGGGCGGCGGTTGGAGGAATGTGGGGCGGCGGCTGGAGGAGGAGGAGGGAGGAGGATGAGGCTTACCGAGCACAGGGCGATGGGAGCGGCGCAATGCGACAACGGCGACGACAAGGGAGGAGGAGGAGGATGGTCGGGCGCAGGCGGGGAGTGGCATAGAGGAGAGTGGCCAAAGAGCGTGCGGATAATGTTTAACTTAGCAGTAGCGCGGGTCATGGACCAACACTACTGCTAACCACATTAGTTTTAGCGCTGGTAATGGCCCAGTGCCGCTGCTAAGTGGGGACGGGCAGCTAGGCCTGGGCTGGCCATAGCAGCAGCGCGGGCCACGACAATGCGCTACTATGAAGGAGTTTAGCAGTACCATGGGACCCTGACCCGCGTTGCTGCTATGGCAAGCCCGTGGGGCACGGCGACTCCTTCCTCTGGGACCACTTAGCAGTAGCGCGGGTCATGGACCCAGCGCTATTGCTAACTTGCTACCTATATGTGAAACGGGCTACTACTAATTAGCAGTAGCGCCGCCCCACATACCAACTCTACTGTTAAAGTTCTATCTATAAGCTTTTCCCTAGTAGTGATGTATGGCTATCCTATGATGTTTGAGTAGATTCATTTTGTCCTATGGGTTGATTGATGATCGTGATTGGCTTGAGTTGTGTGTTTTATTTTGGTGATGTCCTATGGTTCCCTCCATGTCGCGCAAGCGTGTGGGATTCCCGCTATAGGGTGTTGCAATTCTTTCATGATTCTCTTATAGTGGGTGGTGAGAGTGACATAAGCTTATACCCGAGTAAGGGGGTTGTTGCGTATGGGAGTAAAGAGGACTTGATAATTAATGCTATGGTTGGGTTTTATCTTAATGATTTTTGTTAGTTGTGAATGCTTGCTAGAGTTCCAATCATATGTGCATATGATCCAAGTACGGAAAGTATATTAGCTCATGCCTTTCCCTCATATAAAATTTCAATAATGATTACCGATCTAGTTATCGATTGCCTAGGGACAAATAACCTGTGTTACTAAAGCTTTCTAGTAAATAACTAACCTTTATTATCTTGCAAATTACTCGTAGTTTTATTCTCGCTAAGTACACCTAGTTTTATTCTTTCAAACCTATCCTGTCACCTACAAAATAGTTTCATTCTTGTTCTAGGTAAAGCAAACGTCAAGTGTGTGTAGAGTTGTATCGGTGGTCGATAGAACTTGAAGGGAATATTAATTCTACCTTTAGCTCCTCGTTGGGTTCGACACTCTTACTTATCAAGAAAGGCTACAATTAAATTAGCGAGCTAATGGTTTGTAAATTACTCGTTGAACTAGGCACTAGACCAATAATTTGAGCATGTCAAATATGTCAATTGTATGGGCCGGCCTATTTGTATATTATCTGAATTTGCAATATGGACAATTAATATGCAAATTCCTTCTAGACATTGGTGGTGATCGCCACATGGAAAACATGGACACCCTCTACTCTACCGGGCACACGCTTAAACTGAATGAACTGTGTATGATACTAATACTTGCCATGAAAATTTAGGAACTTGGCTAACATCAGTTGAGTAACATATATATAGTGGTGACACTATTCTACAAAAGGCGGATCTAGGTAACACGGTACTTAACAATTCCGAACTTAACAATTTTGACAACCGTATGGTCCATATCTACATACTTAACATAGTAACAACTAGCATATTTTAAGAGACGGAGGGCCGAAAACCACAATTATCCACTGGAAGCAGCTTGATCATGGCGACTCGTCATCTCGTCAATGAAAAGGAACATCCCTCATGTGCCTTAGTAGAGCATGAGTAGAACAGTGTCTCCAATTTTCCAACGTGGATGCATTGCCACGACAAGCGAGAACTTGTTAATTTGAATGGTTCCATTTCTGTGGGAAATGTAGTACATTGCAATCACTTTAGTGTTATTAGCAGGCACAAGTGTAATTTGACCACGCCAGGAAATCGATTCACGAACAGCTGTAGCGGGCAATTTTTGTTGCAATGTAGAATAAAAACCAATTGTAATATATCGCTGAAGCTATATATAGTTTATGAACATCAACATAAAAATTGTAGACTTTGTACCAGCGTTTTGTGCACACAATTGGTCTTGTCCAATGTGTGCACCAGTGGTAGAATTAATCCCATCCCAAATCTAGCATTCATACGCTGTGCTATCTTTGTTAGATTATCAACAAATTTTATGACATGCTTCAAGTCTTTCCAGTGAAATTTGGTACACCGAGTAGCATACAGATCATTAACTATGCATCCAACATATCCATCTTAAAAGGTGGAAAGGGATTATTTATCCAGAACATGGCAGAAGAATAGTGGGCATAAATTGGTAAACAGAATTTGTTACTGCCTAGGAATAGAGTCAGAAAGTGAAATCACAATTGGTTGCTTGAATAGTGATCAGTTAGTTAGAACAAATACCCTGATTTTGCTAAGTAATAGGCCAACATGGAGAAAGTTGAAATAACACAAAGCTCGATCAGACTGTGGTCGGCTGATGACGTTGAGGAAGTAAACATCCATGTTAATTAAAGCAGGCTGTGGTGCACGCACTAGAATTTTATTGCCAGCTTTCAATTCATAAAACATAGAAATTTTCTCCAAAGGTCCGCATTAAAATAGGAGTGACTATGTTTATCATGTTTTACCCTAACTTTCATTTTAAATCCATGATGCGTTGTCAATATGACATCCATGGAGATCATCAACAAAGTAAAGGCCAAGATTTCCTTCTACACGTGTTCTTGTGAAGCAAGGGATGTACTACTTGAAATGAAAATTAAGATCGTTAATTACATATATTGAAATAACATAGCAACATCCAAATATGGGAGTAATTGAGAGAACAGAACAATATATAGCTGAAAGCAAAGTACAAAATATATAATTAAATAGATAATGTAACAAAGATTTCATGAAAATATGAGAGTAACTGAATGGACAATACATCATTAATTTGCCTAATTTAGAAAAAAATCATCTTCGACGTCTAGGCTGCATGTGGCCCCGTACCTTTTATCCAAATGTAGCAATTTACGGTATATGTTCATAAATTTAGGCCATGCCAACCATGGTAGGGTGAGATTGAACATACCGAGTGCTCCCTGAAGTCATCTAGTATGGTGAGATAGAACTTTGTTTCCCACTGTCCGTGACTACACTGGCCTGATTTGCGCTGGCACTGTGGACACTTGAATGAAAACCCTCGAATCATGTGGCACCCCGGCTCAGAGGAAACCGGAACGCCCCGTATTCCAGCCCAGAGACAAGTCTTCTGGAATACGACACTGCTGGCATAGAACAAATCAGCTCTTTATTACAATGGAACTGGCAACAAGGGTACATGGATCACATCGGCCCGGCGACACTACGCCTGCCCAAGTAGCTCTATGATAGCAGCGAAACAACTCCAGGAAGCGGAATAACTCTCGGCAGCGGTACAACAACGACGGTGATGGACTCCACTCTGCAGAGACTCTGGCTGGAACGCATATCCTAGATCGCAAACATCGGGATCCTCGACAAGCAATCAATCACGGCATGACCTGCAAACTATCATGACATGCCAGGTGAGTACTTTGAATGTACTCGCAAGCTCACAACAACCAAAGCAATCAAGACAAACAACAACATGGCATTTACAGGTTAATTAACAGATGAGCATGAGCATGATTAACATGGCATAACTGGAATATAAGAGATGAACATGGCATGAACATCTGAACATGATGGCACTAGCATGCAGCATGTGAAACTATCATGATACAACTTACTCTGATCGGAGGTTACCTCAAAACCATCACATGTATGAACTTATCATCGGGTGTGTCACAGGATCACCTCAGGACCAACCAAGCTTGGTATTACCAATACCGTAGTGATAACATGATCACAAGGAGCTTGATCTTTACCCGGGATCATCACATAACACCACAAATATCAATCAACTTCAGTATCCATGATACCACTGTGATCCTCTCATGATCATAATCAACCAACATCGGTATCCATGATACCACGGTGATCCTCTCATGATCACATAAAGATCAACCATTTTCTTTCTCATCGACCGGGTTTGTTATAAGTCAGGTAATTATTACTATTGACCCATAGTGTGACCTACTACGAACTGGTGCCCATATCTGAGGACGCGGCTATCGATAGATTAATATACACTCTGCAGAGGTTAGTACACTGTACCCACATCACAGAACCCATGGCCTCGCACTCCCATTCGGGTGGACCAACGGCATTTCGACAAGACCGATCTATTGCCATGACACTCTCCCAGCCACTCCGACAAACTACCCTTTGGGCTAAGTCCTGGGTGGCCCCGATGTCACCTCGTGACATCCAATGGCCAATGTCGTGGAAAATCAAAACGGTCCCAAACGGGGACATGAGTTCAATACCAAACACAGGCACACAAGGCTTATGCCGTCCTACCTGATCAGGGTAGTGCCAGCGCATAACCTTCCCTAGTTGGAGGCTCCGGCGAGAGGCATGACAATAAACCAAATCAGGGCTCCCCATAAAGCAAATGTGGTTGCACTGGTCAGTTCGATTTGATGGCACCATGACTCAGCCAACAGTTGTTCAAGTTCATTTAATATCTGGTTAAACTTGAATGATAACGAGCTGAGTCATAATAAAATAACATGATGAACTGACGATGCAAATGAACATGATATCAACATGAACATGGATGGGAAGCATAACATACGAATCATAGCATCAACAACGTGCAAGCTTTTAATTCACTAGATGCAAAACAACATGGCATAGAGGTGAGCATGAACAACATCAGTATTCCCATAACCGACGATAAAGAAGCATGTGGACATGTTATCATCATTAGTATGAACGACTGCAAGTATTAACCATGAGCATAATGCTACCAACAAGTACTCAATAACAAGCAAGATGCACATGGACAGAGTATAAGAATAATCAAGCAACACAAGCATATACAGTATTTGCAAAAATATTAACATGCACACCATATTTAAATATTCAAGTTGAAAACCAAAACTATTGAAAGACCATCATGCAAGTGGCTGTCGTGGCTTGCCTGGGGATGAAGAATCCACCGGGAAGAAGTGCAGAGAGTCCGCGGAAAGGATTGCCAGAAACAGTTCTCTCTCGGAGGGGGCTGTTTATGGGCAAGGGCAAAATGGTCATTTTCACAGTGTCAAAACATTATGAAAATGGTACCAACAGAACGGGCTCGACGAGACGAAGAATTGGGCTTTGGAGTCACCTCATTTGGAGTTGGGAACAAAAAGATATAGCCAGATAAAATTCAGGGACCAGCGGATGGAGAGGTCGGGGAGGACCAGCAGAGTGTGGTGAGGCTGCTGGTGAGGTCGAGGCACCTCGGGACGGGCTTAAATAGCCGCGGCGATGCGGTGCTCGGACACGGCGGCGGCGGTGACGCGGTGCTCGGATGCGGCGGCGGTGACGCGTGTGTCATCACGCTGGCGCGAGCAGAGTCACGGGGAGGGCGGGGGGACTTGTCTAGGAGCTTCACGGGGACGCGGGAGACCTCAGGCGAGCTCGGAAGGCTCGGGACAACGTAGACAACTAGACACGGTGGCGGCAGAGACGGGCATGTCACGGGCGCGGCTGCCATGGCATGGGGTGGAAGGAAGGAGAAGGGGCCAGGGCATGGGAGTGATGGCGCGGTCACGGGGAAGCTCCTGGACAAGAAGAGAGATCAAGAACATGAAGGAACGGACGAGAGGGGGGGACATGAGCTTGGCGGTCCTCTAGACGTGGCCAAATGCTACAGAGCGCATGCACAGGCATCCAAACACGAGGTCACCATGGGACATGGCATGGGGAGGACAAGAGAGCCTGACACACCTTGTCTGGGGTGAAGTTCTTGCTCCCCAAGGTAGCCTGGAAGTGAAATATCATCAAAAGAAACCAAGAGGAGATGTGAGGCTTCACTGGAAGTTTGCTGTAGCAACCTTGGCCAGGTTACTATGATCAACAGTGAAGAGAAATGAGCCAAACTTGATGTCTGGGATGTTTAGAGTAGGAGAGACAAGAATCCTGTGAAGTTTGGAGGGATATGGACCAAGGTTTAATATTGTTGCTATGCAACTGCCAAATCTGGTCCAGAAAACAAATCTTGATGTGACACTCACATATAGTGTTGCCTTGGGCTGAAAATTGGCATAGCTTGATGATTTGGTCATATAAGAGTGCCATAAAAATTTCATGCCATTTGGAAAAGCCAAAATGGTACTTCCTTCATACTGCACCTCTCTGACCAGAACTTAGGAAAATTCTAGAGAAATATTGGCTGGATGAAATAATATCAAATTTGGTGGAGAGAAGTTATATGGGTAGGATCATGTCCTGGTAAATTCTCAGCATTAATGAAGCAATATAAAATATAGTTGCTTCACAACCAGAAAATATGACCAGAAGACAAGATTTGATGGTGAGCTCACATAGAGTGATTGATGGAGCTTAAATTTGGTGGAGAGTCATGATTTGATCATATGAAGATGCTGTATAAATTTCATACCAAGTAGATATACCAAAATGGTACTTCCTTCACACAGCATCCCATAGGCCAGAAATATTGGGAAAATATTGGAGAGAAAATGGTTTGGCAAAATGATGTGAATTTTTGCATACTCACATCATATGAGGAATTTGAGGTCCTGGATAAATTTCAGATTTTATGAAGCAATATTTAATATACTTGCTTCGCAATCTGAAATAATGACCAGAAACAAAGATTGGATGGTGTGCTCACCATGATAATTGAATCTTTGAATATTTTTACATATCCAAGGTTGATATGACTCAAATGAATTTTTATAATTTTGTGGGAATTAATGGAAAGGCAGAAATGTGGGTTGCTTCACAACCCATGGCAAACAGGGTTATTCCTTTAATAGAAAAAAGGAATATTCCCAAGAAATAAATATTGGGATTGGGCTAAGATGGAAATGACATGGTCTTCGGATGATTTTGAGGTTGACAAGCCACTTGGGAGAGGAAACAAAGGTGATCTCTCCAGGTTTCAAGACCACTAAGCCACAGAAAAACAGATTCAAACCAAAATCCAAAGAAAATCAAAAGAAAAGGAAATGGGCAAAATCCAGGGTGTTACAAACCTTCCCCCTTAAAGAAATCTCGTCCTCGAGATTTGGTTGCTCTGGGGTCAAACATGAATATTCCCGTTCAAAGAAACTGTTTCCAACTCGGGTTTCCTTTTCCTTTATATAATGTCCCCACTAAGTTTCATATGACTGACGGTCTGTCTTCAGGGTGGTTTGTTTCACTGGATTCTCATTCTGACAAAGCTTACCCCATATTACTCTGACTCCAATCCTTTTATGTCCGCTGACCTGTCTGGGTGCGATGAATTATACTGGCTGAATTACGTGCCCTTCTCACAAGTCCGAGAGTTGTTCCTCATGGACGTGTTGTGATGCCGTCCAATACGGACGACCGTCCATTGAGTTGTGACAGATCCTCTTGGTGGACACGAAATCTTTTACTCGTTGCATTGGCTGCTTCAAATGGATGTGTGCCCTCCAGGTTCAAACAGTGTTGTGACTCATACCGTTCTCTTGACGGAATCTGACTTCTCGCAGCGATTCCTGAAGGTGGTTCTGGCGGAAAAATCTGGTCCACCGCAGGTTACCCTATAACTGATTCTCATATGTGAGGACACATGCTTTGAGACTGTTGCTCAACATTCTGATTGCTTAGTCTGTCGGTATCTCTAGGTGGGCAGTAGGTCGTGTAACGCTTTAACACGGTTGCTGGAATCCAACTACTGAATTGATCTTTTGTCTGACCTGACGGTCTTGGATACCCTCTTCTAATAATTCTGAGCATACATAGCTGGCTGAGCGGGGTACCTTGATATGAGAGTCCTGTATGGCCGATCTTGCTCTTTCATTATGATTTTCTTTGCATGGATCCTTGGCTGAAAGAACTTGGCTTAATATGCTCTTGATTCTTTGTGTGCCCATAGGTGTTGTAGTGCAATGATCATCTGAACCCAGGTTCACAGGTACTTGTTCCGAGCTCATTATTGTCGTCAATCATGCAAACAGTGACAAAGATTAATGATATTTCTTTGTCAGGTGTGAGGAGACTCGTCTTGATGACCACTGCCAAGATTGTCATCTCAACATTGTCTTCCTTCATATCTTGTCGATCCTTGCATCACACTGGGGTGTATCATTGGCTTTCTTATTCTTGCATAACTCCCGTGATAGTCGGATTCTCACCGGGCTAGCATCATCATATGGGTGACTCGGATGATCTTGGTAGCATGTCCACCATATGTATTGAACATATGCAGCTGAGCATTTGATTTCTGATGCTGACTTGTGTCATCACTGATTTTTTCCTTCTGACCAAATATTGCGGATCTGACTCTTGGAATGCATTGTCATATGCTGCCAAATGTCAGTGGAATATCTTGTACTGATGACGATGTGATGCCTTGCTGACAAAAATTTCATAGCTTGCGTTGGAAGACATCGAGAGTATCTTGCTGAGGAAGACTGAATAGCTTGTGTCCGAAGCTTTTGCCGAGATGGCTTCCTGAAGAAGATTGGGTATCGTACCTCAGAAGCTTCCCCCCCTTAAAGGCTTGCTGGGGAAGACTCGGTACCTTATGCCAGAATCTGCTGCAGTATCTTACTAAAGAAGCCTGAGTACCTTGCATTGGAAGATGTCCATGTGTCATATCGAGGAAGACACAGGAACCTTGCGTCGTAAGCTTCTCTGGTAGACTGCGAAGAAAGACTGGGTTGCTTACATCTGAAGCTTTCTTTTTGCCATGTGCGAACTGAGTGCATATATATCTATTAATGTTCATGCTGCCAGGTACTTGTTGACTGAAACAGAGTATTCGGCTATCCTTCTTCCTGAGCACGGAGTTAATAGCGTATTCTGGCTTGTTTTCGGGATACAACAGGTTTCAAATCGTACTCATCGCAGACTCAAACCTTGTATATGAAGTGTACCTTTGACTTCAAATATACTGTTGATTATGCACACATTTTGCCTTCTTGCTGAATTAATCATTGCTGCTGTGAAGATTGCACACTGATGTATACTTGATGCTGATAATCAATCCAGAATATCATTTAGACTAGATATTCCCAATACAATACAGTCTGCCAAAAATTCCATACTATTGCGCTGAGCTTCCAAATGTCTGTCTCTCCACTGATTCTTTGAGTCCGGTGTGGGGGAGCAACTTCCATAAGGAGAAATAAGGTAACACCAAGGGCCCAAAGAAAGAAGCAAAAGAAACGAATAAAAACACACAAAGCATCCAGATCACACACAAGCAATATCATATTTTACAGCTATCCACAGCAATAACATGCATGCCTACTTAAGCACACAAATCTCGCAAGAACTCCAGTATTACGATCTAACATGCTATGGCAGTGTGCACGAAAGTGAATCCACGTGTGGAAGGAGTGGGTGTAGACAAAGCTACCCCCAAACACGGTCTTAACACAAGTTGCATCTGGATGGACACGGATGCGAGGACGGACTTGGTGGTCATGGATCGGAACACGGAGGTCACGACCACATCATCATCAAGCGTACGGAAGGAAACCGTACACGTCCAAAGAATGGATGGCAGAACAAGATGCGGTGGAAAGAAGGGCTTAATGGCATTGCCCTCTCCTGATAACCAAGATCAGTAAGGGTTGCCAAAGCAGCTAGAGGGATGGCAAGATTTGTGATAGAAACATGTCTATCACCGAAACTATAGGGGTGGCTGAAAAGAATATATTGGTGTGGTACTGGTGCATCAATCCTGCAAGTGATCGACAATCACCAATCACCTTGGCATCACTCCACTGGGACAGAGATGACACCATAACAAGGAACAAGTATGCAACTGGAGGGTGCAGGTAGTGGGTCGAAACCGAGACCACCTACACTCACCAGATCAACCGTTAGTAGGGGTGGGCATTCGGTAGAAACCAAAAATTTGGTTTATACTGTTCGGTTTATTGTCAAATTCAGTTTACAAAGTTAGAAACCGAAAATAACAACCCAAAACAGCTAACCAAAATATCAATTAACCGTTAGTTTGGTTCGGTTTTCAGTTTTTACCAAACATTTGCTTCATTGCTTGCAAAGCTGTGCACGAGTAGTACCAACTCACTCCCAGCCTCTTATATAACTGGGCACCTCGTCTCCTTGAGCTTAGCTTGGCGATGTGGGACTAAAAAAAAGTTGTTGCACGCTCCACTAGCCCTCAGAAACAGTGGTTATTGTGTTTGGGCATGCAAGCTCGGTAAAAGGCCTATGGCTGACGCAAAAGGCTCTAGCCTCTAGGCCCATCAAGTTGGCTGGCTAGCTCGCACGTGAAGCGCTCCTACGCGGCTGTGCAGCCAAACATGCGGCGTGGTCGCGAGGGGCGGGTAGCGGCTTCGATGTGACGCATGAGCTTTGCGTGACGTGCGACTTTGGTTTTCCTTCGGGAATACGGTTTTACACCGAACCGAGTGATTTCATTTTGGTTTTCATAAGTAAAAACCAAATTTTAATGTACAAACTGCAAAAACCAAAAATTCTTTTTTTTTGGTTTCGGTTCGTCGGTTTTTATGCCCACCCTTAACCGTTAGTGATAAAATAAATAGTCTATATGCATGCTATGCTACAAACAAATGCAACAAACAAGTGCAGCAAACCGACTAGACCCTATACTACCGGTTACTAACATTCATGCGGTCTAGGGCGTCCTACAGCCAGACCTGGTCTGATACCAACCGATGTGGCACCCTGGCTCAGAGGAAACCAGAACGCCCCATATTCCAGCCCAGAGACAAGTCTTCTGGAATACGGCACTATTGGCATAGAACAAATCAGCTCTTTATTACAATGGAACTAGCTAAAAGGGTACATGGATCACATCGGCCCGGCGACACTACGCCTACCCAAGTAGCTCTATGCTAGCAGCAAAACAACTCGAAGAAGCAGAATAAGTCTCGGCAGTAGAACAACGACGGCGGTGATGGACTCCACTCTACAGGGACTCTGGCTGGAATGCGTATCCTAGATCGCAAACATCGGGATCCTCGACAAGCAATCAATTGCTGCATGACCTGCAAACTGGCATGACACGCCAGGTGAGTACTTTGAATGTACTCGCAAGCTCACAACAACCAAAGCAATCAAGACAAACAACAGCATGGCATTTACAGGTTAATTAATAGATGAGCATGAGCATAGCATGAGCATGATTAACATGGCATAACTGGAATATAAGAGATGAACATGGCATGAACATCTGAACATGATGGCACTAGCATGCAGCATGTGAAACTATCATGATACAACTTACTCTGATCGGAGGTTACCTCATAACCATCACATGTATGAACTTACCATCGGGAGTGTCACACGATCTTGTCAGGACCAACCAAGCTTGGTATTAACAATACCATAGTGAAAACATGATCACAAGGAGCTTGATCTTTACCCAGGATCATCACATAACACCACAAATATCAATCAACATATGTATCCACGATACCACGGTGATCCTCTCGTGATCATGATCAAACAACATTGGTATCCACGATACCATGGTGATCCTCTCATGATCACCTAAAGATCAACCAACTTCTTTCCCATCGAACCGGGTATGTTATAAGTCAGGTTATTATTACTGTTGACCCATAGTGTGACCTACTACGAACTGGTGCCCATATCCGAGGACGCGGCTATCGATAGATTAATATACACTCTGCAGAGGTTAGTACACAGTACCCACATCACAAAACCCATGGCCTCGCACTCCCATTCGGGTGGACCAACGGCGTTCTGACAAGACCGATCTATTGCCATGACACTCTCCCGGCCACTCCGACAAACTCCCCTTTGGGCTAAGTCCTAGTTGGCCACGTTGTCACCTCGTGACATCCAACGACCAACATCTTGGCAAAACAAAATGGTCCCAAACGGGGACATGAGCTCAATACCAAACACGGGCACACAAGGCTTATGCTGTCCTACCTGATTAGGGTAGTGCTCACGCATAGCCTTCCCTAGTTGGATGCTCCGGCGAGAGGCATGACAATAAACCAAATCAGGGCTCCCCATAAAGCAAATGTGGTTGCACTGGTCAGTTCGATTTGATGGCACCATGACTCAGCCAACAGTTGTTCAAGTTCATTTAATATCCGGTTAAACAGGGGCGGGGCACGGCTCCGGCGACGTCCACCGGCGACTCCGGCCACCTCCGGCAGGGGCGAAGCCACCGGCGGGCTCGGGAGGTGGCGCTGCTCCCGCCTGGAGCAGAAGCAGGCATAGGGGAGGGTCAGAGCAACCGTGGCTCGCGGAGGCCAAGAGCAGCGGCGGTGGCTGACTCTTGGGGACGACGGCCACAGCCACTCCGGCGACGAATGGAGGGTATGGGGAGGACCACCGGCGAGAGGAGTAGACGGTGGTGGTGGCTAGAAGTGGAGGAGGGGCTCGGGTAGCTCCAATTTAGGAGGACTGAGGCGGCGGCCATGGCGGCATTGTGCGGAGAGGAGCAGTTCGGCGATGGATGGAGAAGTCGGGGAGGACCAGCGAAGTGTGGTGAGGCCGCTGGTGAGGTCGAGGCACCTCGGGACGAGCTTAAATAGCCGCGGCTACGCGGTGCTCAGATGCGGCGGTGGCGACGCGTGTGTCCTCGCACTGGCATGTGCAGAGTCATGGGGAGGGAGGGGAGACTTGTCCAGGAGCTTCACGGGGATGCGGGAGACATCGGGCGAGCTCGGGAAGGCTCGGGATGACACAGACAATCGGACATGGCGGCGGCAGAGACGGGCATGTCACGGGCGCGGCTGCTATGGCGTGGGCATGAAGGAAGGGGAAGGGGCCAGGGCACGTGAGTGATGGCGCGGTCACGGGGAAGCTTCAGGACAAGAAGTGAGCTCGAGAACACGAAGGAACAGACGAGATGCGAGGGGACAGGAGCTTGGCGGTGCTCTCGACGCGGCCAAACGCTGTAGAGCGCGTGCACACGCATCCAAACGCGCGGTCACCACGGGACATCACATGGGGAGGACAAGAGAGGCTGGCACACCTTGTCTTGGGTGAAGTTTTTGCTCCCCAAGGCATCCTGGAAGTGAAATGATACGCTCTATCACACATAAGCCTCATTATATCTTCCTCAAAACAGCTACCATACCTACCTATCATGACATTTCCATAGCCATTCCTAGATATATTGCCATGCAACTGTCATCATCATCATCATATACATGACTTGAGCATTGAATGTTGTATTGCTTTGCATGATCGTGAGATAGCTAGGATGATATTTTCATTGTTTGTCCGTTTTTATATCTTTGCCATGCTAGATCATTGCACATCCTGGTACACTGCCAGAGGCATTCATCTAGAGTCATATTTGTTCTAGTTTCGAGTGGTAATTTTTGAGTTGTAAGTAAATAGAAGTGTGATGATCATCAGTATTCATTATTAGAGCATTGTCCCAGTGAGGAATGGATGATGGAGATTATGATTACCCCACAAGTCGGGATGAGACTCCGGACGAAATAAAAAAAAGAACAAAAAAGAGAGGCCAAAAAGAGCCCAAGAAAAAAAGGAAAAATAAAAAAAATGAGAGAAAAAGAGAGAAGGGGCATGCTACTATCTTTTTCCACACTTGTGCTTCAGAGTAGCACCATGTTTTTCATATAGAGAGTCTCTTATGTTGTCACTTTCATACACTAATAGCTCTTAGTGCATCCGTTGCATTGTGATCCCTACTCCTTGCACGAACATCAATTGATGGGCATCTCCATAGCCCGTTGATTAGCCGTGTCGATGTGAGACATTCTTCCTTTTTGTCTTCCCTATTTTTACCCCTATCATCATACTCTATTCCACCCATAGTGCTATGTCCATAGCTTGCGCTCATGTATTGCATGGGGGTTGAAATGGCCGAAGCGCGTTAAAAAGTATGAACCAATTGCTCGGCTTTTCATCGGGGTTGTGCATGATAAATACTTTGTGTTAAGAAGACGGAGCCTGACAGGACTATATGATTTTGTAGGGTTATGTTGTTTAGCATTGATATTTTGAAAGACATGATTGTTTGATGGGATGCCTGAGTATTGATGTCTTTATGACAAATTATAGACTATTGCTTTGAATCACTCGTGTCTTAATATTCATGCCATGATTCGATTATATGATCAAGATTATGCTAGGTAGAATTCCACATCAAAAATTATATTTTTTATCACTTATCTACTCGAGGACGAGCGGGAATTAAGCATGCGGATACTGATACGTCTCCGTCATATCTATAATTTTTTATTGTTTCATGCCAATATTCTACAACTTTTAGATACTTTTGGCAACATTTTATATTATTTTTTGGGACTAACATATTGATCCAGTGCCCAGCGCTAGTTCCTGTTTGTTGCAATTTTTTGTTTGGCAGAATATCCATATCAAACGAAGTCCAAACGCGATAAAAATTTATGGAGATTTATTTTGGAATATATGTGAATTTTTGGAAGAAGAATCAACGCAAGACGGTGCTTGAGGGGCCCACTAGGCATCAGGGTGTGCCCAGGGGGTAGTGCGTGCCGTGGTACCTAGTGAGCACCTCGGAAGTTAGTTGACCCCCATCTTTTGCCGCAAGAAAGATAATATCCAGAAAAAAAATGGTGTTAAAATTTCAGCCCGATCGGAGTTACGGATCTCCGGGAATATAACAAACGGTGAAGGGCCAGAAAACAAGAACGCGGAAACAGAAGAGAACAAAGAGAGAGAGAGAGAGAGAGAGATCCAATCTCAGAGGGGCTCTCGCCCCTCCGGGTGCCATGGAGGCCAAGGACCAAATGGGAAAACCTCCTCCCATATAGGGGGAGGCCAAGCTAAAAGAAGAATGAGGGGGATCTCTCCCCCTCTCTCCCGGTGGCGCCAGAACACAGCCGGGGCAATCATCGTGATGGCGATCTACAACAACAACTTCACCGCCGTCACTACCAACTCTCTTTCCCTCTATGCAGCGGTGTAACACCTCTTCTCCCCGCTGTAATCACTACTTAAACATGGTGCTCAATGTTATATATTATTTCCCAATGATGCACTACTAGGGAAAAGGCTAGCAGTAGCACGGAGTTTTACCTTAGCAGTAGCGCGGGCCACCGCGCTACTACTACGGTGCTACAGCTAAACTTTAGCAATAGCGTGAGATTACCAGCGCTACTGCTAACCATACATAGCAGTAGCGTGCTTGCTAAACCGCGCTGCTGGTAAACCTATGCTACTACAACGTGCATGGCCCGCACTACTGCTAATATTTCCTGCTATTTTTTTCTACAGCATATTGTCCCTGTATTTGTACAGGTTTTATATAGTAGTCTCATCATATGATTTTATGATCATGATGAGTTATTATATCAGTGGGTGAAAGGGACGTGGATTAGATTCAAGTGGATGCAACATGGTGTAGATCCAAAGTACTACTAATCCACTTGATCACTTTAGTTTGGATTAGTAGTACTTTCGATCTGCACCATGTTGCCTCCACTTGAATCTAATCCTTGTTTATTTCACCCACTGATATATATATATATATATATATATATATATATATATATATATAATAACTCATCATGCTCATAATGATATAACAACTCAGCATCATCATCATAATAATAACTCATCATTGTTATCATAATAACAAGTCATACTCATCATCATCATCATAGTCATCTAACAACTTCTACTCATTATCATAATAACAAGTCATACTCATCATCATCATAGTCATCTAACAAACCCTAGTTAATTGTTCTTAGCACATGAGCATGAGTATTATCTAGAACCTGCTACCCTCTCTAAGGTAAAATAGCATACAACAACATAGCCCCTGACTCTCCATTATGGAGTGTCAGGGGGATGGACCCCGGGCAGGCAACGGAACCTGGATCCTTTTAAAAAACATCGCGGCTGGCCACACCCCTCAATCCGGCTTGCCCTTAGCCTGTTCCCAGCGCAACCCGGCCAAGTCCCGCAACCCGGCCAAGCCCGCTGGCGCATGCCGGCTGGCTCCAGCAAGTCAAGCCTTCATCAACAAGGAAGCACAATCATAGTACGCCCCTCAACACGGCCATGGGTCAGCTCCCGTCCCGTCCAAGGCGTACGACGGAACAAGTCCCCATGAAGGGATGAGCGTGGCAACAGTGGCCCACCTACCCCACTGACCGAGATGGGCGTGGCAACAGTGGCCCACCTACCCGGCTGACCAGGGCAGGCATGGCTACAGTACATCCCAGTCCTGCTGACGCAAGACGATGGCGACCAGGCGACGCGCTACTTTAGCCGAGCCGGCCCAACCACTCTGTGACGCATGACAAGATGAGGAACAGTACCCTCTGGCGTGTGGGGCCCGCGCCCGGAGAACCCGGCGGGCCCCCACACCGGCTTCCCAGACGCTGACATCCCAGCCCCGTGGCCATGTAACCTTACCATTGTAACCCTAGGGGGTTGGCCTATAAAACCCCCCAGGAGGCCTCCATGCTCGGGGGGAGACGATCAGACCATCAGTAGAACACACACACACCAGGAGAAGGAGCAGCCTATGCTCTGGCCTGTCTTCCTTCGTCCCCAAAACAGCTCTTGGAGCAAGCTTGTATCTTCCACATATAAATCACACTCGCCAGGACTAGGGGTGTTATCTCTTCGGAGAGCCCTGAACCTGGGTATGTCTTGCATCCCTCGCTCGCTCATACCGACCTCGCCTCTGGAGCCCACCGGTGCCCTCGCGCCTATCCCTCTCTTTAGCCATCCCTTGGCATCTGCCGTGCACCCACCACGACAGTTGGCGCCCACCATGGGGCAGCTCGAGGTTCCGGCCGGGGACATGTTCCAGACGCGGCCCTTCATTGACTTTGGCGAGCAATATAAAATATAGTTTCTTCACAACCAGAAAATATGACCAGAAGACAAGATTTGATGGTGAGCTCACATAGAGTGACGGATGGAGCTTAAATTTGGTGGAGAGTCATGATTTGGTCATATGAAGATGCTGTATAAATTTCATACCAAGTATATATACCAAAATGGTACTTCCTTCACACAACATCCCATAGGCCAGAAATATTGGGAAAATATTGGAGAGAAAATGGTTTGGCAAAATGATGTGACTTTTTGCATACTCACATCATATGAGGAATTTGAGGTCCTGGATAAATTTCAGATTTTATGAAGTAATATTTAATATACTTGCTTCACAATCTGAAATAATGACCAGAAACAAAGATTAGATGGTGTGCTCACCATGATCATTGAAGCTTGAATATTTTTACATATACAAGGTCCATATGACTCAAATGAATTTTGAGAATTTTGTGGGAATTAATGGAAAGGCAGAAATGTGGGTTGCTTGACAACCCAGGGCAAACAGGGTTATTCCTTTAATTGAAAAATAGAATATTCCCAAGAAATAAATGTTGGGATTGGGCTAAGATGGAAATGACATGGTCTTGGGATGGTTTTGAGGTTGACAAGCCACTTGGGAGAGGAAACAAAGGTGATCTCTCTAGGTTTCAAGACCACTAAGCCACAGAAAAATTGATTCAAACCAAAATCCAAAGAAAATCAAAAGAAAAAGAAATGGGCAAAATCCAAGGTGTTACAAATCTACTAGAAGAAAAATGAATCCACGGCGATTTCCGTCGGTTGACTAACAGCGACAAACGGACTGCGATAAGAGATGAGTGAATATTTTGCTAAATTAATTACCTTCTCCATGAGAAAAATCCCTGGCCAAATCCCGCAGAAAACCCCAATCGACCGGACTCCAGAAAGTTGGTGCAAGTCGGTGCAGATAGGCGGCAGCAAACTTTTGTTATCTTGCAAATTACTTGTAGTTTAGTTTTATTCTTGCAAACCTATCCTATCACCTACAAAATAGTTTCATACTTGTTCTAGGTAAAGCGAACATCAAGTGTGCGTAGAGTTGTATCGGTGGTCGATAGAACTTGAAGGGGATATTAAGTCTACCTTTAGCTCCTCGTTGGGTTCAACACTCTTACTTATCGAGAAAGGCTACAATTGATCCCCTATACTTGTCGGTTATCAAGACCTTTTTTCAGGCGCCGTTGCCGTGGAGCAATAACGTGGGGTTGATATTCTCGTGTGTGCTTGTTTGCTTTATCACTAAGTAATTTTTATTTTGTGCTCTTGTTTTCTATCTTTATTTATGGGTAGGAAACGTAAAATACCAAAAAAATAGTTGTACTTGCTAATCCAATGGTTGAAGAGCCACCCAAAATCTATCATACTGTTGAAGCTTTCTACTGGGATCATCTTCGATCCCTATGTGCTCGTGCTGAAAACCCGACTAGCTTAGTTGAGGGAAAATCATTAAATGAGCATGCTTATTTTGCCAGACACCGCTTATCTCAAAAGGGAAACTTTTATGGCATCATATTAATAATTTGTATTGCTATGCTTTGAATTTATGCGAAATATATGATTTTACTCGTTGTTCTGAAGACCTTAAAAACACCTTTCTTTCCAATGTGATTTTAAGGATAATGGAAAGTTATATTCTTATGCCAAGGGTGTTTATAATTACTATGATATTGAACAAATTAAAGAATTTGTTGCTTTTAAGGGTGCTTATGAAATTGCTTCTTTGATTGAAAAGTATGACGTTACTCTTTACAAATTTGAAAATAGTGCCATACTTAAATATTGCTATGAAAACTATGCTTCTAACGCTTATGTTAAACAAACAATTGAGGACGCCTCCATTGTCCAAGAAGAGACTAATATTTTGCAGGAATCTATGGAAGAAGAAATTGATGACACTGTGAGCTCATTAGATGAAAAAGATGAGGAGGAGAGCGAAGAACAAAAGGAGGAAGAGCGGATTAGCTACCCGTGCGCACCTTCTAATGAGAGTAACTCTTCAACTCATACATTGTTTAATTTCCCTTCATGCTTACCGAAGATGATTGCTATGATCCCGTTGATTCTTTTGAAATATCCCTTTTTGATGAACTTGATGCTTGCTATGCTTGTGGCCAAGATGCCAATAGGAATGATGTTTATGGAGATGAACTTGCTATAGTTCCTTATGTTAAGAATGAAATTTTTGCTATTGCACCCAACATGATAGTCCTATTATCTTTTTGAATTCTCCCAACTACACTATATCGGAGAAATTTGCTCTTATTAAGGATTATATTGATGGGTTGCATTTTACTATTGCACATGATGATTTTGATGGATATAATATGCATGTGCTTGCTGCTCCTACTTGAAATTATTATGAGAGAGGAACTACTTCTCCGCCTCTCTATGTTTCCAATACGATAAAATTGCAAGAAACTGTTTATACTATGCGTTGTCCTTTACTTGATGTGCATGAATTGTTCTTTTATGACATGCTGATGCATAGGAAGAGAGTTAGACTTTGTTGTTGCATGATATATGTTTCTTTGTGCTCACTACTAAAATACAAATCATTGTTAATTAAAATTGGCTTTGATATACCTTGGGATCCGGGTGGATCAATTACTTGGGCAGTTTATGCCTAGCTTAATGGCTTTAAGGAAAGCGCTGCCAGGGACACAACCCGGAAGTTTTAGAGAGTCATTTTATTATATTGTGTTCTTTTAAAAAGTTCAAAAACAAAAAAATAATATAAAGGGGAACCTAAAACTTTACAAAAAGGAAAGTGAAAGTGAGAAAGACGAACACCGTTGAAGTGGGGGAATTCCTTGAAGTTTGTTCATGCCCATGGAAAATTTGTGAATCTTGAATTACAGAAACTTTTGAACAAAAATAATTACCCCCTTATACAAATCCATTATTTATTATAAAAATAATGTGCCAATATTTGCCTTTATGATGTTTAGATTTCTTGTTTGGTATGTGTAGTTCAAAAAACAGAAATTTGGCTGTAGTGCGTGAATTTACATTTATTTAATTGAATGTCAAAAGTTTCTTAAATTTTTACATGGTACTTCTATGCAAAATTCTTATTTTTTCCTAATTTTGTAGAATGTTTAGAGTTACAGAAGTATGGTCAATGTTTAGATTACTACAGACTGTTCTGTTTTTGACAGATTATGTATTTGATGTGTTGCTTACTTGTTTTGATGAATCTATGGATTTTATCGGTTGGTATAAGCCATGGTGAAGTTAGGATACAATAGGTATAATGAAAAAATAAAATATGAATGGGTTTGCAACAATACTTAAAGTGGTGATTTGATTTATTATACTAATGGATCTCACAAAGGTTTTGTTAAGTTTTGTATGGATGAAGTGTTCGAAGATCGAGGAGGTATTGATATGAGAAAAATGAGGAAAGGCAATAGCTCAAGCTTGTGGATGCCCAAGGCACTGCAAGTAAATATTCAAGGAGACTCAAGAGTCTAAGCTTGGGGATGCCCCAGAAGGCATCCCATGTTTATTCACCAATTATCGGTATGTCTCGGTTTTTGTTTTTGCACATGATATGCGTAAATTCTTGGAGCGTCTTTTGTGTTTATTTTTCTCTTTTTTTATGCACCATGCTGGTATGGGATAGTCCTTGGTTGATTTATATAATGCTCTTTGCACTTCACTTATATCTTTTGAGTATGGCTTTATAGAATGCTTCATGTGCTTCACTTTTATCATTTGAAGTTTGTATTGTCTGTTTCTCTACATATAGAAAACCGTTATTTGAAGAATGCTCTTTAGCTTCACTTATATTTATTAGAGTATGGTCTTTTTAGAAAGAATTAAACTCTCTTGCTTCCCTTCTATCTATTTAGAGAGTAAACATGAATTGGTCGTTCACATGGTTAGTCATAAAATCCTACATAAAACTTATAGATCACTGATTATGATATGTTTGATTCCTTGCAATAGTTTTGCGATATAGAGATGGTAATATGTTGGAGGTACTAGTGAATGATTGTGGTTTAGTAAGAATATTGGTGTTAAGGTTTGTGATTCCCGAAGCATGCACGTATAGTCTCTCGTTATGCTAAGAAGTTGGAGCATGATTTATTATTTATTGTCTTCCTTATGAGTGGCTGTCGGGGACGAGCGATGGTATTTTCCTACAAATCTATCCCCCTAGGGGCATGCATAGTAGTACTTTGCTTCGAGGGCTACTAAAATTTCGCAATAAGTATGTGAGTTCTTTATTACTAATGTGAGTCCATGGATTATACGCACTCTTACCTTTCTGCAATTTGCTAGCCTCTTTGGTACCGTACATTGCCCTTTCTCACCTCGAGAGTTGGTGCAAACTTCGCTGGTGCATCCAAAACCCGTGATATGATACGCTCTATCACACATAAGCCTCATTATATCTTCCTCAAAACAGCTACCATACCTACCTATCATGACATTTCCATAGCCATTCCTAGATATATTGCCATGCAACTGTCATCATCATCATCATATACATGACTTGAGCATTGAATGTTGTATTGCTTTGCATGATCGTAAGATAGCTAGGATGATATTTTCATGGTTTGTCCGTTTTTATATCTTTGCCATGCTAGATCATTGCACATCCTGGTACACTGCCAGAGGCATTCATCTAGAGTCATATTTGTTCTAGTTTCGAGTTGTAATTTTTGAGTTGTAAGTAAATAGAAGTGTGATGATCATCAGTATTCATTATTAGAGCATTGTCCCAGTGAGGAATGGATGATGGAGATTATGATTACCCCACAAGTCGGGATGAGACTCCGGACGAAATAAAAAAAAGAACAAAAAAGAGAGGCCAAAAAGAGCCCAAGAAAAAAAGGAAAAATAAAAAAAATGAGAGAAAAAGAGAGAAGGGGCATGCTACTATCTTTTTCCACACTTGTGCTTCAGAGTAGCACCATGTTTTTCATATAGAGAGTCTCTTATGTTGTCACTTTCATACACTAATAGCTCTTAGTGCATCTGTTGCATTGTGATCCCTACTCCTTGCACGAACATCAATTGATGGGCATCTCCATAGCCCGTTGATTAGCCGTGTCGATGTGAGACATTCTTCCTTTTTGTCTTCCCTATTTTTACCCCTATCATCATACTCTATTCCACCCATAGTGCTATGTCCATAGCTTGCGCTCATGTATTGCATGGGGGTTGAAATGGCCGAAGCGCGTTAAAAAGTATGAACCAATTGCTCGGCTTTTCATCGGGGTTGTGCATGATAAATACTTTGTGTTAAGAAGACGGAGCCTGACAGGACTATATGATTTTGTAGGGTTATGTTGTTTAGCATTGATATTTTGAAAGACATGATTGTTTGATGGGATGCCTGAGTATTGATGTCTTTATGACAAATTATAGACTATTGCTTTGAATCACTCGTGTCTTAATATTCATGCCATGATTCGATTATATGATCAAGATTATGCTAGGTAGAATTCCACATCAAAAATTATATTTTTTATCACTTATCTACTCGAGGACGAGCGGGAATTAAGCATGCGGATACTGATACGTCTCCGTCATATCTATAATTTTTTATTGTTTCATGCCAATATTCTACAACTTTTAGATACTTTTGGCAACATTTTATATTATTTTTTGGGACTAACATATTGATCCAGTGCCCAGCGCTAGTTCCTGTTTGTTGCAATTTTTTGTTTGGCAGAATATCCATATCAAACGAAGTCCAAACGC
This sequence comes from Thinopyrum elongatum, assembly GCA_011799875.1. NCBI lineage: Eukaryota > Viridiplantae > Streptophyta > Magnoliopsida > Poales > Poaceae > Thinopyrum > Thinopyrum elongatum. Next base: position 63,873,172 of record CM022299.1, read on the forward strand.
GATAAAAATTTATGGAGATTTATTTTGGAATATATGTGAATTTTTGGAAGAAGAATCAACGCAAGACGGTGCTTGAGGGGCCCACTAGGCATCAGGGTGTGCCCAGGGGGTAGTGCGTGCCGTGGTACCTAGTGAGCACCTCAGAAGTTAGTTGACCCCCATCTTTTGCCGCAAGAAAGATAATATCCAGAAAAAAAATTGTGTTAAAATTTCAGCCCGATCGGAGTTACGGATCTCCGGGAATATAACAAACGGTGAAGGGCCAGAAAACAAGAACGCGGAAACAGAAGAGAACAAAGAGAGAGAGAGAGAGAGAGAGATCCAATCTCAGAGGGGCTCTCGCCCCTCCAGGTGCCATGGAGGCCAAGGACCAAATGGGAAAACCTCCTCCCATATAGGGGGAGGCCAAGCTAAAAGAAGAATGAGGGGGATCTCTCCCCCTCTCTCCCGGTGGCGCCAGAACACCGCCGGGGCAATCATCGTGATGGCGATCTACAACAACAACTTCACCGCCGTCACTACCAACTCTCTTTCCCTCTATGTAGCGGTGTAACACCTCTTCTCCCCGCTGTAATCACTACTTAAACATGGTGCTCAATGTTATATATTATTTCCCAATGATGCACTACTAGGGAAAAGGCTAGCAGTAGCACGGAGTTTTACCTTAGCAGTAGCGCGGGCCACCGCGCTACTACTACGGTGCTACAGCTAAACTTTAGCAATAGCGTGAGATTACCAGCGCTACTGCTAACCATACATAGCAGTAGCGTGCTTGCTAAACCGCGCTGCTGGTAAACCTATGCTACTACAACGTGCATGGCCCGCACTACTGCTAATATTTCCTGCTATTTTTTTCTACAGCATATTGTCCCTGTATTTGTACAGGTTTTATATAGTAGTCTCATCATATGATTTTATGATCATGATGAGTTATTATATCAGTGGGTGAAAGGGACGTGGATTAGATTCAAGTGGATGCAACATGGTGTAGATCCAAAGTACTACTAATCCACTTGATCACTTTAGTTTGGATTAGTAGTACTTTCGATCTGCACCATGTTGCCTCCACTTGAATCTAATCCTTGTTTATTTCACCCACTGATATATATATATATATATATATATATATATATATATATATATAATAACTCATCATGCTCATAATGATATAACAACTCAGCATCATCATCATAATAATAACTCATCATTGTTATCATAATAACAAGTCATACTCATCATCATCATCATAGTCATCTAACAACTTCTACTCATTATCATAATAACAAGTCATACTCATCATCATCATAGTCATCTAACAAACCCTAGTTAATTGTTCTTAGCACATGAGCATGAGTATTATCTAGAACCTGCTACCCTCTCTAAGGTAAAATAGCATACAACAACATAGCCCCTGACTCTCCATTATGGAGTGTCGGGGGGATGGACCCCGGGCAGGCAACGGAACCTGGATCCTTTTAAAAAACATCGGGGCTGGCCACACCCCTCAATCCGGCTTGCCCTTGGCCTGTTCCCAGCGCAACCCGGCCAAGTCCCGCAACCCGGCCAAGCCCGCTGGCGCATGCCGGCTGGCTCCAGCAAGTCAAGCCTTCATCAACAAGGAAGCACAATCATAGTACGCCCCTCAACACGGCCATGGGTCAGCTCCCGTCCCGTCCAAGGCGTACGACGGAACAAGTCCCCATGAAGGGATGAGCGTGGCAACAGTGGCCCACCTACCCCACTGACCGGGATGGGCGTGGCAACAGTGGCCCACCTACCCGGCTGACCAGGGCAGGCATGGCTACAGTACATCCCAGTCCTGCTGACGCAAGACGATGGCGACCAGGCGACGCGCTACTTTAGCCGAGCCGGCCCAACCACTCTGTGACGCATGACAAGATGAGGAACAGTACCCTCTGGCGTGTGGGGCCCGCGCCCGGAGAACCCGGCGGGCCCCCACACCGGCTTCCCAGACGCTGACATCCCAGCCCCGTGGCCATGTAACCTTACCATTGTAACCCTAGGGGGTTGGCCTATAAAACCCCCCAGGAGGCCTCCATGCTCGGGGGGAGACGATCAGACCATCAGTAGAACACACACACACCAGGAGAAGGAGCAGCCTATGCTCTGGCCTGTCTTCCTTCCTCCCCAAAACAGCTCTTGGAGCAAGCTTGTATCTTCCACATATAAATCACACTCGCCAGGACTAGGGGTGTTATCTCTTCGGAGAGCCCTGAACCTTGGTATGTCTTGCATCCCTCGCTCGCTCATACCGACCTCGCCTCTGGAGCCCACCGGTGCCCTCGCGCCTATCCCTCTCTTTAGCCATCCCTTGGCATCTGCCGTGCACCCACCACGACAGTTGGCGCCCACCATGGGGCAGCTCGAGGTTCCGGCCGGGGACATGTTCCAGACGCGGCCCTTCATTGACTTTGGCGAGCACATCGCGCATTGCGCGTTCCCCTCGCCCGGCGCGGCAATGGTTGGCCTCACCGACTCGCTCACCGCCTCCTTCGATGCGCTACGCATCTCCGACGCGTCCGCGGCCGACGAGTACCCTGGCGAGGTGCTCGACGTCACCGGCTCGCCTGTCCCCCTCGGCGACGACATCTCCGCCGACATGGTGGATCTCTGCACCAGGGTAGAGGTGCTCATCACCAGCTCCGGTACCGCTTTGTCCAGCGCCTCGACGAAGGCCGTCGCCGCCAGGGCCGCAGCGGATCGTGCCAGCGTGGCCGACCCACTGCACGCCGCGATGCAGAACCTCATCATCCCCATCGCCACCGACATCGACGCCACCAACGCAGCCTAGGCCCGGGCACAACTCGAGCAGGAGTGCAAGCGCCTGCTGGACGAGGCCGCGGTGCTTGCTGCTATGCAGCGCCGGCTGGAGTCCGCCTAGCGGGAGCGCGACGCCGCACACAGCTTCACGCTGGCCGCAGCTGAGCCCAGCCGGGTTGCCGAGGTGCGGACCCGTGGCGCCGCCATCGGCCGCGCACTGGGCGCGGTCCCACCCGTCTATGACACCCCTGTCAAGAACATGCGCGCTGCGGAGGCGGACGTAGTGGGCCTGGAGATCCTGCAGGGCGAGGAGTTGTAGGAGCGCCTGTGGCGCGTGAACGAGCTTCTCGGCGCTGCGAACGCGCAGCAAGACCGCCTCGACCGCCCTGCAGCGTCCGAGTCACACCGCACCAAGGATCCCGAACAGCAGAACACGGCGTCTTCCCCGCCCCCAGCGAAGCTCATTCCGGTAGAACCCGGACCCGGCGCAATCGCGCCCTGACGACTGGCGACGACCAGGGTAATGAGCCGGCTCCGGAAGACCGGCGCCGGCAGGACCTTCCCTCGCCATCCAGCCGGCGCGGCTACCCGGCTTCGGCCGACCCGGCTCCCCGCGGCCCGGTCGCAAACCAGGTGGGACCGCGCGCCATCGAAGACACCGATGCTCACCACCGCGTCGAGCAGCTCGCCCTCTCCCTCGAGCTTGAGGAAGACAACTTTGTCGGGCCGGCTTGCTTCAGCCCGCGTATCCGGGAAAAGCTCTTCCACAAAGGGTTCACGCTCCCCCGCGACACCCCCAAGTACAACGGGACCATCAAGCCGGAGGACTGGCTCATCGACTACACCACCGCCTTCGGCATCGCGGGCGGCAATCGCCGCCTCGCCGTGCGCTACGCCCAGCTCATGCTCCAAGGATCGGCCCGTACGTGGTTGAACAGCCTGCCGGCTGGCAGTGTCAACTCATGGGTTGATTTTGAGCAAGCCTTCGTGTGCAACTTCACCGACACCTACAAGCGTCTGGGCCGTCCCAGCCATCTCGCCATGTGCGTCCAGGGGCTGATCAAAACCGGCCGCGAGTACCTTGCGTGCTGGACCGAGCTCCGGAACAGCTGCCAAGGAGTCCATGAGGTTCAAGCCATCCAGTATTTCGTGAGCGGCTGCTGTGATGGCACCCTCCTCAAGCACAAGCTTCTGCGCTCCGAACCAACCACCATGGCCGTGCTCATGGTCACGGCGGACAAGTACGCCATGGCCGACTCCACCATGAAGATCCAAGTCGTGTTGGACAAAGCCGGCAAAGCATTGCCAGCATCCCCCTCCAAACCGGCTGGCGAGAACAGCCGCCAACAGAACAACTAGCAGAGCAACAGGAGCAAGGCTGAGCAGCCGGCTCCCCGCTACGACAACCGCCTTGTCGCCGCTATCGAGCAAGCGCCTCCTGGTGAGCAGGGCGGCGCCAAACACCGGCAAACCGGCAAGACGGCCTGGCAACCCGCCATGAGCTTCGAAGAGATGCTCGACGCTCCCTGCAAGCACCACAGCGGCGCAAGGCCATCCACGCACACGCTCCGGCAATGCACCATCACGAAACGCCTCATGAGGGGCGACTTACCGCCGCCTCCGGCTATGGCTGCAGGGCAGCAGCCTCCGGCAAACGGCTGCTACGTTGTCTTTTCCAGCCTTGGCGACGACAAGCGTAGCGAGCGCCTGCTCTGGCAGGAGGTGAACACCGTCATCCCGGCCGTGCCGAATTACATGCACTGGTCGGAGCGCCCGGTCAACTGGACCCAGGAGGACCACCCGGCCGTCATGCCCAACCCGGGTGGCTACGCCCTCATCCTCGACACCACCATCATCGCCGCCAAGCGCACTTGCAAGTTCTCGCGGGTCCTCATCGATGCCGGCAGCAGCATCAACATCCTCTACCGTGACACTATGACCAAGCTCGGCATCGAGGCCAAGCAACTGGAGCCATCCCAGATGGTGTTCCACGGCATCGTGCTAGGTCTGTCCTGCTCCCCCATCGGCTTGATCCGGCTTGATGTCCTGTTCGGCACAAGCGATCATTTCCGGCGTGAGCCCATCTGGTTCGAGGTGCGGGACTTGCCCAGCGCGTACCACGCGCTGCTGGGCCGGCCCGCGCTCGCCAAGTTCATGGCGGTCTGTGGCACCCCGGCTCAGAAGAAACTGGAACGCCCCGTATTCCAGCCCAGAGACAAGTCTTCTGGAATATAGCACTATTGGCATAGAACAAATCAGCTCTTTATTACTATGAATAAGGTTACAAGGGTACAAGTATTACATCGGCACGGCGATGCTACGCCTGCCCAGGGTAGCTCTATGCTAACAGCGGAACAACCCGAGGAAGCGGAGTAATCTCTCAGCAGCGGAACAACGATGGCGGTGATGGACTCCACTCCGCAGGGACTCTGGCTGGAACGCGTATCCTAGATCGCAAACTCAGGATCCTCAATAAGCAAGCAATCATGGCATGACCTGCAAACTGGCATGACACGCCAGGTGAGTACTTTGAATGTACTCGCAAGCTCACAGCAACCAAAGCAATCAAGACAAGCAACAACATGGCATTTACAGGTTAAGCAGGTGTAAACATGATGATGCTAGAACAATATAACATGGCATGGCATATACTACATGCAACATGTTGCAACTTACTCTGTCGTGAGGTTACCCCGTAACCCTCACATGCAAGAACTTACCATCGTGTGTGCCACATGATAACCTCGGGACCAACCAAACTTGGTATTACAATACCGTAGTGATAACATGATCACAGGGAGCTTGGTCTTTACCCGAGATCACCACATAACACTATCGACCAAATCTGGTATCCACGATACCTTAGTGATCCTCACATGATCACGATCAACCAACGTCGGTATCCTCAATACCACGGTGATCCTCTTGCGATCACATAAAGATCAACCAACTTCTCTCTCATCGAACAGGGTTGTTATAAGCAAGATTATTATACTGTTGACCCATAGTGTGTCCTACTATGAACTGTGCCCATATCCGAGGATGCGGCTATCGATAGATTATATACACTCTGCAGAGGTTAGTACACTGTACCCACACCACGGAACACATGGCCTCGTGCTCCCATTCAGGTGGACCAACAATGTTCCGACAAAACCCAATCTATTGCATGGCACTCTCCCGGCCACTCCGACAAACTCCCCTTTGGGCTATGTCATGGGTGACCCCTATGTTCTTCCGACACCTGCCATCGTCATGGCCAAACAAAACTGTCCCAAACAGGGACCTGAGCTCAATACCAAAACTGGGTTCACAAGGTTATAGCCGCCTACCGGGCCCAAAGTAGCACGCGCTCATAACCTTCCCTAGTTGGAGGTACCGGCGAGAGGCATGACAATAGATCGAATTAGGGCTGCCCCATCCCAGCAAGTGTGGTTGCACTGGTGAGCTCGTTTCGGTCCGCACTATGACTCAGCCAACAGGTATTCAAATTCGATTAACATCCGGTTTAACTTGAATGATGATATGCTGAGTCATAATAACATGATGAAGTCATATTGCCTAAGAATATGATACAACCTAAGCCGGGATGGAAAGCATACTAGCTGGTCATAGTATCAACAGCATGCAAGCATTTATGCAGCTAAATGTGGATGATCATGATGAGCATGAATAACCTCAGTATGTCTATAACAATCAATTAATGAACAAGCAGACATGTTGTCATCCTGGCATGAACTACTGCAAAGATTAAGCATGAGCATAACTCTACCAATAAGTACTTGATAGCTAGCATGTCACATGAGCATATAAATATTAACATGCACATATTAAATAATTATTCAAGTAGAAACCATAGCTACTGCAAATCTGTCATGCAAGTGGCTGTCGTGGCTTGCTTGGGGATGAGGGATCCACCGGGAGGAAGTGCGGAGAGTCCGCGGAGACGATTGCCGGAAACAGTTCTCTCTCGGAGGGGCTGTTTACGGACAAGGGCAGAATAGTCATTTTCACAGTGTCAAAACAGCATGAAAATTACACTAACAGAACGGGCTCGATGAGACGAAGAAGTGGGCTTTGGGTTCACCTCGATCGGAGTTACGGATGAAGAGATGTAGTGGTTTTTCTGCCAGGGACCTTTCTATAATTATTTTATTTGCATCCGGGTCCCTACCAGTTATTTCACTGATAAAAGAAAAAGTGCACTGTGCACTTGGGCTGATTCGGACCGAAACTGGATGCTACTGTCGCTGCTCCACTGGGCCGGCCCACCCGCGCTGCTGCCCATCTCAATTAAAAAAAACGGTGGGCCACTGTTTGGCTGGCCCACCTTATCTCCCTCCCAACTCCTTCTTCCTCCTCCCCAACAGAGAGCAGCAGCGGCTTGGCCTCACCGGCGTTGCCGCGGCTCCGATGGGCAAGGGCTCCGGCTGGATGTGGGGACGGATGCGCCGGTCGATGCCGCACCCACCCGTACCCGTGGCAAAGGCAGGGATGGACGAAGGCGGCCGGACGACAGATGGCGGCGGATGGCGGTAGGGCTCCAGCCAGTGGAGGGTCTCCGGTGGGTACTGGGGTGAGGCGAAGGTGCTGGCGAGGTCGCTGGAGAACGGCGCCTCTAGGGGTGGATTCCACGAGCATCGGGGATGGCTGGAGACGGGGTTCGCCGGCGGAGGCAGTAGGCAGAGCTCTGGCCAAATTCCGGCGATGCCGAGGAGGATTCGGCCGGGCGAGCATGCTGCGGTGGACTAGAGAGAGAGGGGAGGAGGTTGGTGAGGTCAAGGGGCTCGGGCACGGCCTATTTATAGGCGAGCGGCGGGGAAGGCCGAGCACGACCGCGGTGACATGTGCTCCGGCGTCTCGGCACTTCGAGAGCTCGCCTGGAGAAGGGAAGAGGCTTCCAGGATGATCAAGGAGGGGCGGAGAGGGTTCGGGTGAGGTTGGGCAGGCTCGGGAGAGCTTGGGCGACTGGACGCGTCGGCGGCAGAGACGGCAGGGTACGGGCGCGGCGGCTACACCGCGAGGGAGGGGACGAGAGAGGGGGAGACTTATCCAGGGAGGAAGAGGACGACGAGGGGAAGTTGTTGGACATGACGAGTCGCGCGGAAACGACGAGCAGAGGAGGGGCCCGAGCTGACAAACATGCAGCTCGCGTCCATGGCATGCCAGGGCGGCGGTCACCGCGTGGACACGGCGATGCCACATGTTCTGGTCAACCCCACCATGTCAACTAGATGAGTCATTCAAAGGATAGGGTCAAGGAAGAAAGAAACAAGCATAGTGGCACTTGAGGTGACCACAGCTAGCAAGTCTTCTCAGCAACAGCAAGGTGTTTGTGCCGTGGAGAGGAAGATAGAGCAGGAACTAGACTCTGATCTTTGGCATGGTGTGATCATACACTAAGATGAGTATTGTGGCCAAGTTTCAGCCCAAATGGAGGAGTTTAGCTAGCACTTGCAGTTCAAATGACCACACTGTCCAGAATTGCAAATCTTGAAGTGGCACTCACAGACTGGCTTGGATTGAGCTGAAATTTGGAGGAGGCTAGTTATTTTGGCATATGAAGACACTGTATAAATTTCACAGCATTTGGATAAACCAAAATGGTACTTCCTTCACACAACATCCCACTAGACAGAATTTTAGAAAAATAACTGAGGATAAATTGCTAGATTAAATGAGCCCAAATTTGTTGGAGAGGTGTTATATGGGTAGGGGAATGCTCTGGTAAAATTTCAGGAATTATGAAGCAATATAAAATATAGTTGCTTCACAACAGAAAAATATGACTAGAAGCAAAAATTTGATGCTGTGATCATATAGGTAATGTAATGATGCTCAAATTTGGTGGAGAGCTATTATTTGAGCAAATGAAGATGCTTGAAAAATTTCAACTCATTTGGATATGCCTTGCTTGCACTTCCTTCACAAGGCCTCTGTTTGAATAGAAACTTTGAAAAATTGCTCAGGAATATTCACTAGGCAAATGAAGTTGAAATTTGGCATGAGGAAATTATATGGATGGGAAAGAAAGCACGAGAAGTTTGAGAGCAAGCAAGCAAAGATAATGGGTACTTGCTTCACAAACTACCAGCTAGGGCAGAATCAGAAAGGAAATATTGGTGGAATATTTTTGGTCATGGCAAGGAAGGATTTTGACATATCTGAGGAATATTTGACCCAAACAATTTATGGGAATTATTTGGGAATCTTTGGAATGATGGAAGTGTGGGTTGCTTCACAACCCAGGGCAGACAGGGTTATTCCTTTAATAGAAAGAGGAATATTCCCAAGAAAAAGAATATTGGGATTGGTCCAAGATAGAACTGGAAAGATCTTGAGATGATTTTGAGGTTGGCAAGCCACTGGGGAGAGGAATCAAAGGTGATCTCTCCAGGTTTCAAGACCACTAAGCCATAGAAAAGCAAAACCAAACCAAAATCAAAAGAAAACGAAAATGGGCAAAATCCAGGGTGTTACACGGTCCCCCACTACGCCTACCTGAAGATGAAGTTGCAGTGTCCCAAGGGCCTCACCACTGTCGTCGGCGACTACAGAAAGTCCCTGGAATGTGCCCAAGCCGGCGCCAAGTTGGCCGAATCGCTGGTTATAGCCGATGAGCGGCACCAGCTTGACCGGATTGTCGCACTGGCCAGTGAGCTACCGGCCATGCCGGTTTCCGCCAAGGAGCCAGCTTGCAAGATCTCATTCCAGCCGTCCAAAGAGACAAAGAAGATCAAGCTGAACCCGGAAGACCCCAGCTACAGCAAGTACATTGTTGTGGGCGCTCGCCTCAGCAGCAAATAGGAAGGCGAGCTCGTCGACTTCCTCCGTGAGAATCGGGATATCTTTGCATGGTCCCCAAAGGACATGTCGGGAATTCTGAGGGAGTACACTAAGCACAAACTACATGTCCGCAAGGACGCCAAGCCTGTCCGTCAACCATTACGTCGCCTTTCAGAAGAGAAGAGAAGAACCATCGGTGAAGAAGTCGCCAAGCTGCTCACGGCCGGCTTCATCATGGAAGTGTTTCACCCCGAGTGGCTGGCCAACCCAGTCCTCGTCCTGAAGAAAAACAAGACCTGGCGCATGTGCATAGACTACACCAGCCTAAATAAGGCCTGCCCCAAGGATCCTTTCGCTCTGCCGCGGATAGATCAAGTGATCGACTCCACGGCTAGCTGTGAGCTCCTGTCCTTCCTGGATGCTTACCCCGGCTATCATCAGATCAAGCTGAACCCGGGCGACGCCCTGAAGTCGTCCTTCATCATGCCTTTGGGGCATACTGCTACATTACCAAGTTGTTCGGCTTGAAGAATGCCGGCGCCACCTTCCAGTGCTACATGCAGAAATGCATGCTGACGCAACTTGGCCGCAACATCCACGTCTACGTCGATGACATCGTGGAGAAGACCAAGTAGCACCTCACGCTCCTTGATGACCTGAAGGAGACCATCACCAATCTGTGCCAGTACCAGATCAAGCTCAATCCGGAAAAGTGCATCTTCGGCGTGCCCGCCAGAAAGCTGCTCGGCTTCCTCGTCTCGGAGCGCGGCATTGAGGCAAATCCGGAAAAGATCAAGGCCATCGAGCGCGTGCACAAGCCGACCCGGCTGCGCGATGTCCAGAAGTTCACCGGCTGCTTGGCCTCGGTCAGCCAATTTCTCAGCCAGCTGGGCGAGAGGGCCGTGCCCCTATATCAGCTGATGAACAAGACGTCGTCGTTCGAGTGGAACGACCAGGCAGATGAAGCGTTCCGGGATCTCAAGCGCATGCTCTCCACCACGCCCGTCCTGGCCGCGCCGGCCGACAAGGAGCTGCTGTTGCTATACATCGCTGCCGCCTCGCGATTGGTCAGCATGGTGCTGGTGGTCGAGCGACCAGAGGAGGGTAAGATCCAGTCCGTCCAGCGCTCGGTCTATTACCTGAGTGAGGTGCTTTCCGCCTCCAAGCAGAACTACCTGCACTACAAGAAGATGTGTTATGGTGTGTACCTTACTGCTAAGAAACTGAAGTAGTACTTCCAAGAGCATGTCATCACCGTGGTTAGCACGGCCCCCATCAGCGAGATCATGGGCTGCCGGGATGCCTCGGGCCAGGTTGCCGAGTGGGCAATCAAGCTGGCCAGCCACACCATCCTCTACGAGCCCCGCACCACGATCAAGTCCCAGGCCCTGGCCGACTTCCTCGTCGACTGGACGGAGACCCAGTACCTACCGCCACCGCCAGATTCAACGCACTGGCGCATGCACTTCGACGGCTCCAAGATGCACTCCGGTTTGGGAGCCGGCATCGTGCTGTCCTCCCCGAAGGGCGATCGGCTGCGGTACGCACTCCAGATCCACTTCACCGCCTCCAACAATGTTGCCAAGTACGAAGCCCTTGTGCACGGCCTACGGCTTGCTAAGGAACTCGGCATCCGGCGCATCCTAAGCTATGGCAACTCGGATCTGGTGGTGCAGCAGTGTTCCGGCGAGTGGGACACCCGGGATGCCAACATGGCCAGCTATCGCTTCCTGGTCCAGCAGCTCTCCGGCAACTTCGACGGTTGTGAGTTCCAAAACATCCCACGCATGGAGAATGAAGCCGCCGACATGCTAGCTAAGATCGGCTCATCCCGGCAGGCCATACCGTCTGGGGTCTCCCTCGAGCACTTGCGCAAGCCGTCTACGGATTCTGAGTCCATCCTCATCTCGGATGACCCCGCAGCGCCCCTCCCCAACCCGGACCCGAGGGCTGCCGGTCCAATCTCGGGGGCTCACTACAAAAAAAAGACACATTCGTGACATTTTGGGCCGAACGAATTTTTTTTGTCATGCTTATGACACTTTTATGACGATAATTGTGACAAAACCAGGTATCATCATAGATGTGGTGGGCTCCTACTTCTATGACAAAAAATCATGACAGAAAATGGGCTTTTCATCATGGGCGGGCCGGAGACGCAGCTGCATGACATTCTTTGGGCCGTCCATGACGGAAAAAATCGTGGTAGAAGCGAGGGCGAGGAAAATATCGGGGAGTTCCCGGTTACGGTGGGTGGTCGGGGCCGAGCGATGCACGGAGGTTTGCACGTTTCTCTCATGTACGCGCGTGTGTGCGAGGCGTTGGCTAACTGAACCCGAGCGATCGCACGTTACTAAACCCAAGCGATCGAGCCTTGGCTGTTAACTGAACCCGAGAAATTCATTCGCTGCTGACTGAACCCGAGCGATTCCTTTGCTGCTACTGCTAACTGAACCAAGAGATCGATCACTGCTGCTACTTACACTGAAGTCGATTGAGCACCCGTGCGAGACGTAGCTAGCCAACCGGTGTTGGTTGCCTCTCGATGAACAGTGACCATTGCTACCGTGTGCGCGGTATGTAGAACGAGTCGAGACGTGGTGAGTCGAGCCAGTTGGTTGGCTGTGGATGAACAGTTCCCGGTGGGGGTTGGATGAACAGGACCCCGTGGTAGTAGGCCGTTGCCGCTGGATGAACAGGACCCCGAGGAGGCCACTGCACCCCAGCCGGTTGGGGGTGGATGAACAGGACCCCGTGGAGGCTCTATGAACAGCAGCCGGTGGAGGCTGGATGAACAGTAGCCGTGGATGAACAGTAGCCCGTGGAGGCTGGAGCGAGGCAGTAGATGGTGGATGAACATGACCCTGTTTTGACCGTAGGCGCTCCAACACAAGTCCGTTTCCTCCGTTTTGCGGTACGCCACACCCCTCCCGATGAACAGGACCCCGTTTCGACCGTAGGCACTCCAACACAAGTCCATTTCCTCCGTTTTGCGGTACACCAGACCCTTTCCGATGAACAGGACCACATTTCGACCATACGCGGTCGAACAAAAGTCCCGTTTCCTCCGTTCTGTGGTACGCCAGACCTCGTTTCGGCTGTTCCGTCCAAGCCGGTTGGCTCCCGATGAACACGACGTATTCCGTTGCCTCCCGATGAACACGACGCTATTTCCTCCATTGCGATCCAGCCGGTTGGCTGCCGATGAACAGGATGACATCGCTGTACGCGTTCAAGACCCCGCCCGTATGTACGTACGTAGCCGTATTTAATTTCTTGCAGCGTGGCTGTACGTACGTGTACACGATATAGACGGGACTGCGTGACATGCTACGTCCGCGCCTCTACTACGACACGTGCCGCTCCTTACTCGGCCACAGTTCATCGCTGCAGAGAGACTGATCGACTAGTATGTACATACACGTTCGCGACAACGCTGCGTACGCTGCGACTGGGTGGGTCCCAGCTGTCAGGGAGGATAATGATGCACTTCCTTGCGTGCGAAGATATAGTCGGTGGGTCCCAGCTGTCAGGGGTAAGAATCATTTTTTTGCCCATAGTATGGACGCACTTCCTTGCGTGAGAAGATATAGCTGGTGGGTCCCAGCTGTCAGGGGGGAAACATTTTTTTGCAAAATACAGAGTCCCTTTCGGTGGGGCCCTGCTGTCTGGTGGAGGAATAATTATTTTGCGTGTAATAGGAGGCACTTCCTTGCTGCAGCCGTGGACCCACCTGCCAGCCTCTCCACGTACAGTCCTCTTCTGATGGAAGTCGTTCCTTGACCACGTTGACCACGCCGCACCAAGAGCACCAAGGTGGTGGACGACGGCAAGGCCTAGGAAGGGGACGATGCGGAGCCAAGGAAGACGCGGCATTGGATGCCCACGCGGAGAGGAGTACGAGGGTTTACTACTTCGGCTGCAGTGTGAGGCTGCCGTCGCCGAAGAATAACAGGAGGTCTGGGTGAGTACAGGGATGGCCAGGCTAGCAATGGTAGTAGGGTGAGACGGTGAGGCCTGCGCGGCAGCACAGCTGGCCACAGGAGGCAGGAGCAGGCGGCACGGCCCGCGATGGTTTGGGCGGCTGGAGCAAGAAGACCCGAGGTTGAAGAAGCATGATAGCCGTTGGATGGACATCGTATGGTCACCGCAGCTAGAATCATTTATGTTGACTAAGTTGACAAAGCCCTGCATCCGCGTCAACTTAGTAGGCCCACAAGTCAGCCTTCAAATATGGTGGGTCCCACCTAGAAGCTGGTGTATTCATTTTTTTGTGCCTAATAAGGAGGCACTTCCTTGCGTTCGAAGATATAGCTGGTGGGTCTGAGCTGTCAGCTGGGGGAATGTTTTTTTTCGCGAAATACAGACGCCCTTCCGGTGGGTCCCCGCTATAAGGTGGAGGAATCATTATTTTACGTGTAATAGGAAGGCACTTCCTTGCTGCGGCCGTGGACCCAGTTGTCAGCCTCTCCACGTACAGCCCTCTTCCGATGGAAGTCATTCCTTGACCACGTTGACCACGCCGCATTGAGAGCACCAAGGCGGGGACGACGGCGAGGCCTAGGAAGGGAATGACCAGGAGCTGGGGAAGACACGATAGTTGTTTCCCATGCGGAGGGGAGTACGAGGGTTTACTGCTTCAGCTGCAGTGTGAGGCTGCCGTCGCTGGAGAATAACAGGAGGTCTGGGTGAGTAGAGGGATGGCTAGGCCAGCGATGGGAGTACGGTGGGGCGGTGAGGCCTGCGCGGCAGCACAGCCGGCCACGGGAGGAGGGAGCAGGCAGTCCCGCTGAAGCTTGTTTGAGTGGTTGGAGCAGGAAGAGCAGAGATTGAAGAAGCACGACAGCCGTTGGATGGACATCCAACAGTCATTGCTCTCGTGTGTTGACTAAGTTGACACGGCGTTGCGTGTGCGTCAACCTTTTTTTAGGAAAGTGTACGTGTCAACCTATAGTAGGCGCACAAGTCAGCCTCAAATGTGTGGAAAACAGCATACAACCCATCTGCCATTATTTCTAATAATTTATAGCCCATTTGTTAATTCTTAAGGATTTTTTTGGAGCCCATATTCTTTTTGTTAGCATTATAACCCATATTGTGGCCACGGTTAAAAAATTATACAAAATTTTGCATATTTCAGTGCGGTCCCAACTATTTTTAATCCCAAAATTTTGAGTCATGTTCAAACTAATTTTAAAAATAAATTTATATCAATATAAAATCCAAATAATTGTCCACGCATAAAAATCAATGGAATTTAAAATCTTGAAATGAAAAAAAGAAAGTTGAAACTAATTGCCGGTTTGATGTGTTTGAAAAATGAACAACCCATTTCTCATTACTGATAGCCCATTTTCTATGCAAGTGCAGCCCAGCAGGGCTGACAAAGCAAGTAGGCCTCGGTTGGGTATTCTGCAAAAGAACGAAAAAACTAGGCTTGCCATTTTCAGAAAGAAAAAAAACTACTGGGCTGGTCTTGTGGTAAACATAAAATTAAATGCTGGCTAGACAGGCCAGAGTGCCCCGCACAGCCCAGTTGACACCTTGCTTCCGTCTCAAAAACAAAAAGAACTAGGCGAGCTGCTGGGTCCCTGGTATCAGCCGCTTGTTGTGCAATTCTCTCGTTTATTGACTACGTTGACAATGGCATGGGACCCAGATGTCACAAATCCATTAGGAGGAACCATTTTTTTGGCTTGAAATAAGGAGGCACTTGCTTGCGTACTGCCATGACCCTGGTGGGTCCCTGCTGTCATCCGCTCCACGTACAATCATGTCCTGATTATGTACGCGTCAACCTAGTAGGCCCACAAGTCAGCCTCTAAACCCATGGCAGACAAATACAACCCATTTTAAAAACTAACAACCCATTCCATACGTTCAAACGAAAAGTTCAACATTCAGAGCAAAGTAACAGGTCTGATCCAGATATAGAGTACTGAACTTGCACGTTGACAACCATCATAGCCAGGTTAACTATCTACTCCCACTAATACTTTAGTAGTGTACAAGTACTAACTTACTCTTAGCTAACTAGACGATGCCGGCAACCATGTGCGGTACACGCTAAACGCCGGCACCGACGTCTTCCTCCTTGCCTCGGACTTGCCAGAGGTGCAATAGGGCGCGTTGCTCGCGCGCGTTGGCCCTTTCCATGCCGGCGTGGTCCACCGAAGCTTCGGCTTCTATGCGGGAAACCCACTTGACTAGTTGGTAGTAAAATTCGGCGTCGCGAACGCGTGCGTGCCCGACAGCCTCCAGGGCTATTTGCCGGGCGCCGACCTCCATGTAGTCGGCTTAGTTGCGGGCGCTCTGCTCGCGACTCAGAGCATCGGTGCACTGCTACTCCATGCCCCACTGGCGGCGCAAATTGGCGACACGTTGCTCCTCCCTAAGTCTGCCTTCCGGTACAATACCGAACACTAGTTCCGGTGGTGACCGCCTCCGGCGTCGCCTATTGCGGATGGGCGAGGGCATGACGGACGTGGCGAGAGTGAGGGCAAGTGGCGAGTGACGTCGGGCCGGTGGGGGCTTCTGAGGATAGGGCGAGTTGGGTGATGGTGCCACCGGAGAACGCCGAGAACCAGTAATTATAGGCGAAAGGCAGGTGCACTAGTGTGTCGCGGGAAACACGGCAGTCATCGCGGTCATCGGAATTCAATGCATAAGCTGGCATGGCTTAGCGCGCCAGCTTGCTGTGGAAAACTAGAAAAACTGAAATTATGACTGTGCCGTCCTGTCCCGTCCCGTCAGTGGTGCGTCCCGTCCGTGCTGGGTCGCACGTTGGCATGACGGTCAAACCAGTGCGCTCGATTCATCCAGATGAGGTACGTGTGTGATCCATTGGTTAATTGCGTAGGATCGAGTCGGTCGGATAGTGTACGTGTAGGATCACAATAGCTGATGAACGTTCGCTGGGAGATAAGGCATTTGCGAACATTTTTGCTGGCAATTTCTTCAGATTCGCATGGCATTTTCTTCAGAACAGCATGTCAGTTTCTTTAGAGGTAGGCATTTTTATTCAAAAAACTGCCACCTTCGGATCTTGCGTCGCAACTCAAACTGCCAAGAGCGTATTAGTAGGCTAGCTAGTGATCGATCAGTAACTTGTAAACACTGAGCGAACAGAAATAAGGAACTGCTAGTAACTTGTAAACACTAAGCACACAGAAATAAGTATCATGCTGTGCACAGTAGTAAGAGCCGATCCATTCGAAATGTTCACATGAGACTCACAGGCCTGGCATTGTAATATGTTTAGTAGCCCAAATTCACAACCTGTTAATGCATCTCAATGATTGTTAGAAAAAAGCAAAGATCATATAACCTGTTAATGCATATCAACTTGAGGGAGAAGAAGGTCAACATGTTAATGCATCTCAATGATTCAAAGATCATATACAAATATGTAGCTCCAAAAGCAAAGATCTAGAAAAACATCTGTTCTTGCTACTAACATGGATGCTTCTCTGGGCCAACATTCAGTACAGAGTGAAAGACAAATTTGTTTGTGAAGTCTACAATTCCTCTTGCAAACGTAAGTGGTTTCACCAACAGCTAGAACCATGAGAATGAACCACACATGATGGAGGAACATCCACTGCAATATGATTTGGTCTTCTCTCGATCACACGGCGAGACTATTTTTGGAATACAAACTTTAACTTAGGCAAAATGATGCCCATTGTATAATCAGACCAAAGCAATGAAGCACCTAGTGTTGGCCAATAAATTGTACAGTACTACTTTTGTGCAGTCCATGAAATGACTATCCAATCTTTCTGTGTCTATTTTCAAATGGCACTGCATGCAGTGACTATACTATTCTCTTGTGCAGTTCCACCAAAATTGAGGTCACTTTGTTTGTTTACCAAATAGCAACGGACAGACATCTTTCTGCACAAATATCAAGAAGCTAGTAAACATATAGCCCACCTTGTATTTTCGGTTTAAACACGTCTCTTCCGCTTAGCATCTGTCATGTTTTGCACTGGACAATTTGATACTGTCATGTTTTGCCCTAGACAATTTCATACTGAATTGATTTGCTGGTACAGAGCAGAAATATGACGCCTATTCTTCATCAGACCAAGGATATCCATGTTCACAGTGATGGAAGAGGTGAAATCGATACAACCAAAATTTAGCATCCAATCGTTGAATCATGTCCTGCACCTCCAATGTAGGTCCACCCTGCCAATATATTCACATGCAAACCACTAATATTACTATCTAATGACAGTACAAAAAGAGTAGAAAGATAGTAGCAAACCATGTACCTTCGAAATGAACAGCTCATAGTGCCACCAATTGGATATAACGGTTTGGAAGAAAACATGCTCCTAATGTTGAACCATTTGGACTTTTTGTGCAGTTCCACTAAAATCGAGCATCCCTTTTTGCACAGATATTGGAAGTGTAATTACTATAAAAGTGGCACTAGTTAAAGCATAGACTCACAAATATAAGCATTCCAATTTCTTAATGGGAAAAGGTAGCAAGACTGTTTCTAACCACCTGTTTGAAGGAATAAATAAGGCAACAACGGCTGATGTCAGGAAGGCATACGTAGTATTTTCTTAAAAACTGAACCATTCCTGACCTTTCCTCTTCTTTTAAGCATATTTTGTGCAGTTCAACTAAAATAAAATGCCATCACCGCCTTGACAATTCAGTGACACTGTACAAAAGAAATGACTTACCATTACATCATGATGTCAGGTATGTGATCGACAGGCATTAGAGACAAACATGCAGACCTCCTATGATAACATAATGAACATTAATTTTAACAAAGGTGTGACTAGCTTTACCGGCATAATTTGAGTGAACTCTACACCCTCTGTTCCTTAAAATAAGATGTTTTCGCAGTTCAATTTAAAGTACCCAAACGTCTAGTATTTAGAAAAACAGGTAGTAGTTTTCTTGAGCACATATCTGGGAAAGCTTGCCACACCTTATATATGTCCATACGCAAATGCAACACCATTCGAATAGTACAAATATCCACTAATCCAGTGGCTAGTGCAACAGTAGAGGAGGTTTTTTTATTATGGGGTACAGTACAATGGTTTTACTGAACAGATTTCCATAAGCTAGCACTGGAAGATTTCTATAAGCATTAACAATACAAAATGTAAAGGTAACAAGTTTCAGCATTGGTATACTAGCTGTGTAACAGCATTAAACCAAATACAAAAGTCTGAAGGTAACTAGCATTATTAACTAATGACAGTATAAAAAAAATTGCAAACCATGATCTTCAAGGTAAATATCATTTCGAACTCGAGGGGACTTGAAAAATTGCTATCCCAATCTTGATAATCGATCAAACATAAAAATTTGATCAACCGAATCAAGAAAACAGCCGGAGGAGGAGATGCCCACTCTTGACCTTTCCACTTCTCTTCATAATTTTTTGTGTAGTTTAACCAAAATAAAATGACATCAGCGCCTCGGCATTTTAGTGACACTGTACAAAAAAATTGACTTATCTCATGAAAGTGAGGTATGTAATCTATAAGCATTAATAGTGCAAAAATCTGAAATACATCCACAATCAACAGCTAACCCTGAAATAATCCAGTGACATTAAATGGCATTGCTTAAATTTATCGGTGGCATTAGACTGAGTGCGGCATTAGTTAAATGTGGCATCACTTTAGTAGTAGCATTGCTTGACTTTATCGCTGGCGTCATACTAACAGCAAAAAAGTGGCAATAAGAGCATGGGAGGCCCATTCGGACAGTGGGTGCACAGTACGATGTACCTCCACGGACGCATAGAGTGTCGAGGGAGGGATGGTTGCCCAGAGCAACAAATATCCAGGCAGCATATGTGGATTACGTCCCATTTTTGTTCTCTTTAGCCACCTTTTTCCTATGTGAGGACAACAAACCGATCGACCTGGTCATTCTCTATTGCGTTGTCTTGCCTTTCTACCCTTTTTCAACCAAGAGACACGAGACTCGTTCCTTAGCTACTGATTTTCCCCTTTTCAACCTAAATGCGGGTTCAATGCATAGTCTCTTTGACAGTACTTTCTCCCTTCCTTTCCTTATTCAACCCAGACATGGATTAGTTTGCATGAAGTAGGGTTTCCTTTAATAGTGCAAATTAAGGTTTTCGTCTGCGTGACCAGCAGAGCAGAGGATAGAAAATTGGGGAGATGGTGGAGTGGAAAAAGATCCACATGTAGCGACGTGGCAGATGGGGCAAAAGAACAAGGGTATGGTTCGAAAAGAGGTAGCATACCTGAGGGTCGACGGGAAGTGGCTTCTCTCGTGGTCGTCGTCCTCCGCACACACTACAACACCGAGGTTGGGGACGGAGGCCATCCCGCGCGGGCGCTAGGTCTGAGAGGACGGCCTTGTCGTCAGTGCGTGACCTCGCTTGCCGACGATGAGTGCGTCAACGCTACACGTGCTTTGCTTCCCCGGCGGATATGTGACCACCGATGAGGAGGGAGAGAGAGGGGCACCGCTGTCTTTTTTAGATCTGGAGAGAGGGTCATAGTGTGAGAAGCAAGTGGGCAGCCCTTAGCAAGCAAGCGCTGAAGCTCCAGCCTATATATCTTTTTTGATACTAGTACTAGAGGTGGAGTAGTGGTAGAGTAGTTTATATTTTCTCTGCATACAGTACTAGTTAGTCGTGCTTCAAAACTGAATGACACACCATTAAAAAAATAAAGTCGAGAAATAATGCGGCACCTCAGGCCAACGCGGCCAGATTACATTTTGCACGAGAAATGACACACCATGTTTCGTTGACATGTGGTCCCGTTCCAACATGTCAGTGAGACGACGGCGAGTCCTTTTGTACAATTTCCGAACGGACGTCTATGTAGGCCGGGGCGCCTCTTCCTGTACTGTGGCAACCGTCCATCGCCTCTTCGCCTTTCCCTCTCGATTTGGAACTGCTGTCGCACGCTCTTCCTCCCTCAATTTGCCTTCACCCTTCCTTCTGCCATTGTTCAATCATCTTCTCCATGGAGGGAACAGGCCAGAAACGACCCCGTTATTCTTGCCCCGATCTGAAAGATGACGTGATGGAGGGTTTCGTCGTTGGAGCAGCTCTGGTGAGTTGCACGACGGCGAAGCTGAAGTAGGACAAGAGAGACAACGTTAACTTGAGTGGAATTCTAATAGCATCTCCAATAGATGATGTAAAATACATACCCACAAAGTGCTAGATGTAAAATACATCAGCCGCTCATCTCTGAACTTAACTGTCGAAACTGAATTTAACTGTCGAAACTGAATTTTACTGTCAAAATTGAATTTTGCTGTCGAAACTAAATTTTACTGTCGAAACTGAATGCACTAGTAGCAAAAAAGCAGTAGAAGCAACAGCAGCGCCCGGAGCAGCAGCGCATGCGAGTGCCGGGGCAGCTGGTCATGTAGCAGCATCTCGGGTAGCCGCTGCAGGGGCTCGAGCGAGAGCAGGATCTGCTGCTCATGCAGCAGCAGCGCGAGCAAGAGTAGAGCAGCAGCGCAAGCAAGAGCAAGAGCGAGAGCAGCAACGCGAGCAAGAGCAAGAGCAGACCAGGCAGGGGACCGAGAGCAAGAGCAGAGTAGCAGCACGAGCGAGATCCAATGCAGCAGCAGCTCCTACTGATGTGGACATCGCCACCGAGGGAGCGACGCCCTGGAGGAAGTGGCCGGCGACGCTGCCGTAGATGGAGCCGTGCCATGTCGGCTCGGGACCGAGCGCCGGCAGCACCGTGAGATCGAATCAAAAAGAAAATGCAGCGATTAGTGTAGAACCTCTTTGGTGACGCCGATTAGGCCTCAGCTTCATCCGAGGAATCGGTGATGATGCTGCTCTTCCGGTGGTGCAGGTGAAGCCGACGGTGTGGGAATGGAGGTGGCGCGAAATACGAAGGGAACGTCGGGGCAGCTCCTTGGAGGTGGAGGACGGGGTGGCTGAACCGGTGGGACGACGAGATCGACGACGGATCCTCATCCGGTGTGGTGGATGAGGGACGTCGAGGTGTTGCTGTGGACGATGTCGTCGGGGAAGAGGCTCCGGCTGGGTGGGTGGACGGAGGAGGGTGTGGGGCTTCGCGGGTTTTTGCGGCCTCGGTGTACGAATGGGGCGGCGGAGGGGATGGGAGGGGGAACCATGGCTTAAGGACGCGCTTGTCCGAAATGTGGGGTAAGTTACGAAAGTAGCCCCGCCGATTTCAACTAGGTGGTTATTTCGGTTCAGGAGTATCACGGGAATTTCACGTGTCGGGATATGGCAGGAGGTGCGAGTTTTCGCGCGCGTTGTAATTTTGGGATAGCAAGACACGGGTTGAGATGGAGGGAATTTTAGGAGCACAACGAGACAAAGAGATATCTTAAAATTTCAGGATAACAAGGCGCGGGTTGAAATTTCCGGACAAGCCTAACGTGTCAATTCACACTTCCCTCGACGAAAAAACAAAAAGAAATCAATTCTCACCACACAAGAGAGTCTAGTCCCATGTACTGTACCAAATCAATTCGCACTACAAATGCCATTCAAAACTTTGAATCCATGTTATGTTCAATTAAAATATTTTGCTACGTGTATAATGCATGCAACCTACTACTCAAATGAATGTTTTAGTGCATTCCAAACATACATACTACCGCTTCAATATGAACTAAATTTGAATTCGTTTCTCTATTTGAATAATATCTACAATCATGATTGTTGTCAAGTTAAACCATTTGAATTCGTTTCTCTATTTTAATAAGATCTACAATCATCGTTAGTTAAACCATCATTTGTATATTATCTTCAAAGCACACCACATGATTAATGTCGAGTTAGATATGAACTATGTGTACTATATGAACTCGTACTAGATTTTTTGAATCCACTTTATGTTGATTTCAAATCATAGTACATTTGAAGCTCTAGCTAGATCTTCATAATCTAAACCATGTCTCATATGTATAATGTGTTTATCACATAATGTATGGTGCCTCGCCCCCTACACCTACAAGTATTTAGATGTGAGTTGCAAACGCCACACATTATCACAAATTCAAATAAAATGTGAGATTGTTCGATATATAGTATGGTTTAGATTGTTCGATATTTAGTTGTGAGCTGCAAACGCCACACATTATCACAAATTCAAATAAAATGTGAAATTGTTCGATATATAGTATGGTTTACATTGTTCGATATTTAGCTATGAGTTGCAAACGCCACGCATTATCACATTATGGTATAACATGTCCAAAACCACACCACGCGTATCACTTCTATATTCATGCATGCGTAGGTTTATAACACTATGATCTCTTATTCAAATATATGAATCCACTTTCATATCGAATTATGATCTTTGTTAGTCTCTTACACCCACACAATCCTCTAACCTTTGTAGCTAGCACTAACTTTCTCTCGTGCATGCACATGCCCTCCTCGCCCTATCTAGCTAGTAGGCCTCTCACACCACCTCCTAGCTCCATCTCTCTCTCTCTATCCGTCTCTCTGGGCCTTATTTCCCTCTAACAAATGGATGTACACCGACTGATCTCCCGCTATACATATAGCTAGCTAGGTCGTTTATAACTCGTTTTCGCCAAGCGCCGATCGATCTACATCATTAGTTATGTCTTTCCCTTGCTCCGACACACAACAATTGATCTACCGATCTAGTTAGGTCTGCTTACCAAACACATGGTCCCCCTTCATCATCCATGCATGCCTCCCGACACATCTATCATGTACACACACACACAGAAAGACATCCCCACTCTTCTTGATAATATTGCAGTTGTAACCACAGTTTGTCTTGTAGGCCTCTCCCACCATCTCTGAGAAGCAACTCCACCACCCCTCCGGCACTCTACCTCTCTCTCTCTCTCTCTCCCTCTCTCCCTCTCTCCCTCTCTCTCTCTCTCTATATGTCCCAACCTATTCCCCGTCCTTCACTTATGTATGGATGTCGACCAATCTCCCTCAAGACATAGCTAGGTCTCTCCTTCTCAACACATATACGAGTCGATCTACCTCTCTAGTTAGGTCTCTGCCTCCCACCTCCCCCACACACACACACCGATACATCGAGCGCTCTAGTCATGTCTCCCTGTCACACACAAACTTGCCCTGTGCCCTCTGACATTCCGGTAGGTCAGTCGCCCTATATCTTTGACGTGCACACACACAATTTCGATGGCTCTCTTCATCGATCTCGCACCCACACACTTGATCCTCTCTTCGACTCTATCAATATCTATGACCCCTCCCTCTCTTCTCGTGGATCGCCCCCTCTATATATGATATAGATAGGCCTCTATTTCACAGACATTGCATGTGTCAAATTTTTGTTTGAGATATCATCGACACATATTCCCACAAATACATTCATGAAATCACCCCCCACCCATAACAAAAAACACTCACGAACGCACATGCCATCTCTCTAGGTTTGTATCTCTCTCACACACACCCACGTAGGTGGGGGACGTGCACGAAGAGAAGAGGTGCACGCACGGCGCACGTACTCCCGTATCTTTCCCAACCACACCCGCGCGGGTACACGGTGGAGCTCATTTCTGTACGAAAAGGCAGCCCACGTGGTAATTTGACACATGTACTGGTTGTCCACTTGAGGGAGGATCGTGTACCACGGGTGAACAAACAAATTGCGACTTGATGCATTATTTAAAAAAAGAGGCAAACCATGTGGGTCCTACCTTAGAGGCAAGGCTCTATACACTGGAGATGGTCTGTATTACTTTTGATCTGTCCCGTCAACTCGCAGAACGAGGAGAAGCTTGCTTAGTACGCCCTCTCCCCCGCCCACCGGCGCGGTGGCTCGCAGAGTCGCAGGACGAGGAGAAGCTTTGCTTACTACGCCTACGCCCGCTCCCTCGCCCACGCGCGCGGTGGCTCGCAGGACGAGGAGAAAATTTTACTACTCCCTCCGTTAGACGTATATACACTCCCTACCTTGGTTAGAGAGATTATCATATTGTTTGAAATATATGTCTTTTAGCAGATTTCAACATGAACTACTAGTACATACTCCAAACACTGATGTATATAGACGTATTTTAGAGTGTAGATTCACTCATTTTGCTCCGTATGCAGTCCATATTGAAACGGACGTAGTAGTACGCACTCTCTCTCGCCCCTCGACCCTCGCCCATGTGGTGGACGTGCAGCAATTCATTCGGTCTCAGATAGCCAGAACCATATACTGTAGTACCATTATTGCTCGACTTCCCGAAGAGGCGAAGAGCCAAGCGCAAGGTTAATATTTTTGAGATGCCAAGTGCAAGGTTTATAGGAGAACGAGTAGTAGTAGTAGTAGTACTAGTAGTATGTACTGTACCAGTGGTACGTACTGTATGAGGAAGAAGGCAACAACACTGTATGTTTTGCGTGACAGTCTCTTCTTACAGGACGTGCTAGACCTAGTGGACCTCATTGTTGCAATGGGAGTACTATCATAGATGGCACAATTCAGAGTGGTGGGCAGCGGGAATAATTCGGAGCTGCTTAGTCTTAAACCCCATGAAGAAGTCCCATCGAAAGGAATAGCCATCCTCTACACGAGCTCCTATGTAAAATGAGTAAATGAGACAAAAAGAGAAAGAGACAAAGTAAAAAAATCACCAGCCTTAGAGCCAGCCCTATTGTATCAGTGAATGATATTTCTACGTCGTGATTGACATGGCTATATTATTAACCATGCTGCAGAGGTAGAAGCAGATTTTTATTTATTTGCGGAGGTAGCAGTGGATGGATATTCAACACAGAGTGAAATGATGGCTGCTTCCTCGGTCAAACATAGAGAAAGGTGCGCCTCGTGATTTGATGGCTTATTAGTCATTATTGCTGCCTATACTCTTTGCCCATATAATAACCGCGTGGTAGAGTACTAGTGGGCTATACTTAACCATGCTCGAAGAGAAGAGGTGCACGCACCCACGCACGTACTACTAGTAGCACTCTTTGCGTCTTTTGCGTCTTCCCCAACCACACACGTGACACGGTGGAGCTCATTTCTGTACGATGATGCAGCCCACGTGATAATTTGACGCGTCTGGTAGTAGTTACTCACTTAATGGAGGGTCGGGAACCACGCATGAACGGTGCCGCGTCATTTATAAATAAAGTTTTTTTTCTTCAGTGGCACGTAAGCAATATAAATAGGTTCATATGGAGAGAAAAAGAAACTGGTCCACTATATATATAGCCAGGACGAGCCGACACGGTTGCTTGCTGGGGTTGCTCTCTTCACACTCTCTCGCACAAAATGACGGTGGCCACATCTCTAACATCCGGGCAGATCACGTCTGCCGGGGGAAGGGGTGAATGCTTTGTGTAGATGCGGTTGCCGTCGCCGACGGCGAAAACCCACTGTCGGCGCGTCCCGATCAGGTGTCCCCGCCGTTCTCTCTCACAAAGCCGGTGCGGTTGCCTTCATCCCTTACTCACTGTCGCGACGTGGGCAGTTGCCGCCTCCCGCCGCCCTCCTCTAAACTAGCTACATCCCGACATCCCTCAGGTACAACTTCCTTTACAGCCGGCTTGCACCACTGCCCCAGCTGCCCATATCGCTCCATGTGGATATTTCTCTACTTCTTTGCCCCACACGAACCTCTACTGGCTTCTACTGTATTTGTGATGAGTTTATGTCTCATCAACTAGTCCCACTAGTCTTATTCTAATCATGCTTCTTCAATTTCTTTGCCACAGGGATGCTCAGCTTGATTTTAGTGAAACTGCACAAAATGATCCGACGGTCAAAGGGTTGCAAACCTCATTTCTTCGGAAGGTTCAACGTCGCCAGCAAATTAAAGCCTGGTTAGGGTTTAGGGTTCAAGGCCTAGGTGCTGCATGGATCGTTTTTTTTCTTTAGTTGTCTCTGTTCCAAAATAAGTGTCAACTTTAGTAGTAGTACAACTTTGTACTAAAGTGTGCATAAAGTTGAGACACTTATTTTGGAACGGAGGGAGTACATATTGGCTATGATTTGTCAATCATTGAGATGCAATAGCATGCATGTTAGTCTCCTTTGTATTTGATGGAATGTTGCAACGTGGCAACCTTGGACGCAAGATACATGAAATAGAAGCTGGAAGCTTCATAGCATTGTACAAATTTATCTCGCTGAGAAATTACAGTACGTACTACTATGTACTAAAGAGTTATGTGTCGCACGGTGTCCAGAAAATATGGTGATAGTGTGAGGTGGGCCATGTAAATATGTAGGGGCGTACCCATGTTCAGCTTCCCGGGTGCACAGGACACCGGGTGCAAAATTGTTTCCTTGGTAATTTTGTGTATAGTATAGTGTGTGACACCCTGTTTTTAGGTGTAAAGTATGTGTGATTTTACACTGGGACACTAGGTCATTTTTTCTCTCGGTCCGCCCCTGTAAACATGTAATCACTGAGCTTGCGTGTTTTCACTGCTTTCGGACTCCTCCGCTGTAGGAATGGAGAAAATTGTAAAGAGTGGAGACAGTCTACCTCCTTTCGCCGAAACGTGGGACATCCAGCATCCGGTGCATGTGTCATGCACCAAAGTAAAGTGTACTGTGCAACTGAGACTCAGCACGGTCATACCACCTCAGTAATAATGACCAATGAGCCATCAAATCACATAGACTCGGCAGTAAGTTGGACGGACGAAGCAACCATCACTCTTGAATCCCCTTCTCCCTTCAACGTAGGCGCCAGTGCGAGGTCGCGTCCGCTCTACCCGGGCATGAATGCGGCACCGATTCTCTGGAGCGGCGCTGACCATTTTAGGCGGGAAGCGCGCATGAGTGATGGAGGGGCTTTGGGTGGGCCAGGCTAGTCAGGAGCGGGCATGGCAGCTGTCCTGACCGGACGCCCGGAAACGAGAGGATGCACTGACCCTCGCGACTAAATCGTACTACTACACACCATCTCTCTGTAGGAGTAGGTCGATGTGTCGCTCTCTCTAACAGACACACGCACACACAGGTTCATAGAATAGGAATATCATGGAAGTGGGAAGCCACAGGAAATGAGATAAATGGAGTACGTACAAGAAGAGAAGAGGTACACGCATGTCCGTCGGAGCCTCGCACTATAGCCCAGCCGACCACAGCACGACAGCCAGATCTATGCCTCTCGTCCCGGCGCCGGTGGTCAGCTGCTATATCTGCGGCCGCGGGATTTGATGCACGCGGCTACCGGATTTGGAGCATTCCGGCCGCCTGCGACTACTCCTTGCCATGGAGTGTCCGGGTACCAGGTCGCACAACAATGGCAATGCCTCCATGTCGCGTGCAGGTACTGAATCTGCCTCTAGCCGCTCGGATCTTTCCCATCGGCGGATCGCTGGCAAAGACACGGCCAGCCACCGTCCAGGGTCGGCCCTGGCCCAGCGGCTAGTCGGTTCACCGTTGCCGCTCATAAAGTGCGTTGGCTGTCCGCGGCAGATCCTGCGCCGCGTTTCGACCACGCCACAACATCCCAGATGGGTGTTCATCAAGTGTGAAAAAGATAAGGTGCGTAGTACTTCTTTTGATTCGGCTGTGCTCCCTTATTTGGCGCATGTTCGGCAGCTTATACTCAAACTTGTGTGTAGGATGGATGCAAGTTTTGGTTTTGGGAAGAAGAATACATCGATCTATTGATA
This sequence comes from Thinopyrum elongatum, assembly GCA_011799875.1. Lineage (NCBI taxonomy): Eukaryota > Viridiplantae > Streptophyta > Magnoliopsida > Poales > Poaceae > Thinopyrum > Thinopyrum elongatum. Next base: position 63,901,349 of record CM022299.1, read on the forward strand.
GCACGAAATTTGGTAGATACTCATGCACTCCTTGCTGGAATAGAGGCTAGAGATGAGACTAGAGATGATATTAGATGTGAAGCAACATCTAGTTCTTTAGAATCAAAGAAGAAAGAAGTGTGCAAGCTCGAGAAGCCACTGATTAACAATGAAGACATAGAGAAAATATTAACACAATTAGTGGGAGCAGTTATGGAAATTGGATATCTTTTAAAATGTCTAATTGTGGTTCTTGTTTTCTTTGGTCTTGCTCTCCTAGCAAAGAATTGGTGAATGTACTTCCCTGTATCAAAATGTCGTTGATGAAATAAAGAAATGTGCTGGAAAATAAATATGTTCACATTCCAAGGTGCATTAAATTGATGCATGCAAGGATTAAAAGAAACCAACCAGTGCATGTAACCATTCATACTCATTTAGTGGTCGTCCATGAATATATTGTAATTAATGCAGATTAAAGTTTGAGTAATTTTGTAAACTACTAGATGGAGTACTACATTTCTCCATTCATCATCTGCCTTGGTTGATGAGATTTCAAATTTATGCCCTATTAACCGGAAAGTAGTGAGTAGTTAAAAATTTTGGTCAAACTTTGACAAAAAATATATGATGTGGCATAAAAACTTGGACTGAGGTAGTACTCCCTCCGTCTAGGTGTTAACTCATCTTACGAAAATCAGATAGTCCCAAAATGTTTGGGTGTCGTCCATTAACTTCGCATCTTAATCCCCTCCTAGCCTAGTTGCTAGCGAGCGTTACTTACTCTGCCTTGTTATCTCCCCCGGAAACCCAATGCATGAAGTGCAACTACGCGTTGATTAGTCAAGGAATCGAAGCCGGCTTGCATGCGAGTTAATACGTGGCCCTGCATGGTAGCTAAAACGGCATCTCTTAATTGCTATGATTAATTGTTGCGTTTAGAGAGAGAAATCAGGGCTTTGATTGGAGGAAGGACCGGTCAAGTTTCTCCTTCTCCTCCAATCTGCTTACACCTTGGTCCCGCTACACCTTCTAACGTGACTTTATACACCTAGACGGAGGGAGTAGTACGAGATATGGTGGCACACTGACTTAGGCCCAATACAAGTGCCCAAAATTATTGGAAGAGAGCAAACTGTACATCCAAAATAATTAAAATTGAATTTCTCATTTTTTCTCAAAATGGAAGGAAAATATTTGCCTCATCCATTAAATAATTAAGAGGAGAATAGGGTTTGACAGTTTGCAAGAGACCCTACAAATAAACGGCATGGCAATTACTCTCAATACGCCCTAGTTTCTTAGCAACCGTCGTAACCCTTAGTACATAAGGTGGCACACTGACTTAGGCCGAATACAAGTGCCCAAAATATTTAATATTGGAGGATGGTGCAGCCCACCTTTCCGATATTTTGACCGTGTGTGGTTCAGTTGTTGCTTTACCACACGTGAACGATAGTAAGTGCGACCGGGAGGTGTGGAGCATTAATTTCGAGTTGACTCCTTGGAGCGTTAAATTTTCTTCATGTAGTAGTATTAGCTTTGCCCTGCTAGTAGTATTTTTCTTCACTAGTAGCATGTTAAATAAATAGTTCCGTTTCGTGCACAATTTAAAATGATTTTTATGAAGGGAAAAAGAAAACCACTCCAACTATATACGCTGCAGCCTCAGCGGTTGTTTTCTAGGGTTTGCTCTCTTCACACTCTCTCTCCACTATATACTAGCAAGATGCCCGTGCATTGCACGTAACATCAAGATGCATTTGTACGAGTAGTTTATCTTGTGAGAGAAAAGGATGAACGAGGGAAGGCCTTATTTGCAAATGTGGAGAGGGGTGTGGTATCTCTTTGCAAAATTGCCATAGTTTCCTTCCTATCCATCAGATATAAATCGGACGGCCTATATTGCAGGATGGCAGGCACACCATCATCACCAACTCTATTTTTTTTATAAGAGTAGAGATATACACGCTGGAGCCTCGGCGCTTGTTTTCTAGGGTTTGCGCTCTTCACACTCTCTCTCCACTATATATATACACGCTGGAGCCTCAGCGCTTGTAGTTACTCTCTACACACACTCTCACTCTATCCAGATCTAAACAAGACTGCATTGGCCTCTCCTCTATTTCTCTCACCTCACTACTGGTCAAAGAGCCGGCAGGATCCGGTCCGTCGGGGAAGGCAAGGAGGCTTAACGCTGTCGCTGTCGGCGAGGGAGGGAATCCACTGCCGGCGCCACTGTTCTCTTTCACCCAGCGGTGGCGCGGGAGGGCTTCCGACCCCTTCTTCCTCGCCGCCGTACATAGTGTGGGTAGATCGGCCTTTGGCCGCCCATCGAGCCACACCCCGAGAAACTTAAGGAATAATTTCTTAATCCACAGGCATTGCTCTAGCTGCATGTGGAATTTTTTCGCTTCTGCACTCGAATCTAGGTGTTGGATCAAATAGGAAAGTAGTGGGGAAAGTTGTATAGTATGAATCTAGGACGTGGTTCAAAGAGGAAAGGAAGGGGGGAAAGTAGTATAGACTGGCTATCCAACACCTATGTTGGTCGAAAAGGGAAAACAATGACAAACGCAGTACACATATGTGTAAGGAACTGATCTTTCTGTGGGTGGGGGACAAGGCTGTATAGTTTGAGCAGGACTAGATTTGCTGCCCTCACATAGGGAAAGGTGTCTAAAGATAACAAAAATGGGACCAACACAAATATGTTCCTTGGTTGTTTGTTGCAACAGACTATGCATCACCCCTTTATACATCGGTACATCCACATGGTGCTTGTGCGTCCACTGTCCCATACAACTCTTTAGCTGTTGTTAATCTAATAATGCCACTGGAAAATTGAAGCAATGCCACAGTTAAAAGCAAATTACATGTTTAATGAATTTTATTGTTAATATAATCTCTCTGTTAATATGAATCAATGCCACTGTTTGAGAAATGCTACTGTCTTGCTTTCTTTCCCATTTAGATAAGTTAGATGCTTCTTTTTGTGGGCTTCTGTGTCATCCACTGTTATTGACCACTAATTGTTTCCTTTGCACCTCTGTGTAAACAGGGTTATCTACCTCACCTCGTTGCTATTGCGACCTTTTCTTGCACTGCACAAAACACTTTTGTTTTTAGAGTGTTTTGTGCAGTTCAACCAAAATGTCACACCGACAATGTTGTTTGATTTCTTGATCTTAGTGGAACTGCACAAGAGGAGATCTGACTTCCTATCTGTGTTGGCAAATTTGTTTCAGATCTTCTTCTTGTGAGTTGTTTCAATTCCGTGTCATGAGAGGTCAGTATTGGCCTTCTTCCACATGATTGTGCAGTGTGCTTTCATATGTTTTACTACTTATACGGTAATGTTGCTTGATTTTAGTGAACTGCACAAACGGAGACCAGAATTCCAATCTGTATGTGCACCGTAATATCCCATTGAGGTAAGATAATGATATTTCACAACTGTTGGCCTGTATATTGCTATTGTCATCAGAAAAGTAATGTTGTTGTTTATTGCTATACTTGTGCTCCCTAATTTACATGCCAAATCTTACATTGAAGGCGAAGCTTGTCTGTTATTGACCCAAGTGATGAATGGGAAGAACAAGCGGAAGAAGAACAAAAATCAACTCCTGGTGTTGTAATGAAGCACTGGAACTATGATGACACAAGTAATGATATAGTTTTGCATCTTAATTTATTGCTATGGCTGGAACGAGCAATTGTTTTGCCACTGTGATTTTATGCCACTCTTAATGTAATATGTAATTATCTCTACTTGTGCAAACAGGGATCTTGTTTGAAGAAACATATATTTTAGTGGAACTACACAAGAAGATGTTGGAAACATTAAACTAATTGAGGAGTTTATATTAAGCATGGCAACCACAGAAGATAATAATGGATGGTTCCAGAGAAGTGCTTGATCTGCATGCTCTACACAATAAGCCTCCTCACAAAGGTTGATATCGACCCACGGATTTCATCCATATGATCGAGCTTTGTCATCTCTATTGGTGTTGTGCTACTGTTTAGCTACTGTCATGAGAAAGTGGTATTGTTTTGCATGTTAATCTAAGGCTGCTAATAAATTGAGGCACCGGGTTGCCACCGTTATAGCCACTGATAAAATTAAGTAATAATACAGTTCTAGTTGAGCTGCTGTGTTTGGTATCATATCATTTCCTATGAGGATAATGAGGATGCATCTCTTTGTGACTATACATTTCAATCAGTTACTCCCATTGTTAATGTAATGGGTGTTTTAAATATTTCCTTTCCTTCTTTTCGAGCAAACAGGGATGCTAGCATTTAGTTGTTCTCTTGTCTTTGCACAACATGATCATCCTCCTCTAAAGAAGAATATGCCAGGATATGTAGAAGCCAAGCCCTTCTCTTCTTATCAGAAGGAGCAGTTGAAGGATGGTTACATTACTGCCCACAAGAACAAACTAACTTCAGCTCAGAAGGACTCACAGATCTTCATCTTTGTTGCTGTGATGGCCAATACAATGTTGTTTTAGGATTCTTTCTGGTGAGTTCTATTTTTTTAAATGTGTGCTCTGCATGGATCATGTAGGTTGCCTGTTTAAGCTGTAAATTCATAATACAGTTTGCTTTGTACTAATCACTTTTTTGTATTTATGCAAACAGGGATGCTCAGTTTGATTTCAATGGGAACCGCACAAAATGTTCTGATGGTTCGTGCCCTCCATTATACTTCATCTTGCACAATAGATCGAATGTTCTCGAATCATTCATTTCCACCTCCAGCCACAAAATTAGCTACAAGAAAGGAGGTACCGATATGTTCAAGGCCCTGCAACATATAAAGGCGAAATCATACAAGCTACGTGCGAAGTTGGTTGATTTTAGTGGAACTACACAAAAAGAACATCTGGTTTATTTAGCACAAGGTGACATGTCAATGTCCGAACTGATGGCAAACCTGGCCCATTCCACAATCGTAGGCATTTGATATTTTGGAATGGGAAAACCTTGTCAAAGTTTGCTCATTGATGTACACAAAAAGCATTTGATATTTTGGAATGGGAAAACCTTGTCAAAGTTTTCTCATTGATGTACTCAAAAAGATATGCATTTGATATTTTGGAATGGACAACCTTCTCAAATTTTGCTCATTGATCTTAGCAAGAAGACATGCGTTTGATATTTTGGAATGGGATGCCCTTTGCCGTCATCAGCATCGATCGATTATTCTTTATTCTTTAGTTGTGAAGTAAATATTGGCTCTGACGTGTGAATCATTGAGATGCATAATCATTACATTTCATACATTCTTCAACTAAAAAGGGGTGCGCTGGAGGTATAATTAATTAACCTAATCTATGATCTCTGGCGCCCATTTCCCGTGTCCGTCTGAGCCGAACAGAAGCTTCTTCTCTAACTCAGCTCTTCGACTCCACGTCACTGCCAAGAAGCTAATCGGCCGTCCATGTTCAACCCGCCAAGCTTGGCTTCAACCGGAGGGTAGCAGCGGTGGCCTTACTTGGACCCGAGCGGCGGCGAACTACTGTGTTCTACTCTTCCTTGTTTTCTGTGTGGCGCAGCCTCATTGGTAGCGGGGCGGGGCCTCAACGGAGCCGGCGATGTCCTTTGTCTCGTTGCCGGCGGGGCGGCGCCTCGGCGGAGTGGGGGAAATCCTCCCCCACATTGCCGGCAGGACGGGGCCTCAGCAGAGTCGGCGATGTACTCTGCCTCATTGTTGGCGGGGCGGGGCCTTGGCGGAGCAGGGCCTCGCGGAAGCCGGCGAAGTCCTCCGCCTCGGTGCTGGCGGGGCGAGGCCTCGGCGAAGCCGGCATTTTCCTCTACCTCATCGTCGGTCTCACCAAACAGCGCCTCGCCCACTTCATCGCCCTCTTTGTAGGCGGCCGCAACCTCCGCCACCCGCATGTGGTACCGCCAGCGTGCGAGGCGGCTCTCAAGGGCTGAGCGGTACGACTCGAGCAGTGCCTCCTGCTCCGCCCGCTCCGCGGCGATCTGCTCCTCCGCCTGCAGGTGCTCCTGGAAGACATGGTGGTTGTAGACGGCGTTGGCATGCGCCTCCCGGAACTGCTCCTCACGCTTCTGCCTCACCATGTCCATGTATTGGGCACGGGCCTCGCCGATGGTCATGGTGCCATGCACCGGCGAGGATGGCGTGGAGGAGGGGCTTGGCGTCGGATCGTCGACTACCACGTTCTCCATTGGGACGTCGTCGTCCTCCGGCTGCCTGCCGGCCAGCCAGTCGGCAGCAATGGCTGCCATCTCCTTCTGGTCCGTTGTCCGCCCGTCCCGAAGAGCGCTGGAGCGCGACGAAGCCATGGTGGGAGTTGTGTGGACAGGAGAAAAGGAACGGAGGTGGATGACTGCGGCTATGCCCGGCGCAACAGTTTATATAGCAATGGTGGGCCGTAGAGGGACTGACGGGTGGCGCCGGAGTAGCCGCCTCGGCAACCGCATATCATTAATGCGGGCGGCGGACGGACGGACGGCACTTGTGTCGTTTGAACGGGGAGCAATCGCCTACACCGGGAAGCGGCGCGGGCGGCGCTGACCGTTTCGGGCGGAAAGCGTGCGCGGGCGAGGGAGGGGTCTGGGTGGGCCAGGGTGGTCAGACTCATGCTTGGCAGCGGTCCGGTCCAGCAGCCAGACATGCTTGCTTGCCAGCGAGCTCGCCAAGCTCAGCGACGACAATCACACGATGGACGTGGCTTCCGACTAGGAGCCGGCGCCATCGCCCAAGCCGGTTCATGACAAATTCATCATAGAGAAGGTATGGCCACACTTCGACGCCCTAATGGCGAAAGAGCTACCAGCGCAGGAGGACCTATGCTGCAACCTCCGTCTCCTCAACGAGCACCGACTCGCGGAAGGACGAAATTCCGGTGAACAAGCGAACGACAATGCCATCGCGGACATGTGGCCCTATGATCCTGGCTTCCTGAATGAGCAGTGGGCGTTGTATCAGACCATCCGTAGGGCTCGCGAGGCCCTCTCCGCCATCCTTCCAGTTGTTGCGCTCGCCGTGGCGCCGCCGTCTCGCGTTGTCAACTATAAATTTTTTTTGCTTCCTCCTGGTTTCCTGACATCACGGTCCCACACCATTGTCAACATATATAGTCAATAAACGAGAGAATTGCACAAGGAGCGGCCGACAGCTGGGACCCAGCAGCTCAAGCAGAATTTGTGTTTTTGAGGTGTGAGCAGAGTTTTTCTTGAGCGATGTTTTTGTTGTTGTTCAGAGGAGATCACCTGGGCGTGCTGTGGCATGTCTAGCCTAGGCTATTATTTTACGTCGACCAAATATCCAGCCCAGATAATAATTTTTTTCAAGCTGAAAATGGCTGACCCAGCTATACTTTTTTTTTGAGGAATACCCAGCCCAGGTGAACTTGTTATTCTCCGCCCCGCTGGGCTGCAAATCTTTCCCAGGAGGGATGCATTAGGCTTAATAAGAAAATGGGCTTTAAGAAATAATAAATGGGATGTAATTATAAAAACTGGGCTGTAACTATAAAAAAAACACCAAACATGTAATTAGTTAAAAAAATATTATTTTTGGATTTTGAAAATTTTAATTTCAATACTTGTTGCGCGCGCAATATTTCATTGGATTTTTACGTTATACAAATTTCTTTTGAAATTATACTTAATCTGACTTGAAATTTCAGGATAAAAATATTTTGGATCCCATCAAAATGTGGGAAATTTTATTCAATTCTATTTTGTGCGTTTGGTTGAAATTATTAATCATTGTCCTAGCTAGAAAATGGGCTGTAATTTTAACAAACTATACATGGGCTGTAGAAAATTCCATTAGAATTCAAAATGGGTTGTACATTCTTACAAATCGCAAATGGGTTATATGTTCTCTACCACACACTTGTGGGCCTACTAGGTTGACGCGTACGCAAGGCTTTGTCAACTTATAGTCAACACACTATTCTAGCAGCAATGGTCGTTGGATGTCCATCCAACGGATATCGTGCTTCTTCTTCAATCTCGGATATTCTTGCTTCAGCCGCCCAAACCACCGCTAGCGGTACCGCCTGCTACCGCCTCCCATGGCCGGCTGTGCTGCCACGCAGGACTCACCGGCCCACCCTACTCCCATTGCCGTCCAGGTCATTCCTCTACTCACCAACACCTCCTGTTATTCTCCGGCGACGGCAGCCTCACACCGCAGCTGAACCAGTGAACCCTCGTACTCCCCTCCGCGTGGGCATCCACCTGCCTCATCTTCCCTGGCTCCGCGTTGTTCCCTTCCTAGGCCTCGCCGTCGTCCACCACCCCTGTGATGTCCGCGTGGTGTGGTAAACGTGGTCAACGAACGACAGCCATTGGAAGAGGACTCTACGTGGTGAGGCTGACAGATGGACCTACCAGCTACATCTTCACACGCAAGGAAGTGCGTCCATATTACGGGCAAAAAAATTGATTCTTCCCCCTGAAATCTAGGACCCACCAGCTATATCTTCGCACGCAAGGAAGTGTGTCCTTGTCCTCCCTGACAGCTGGGACCCACCCGATCGAGGCGTACATAGTGTTTTCTGTCTGGTCGCGAACATGTATGTACATACTGGTTGATCGGTCTCTCTGCAACGATGAACCGTGGCCAAGCAAGCAGTGACACGTGTAGTAGTAGAGCCCCCGACGTAGCAGTTCAGGCAGTCCCTTCTAAACCGTGTACACGTACGTACAGCCGCATGCCAAAAACTACGGCCACATACGTACATACGGGCGGGGTCTCGAACACGTACTCATGCATACGTACGGCCAGGGTTTGTGTACATGGAGAGGCAACGGACGGCAGCAACGGCGTCCTGTTCATCGGCAGCTAACCGGCTGGGTCGGAATGGAGGAAACAGCGTCGTGTTCACCGGGAGCCAAGTGACTGGGTCGGAACACGTCCTGTTCATCGGGAGCGAAGCCACTGGGTTGGAATGGGTCGTGTTCAATGGGAGCCAACTGGCTTGGACGGAACAACCGGAACGGGGTCTGGCATACCGCAAAAGGGAGGAAAACGGCCTTCTGTTCGACCGCGTACAGTCGAAACGAGGTCCTGTTCATCGGGAAGGGTCTGGCGTACCGCACAACGGAGGAAACGGACTTGTGTTCAAGTGCCTATGGTCGAAACGGGGTGCTTTTGATCGGGAGGGGTGTGGCGTACTGCAAAACGGAGGAAACGGACTTGTGTTGGAGCGCCTACGGTCGAAACGGGGGGTCCTGTTCATCGGGAGGGGTGTGGCGTACCGCAAAACGGGACTCCACGGACTACTGTTCATCCACCGTCTACTGCCTCGCTCTAGCCTCCACGGGCTACTGTTCATCCACCATCGACTTCCTCCACCCTCCACCAGCTACTGTTCATCCATCGTCGACTTCCTCCAGCCTCCACCAGCTACTGTTCATCCACGGGGTCCAGTTCATCCAGCCTCCACCGGCTACTGTTCAACCAGCCCTCCACGGGGTCCTGTTCATCCAGCCTCCACCGGCTACTATTCAACCAGCCCTCCACACGGGGTCCTGTTCAACCAGCCCTCCACGGGGTCCCTCCACCGCCTACTATTCATCCACCCCAACCTCCTCGATCGGGGTCCTGTTCATCCAGCGGCAACGGCCTCTACTACCACGGGATCCTATTCATCCAACCCCCACCGGCCGGGGACTGTTCATCAAGAGGCAGCTTCGATCGGCTTAGGTTAGCAGCAGTAGCGAAGGAATCACTCGGGTTCAGTTAACAGCCAAGGGATCGATCGGGGTTCAGTAACGTAGCTAGTGCAATCGCTCGGGTTCAGTTAGAGCCCAACGCCTCGCACACACGTGCGTACGTCTACGAGAGAAACACGCAAACCTCCATGCTTCGCTCGGCCCCGACCACCCAGCATAACCGGGAACTCCCCAAAATTTTCCTCGCCCTTGCTTCTACCATGATTTTTTCCATCATGGATGGCCCAAAGAATGTCATGCAGGTGTGTCCCCGGCCCGCCCAGGACGACAAGCCCATTTTCTGTCATGATTTTTTGTCATAGAAGTAGGAGCCCCCACATCTATGATGATACGTGCTTTTGTCACAATTATGGTCATAGAAGTGTCATAAGCATGACAGAAAAAAATTTCGTTCGGCCCAAAATGTCACGGATCTGTATTGCGGGTCCGCGATGCAGATATATTTTATGTTCTCACGCCTGATGATGTAGTTGGGATACAGCGCATACATGCGGATGAACTAAAAATCTAGCTTGGTCATGTGGAACATCTCTTAGATGTAGTCAAATCGCAGGATGAACTTATCCGCGGGCCATCTCTCGACGTACAACTTCCTGCCCGGCACCTGAGCCGCGTAAAGCGGGTATCCTGGTTTTTCTGAGATGAGAAGGCTTTTCTCTCTGGTGCATCTCCGTGACCACAATTTGTCCGATGTCGAGCTCGTTTGGTCTTCGTGTCCTCTTCTGCTTTGGTGCTTTACCGGCTATGACAGCATCGTTGCTGGTCTCGGTGGTGGTGTCAGTGCCGGTGCCAGTGTCGGTGCCGGTGTCGGCGTCGGTGTCGGGGTCGGTGCCACTGCCGCCACCCTGCACTCGCAACTGGTGTTCGTCCAAGTAATCGAAATAATGATTTGCTGCCTCGATGGGGTCTTCTTCGAGGCGACCAGAACCCCCGGCTTCGGCGTGGCTAGACATGCTTCCTATTCAACAATTGTAAATAAAAGACATAATGAAGAGAAAAAGGGGCCTATATTTGGTCGGAATTTTGATTCATTCCCCTTCCGGCAAATCCCGAGCACTCCATATGTCCTAGTTTCTAGCACAAGTCATGCCGAAAATCACAGAAATTTTCGGCATGACCTTTGCTAAAAAGTGGACATATGGAGCGCCTGAAATTTGCCGGAATGGAAATGAATCAACGTTTCGGCAAAACATAGGCCACTCGGATATTCTTCGACATTCAACCAACATTGCAAAATCATATAACATCAATGACATATATCATATAACATCAATGACATATGAGCATCACAGGAGCACATATGTAAAGCAAGTACACATAGTGAAATGACCTCACTAAACATTGCAAAATAGTGGTCTTTTCAAAAACCAAAAACCTTTGCAAAATGACCTCACTACACATTTCCTACTGTTTTTTATTTATAGCAAAAAAAGTCTAGGAAGGGAGCTACTGTTTTTTATTTATAGCTATTTTATATACCTACAAAAAATGCCTAGCTAATTTCCTAAAAACATTTGCTATTGTTTTTATTTGTAGCTAAAAAAGTCCACTGTTTTATTTATAGCTAAAAAAGCCTACTATTTATGCAATTTCAGGGAGCTATTGCTTTTGATAAATTGCCTAGCTACAAATAATTTGCTACTATTTTTTATAGCTAAAAAATTTGCTACTATTTTTTATTTATACCTACAAAAATTGCTAAATGCTCTCTCTCTCTCTCTCTCTCTCTGCTACTGCCCTAGAATACCAACATATTTGCTAATTTAGCTAGAATGATGATAAACTAACAATTTTTAGTTAACAGTAGCTAGGGTTCATCTGTCCTAATTTTGCTAACAATAGCTAGGGTTCATCACACAGAGAGAGGGGAGGGTAGGGGAGAGGAGAGGGAGAGGATTACGGGGCTCGGGCGGTCGGCGGCGAGGGCAGGCGGGGGCTCGGGCCGGCGTCGAGGTCGAGGGTGGGCGGGGGCTCGGGCCGGCGTCGAGGCCGAGGGCGGTTAGGGGCTTAGGCTGGCGTCGAGGTCGAGGTCGAGGGGAGGGCAGGGGTGACGGCTGTCGGGCAGGGGCGCTGGCGGCGCACGACAGCAGAGGAGGGGTAGAGGTGGGAGAGTGGGGGGAATGGGACTTGGCAATATTTTGAGCCCACGTGGCGGGTTAACTAAAAATAGCAGTAGCGCTGGGTTAGGATCCAGCGCTATAGCTAAGTTAGCAATAGCGCTGGGTGGTAATCCAGCGCTACTGCTAACTGTTCTAATTTTTAGTTTTTTTAATTCTAAAATACACATTCCAGTAGCGCTGGATTAGGATCCAGCGCTATAGCTAACTTAGCTATAGCGCTTGTTCATAATCCAACGCTACTGCTATGTTTCTTTTCTTTTTATTATTTTCCTTTACTTTTTTGTTTTTTTCTTTTTCTTTTGTATTGCTTTCTCCATTTAATTTTTTTTTGTTTTTCTCCCGACGGCCTCGCATGCAGTCGACGAGAACGTCTCCCTCCCACACTGCGCGAATATCACCGGAACCATGCATGTGGTGGTAATTGAAGGGGATACGATGTATACATCATTTGACCGATAACGGTTGCTTAAGTACGTACACAAAATGGATACATATATATAAATGATGGTTTCTCAGCTGCATCACCGATGTTTCACATTGAGGTTCTTCCCTTTCTTGTTCGTTGTCGAATAATTGATCCCCTCCTTGTGACTTTTCCGGCACCATGGAGTATGATCTTTCTTAGGTAATGTAGTATTGATTCTTCTTTTCACGTATGCTTCATCGTCATCGTCATCTTCCCTCATCGGGTTGCCGTATTGGTCATAGTCTTCCTCGTTGGTGACTCCATCCATTACGACGATGCTCCTTTTGCCTCTCCTCACGACAACACGGCTCGAATTGGTCGGGTCGGTTATGAAGAAGCATTGTGTCACGTGCTTAGCGTGTACCCATGGCTCAGTTTTGGCGATGACGTTAACGTTCACAGTAGCATTCTTCGCGTCGAGTATAGACATGGTAGTGAAATACTTGTTTTCTCTTACGACGTCCTTAGCCCATATGACACGGAACATCGTCACATCATGCATTCCAGCGTAGTCAAGCTCCCAGATCTCTTCGACCCTTCCGTAGAATCTTTCAATTGTGTCGTTGGCGTCGGTCACACATTCAATCGTCACCCCTGAGTTCTGGTAATCAATGTCCATGTCTTTGGCCTTCATGTGGAACGTGTACCCTTTGATATCGTATGCCTGATAGGTCGGGAGTTTGGGCGCGGGGCCATGTGCTAAGGCGTGTGTGAGCAATCCGTCCGAACTGCCCTCTTTAGGGGGATTAGCAAGAACTTGCTCTTTGAACCAACGCAAGAAAGTGGCGTTGTGCTCAATAGTAACTTCGTCGTCCGTCTTGCGCATCCCCTTATCACGGTACTTCTTTGCGATGGTTTCTTTGTCCAGTGTCACATAATCATCTACCACATCTAGGTGTTGTAGCGCTACTAAGTTAGCCCTGTCAAAGTTGTTCCGTTGATCCGAGTAGTCCACATGCAATTCCCTCCGGCCGTTGTTGTGACCTTCTCCTCCGAGCCTCCCATCGTGCTTCTTGACGGGTAAACCAACAACAGGGTCTCCGACGCCTATATAATTCTCGCAAAAGGAGATGCATTCATGCGTCAGATACCCCTGGATGATGCTCCCATCGGGATGGGACATGTTACAAACGAATCCTTTGATGACCCCATTCATCCTCTCGAATGGCATCATGCTGTGAAGGAATGTCGGCCCGAGGTCAATGATGTCATCCATGATGTGGACACATAGATGCACCATGACGTCAAAGAACGCGGGCGGGAAGTACATCTCAAGCTCACATAGTATGACAACGATCTCTCCCTGTAGCCTTCGGAGCTACTTCACACTAATGGACTTTCGAGAGATAATGTAGAAGAAGCTGCAGAGACCAGTAAGCGTGTCACGAACATGCTTGTCCATTATCCCTCTAATGGCAACCAGGAGTATCTGTGTCATCATCACGTGACAGTCATGAGACTTCATCCCGCTGAACCTTTTCTTCTTGGTGTCTAGAAATCTGCTTATCTTCCCACAGTAACCAGACCTGACTTTGATTCCCGTAAGGCACTTGATGAATTGATCGATCTCTTTCGCACTTAAGGTGAAGCAAGAAGGGGGGCAATAATTCTCCTCCTTCTTGTTGACTTTTCTGCCCCCTTTCTCCCTCCTCCGTCTCCGTCTCCGTCTCCTCCATCGACTTTTTACGGGGCGGCATGTGGAGATCTTTCCTGATCTTCAAATCTTCCAAGTCTTTCCTTGCCTTCGGCCCATCCTTGGTCTTCTCCGGCATGTTCATCAGTGTGCAAGCAAGCTCTCGAGGACATTCTTCGTGATATGCATTTGATCAAGGCAATGAGGCGTGTCGTGATTGGGCCAGTACTCCAAGTCCCAGAAAACAGACCTCGTTTTCCATACCTTCAGCAGCGGCTCCGGCGCCTTGTTCATCTTTCCCATCGCAGGGCATTATTCCTAGTTTTTCAACAGCTCGTTGATTTCAGCGCCGCTCCTCTTACATGGAGGTCCTCGATGCTCAGCCAAACCATTGAATAGATCTCCACGTTTTCTCCAAGGATCATCCTTCTCGAGCCATCTACGATGCCCAATGTACACGATTTTCCCAGACCCGCCATCTTTCGTTGACGTAAGCTGCTGAGACGTTGTATCATCCATGCACCTCGTGCATCCGCAGTATCCGTGGCACACCTGGCCTTAGGTGTACCCGTAACCGAGATAGTCCGGCACCGTCGTCATTAGCGCGGCTCTCATATAGAAATACTCTCCTTTGCTGGCATCCCATGTACATGTTGGTGTTTTCCATAACGTGTCTAGCTCCTCTTTCCGAAGCCCCATATACAGGTTAATATTATTTCTCGGTTGTTTTGGCCCTTGAATCAGCATGCTCATGTGTATGTACTTTGTCTTCATGCACTTCCATGGGGGGAGGTTGTACATCCATACAAAGACGGGCCATGTGCTATGGTTGGTGTTCTGGTTTCCAAACGGATGCATGCCATCGGTACTCACACCAAGCACGATGTTCCTTGGATCTTCGGCAGCAAATCCATATACGGCGTTGAATGCTCTCCACTGGCTAGCATCTGTGAGGTGTCTCAGCTTCGGATCATCTCCATCATCGGGCTTCTTCCTCTCCGCGTGCCAGTGCATGAGCTTTGCTTCCTTAGGATCTACGAAATACCGCTGCTGATGGGGAGTGATCAGAAAGTACCATACAACTTTCTGAGGAGCTTTCTTTCCTGTCTTCTTGTATCGAGAAGCATTGCACACTGGACAGCTGGTTTTTTCCATGTGCTCCCCCCGATAAATGATGCAATCGTTGATGCATGCGTGGTATCTAATGTGCGGCAAATCAAAAGGGCAAATGATTTTCTTGGCCTCCTCGACACTAGTAGGACACAGGTTCCCCACGGGAAGAACTTTATTATGTAGATACTTCAAATGCTCATCGAGGCTTTTGTCTGTCCATTTGTTTTTGGCCTTCGTCTTTAGAAGTTCAAGCGTGAAACTCAAGCGGGTCACCTCGGGATCGCAACCGTCATACAATGGAGTCTACGAGTCTACTTCAAGTTGCACGAGCTTGGCCTCCTCTCTAGAAGCAGCTCTCTAGCAAGTCGTACTCTTGCGAAGGAGGTCTCGAACATGAGGGTCCTGCACGACTGCACTTAGTAGCGTCGAAGACTGCGGCGTGACCGCCGGCTCTTCTCCATCATGTCCGGACTCTTCTTTGCCATGTCTGAAATCTTCTCCGCCGCCGCCATGTCCGGCGCCATCGTCTTCGTGTCGATCGGTCATCTCTTTGTCTAGCCCCATGTCATTATTCCCTGACATGTGGACGTCCTCATCATCATCTTCACTTATCCACCGAGTATAGCCATCCATGAAACCATTCATCAGCAGGTGCGCCTTCAAACTGCCACGATCAAAAGGGTCCAAAAGGACTCCTTCTTTGCATCTTGTACACGGACATCTAATCCTAGTTTGATTATTTGCATCCATGTCCATCACCGCGGATTGCAAGTATCGCTCCACCTTCCATCCACTCACCTTCATGATCGACTGCACGGTATAACAAGCAAAAGGGTTATAAACAAAATGCATGCATGCATCAAAGTCATATAAAAATTTGGCATGACCTTTCCTAAAAATAGGACATATCGAGTTTGCTTGAAATTCACCGAAACGGAAATAAATCGACATTTCGGCAAAACATAAGCAACTCGGGGGCATGTCACTCGCACAAATCTCTCCATATCTCAAACACACATATTCCCATTCTTGAAATACACAAATTTTTACTCACTTATCTCCCGAGAGAGATCGAGCACGGTTAGATGAGGCCTTCGCTACCTATAGGGACGATCGAAAGTGTGTGGATGGCTAAATAGCTAGTTAGATCTAGTTGTTGGGAGGAGGCATGACTCTAGCTAACTAATGGAGAGGGAGAGAGATGAGCTAGCTAGATCTATATGTATGGAAGGAGGGAGAGCCAAATAAATGAGGTAGCTAGATAGAGATGAGAGGCCATTTATGGAGGAGAATTATGGTGGAGGGGGGCATTAATGGGGAGAGAAGAGAGGTAGAGGGAAGAGAGAAGAAGGGCAACAATGGTGGAGAACTAACTTAGAGAGGGGAGAGGGGAAAGGAGGGGGAGAGGGCAAAGGGGGAGGAGGGGGAGGGGAGAGGGGGTCAAAAGGTGGCACCAGCCACGCCTAGCAGTAGCGCTGTTTTCTAGACATCGCTACTGCTATGGTGCTTAGTAGTAGCGCTTGCCAGGAGAAGCGCTACTACTAAGTGGGGCCCATTAGCAGTAGCGGTGTTGTCAAAGAAAGCGCTACTGCTAAAATCTTAGCAGTAGCGCTGTATTTTGGGCCACGCTGCTACTACAGCTAGCGTCGGTGGGCTCGTTGGGTCCCACTTAGTAGTAGCGCTTTTTCCATTTCCAGCGCTATTGCTAAAGCATTACTTGTAGCGCTGCTCCGGATCAGCGCTATTGCTAATTAGCAGCAGCGCTTGTTATTTTCCAGCGCTACTGCTGATGTCCTACCTATAAGCATTTCCCTAGTAGTGGTCAATGATGCAATTCATGAAAGAATTAATAAGGGAAGAGAAGATTCACTTGCAAATACACTATCTTGGACATCTTTTATGATTGTGAGCCCCCATTAAATATTATATGTTTAAATTATTGACGTTGGACAAGAAAGACAACGTAATGATTTATGTTTGTTCATATTCACATAGAAGTTATATTGTCATAGATCCTTCAACATGTGGTACTTGCTCAATATCTTTGCTAGCCAAAAACTCCGCACTAAGTAGAGATACTACTTGTGCATCCAAAAACCCTTAAACCCAAAATCTTATTTCGAGAGTCCACCATACCTACCTATGGATTGAGTAAGATCCTTCAAGTAAGTTGTCATCGGTGCAATAAGGCAATAAAAATTACTTCTAAAATTGTTGGATCATTTAGTGTAAGAGAAAATTGAGCGTTGTACGAACTTGTGATGGCAAAATAATAAAAGTGACGGACTGCATAATAAAGGTTGCTATCATAAGGGGCAATACAACGTGACGTTCTTTTGCATTAAGGGATTTGGCATACAAACAAAAAAGTGCATGGCAACCTCTGCTTCCCTCTGCGAAGGGCCTATCTTTTACTTTTATGTATTTACTTTATGCAAGAGTCAAAGTATTCTTCCCTATTCCTTTTATTTTTCTCTTTTTGCAAGCATCATGTGGCGAGGAAAGATCTAGGCACATATATCCAGTTGGATATGAGTGAGCATGAGTTATTACTGTTGACATCACCCCTGAGGTGAATATGTTGGGAGGTGAAACTATAAGCCCCTATCTTTCTATGTGTCTGGTTGAAACTTTTTATTCATGGGTATGCTGTGAGTGTTAGCAATCATAGAAGGTTAAATGATGGTTGAGTATGTGGACTTGTCAAAAGGCTCCGATACGTGACCCTTCCTGAAAATATGATGAATTGTAGTTGCAAAGTTGACTGAGAACATAGTTTGTTGGTTTTCAATAGAGTTTATGCTTTATACTTCAATGTTGTGATGAATTGTTACTTGTTCATGAGAAGTTATATGATAAATTTTTTATGATAAAGTTTTATGTTGAAGTTTGTTGCTGTTATAGTAATAAGCATGATGCTTCTATGTCTGTATTTTGTTTTTATCGACACCTCTTTCTCTAAGCATGTGGGCATGTTTTTCGATTTTGGTTTTTCGCTTGAGGACAAGCAAGGTCTAAGCTTAGGGGAGTTGATACGTCCATTTTGCATCATGTTTTCCCACTGTTATTTATAATGTTTTTATGCATAATAATGCTTTATTGAGTAATTCTAATGCCTTTTCTCTCATAATATACAAGGTTTACACAAAGAGGGAGAATGCCGGCAGCTGGAATTCTGGACCTGAAAAAGCTAGGTCAAAGTTACCTATTCTACACATCTCCAAATGAGATGAAAATTTACGGAGAATTATTTTGAAATATATAAAAAATACTCAAGCAAATAACTACCAGAGGGGGGCCACCTGGTGAGCACAAGACACCAGGGCACACCAGGCCCCCCAGGTGCGTCTTGGTGGGTTGTGCTCAGCCCAGCCCACCTCCGGTTCCCATCTTCTGGTATATAGGTCATTTTGACCTAGAAAAAATCAGGAGGGGACTTTCGGGACGAAGCGCCGCCGTCTCGAGGCGGAACTTGGGCAGGAGCACTTTTGCCCTCCGGCGGAGCGATTCCGCCGGGGGAACTGCCCTCCCAGAGGGGGGAAATCGAAGCCATCGTCATCACCAACAACCCTCTCATCTTTGGGAGGGCAATCTTCATCAACATCTTCAACAGCACCATCTCCTCTCAAACCCTAGTTCATCTCTTGTGTTCAATCTTTGTACCAGAACCTTAGATTGGTACCTATGGGTGACTGGTAGTGTTGATTACATCTTGTAGTTGATTACTATATGGTTTATTTGGTGGAAGATTATATGTTCAGATCCATTATGCTATTTAATACCCCTCTAATCTTGAGCATGATTATCATTTGTGAGTTGTTACTTTTGTTCTTGAGGTCACGGGAGAAGTCGTGTTGCAAGTAATCATGTGAACTTGATATGTGTTCGTTATTTTGATGATATGTATGCTGTGATTCCCTTAGTGGTGTCATGTGAACGTCGACTACATGGCACTTCATCATATTTGGGCCTAAGAGAATGCATTGTGGAGTAATTATTAGATGATGGGTTGCTAGAGTGACAGAAGATTAAACCCTAGTTTATGCGCTACTTCGTAAGGGACCGATTTGGATCCAAAAGTTTAATGCTATGGTTAGATTTTATCTTAATACTTTTTTCGTAGTTGCGGATGCTTGCGAGGGGGTTAATCATAAGTAGGAGGTTTGTTCAAGTAAGAATAGCACCGAAGCACCGGTCCACCCACATATCAAATTATCAAAGTAGCGAACACGAATCAAACCAACATGATGAAACTGACATGGTGAAATTCCCGTGTACCCTCAAGAACGCTTTGCTTATCATAAGAGACCGTTTTGGCCTGTCCTTTGCCACAAAAGGATTGGGCTACCTTGTTGCACTTTATTGACCGTTACCGTTACTTGTCCGTTACAAATTATCTTCCTATCAAACTACCTGTTACCGACTATTTTAGTGCTTGCAGAAAATACCTTGCTGAAAACCACTTGTCATTTCCTTCTGCTCCTCGTTGGGTTCGACACTCTTACTTATCGAAAGGACTACAATTGATCCCCTATACTTGTGGGTCATCACTAACGGATGGGTCTTGTCCATCACATCATTATCCTAATGATGTGATCCCGTTATCAAGTGACAACACATGTCTATGGTTAGGAAACCTTAACCATCTTTTGATTAACGAGCTAGTCTAGTAGAGGCTCACTAGGGACACGGTATTTGTTTATGTATTCACACATGTATTTAAGTTTTCGGTCAATACAATTCTAGCATGAATAATAAACCTTTATCATGAATAAGGAAGTATAATAATAACAACTTTATTATTGCCTCTAGGGCATATTTCCATCAGATTTCTCGCCGGAGGAGAGGTTTCGCGGCGGAGGTGGATGGGGGAGAAACGGGAAGCGAACCCTAAATCGACCTGGAGCCAGCATACATACCGAAATTGCGAGTAGTTTACGGGCCTCCCCAAAACAATTTACGGGCTAGACCCTTTTTAGCGGACCTGCTCGGGCCGTCTTTTTGAACCATCCCATAAAAGGCCGGAAAAACGCACTTCACCAGGCAGTGCTAGAGATACTCTAAGCGTATATGCTTTTTCTGCTGGCAGCCGCATGCCCATCGTCCACCAGGCAGCAGCCCCCGGTTCGGTTTGGTTTCCTTTGTTTCCTTTTTTCTTTTCTCCCAAGACAAGAAAGTAGCAGCCTTCAGTTTTCAGAAAGAAGAAAGTTTAGCAGCCCCTCCCCATACCGTAAAACACGATGTAACTTTCTCTCTGATTTTTTCTCCGCGAGATGGTACTTATAGCGTTGGAATTAGGGCAAACGGAGGCTCGAGGGGCCCACAAGCTCACAGGGCGTGCCCTGGGGGGTGAGCGCCCCCTGAGCTCGTGGCTCCTGGGTGGCCCCCCTCCAGTAGTTCTCTTCGCCAGTGGAAATCATCTCTATAAATTTTTAGCTCAATCCGAGAACTTTTATTTCTGTACAAAAATAAAACCATGGCAATTCTACTGAAAACAGCGTCAGTCCGGGTTAGTTCCATTCAAATCATGCAAATTAAAGTCCAAAACAAGAGCAAAAGTGTTTGGAAAAAGTAGGTACATTTGGGACGTATCAGTTACGATAAGTAATTGACCGGAACCAAGGTGCATTGGAGTACAAAGCCATGCAATTTTGGCGGCGAGTTTATACCAACAAACCAAGAAGAAGCCATTCACTTTGTCATATTGTTGGTTGAAATTGAATAAGAAAAAAAAGTGGCAAACCCTCGTTGAGGATCTCCAAAATAGCACCAAAAAGTTCAAGAAAAACGATGGCACTAGCTCCAATCAATCTATTGCATTGGATGACAGGGGCAAACATACAATCCACCATGCCAAAGAGGGAACCAACAGTGATGGGAAACGAGAGGGAGAAGAAGAGGGTTGCACGTGATGGTGCGGCAAGTAAAATGTTCGCCACATGGACGGGCATTTTTCTGCCAAGAAGATGAAGGAGGAGAGGCACAAGTTCTTCATAGATGTGCAAGGAGAGATGATGGAGTTTGACCGGGAAAGGGTAAAAGAGAAGTTGAACATTATGAGGGAGAACATAGAATTGAAGAAACAAGAGACATATGCAAAATGGGAGCTCGAAAAGGAGGCGACATTGCAAGGATTGAGCTTAAGGGAGAGAAAGGCTTGCGAGAGAAATGGAGGAGCTAGGGATCATGTTGCAGGACACTAGCCTCTTGGATGATGAAGGCAACAAGTGTTTGATTGATCAACCTGAAGAAGAGGAACGACGAGTGCAACAATGGAGGTGTTTGATTCATTCTTGTATCACTTATCAATTTTTGCTAGCACGTAATGAATTGTTGAATTATGGTTTATTTTGTTTTTGTCGAATTGAGGATGAATTTTTGATAATATGGTGGACGTGCATGTATTGTACGAATATAAGAAGTGTGGTTGTCCGAAAGGGCAAATGAAAAGCTAGCTGACGTTGTTTGTGGGTTTATTTCGTCGCGTCCGAAGACATTTAGGGGTCGAATTTGCCCGGTCATATTGAAGATGCTCTCATGATGCTTGAACAAGCCCTCGAAGCGATTTTCAATCTGACTCCTACGCTCCTAACCCAGCTGCCTCCTCCCCAATTAGGGTTTCTCTGCTTTCCGCCACCGCCGCCGTTGGTCCGCCTCATCTCCGGTGGCCTTAGGGCCATGGAGGCGCGGCAGAGGGTGGGAGGGCCCCGTTTTGACATGTGTCTTCGAGATTTGTTAGGGTTTGTGTCCTGTTCAGAAAGGCGAGACGGCGGCGGCTCCCTGAAGATGAAATAAGGTTCTCCCTACCTAGCCCCCGTTCCGATGGTGCGTCTAGCATCGTCGGTGGACATGTGGAGGCGTGTCTCCGGCGGATCTGTACTTGGTGGACTTGCTCGGATCTGTTCGTCGTTCGTCTACATTCGTGTGTCTTCAGGTTGGATCCTTCCTATCTACGCTACTCTTCATCGACGACGGTTGTTGTTCTGGTGCGCCGGTTCCATGAGGCATTAGCACGACGGCTTCCCGACTGTCTACTACAACAAGTTTTGCCCGGTTCCGGCGAGGGAGGGGCGATGACGGTAACGTGCGTTCGGCTCGCTTCCATGGACACAGTCGTCGTCAGGTGGTCTATTATTTCCGATGTTCGTTGTACTCTCATGATCGAAGATGAATAGATAAGATATTTTCAAACTAGTAAATGTGCCCGTGCGTTGCTACGGGTGGCAATGCAGTTAAACGAATTGAATAAACGATTAAGTTACATGGATGACTTCTTGAAGATGGAATGCGTGGATAGTATCATGAGGTGACACTAAGACCTACAAAATTTTATTCAACCATTGATAGCGTAGGCTCCAAAACTGTCATCGCCTCAAAAAAATTCTTAACCATTTATCACAATGAGTATTGAGTGCGTGTAGCCACTGGTTGATGTGCAATTATTGGATATATAAACTAATGTCTGTGCGTTGCAGCAGGCCATACATGTTCTAGTAGTATAAACACTAATAGTGTCTAACCTATGATTTTAGAATTCCTCATCGTCGACTTCTAGGTATCGTTTAGAAATCATCATGTCTAACATATACTTACATGATTAACAGATTGCGTCTTCCTCCCTCTTTCCAATAAGTGACAAGCACCACGCCGATATTGAAAACTCAAAGAGTACTTGTAAGCTACAATACTTCTAGGTATCTTTTGAAGGAGGAGATGATTGGTCTATTTTATTTTATTTCTTAGTTAAAAAAACAGATTGGCTATCTCTTGATTCTCTTCCTCCTCATTTCAACTTTTACATGTAAAGGAACTTAGAGACAAAGGTACATTTTGTGAATATATCTCTAAAAATTTCACATGACATCATCGATTGGCCAATGTGTTTATTCTGCCACAGAACTTAAAACACTCATGAATGAACTATCAAACTTTAGTGGATGCAAGATTCAAAAAGGTGTTACAGATAATTACATGAAAATGAACCAACGAGCTAGCTGGTTGAGGAAGGATGTCTTCCATACGTAGTACTTATCTGGCTAACTGAATACCAAAAGATGAAAATGATCAACTAAGTTCGCTAATCAATGCCAGATCGATCGCTGACCAGATACGAACCAACTCATTGCAGTACTCTGTCTCTAGTGAATCCTCGAAAATTTACCATGGGCGAAGATCACTGCATCTCTTAGTGCAACGCCTCCGTGCACAGAGGTTCAGAAACGACCTGATACACTTTGCACAACCACTATATTGATTCACTTTAGCATCAAGTGGTTGATCTAGGGCCTCTGCATCCTCACTAATCCATGCTGTGGGATAGTGTACACACAAACTTCAATTTGCAGAACAACATGACATCTTAAACAAATAGATGTGTCATAGCAGTTTCATGCACATGAGTAAATTGATTGCAGAACTAAGATGCCCATAACAGAGATGTGCGGTCTGTAAGAACATCTTGGAAATATGAGCATCAGCAAGCCACTCCTTTAGTCTATTTTGTAGCATGCTAGCTCTTGACCAAGCCTGGGAAAAAGGAAATCAGAATAGTAGATTGGAAGGAGCAAATCCAGAATAGGATGGACAAGTTCAGAAAAGAACTGTAGAATCATGAGCAAATCTGAAAAAGAGCACCAGATGGTCAGGACTCAGATATGAGCAATCACATCATGAAATAAATTCAAAATAGCTGATGATTGGAACAAGCAAAAAAATCTTAGATCAGGAAAATAACTTGATTTTATTTAAGTTGTCAATCACTACATGTGTCTGTTCGAGATAATTGATCAGAATGTCACGGATTAGGGATTTTATTGACTATAGCAAACATGCCCGTGTGTTGCAACGGGAGAAAAAAATGCCGCACGTCCCTAGTGCAATAAGCATATCTACTAATTATGTTTGCTCTTAGAAAGATATCAGAAATAAAAAGTGAAGCAATTACCATGTTAATGTGGAGTTAGGGGACATGCAACCAGAGTACAATTAGATCGGCTGGTAGTATCTCCACAATCCTGAGCTTAACGGACATGCCAACTACAAATTTCTATAAGAAATGACTAAAAACCGAGGACATGTACTTCATGATGAGCAGTTTAATTAATGGTAGTTAATTGGTTATGTAGAAAATAGTGGGATTATGTGTGTACGATTTTATACTCAGCTACTCCTGTATAGCAGACTAAAATTATGTAAAGCATTATTCAGAAAATAAATAAATAGGTAAAGCTTTGCCTCCACCTTTTCTACCTCATTCGAGGTTTCTTCTATTCTACAGCTGATCAATGGCCTCCTAAAGAAAGAACGTGACCAACTTGGCACCTCCATATTCCAATCTCATTATTCACATTGTCAATCACGTACTGGCGCACATCACCTCCCCTAACACACAAAGTAATCCGGCGCTTCCGATCCACTCCCACTCGACCAATCCCGCACAAAGGTCACAGCCCACAAGCAGCTGTGCGGCGCGCTTGAACCTGCGCCGCCACATTCGCTCCTTCTCGGCTACAAGGAGACGGAACGATGTTGTCACAGTGGATGTGTTCTCAATGCTAAGAACAAAGTCAGGAGCTTCTAGATGGTGACGACATGGTTGGAATCCCCGCAAAAGAAGATCCCCTTGCTATCCAGCACACCAATGGCTCCAGGCACCAGTACCGGCCAGTGTCGTCCACGACATCCACACACTCGTCATTCTTGTAATGTCTTGACTAAAAGGATAATAACTAATTGTGTATATCTTGTAATGTAATACAGTGGACTTTCATTATAGAGAAATCATTGACAAAAATTAGCTGACCTATCCATTTGAGCGATGAGAGCCGTTGTACCAAGTATTAAAGCTTGGCATATATAAGCATACACCACAGTCTGCAGATTCGATCATTAGGGCCTCAAGATTGTCCGAATAGATTGTTATGTAGCCACACACAACAATCCATCACCATTACACGAGGCTTACTAACTAATTTGGCTTGGAAGCTTAACATGCCCGTGCGTTGGAACGGGAGAAAATGAAATATCACACGCCGCTAGTCACAAGCAAATCACCACCCCAGAACAATTCAAGTATGCGCTATCCTTTTGGAAAAATTCATTTGGTCTAGCATCTATTATATACTCCCTCCGTCCCAAAATAAGTGACTCAAAAATGACTCAACTTTGTACTTACTCTAGAAGTTCTTCAAAATCGCATCCTAAATGTTTTGACATGGGAGAGCCTGAACTCAAATCGAACAAAAAGAGACATGAAAAATTTGGGGTACTTCGTATTACTCCAAAGAGAAAAAGAGTAGCAATTTAACAACCATATGTAGGCACCGCGCACAACTTGCTCATGCTACTGTACGGT
Organism: Thinopyrum elongatum; assembly: GCA_011799875.1. Lineage (NCBI taxonomy): Eukaryota > Viridiplantae > Streptophyta > Magnoliopsida > Poales > Poaceae > Thinopyrum > Thinopyrum elongatum. Next base: position 63,926,740 of record CM022299.1, read on the forward strand.
GTTAATTGTACGGGAGGCCATATTCCACCCGCACCAGAATCCCCGGCCTCTTGCCCCAAAATCCGACAGAATATGCATACAGACGTAAGTAATGAAGGTCGATGGTAGATAGGAATGATGCAATAGTCATGCATTACCAGTACAGCCCCTCAATGCCAAGTTATTGCCAAGTTAAGTATATGTCTTCAATGAAAAGAGTAATAATCACCTGCAATTTTGGTGCCCTGTACTCCTATCAGCTCTACTATAGATAAGATGTCACCAATCTTCATGCCTAACGGCGTGACTTCTTCAATTGGAGTCAGAGCCTGCTCCGCAAAATCTTAACAAACCTCTTCAAAATTTTCACGTGTTATGGTGCTCCTGTAGTCCTGTATCAAATAGCATGCAAGTCAAAATGTAAAACCTTGAAATTTTTCCTAATCATGATTTAAGATTACACATCAGAGAAGGGAGAGCTGAAAGCATGAGCTGGGCAGGAAGATCAAACATTACATAACAAATCAGGCCTATGGCAAATATTAACAATGAAAAGCTAATTAAGAAACCAATGCAACGTGAATCAGTCTCGCAAGTTCCACACAATCATGTATACGCAAAGACAATGGATATGATGCAGAACTTCAATGTAGTAGAAATTACCCACAAGGGGTATGCAAAAGCAGTTCAAAACAAATTTTATTCAGTTGTCATCCTCTGAGCATTTTCTTCTACCTCTAACTTCCCAATCAGCGCAGTCTTCTTGAGGACTCTCTCCATCTCCCCATCCTTCTCATACTCCAGAGAGTACCTCTAATCGTCATCCTCGACTCTTAAGAACCTCCCCCATCTTGGCTATCTAAATCATGCTGCTCATCCGCGCAAACATTACAGTTGAATTTCACCGGTCCTCCTCCCAACCCTCGGTAGCCCCGCCTCTAGTTCGTAATCTGTTACATTAGTTATACAACTACAGAACGTTAGATAAGCAATGCACAACTACAAAAAGAAAAAGAGGTAAGCAATGCACAGCTACAGACCAATAATTAACACATAAAAAAATTCAGAAATGTCACTCTTTTTTTATATATAAAGAGCAATGTCATTATGTGCGTGGACCTCAGCTCCTTTCTCCTGATCGTCCGGAGCGAATACCCCTGCTAATACTTGGGAGAGGAATCTGTAGACAGCAAGAAGAAGTAGCTACTCCTCCGGACTGTGGTTATGGTCATGCCACTGCCAGAGCTACCTGGATTTTGTGATGCCGCTATCGCCAGTCCAAACAGGGCTCGTGGTGTACCTCTTCCACGAGAGCTACCGGGCTAAGGCTGGACTTCCAGATGTGAACGGGGAAGGATTGGACCTGGGGTGAGAAAAGGTAAACGTACATCCATTGGCCGTCGTCAGGTGGTCTATTATTTCCGATGTTCGTTGTACTCTCATGATCGAAGATGAATAGATAAGATATTTTCTTTAAATAAAAAAAAGAACGAGCCCTCGACGGTGACACATCCAAAACCATCCACACGTGACGTGGCCGCGCAAAGCTGAGGACGACGTGACGCAGCCGGTAGTACATGACACGTAGCCGGCCGCCACGTAACGGCACACCGTATGCTTTTCCTGCTGGCAGCCGCGTGCGCACCGCCCCACCTCCCGGTGGCAGGCAGCAGCAGCCCCCGGTTTGGTTTTCTTGGTTTCCTTTTTCTTTTCTCCCAAGACAAGAAAGCAGCAGCCCCCAGTTTCCGAATCAAAAAGAAGAAAGTTTAGCAGCCTCTCTTGGTGGGTCCGTATCGTTTTTAATCTTTTTTCTTTCGAGCGAAAATCTTTTCTCTTTTGGAGGACGGTGGCCAGCCGTTCTCTGGCAGGCGGGCCCCGCAAACACGGCACGGACAGGGACCCACGCCCACGCCGATTATATCACACACCCCCCTCCTCCTCCTCTCTCTCCG